>OY804554.1:21638122-22838122 GCA_963680865.1 Spergularia marina | reverse complement strand
CTTCTTCCACCCTGTCTTCTTCGACCATGATTTAGGACAGGGAAGAGGAGCATTCTATTTGTTTTCACTTTGAAACCTTATCTCAGGATATGGTGCATGTATCATGACCTCCAAGCATTGTTACACCGAATCTGAATATCTAACATTCTTGCAGAAAATTTGTGTTTGGTTGGTCCTGGCCTCCTGGGTAGTTGTGCATGCCCCCTTCCCCTAACCCTGTTCGCAGGGAGCCTTCGATTGTCCATAGTTGCAGGATCAAATTGCTCATCTTTTAGTTCTGAATGCTTGAAGTACTTCGGAATAAAGATTGAAGCCGCACTTGAAACTCATTATATTTTTGGCGTTGCAGGCAATAGTGAGTGAAGAAGATGGCATGGAGGCAATGGCACATAGATATCTCTCTGCAGCTGTGAAGGTAGGAGTCAATATGAGAGAATTCACTTTTGCATAACTTCCACTCTGTGTTTATTCGTATCCAGATAGTACAATAACCGTCACATTCAGTTGTAACTAGACTTGAAAATCACGGTTTCCATGTTAGAAGTTAGTTCTGGTATTTCAATACCCCGTATATAATTATCTGCATCCATTTACCTATTTGTCTTTTTGTAAAACGAGTTTTTCGTCTGGGTATGTAACTGTTAGTGTCCTTAGAGATTGAATTTCCTGCTCTTTAAACATGTAGTGATGCATTGCTGACTTCTTTATTGCAGTTGGATAGGAAGCCTTCAAAGTGTGTGGTCTTCGAGGATGACCCTAGAGGTGTAACAGCTGCTCATAACTGCACGATGATGGCTGTAGCTTTGATTGGTGCTCACCCTGCGTATGTGTCCTGTCCTATGTGCTCATTTCAAGTAACCAGTTTGGGATTTCTGCTTATGGTTCATCCTAGTTACTTAGTTAGCAAGAAAATATAACTTGAGTTTATCCTGCATGCAAACCCTTTTGAATAGCATGCAGTGGGCTTTGCTGGGACGCACGTCTTGATTTAGCTTAGTATAGTTTGTGTTTTGAATCTAATCGCTTTGCATCGACTACTGCAGGTATGATTTAGTACAGGCTGACCTTGCGGTGGCCAGCTTCAGCGAGCTCTCAGTGATAAACCTCCGGAGACTATTCGCACACAAGGGTTCAAGTTTCATGGACTTACAGAAGCAAATCATAGAAAAAAGCCCCCGGAAAAGGAGGCTTACTACCGACACCATCTTCTAGTCTTGTTACACTTCACTCACTCCTGTAGTCTCTCATTCATTCAAATCCCTGTATCACTGTATGTTGTAGAATGTCTGTAAATACCATGTTCAATGTATATTACAAGTTTTAGCAAAGATCTCATTATTTTCGCAATGCATTCGCAAACTCAGGATTTTACTTCTTCTACAGCTAATCTGATTGTTCAGGTGGACAATGCATATTGCAGGTTTCTGGGCACCTTACTTTTTCTTCTTCTTGAATGATGTATGTTACAAGTTTCTGGACACAGGTTATGTGATGCAATCTATGATAAGAGTATTTGCAATATCCAATGGAAAACCGTGAAAGAGGATAATATGAGATTTTTCTCCTCGCTATCAGTGACTGATCATTGTGATAGGGACGTAGGCTTCTGTTTTACTAGTTAGTACTTAGTAGTTACAAGTTTACTACTAAGTGAGTAATTTGTTTAAGGATCATGTCGCACGTTTCCTGTGAAACATCCTACATTGTGCCGTGTTTGTCAATCACCTTACGCTCTCACCCCCACGATCTTTTTTTTTTTTTTTTTTTAAAATATCTAATGATTGTGCACTGAACGCACACTTGGATTTACGAATGGTTATTTTAGAAGCACAAATTGTTGTAAAAGTTTATGGTTATGATGAACCAATTACTAGAAATTTGCACAAAATTTGACTTATTTAACATTTAAGAGTTAATTGGCTTACGTGAGATTTAATGTAATTTGACTTCGGTGATGTCAACCAAGGTTTGAACACCTTTATAACCTAAAACGTTTTTTTAACGCTAGTCGAAATGAGTCATGAAAATATAGACAAGGGAGAGTAGTAATAAGTAAAACAATATTTACACGTTTGCTTTAACTTTTTTACCATGGGTAAACAAGCCTCCCCTGCTTCATGATCTATCTACTCCGTATTTCTTTACCTTATCTAATCTTCCCAGATACTCAACCCCAACGAAAAGGTGCAACGACCTTCCCCCAACTAACTCCTCCTTCAGAAGAACACATACACAAAGATATGCAATCAAACTTCAATCTCACAAAATAAAAATTCTATCTTTTTTTTTCTGGGTGTAAAATTCTGACAAAAATCTGAGAAAATGTCGACAATCTTAACTGGTAGCTGTTCAGTATCATCATCATTCTCTGCTCATTCTATCTCTCATTCCAGATTCTCGCATTCTAAACCTTCTTCAATCCAATGTTCTGCTGGAGGTATCTGTGAAATTTTCTCTCTCTCTTCTTAATTTTATCTCCATTTTTGTAGTTAATTTGAATGTTAAATTTCTAATCTTTTCTGGGTATTATCTGTATTTATATGAACTGGGAATCTGATGTATTAGCTTGTATCACAATTTACCCTTTCATAGAAGTAAATTGGTGTTGTTTTGTTATCTAGGTACTGGATTTTTAGCTGATTTGGGTAATTTGACTTTTGATTGATATCTGTCTAGCATTTTGTTACAGTTAAATTGGTAAAAAGATGATGACTTTATGTTTTTGGGGCAATAATCAATTTTGATGTGATAGGGAGATTGATTTTGTTCAGTATGGAGTAATTTTGATTGAAAGCTTCAACTTTACTGAATTGGGATATTGATTGAATATCCAGCTGGATTGTATTTAGTGAAAAGCTAGCAATTTTGTTACATTCTGAATTAAGCTTCAAATTTCAGTGATGAGAGTGTAAAATTACGATTAGCGGAATCGAGATAGTGAACTTCGAAAATGTGGCATGTATATGCTTTTGATTCTTTCTGAAAACCTGCATGAATTCTGAACATAGTCTGGTTGTTCTGCTTTCAGGTTTAGTGGCAGAGTCGAAAGTGGCAAGTACCACTGAACCCTTGTTGCTAAATGCTGTGAAGGGCTTGGATGTTGAAAGACCTCCAGTTTGGTTGATGAGGCAAGCTGGGAGATACATGAAGGCAGGTTTATCGACTTTTCCTTTTTTTCCTGTGTCGTAGTTGCGTATCAATCAAGATTGTGATGGATGTTGAGATGGTTAGGCCTTAGATTGGTTTTTCGTCTATAGAACAGATTGGTGGGTGGTATTACACTGAATTGTGGGTTTCCATTTTTTATAAGAGATCGTAATCACACAAAACTGTTCTTCATACTGTCAAAAACAATTATAGCACAGCATGACACATGTGTCTGAGAGTATGAATGTACTTAGGCTTTTACTTGAAATTTGTATAGCAATTATGCCTGGTGCAGATATGTGCGCTTATTATGCCCATTGTGTCATCTCCGTACCAGATTAAGTTGAATAGACTATAGGGGTGAATCAAGATGCCTTCTTGTCACTGACTGCTATGCTCCAATTACTCAAGTTTGGTACCCCATAAGGCCATAAGTGGTCAGAAACTATGCTTCAAGAAAAACAAAATGCAGTACATTGATTTTAACTAGCGTTCTTTGAGATTAGGACTTGTGTAGTTGTGTATGCCAAATAGAACTAGGAGGCATGTCACCTGACAAGACTATAAACCGTATTACTGGTTATTTCGTCATACACTCTTCACTTTACTTGCTCTTATGAATTGTGATTGCATTCACGTATACCTATTCCATGACGAGGATGTCTTTCAAATATTTGTTTTGCAGAGTTACCAAGCCATTTGTGAAAAGTATCCTTCCTTCCGTGAAAGATCAGAGAATGTCGATCTCGTTGTGGAAATATCTCTGCAGCCATGGGAAGTGTTCAAACCTGATGGAGTAAGTACCTATACATAGTAATCTACTAGTAATTAATTTGGGCTTTTTTTGGCTAGCTAATAAATTTCCACCTTATATCGCCTTTAGTGATACATTATCCTTTTTCTCTGAGATACTCGGTTCTGCTTTTGTTTTGATTTCAAACATGATGTTTGACAGGTTATATTGTTTTCGGATATTTTGACCCCACTCTCTGGAATGAATATACCGTTTGATATTGTGAAAGGAAAAGGTCCAGTCATATTCAATCCTCTACTCACTCAGGGTGATGTTGATGTAGTTAGAGAATTTGTTCCTGGAGAATCAGTCCCTTATGTAGGGGAAGCCTTATCAATTTTGCGGAAAGAGGTACTGCTTGTTTCTCATTTCTTCAATCAGATTTTCTAATAATTTTGTTTCCATCTTTTTTTTTTTTTTTTTTTTTTTTTTTTTTTTTGAGAGTAGCCCTTTCATTGTTGGCACTGGACTAAGCCTTTTAACATGTTAGCATGTCATGATTCTGTGTGTGGCGATAAACTTACATTTATGAAAGGTTATAAAGAAAATGTATGGACTTTGCTGTATTCGACTTCTAGCCTCGCTCCCTAAATTGTAGCAGTATTCAGTAGGCTTCGGCCTTCAATTACACAATGAGACATGCATGCCTTTCACTCCCATTGCTGTTATATACTAGAAATGGCCTAAATGGTTAAGCTTCACCCCTGCCTCAAAAGATTACAGCTTACACTGCTGCTTGTGAGTTGTGATCCTGTAAAGTCCTACATTTTGCATCAAAACATTTATGCTAAAGCTTTAATCATCTCCACTTGTTCGTTTGAGGAAAATGGATCGATTTGATTGTGAATGCAACAGTGACTTTGGACTGTTCAATCGCCTGTTTTCTTTTACAAACCTGAACTCTCTAACAGCGAGCAATTTCTTATTTTTTCCATCTTCTGTTTGGAGTTTTGAATCTAAAAGCCTGTGAACTAATGCTTCACACTTAGGGGATTTGAATTTTGATGTGAACTGCCTGCAGTTTCCGTTAACTCATTTATTGCGCATTATTTTGACGAGAATTTATGAATAATTAACAATGGTTGTGCAGTGAAGTGTTTAATAATCTGAAATTTGTCTGTTCTCTCTCTTTTTTTTTTTTTTTGACTTTGGGGGTGTCCTTGCTTCTGACTTCGGAAGAATGACCACACTTTCCATTTTCCAAGCTACTAATCCAAAAGCTTGCTTTCTCAGGTTAACAACAAGTCTGCGGTTCTTGGATTTGTTGGGGCTCCTTTTACCCTGGCTTCGTATGTAGTTGAAGGTGGTTCATCCAAGCACTTCAGCAAAATTAAGAGATTAGCTTTCTCTCAGCCTAAGGTAATTTTCATATACTTTTTTTATTCTCACCTCTCAGTTGATATGGCTGTGATAATGGTAAAAGGTATTTCAGTTCTCCTGACACTATATGAACTGGGTCCTGTAGGTTTTACATGCTCTTCTTCAGAAGTTTACAGTGTCTATGGCAAATTACATAAAGTACCAAGCAGATAATGGAGCGCAAGCCGTCCAGATCTTCGACTCTTGGGCAACCTCTCTGAGTCCTGTAGATTTTGAGGAGTTCAGCCTTCCGTATCTGAAACAGATTGTTGATTCAGTAAAGAAGACACACCCAGATCTGCCTCTTATACTCTATGCTAGTGGCTCTGGTGGGTTGCTCGAGAGACTGCCCTTAACAGGAGTAGATGTCGTTAGTTTGGATTGGACTGTCGATATGGCTGAAGGCAGGAGAAGGTTAGGGTCTGATATTGCAGTTCAGGGCAATGTCGACCCTGGTGTACTTTTCGGTTCAAAAGACTTCATCACAAGTCGCATAAAGGACACAGTGAGAAAGGCAGGCAAGGGAAAGCACATACTGAATCTCGGTCATGGGATCGTTGTGGGTACACCAGAAGAGAATGTTGCTCACTTTTTCGAAGTAGCTAAAAGTCTTAGATACTAACTGCTAGGTTCCTCATTTCTGATCTCTGTATTCTTTAAGCTGCACGAGTCGTTTTTTGAAGTTCTCTATGAGGCTCAATTGTATCTAGTCTTTCTCTGAGGTAAAAATGAAACCTTTTTTTTTTTTGCATCAATTTGAAGATTTGTGTGTGACAAATCGTTGCTGCGTTTAACTTCCAGATTATCAGTTCTTTGTTCTGTCTGCGCAAAAATAGGACTCTCTTTTCTTTCATCTGAGTTTTATGTTTGGCCCAAAAGCCGAGTCAAAGCCCATAATTTGGCAAATCGACCTGGCTAAGGCCATGTTTGATAGGACTTAATAAAAGTAGTATTCAGATCAGTTCGGAGTCATTTAAATTAGATCAGATCAGATTAGAACCGTTCAGATCAGATCAGTTTAGAAATGTTCAAATAACTATCAATGTATTTGGTCCATAATTGATACTAATTCGTTAAAATTTAATCAAATTTTCAACAAATTTAGATCAGTTCATCATTCAAATCAGATCAGACCAGATCAGAATCATTCATATAAGATCAGATCAGTTCAGTTCAGTTTAGAAAGATGCAGTCCTATCAAACAGGGTCTAAGTGGATATTAGATGAGATTGTGATGTAGTCCAGAGAGTTTCAAGTAATGTGCCTAGTCGTAATTGTTACGTTGGTTTGGTACTTCGGTTAATTATTGTCAAGTTTCTAGCCAAGCGTTAACAAACCAAAAACAGAGGGACCATCGACTAGTATATCTTTTTAGTATGACGCAAAGGTTCGTTGCCTTTCAGCATGGACCGTGGAGCGTAGGTTCTTTTAGCTAGTAGCTAGGGCGTAAAGACCGGACAGGCAGCGTACTTTAACATCATGACCCAAACAAAGCTTCTTCTAAACCTAATTGAAAATATTCACTTCCACTTAATCTTTCTATATGGAACTAGATCGCGTTGTATAACATATTTTTGCGTTTACGTATAGTTTAATTACGAATTAATGGTCTCGTCCGAATATATATGTTGATAGTTGCACAATTGGCGAGATGGAAGAAAGCACTTCATTGTCATTACGTAATAGAAGTTGATGATGCTTTAACCATGAAAATATACATAAAAACCTTCAACAATATACAAAACGTGCAGAATTTCCCAGGAATCTCACCAATCAATCACCCCTTTCTAAGAATTCTCCTATCTCTATCTTTCTCTACTCACAATTTTATTCTTCTACATCCACACACTTGAAAAACATGCGTAAATCATCGATCACTTCAATCTTCATCTCTTCTAGAGCTTACATCACACGCACTAGTTAATAGTGGCGAAATCAGGGGGCTATTTTAGCCACCGGCCGCTATAAAACTAGTTAAAAATAGATAAATTATAGCATATAGCACACCTCAACTCCTATAAATAAATCCCGACATTTTCTTTTCCTAGTTCCACCATTGGCGTCGGACACTATATAGCGCGGAATGGTCATTACAAAGATAAGTTATGCTTTGGTGTGTAAGTTACTCTTCAAACAACAGTGAATCAAGATCTCGAGCCTAAATTAGGACCATGTAATTAATATTGATTATCTATTATTGTCCTTGCTTGACAGTTGACTAGAATCATCAAAGAAGGGCCGGGGATGATGTAATGAAATAATCATCATGAGTGATAATAATAGAGGTATACCTTAAATAAAGAGACCGTGATATAATGCCAAATGTTTGTGTCAAACTATTTTGTACCAATATCTAACGATAACTCTATAAAAAAATACCCATTTTAATGGAGCCAACTTCTATTGACTGTGATGCCCTCTTCACTCTACTCCACTAGACGTCCCATCGCAGAACATGACATTTATATAATTCATGTGTTTCAACTCTATCGTATTAGTAAATAAATTGGTTTACTAGCTAATTCTTTTATTTTATAAAAAATTAATAAAATATCATTTGTGCCTAGATTGAGCTTTTAATTTTCAACAATCGGATTGTTCGGACCGAATTATATACACCAGTAAACGTGACATTATCAGAAGAAAAAAAAAACAAATTGACATACACATAAGAAACAGATCTAAATCACAAACAAAAACTAATTAGTAAGGTTGATTTAATGTTCTTTTTACTCGTTGATACGACGATACCTCAATTCAGCTTTTGAGTGGGAGAGAAGCATATGCTCTATAAGCTATTGCATTGTTAGCATATACTACTTGTTTGATAGATGTTGCTAAAGGAAAGAGCTTAATAGACGACTTTAGTAAGAATAGTTCTTAATACACAATTTGTCAATTTATTATACCTTATAGATCAAGGGTGATTATACCATATAATCATGATGAGAACGAAGATAACATAAATTAGTTAGAGAGCTAACGCCCACAATGATTTATAATAATCCTACTAAATAATTAACAAAGTTATTATTAAGTGCTACTGGAAAGCAGTGATGCAACTTTAACCGCATTTGGAGCAAAATTGGAGCGTAGCAAAATTAAAAGCAGAAGCCAGCTTGTATGTTACGTTGGTGCTCTGCTCTGCTGCATGGAACATGCGTATAAAAACATGCAATTTGCAAATAATATCGGACTTGTAACGCATCACAAAACGCTTTCTCAACCATAAGCGATGATAGCATTTCACTGTTATTGTTTGTATACATGCATGTGTGTATGTATGTCAAAGATAATGAAAGACGTGTTACACCATGAGGATCTCTATTCGGTAGTACATTAATACGTAAAAAATAAATGACATTTTTTTTAGGATATCCTATGAGTTTATATGTAGACAATGACAAAATTGTGTATAGCATAATTAAGTGTGGTAAATTAAAGATGACATGCAGTAAAAAATATGGCTGTGTAGTAAATTTAACGTATTTGCAGTAAATTTATGACATTATTAGTAAAATCAACATTGTTACAGATCTATCAATAGAAAAAAAAAATTGAATTGATTTAATTCCAAGATCAAGGACCCTTAATTGTCTCTCTATCCTTATAATCCATCATTTACCAAATTATACAAAAAAATCTACTGCACCTTTAATTATTTTTACTACAAATTAATCATAGACACTTTTTTCACTTGTCTACCTATAGACTCCTATAATTTTCGTTTTTTTTATCAAATCGAAATTAATTAATGTGCCGTATTTGATAACATGGGTTTTGAATCACTTTCACCATTTTATATTTACAAGCTAAGTAGCAAAAAAACATTTCACATTTAATTTTAATATAACATTCACTTTTTTGAAATTTATTTTTTTATATAACATTCACTTTTTTGAAATTATGATATTTCAATAGTGAAGTTTGACTCAAAAATCATAATGTATTACAATTACAAAAAGCATTAATTTCTCAAACAAAAGCGAGCGAGGACAGCATTTCACGGCTGTTATTACATCACCGAAGATCAGATAAAGAAATTAGTGGCACCACTCTGACTATTAATTAGGAGAAGTTCCAATCGACAAAGAAACAAATAATTACAGTAATAGTAAGGCCCTGTTTGATAGGACTTATTCTCAGATGAATTCAGATCAAATTAGAATCATTCAGATCAGATCAGATCAGAATCATTTAGATCAAATCAGATCAGTTCAGTTCAGAAATGTTCAAATAACTATCTATGTATTTGGTCCATAATTGATACTAATTCGTTGAAATTCAATCAAATTTTCAACCAATTCAGATCAGATCAGAATCATTCAAATCAGATCAGATCAGTTCAGTTCAGAAAGATGCAGTCCTATCAAACAGGGCCTCATGATCATTCACCACTTGATACAAACAAGTAGACAGATACAGATGACTTACCACGCACCACCAATTTGCCTATCTTAATCTGTTTACTACAAGCAACTTCAATTCCTACTTCCTAGCACCATCATCGACCTCGTCTCTCAATGGTAGTCACAATCACGGGCAAAGTCAGGATTTCTAATTCATTTTAAAATTGCGGGGTTATGGAGGAAAAAAAATCCAACTTTAATTTTTAACATTAACAACTTATATACAATTAACCACAACTTTAGAGCAATTCAATGACATGGAAATTATGATTTACGAATTACGACATTTATTTTTCCATCGACTAGCTCGTCGATAGGTGCTCCCAAACTTATTGATTGTTTGACTAGTCGATTTGATCAAAATATCAAATAACCGATTTCAATCAATTAAGCTAGTTTAAATGTCGTACTTTTTATAGTGAATTACTCCCTCCGTTCGCCTATAAACTTCCTACTTTCTATTTAGGAGTGTCAATCTTTAAACTTCCTACTTAGAATCTTTCCTTATTTGTACATATAAAGGCTAAAACACCTGTACTTGTTTATCAAAAATGCAAGTGGGACATACCCCTATGTGTAATTTTACACCAAGTGGACTCTAAAACTCATTCTTTATTCTATTTTTCTTAAAATCTGTGTTCCGACCCTACGTATTTTATAGGCGAATGGATGAAGTATTTGTAAGCAAATGGAGCTAACTACTAGAGCAGTATAGAGTAGCATATAGTATAGCACATGGTTTTTCCATCCTGATTCTTTTGAAATCCTGGGATACACGGATCTTTTTCCGGTTTATTCCTCTATTATGTTGTTGTTATAGCGAATTATAATGAACAAATGATAGCATCAAATAATCGAAGAATAAGAGACATGCCTCTGCAAAAAAGTACCAAATTCAAGATCCAGATTCATCAGTAGTTATAATGATGAGATTGTGAACTTTTTTTTTTTTTGTATTTTTCGGACCTCAATTAAGATTAGGTGCAGAGGCAGTAGTGTAGCCAATGAGACTCTTTTAGCCGTCCTCTTTTTTGCCCTTTTCAATTATTGTGGCGATTTCATGTGATCGAAGGATACTCTAAAATTCCTTTATTTTGAAACGTTATACATTACTCGGAATATGTCTCAAATGATATGAGTGTTTAATCGTACTACTAGGTCTTACGTCTTAATCTAAAAGTTCGGCTGAATCGCCTGATAGTTATATTAAAATTGAAATTAAAGTTTATTCTACATATACACCGTATAGAACATGATGTTTTGGTAAAATGTTTCCCCAAAAATTCTTATAAGCGTAACTTATAGAGTTATGACTTATGTAGGGATAGTGTAGGTAAAGAGTCGGAGAGTGACTTCGGCGTTGATAAGATCAGGGGATGCTATGGTCATTCTCTTTGGGAGAGTGGTAATAAACACCCCACCTTTTATTGGTTGTAATTTATGATTATTGCAATTAATACTATAACTAGATAATTATTTTTTTGCCCAATAACCAATCAAATATGGAGTGTTTATTATCACTCTCCTTGGAGAGTGACCATAACATCCTCCATCGTGACTATTAATTACTGTATATCTTTCTTAATTAAGATAAAATCATGATGATTTGCAGTATTGTTGCGTTTTTATTGGACATTAATACACACGCAAAGGAAAGACATGTACTCCGTACTAGCTGTTGTAGTTGATGCACATCAGGCAATGTGTCAGCAAAATAAACAAGAAGATAACGATTTAAAAAGGTCCAAATCAAACACTTTCACCTAATATTTCGTTTTTAATACACAAACTTATTGGTCACATGAAGAAAAATGCATGTTTTAAGATAACAAAAATCACTATTAACCAATGATTTCAAGCCAACGAACATAAAAGATTAGCAACTCGTACTCTTCAAATTGAAAGGAAAGTCCCATGGCTTCTTCTTAGAGCCATTGGTGACCAACTCCCACAAAAAACCACACTTGTTTGAGTACATCAATGTACGACAAGACTAGTCATTAGGTATGCAATGCAATGTCTAAGATTTGTTTCCGACTTGAATTCTCGTATCTTCTCATTGTAACATTAACTATTCGCCTATGTGAAAATATTAAACTAAAAACATTTCTCATCTTCCACGTAGTAACCATTTTGTCAAATTGAAGCTAAATTGAAAACTGACAACTAAAACTAAAAAACACCATTTTTTCGAGTTTTCAAAAACGAGATTAAGGTTTAAAAATAATCCGAAAGCCGAAAACCAAGAACGATATCAAACGAGAACGCTCAGGACAACACATAGCACATCTGATATCATAGTATAAATGTCAACGTCCTCTTAACCACTCCGATTATAACACATTTAATTTGATTTGATATGATCCGATTTCGGGCACAAACTTTCGTAACGATCATGAATCATGAATGATGTTTTCATTTTTGTTAGAAGGAAATAAATATTTTTCTTTAAATAAAGTAATATTGAGTGGTCAAGTAAATGAGGTGGGCAACAGTCACTTATTTTGTTAAGCCAAATTTGTCCTTGTTCGGCGGACCACTCCTCATATAACGCTGCTGGGCTTCTGGGCAATTTATTTCGGTCCATTCAAACCACATTCTTCTTCCTCACACTTCCTCTCTCCTTCTCTCTCTCTGTCCCCTTTGCCCTACTTGTTAACCTCAGATATTAATCGTATAAAAACTATATAATATACACCCATCACCTCATATATATCTCTCCTCCCTCTTCAGATCTATATTCTCCACCACAACTTCATTTTTTTATAAACTTCTTTCAAGGGTTTGCTATAGAGTATCATATCTCAATTTTAAGAGGTAATTTCACATCTTTTGTTTAATTTGATTGGTTTTTGTTTGTGGGTATGTTTGATTATTTGATTTTATGCATGAATTTAGCTGTATTCGATTCAAAGATTGAATCTTTCTTTGTGGTAGTGGAAATTTGAATTTTTTATACTTTTGGGTATGTTAATTTGTTGGAAAATTATGAAAAAGATGTTGAATTTGTTTAGTTTAATTAATTTTTTAAGGTTTATTGACCTTGTATGTTGAAAAAGATTGAAACTTTATTTGTACTAGTGGGGGAATTTGACTGTCTAATTCAAATAAATTAGAGTTTGTAGTTGTGGGGATGTTAGCCGTTAGGGTGGCGTGCTGGAGAATTTTGTTGAAAAAGTATGAAGAAACATATGTACTGAATATTCATAGATTTTACAAGTGTTGGGTTTTAAGATGGTGATGTTGAGTTCCGAAGAAATGATGTTTACTTGTTAAATTAGTATTGAAAAAGAGGTTATGAACAAATCAGCTTAGCTTGTATATTGAAAATTGAGAGCAAAACCCTTTGAAGCTAAGGGCTGGTGTCTTGGTGAAGATACAAATTTAATTCTGTTGTGTATGTTGCAAAATGGTTAATCTAAATCGCGGTTGTAAGAAGTACGTTTGAATCTCATTATCTGAGTGATTCTTCAGTGGAGAAGCTTGTGCTTTTGAATTTGAATTCTCTTTGGTATGTGGTTTGATTGAATTGTATAGAAGAAGCTAGAGTTGTATGAAGGAAGTCATCTTGGATCTTGTTAGCATGATTCAATAAGTCGAGTTTTGTCGTGATTAATGGTATTGGCAACCTTCATGGTTCGCATTGTGATCAATTGAATCGAAAATTAATTTGAATCAGCTTTGTTATTTTTCAGGGGGTTTCGAGATCTATTCTTCTGAACGTATAGAAGAATCTACCTTATATTGTGAAAGACAGATATCAGGGAATGCAGAAAAATGTGTGTTCATGTTGGAAATTTATCTTGTGAAAGTTGTTCCATCATTTCTTTCTTCGGAAATCCCTTGTTGGCCTTGGATGAGGTCGGCCATGCCACTTGCAGCAGAGGTGGGCTATCTGCTCAAGTGTACCATAGAACCGCGAGCAATAGCTTGTGCACGATACTAAAACACGAAGCTGTGGACGACGGCTGAAGTGTCCAGCAGCTAGAGTAACTTTCTTGTAACAGAAACACAATTTTTTTATTTTTTTGTAAGTGAGAATTCTTAATTATTAGGGATGGAAAAGAAGGGGTCTATATTGATGGAGAGGTACGAGTTGGGAAGATTGTTGGGGCAAGGGAACTTTGCGAAAGTTTACTACGCTAGGGACATCAAGAATGGCCAAGGTGTGGCCATTAAGGTTATTGACAAGGAGAAAACTTTGAAGGCGGGGCTAAGTGAGCAGATCAAGCGAGAGATCTCTACCATGAAGCTGGTAAAGCACCTGAATGTCCTGCAATTGTACGAGGTCATGGCTACGAAGAGCAAGATCTACATCGTTTTGGAATATGCCAAAGGCGGCGAGCTCTTCAACAAGGTAGCCAAAGGCAGGCTTAAGGAGGACATTGCTAGGTGGATTTTCCAGCAGCTGATTGGTGCTGTGGATTGTTGCCACAACAGAGGAGTTTATCACAGGGATTTGAAGTTGGAGAACTTACTGATCGATGAGGACGGTAGTATAAAGGTGTCCGACTTTGGCTTGAGCGCTCTTGTAGACTCAAAACGGCAAGATGGGATGCTGCACACGATGTGTGGTACCCCTGCCTATGTCGCTCCGGAGGTGATAAACAGAAGAGGCTACGATGGAGCAAAAGCCGACATATGGTCCTGTGGGGTTATCTTGTTTGTTCTGCTTGCTGGCCATCTGCCTTTCCAAGAGGCAAATTTGATGGATCTGTATAAGAAGATAACCAGGGCTGACTACAGATGCCCAAACTGGTTTCCATCCGATGTAAGGAAACTTCTGTTGAAAATACTTGATCCAAACCCAAATACCAGGATATCAATTAGCAAAATTTTGGAGCATCCCTGGTTTAAGAAAGGGTTGGGAACCAGACCTGCAAGAGCTAAGATGGGTACCAAAGAGAGCACTCAAGTGGAGGTCAAGACATTTGAGAAGAAGCTCGATTTGCCAACAAACCTGAATGCTTTCGACATCATATCCCTGTCTTCAGGGTTGGACCTGTCCGGTTTGTTTGTGGGGGATGAGAAAAAAGAAGAGGTGCGTTTTACATCTCTTCAACCTGCATCGGCCATATTGTCGAAACTTGAGGAAGTTGCCACAAATTTGAATATGAAAGTGGCAAAGAAAGAAGGGGGTTTCATGAAGCTAGCAGGTTCAGGAGGATCAAGAAAGGAAGGAGTCGGAATAGATGTGCACATTTTCGAGTTTGCTCCGTCCTTCCTTCTGGTGGAGATGAAGAAATCCAATGGTTATACCTTGGATTATCAGAAGGTCGTGCAAGACATTCAGCCTGCTATTACTGACATAGTTTGGGCTTGGCAAGGCGGCAGCCAGGTGCCGCAACAAAGGCAAGAGGTCCATGCAGCAGTTTGCAATCCCTTGCAGACTGAGATAAATGCCTATTAGAGGAGATTAACCTAGATTTAGCTCTGTAGTTCTATGTTCTTTGTTTCCTGCTCCCTTGTGACTGTCTTTTTAGATTGAGCTTTTAGAGCCATTGTTGAATTTGAACATGCTGATTTTTCTGAAGGATTTAGTAATCATCTATCTCCATTATTTTGCCAAAAAAAAAGAAGCTATCTCCATTGTTCCTGAATCCTGATCTCTATTCCTGTGTTCACATGAGTTGTGACTGGTGATCTCAGACAATTCTAATGAACAATTCTGTAGTTTGCTATCGGCCTATCGCTGTTCCCCATGCTTCACGATGTTGTACTGTTTCGTGTTGGGGTGCTGGTTGCAGGAACGTTTCAAACTCGGTAGTATTAGTCCTGAAACTGAGTTATGTAGACGGGGATGTTCAGGCATATCCTTCCTCACGACTAGCCGGAAATTCACACAGAATCATGTTCACCTTTTGTAATCTTGCAAGACGGACTCTCTGAAAATGTGTAGATGGGGGTGAGCATGAGTGGAGTGCTGAGTGTTGTACGACGACTATCTGGTACCGGTGTTAGTTACTTACTTAGGTCATAGTTTAAGTTGAAATTCGCGACAAACTTCAAGGAGAATTAGAGATTACGAAAATTAAGACGAGGTCAGAAATTGTTCGAGGTCGTGTGTAAGAACCGGATCAGATAAACCCTGAGACGATAAACAAGAAGAGACTTCAATCATACGTGATTAGTCATTGTGCTGATTGTGTAGTGAGTCATTGTCCCTCGATTGTTAAAAGAATATGTAGCAATTTGCGAAATGTTGTGCTGTAAACATTGCATTTGCACAGCCTGATTGCTTACTGTCTACCAGCAAGCCGCGCTTTCTTTTGTTGACATTTTAAAGCCGTCTCGACCAAATCTTACTATCCGTACGCTTTCTTGGTACGTTGTTCACGGAATTTAACCAAAGTTCCTTTCTACCCAATTTCCTGTTTGGTCAATCTAAATTAAGCACAAATGTAGGAAGCTACCTTGCAATTCGTATAGTATACGTTAACACAAAGCAGGTTGGTCATTTCAATTGCAATTGGCAAGGCATTTTTAATTTTTATGCCCTATAAGAGGTTAGAGGTGATAATCCGGTAGTAGGCACTTGGACATGAGTATGAATTTTGGACATATCATTCAAACCAACCATGTGAGTCTTTTTCATAAAAATATGCAAGTCCGACACTCGTACACACACCTACTCCCTCCGTCCCACCTAAAACGCCACATGTAAAAAACGATACCATATTGGGAAGAGTGTACACTTTACTCGGTTGATCAAAGTTTAAAAAGAATTGCATGGCAAGCTAGAGAAAACTATAATTTTTAATTCACTATATAATTTCTTTGAAACTGTGATAAACTGATTAGTGCGTACACCTTTCTCAACACAAAGGTATTTTGGTGATGGGGCGTTTGAGGTAACACGTTAAATCCAATCATGTTTCAACATAACTAGATAAATATGTACATACTACGGATTCCCGATGTGCGAAATTGAACTATCAATTCAATTAACTTGTTCATGTGAGATGATTAAAACTTGACCGATGTACTAGAGAACTCACCGTCGTCGAGCCATAATATCAGAAATAGACAACTCGTTAGTTTACCAAAAACTTCTCCTCCTCCTACATACGGTAATCAATGGGCATGGCATCCCCAATGAGATAACCATATAGAACCGGATTGGGCCGCTGCATCACACAGCCCAGTTTTTAAAAAGTTACAAGCTCACATCTATTAATATCACACTTTATTTATAAAACAGTCCGAGATAGACCTAGGCCCAAATAGGACAATATTTGATGACGCGAAGTAAAAAGCTACATGTTGCACTTTCTCTAAAAATGGGCGGGAAATGACCAAATTTTTTTTGAAATGATTACAGATTTTCAAGTTTCCAAGCAGTATCTCAATGCATTTTGACCTCTTCGATCGATCGTCTGAGTTAATTAATTTGTCCTAATGTTATACTACCTCCATTTTTTTAGGTTTTTTACGTTTTGTTTGAATATGTGACAAGAATTCAAATAAAACGTAAAGATCCTAAAAAAAACAGAGGGAGTACTAGTAATGATGCAAGATTAGCAGTATCATTATGTTTAGTGCTAGAATTTCCATTCTCATAATCTCATAAAGCATGTAAACAATTTTTTAGCCTCGACATCATGTCGGCCACATAGAGTCTTAGTCCCTTTCTATGGGTTTAATTAGAACTACCACATAGAATAATTTAACTCAAATTAAAGTAATACACTATAAAATCGAATGGAGAAGATCAGAGTGTATCCGATCCATATGGAGATCGTTGGAAAATCTTTAACCCAATGTTGTTGAATCTTCAAACTAGATGAGCTAGCTAGCTGTCTTCAATATTAGTTTATGGATACGTACTTAGCCATTCGAGGTTAACAAAATACCTTTATTCTTTATTACTCCCTCCGTCCCAGCTCAAACGCCCCATATTCTATTTCGGAACGTCCCACCTCAAACACCCCATCTATTTTGGGACATATTTCTCTCTCCTACTTTTATTAAATTACATTTTCTCTCACATTATCTCTCCTACTTTTATTAATCCTCAGATTCCCCCTCCTCCTTTTTCATAATATTACCCCACTCAACTTACTATATCAATTTTTCTTATCCCACTACAAAAACGCCTTGAGGAGTTTGAGCTGGGACGGAGGGAGTAAACGTTAACAATTCAAAAAAAAAAATATGAACCTAAGCCTGTGATTTAGTACCCTAACTTAATTAATATATGACATTTTAATTTGTCATCACCATGAGGGGTCGGATTACAATTTTAGTTAATTTGTTCCTCTTCTTTGTCGAACTTTAAACGGAGAATAAAGGTAATCTATTATTGATCGAGATTTTAATGACAATTGTATTAGGAGGTTGTGTAAACTTCTTTTAGTTGTCATAATCTAACTCTTTTGATTTCGTGGCCTTGTTGTTTATCATTCAAAAAGTCCACATAATAGGAATGAGACGTGAGATTAATTTCATTGGACATTTAAGCTTCTAGGTGAAGTTTGGTTATGAGGATGATGTAATTACAACTTAGAAGCGTGTAACGTGTTCTGGCCACTCTGTAGTCCGAAATTTTAACAGCTCACTTAAAGCTTAATTACTATGAATAACGACAATACGGTCTACTCCATTGCCAATTATGATATAATACATGCTTTGTCAAATAATGCAAAAGTGTTGACAAAGACAGAATAAGAAAGATATCGAGAATAAAGAAAAGTTATGGTTTTATTTTTAGGATCATTTGGATAAGATGAATATAAAGTGGAGCCTAAAAAAAAGTAGGACTCAATGAAAGTTATTCCATGTGAAAATGCGTTTTTGTCCCTATGATCCATTAATCTACTACTATGATCTCCAAATGGAAGGTCATGTATGATGTATAGTCCCTAAAAAAATTGGGTTTCGAAAGAAGATCGAGTACCCTGATTGAATACCGAATAGTAAATAGTTATATCTCGTAGATACAATTGAATAGAGAAAGGTTTTTTAAAAGGTTATTGACTTACTGATCACGGTCACTCGATCAATATGAGTTATCCATACGTATTGATACAACCCGTAACAAAAAGGTGTCTATTGTCAATGACGGGTTTTACACTCAAATCTAGCAACCATAGGCGTTGCTCTTCTCGCATTCTGTTAGCTGGTTACGTTACATCCAGTTCAATATCGCAATGCAACTAGATATATAATGGTCAACTATAAAAGTGTATGGGAGACATAGGTCCCTTTTTTAACCTATAGCTCTATCTCACAAGCTAAGGTATACCTTAAAGATTAAAGGCCACAATGTCAATCCACCTGACCTGACTCACCTGAGCCAAAAAAGTTGGGAAGAGTTTAGTAAAGGAGTGTACTTTCAACTCAAATCATCTTTTCACTAACAAATGGAAATGGAAAGAGCTTCATATTATGTTGTTGTGCTGTCAATCATTAAGCAACAAAAAGACATCTTCACTCATTCCTAGCTTAGTTGTGAACCATTCACTCACTTGTCCCACTAGAGAATATGATAGTATGGGTTTCTAGAACACAATTACACAACAATAATTCTTTTTCAATTTTGAGATATGTACTAACTCACATAGACTCACTCTCATTGAGCCATCATTTTTAATTATTTAATTTGAACTACACAATATTTTCCTTTCGCCTTTTTTTCTTCTTCTTTAGCCTAAAGCATAGAACATGGTGGAAGTTGGCCTTGCACTACCCTAATCATTTAGGATTAGAAAATGTTATAATTTGATCTTCATTAGGGATTACAAGATTAGGGTTCATCATTGAATATTAACCAATTGAAAGAGTGATAATTAGGGGGTCTTAATGAGGATGCTAGCTTTGCAACTTTAGTTGGGATGTTAAGGAAGATATGCTCTTAAAGAATTTATAATCTAAATCATGCATTTAATTAACACATCAACTTTATGAGTGAGATGGGAATGAAACCCGCGAATATTTCCACGAGACTAGTGTTAGTTAAAAGTTTGAAGTACTAGTCACTATTTGATTAAGTTTACAAAATTCAAAATTTACATTTTATAATTAGCGTCTTGAATTCTTGATTTATGAAATAAGTCAAATCTCAAGAGAACTCAATCAATATGATTTTAAGATTATAGAAAGTCTATAGACCACAACAAAATTACAACTAAAAGTTGAAAATCTTATTACTATTTACTAGGCAGAACCAATTAGCCCAAAGAGTCTGCCGAACGCAACATTTACCCTTAATGTTACAAATTGAGGGCTCAGAGGGGAACCCCTAGCCACCATGTCCAATATGTGCAAGTCTTTTTTTAGAGTTTTTTCTTCTATTTCCGTGACATGGGACTCACAATATACTTATAGAGGAAGAAAATCACTATTTTTAATACTAAATCAAAACTTTAAAATCTCAATTAACATACATATACCAAAAGAGAAAGGGTCTAAGTTGGTTGGTTACTTGGTTGTATGAATCATGCATGTACTACCTCATTTTTGTAGTTTAGTTGTGGAAATTTTGGTGCACAATGCTATCAATCGCTTTCCCTTGATGCTAATATATCTTAAATAAATACCAAATTCTCACGTCAAAACAAATTCGAAGGCAAAAAGAGGAAGAGTTTAAGAGGAAAAGTAACGGAACTTAATAAAGAGTTCAATTTGTGACCCACAATTTTTATTTCTCCAATTCTTATTCTTTTGTGCATGTTACGATCGGACGACTTTATGAGCCCGAATGAAATTGACCACCCACCACTTCTAAGCATTGCTATATAGTGGAGTTGCGGACCCATCTTATGTGTGTCTTCTCCCCCACCTCTAAATTGACCTCACAATTCAATACCCATCAACAAAATAGAGGAGTCGTTAAAGATACTTGAACCATCTTACGGGACACAAATTCTTGTATAAGACAGTCTAATAAAATTGAATAATATTATGGTTGAAAACTTGTAATTTCATTCTGAAATTTGCATGTTTGATCATGTACAACAATAAAAGTAATTGACTATGGAAAATACTCTATCAAAACACCTTTAAAATGTGACAAATAAGCATTAAATTAATAGAAAATGATGGAATATATAGAGTGTTGAATTTTATTTTCCATTACTAGTGGTTTGGGGTGCATTTGGTGAACACCAAACGGAATACAGAAAGCAAATTGATAGAAGCTTCTAGTGGAAACACAATTGATTTGTCTACTATGTAAAATTGAGTTAGTAATAGCAAAATTGAGATTGGAAACGTAAAAATGCTTTTGGTGGTGATAAGTCTTGGAGTAAGATCTGGAATATGAAGTGTCCCCCAAGAGTCAATTTTTTCATGTGGTTGGTTAAAGAGAACAATTTGCATACCAGGGCTGTTTTAGCACATAGGAACATTCTCATCCCCGCAACTTGTTCTTTTTGTCCTACTTTCACTGAGAATATCATTCACATCCTTCGGGATTGCCCTCAGGCAAGAGAGATTTAGGATCCGCTTTAACTGGACCCGTTGTGGTTTGAGTGGGAGGTCACAGAATGGCTTAGTAGGAACTTAAATGACCCTGATGCTACTTGGCCTCCCTTGTTTAGCTTGATTTGTTGGCTTATTGCTTGGATATTTGATAGGAAAAACATTACCGCTACTACAATAGTTCCACAAAATAAACTCTTGGTTCAAAAATACTCTCATCCTCTAGCTGTTCTTCAACAGCTCCCCTTCACCCCTTTAAAAAATAGATTGTCACCTCCTCCTTGGTCCACCACACTGGTCTTCACTGATGCCTCGTTTGTAGAAACAGGTAAGTCTGCAGGTTTGGCTGCTTGCATGCTGGATAGTAATAGAAGGTGGTTGGCAGGGATTGTTGCGCATATTTATGCGACAGATGCCACACTCGCGGAAAGTTTGGCAGTTCTAATGGGTTTGCAGTGGATGAAGATGCAAGAGAGACAAGACTTTACTCTCCTCTGTAACTGTGAGTTGGTGGTTCATGGGGTCACGGACTCCAAGAATCCCATGAATAGACTGCCTAATTTTTACTTGAATTGCAGAGAGGTAGGGATGAAACTTCATGCGCATGTCGGGGCTGTCAGCAGAAAGCACAAGTGCACAACAAGTTGGCGTACCATATGGCGAGGGAAGCGAGAGTGATTCTTCCTCAGATCGCTTTGACAACTATTGATGGGCTAGAGTATTTTGAAGTGGGCATCTCGGATATTGCTAGCACCTCTTTTTTCTTTGATGAAGATTGTATTATTTTTCTCCCATGGAGGATGTATTAGATAATAGTAGCTAGTGTTTCGGAATTCGTCGTTGTACCAAAAAAAAAAAATAGTAAAATTAATTTGCAATGAAAAATTAAGGAAGTAAAATTAATTGTCTTAATAGTAAATTAAAATTATTGTGTAAGTAGTAAATTTTGGATAGCGTAGCAAAATTATTTTTGATAGCAAGTGTCTTTCATCGTAAACCTCTGACATTATCCATAATGCAAATATACCAACGAAAACGAGTCAAGCCCAGCGATCGATCAAATTTGCCACACAAAGTGAGACAATCATTGTTTATGACTGAAATGTAGATTAGGAAAATGTAGTACTCGGGAGTTGAGTTTAATATTCATCAACGTAGAATTTTCGCTTTGTGTTACCGTTCCTACAAGAAAGAAAATAAAAACTATGTATAGGCATATTCTATTGCATTATCGAAATGAATATCTTTAGCATTCAATTCACATGAACAACACCTCAGGATTTGAAATCAAATTTAATAGACTATTATGTAGAATTCAGATCTTCTTAAGTTATTTTTTCCATAGAGTTGGTATAGTTTTCTATAAACGGAAAATATAATTAAAAATGTATTTTTAAAAGTGAGAGATAAACGCATATGGTAAAGTTAATTTTCCACTTTAATTAAACTCTACCGTGTAAAATTATTTTTCAACTCCAGAGAATCTCCATCCAATCATGCCCTTGATCATTTTAAACATAATTAACAAACCCCAAGTTGATGATTATAAGTACATATTTAGAGCTTCTTTATTTGACTGAAATTAAAGCTTTCATTACTACACATGATTGCATTAGCCTGCTGATATAATAACCAGTGTATCATTGCTTACCCACATCTCTCAGCCTTCACGGCTGGCCTCCAAATTTTTTTTGCTTTCACATTTGTTATAGGGAAAATTTTCAATGTATGTCTGACGTTTCCGAGTTTTTTTGGTATATCTATCTAGTTTTCGAACTGTCCAGCGTGCCCTTGAAGTTTGCAAATAAAATGGGATCTTTTTGTGTTTTTCACTAACGAACTCTAACACCGTTAACTATTTTGATAAAATTTGATTTTTTTTTAACAAATTGACCAATAATAACATAATTTAAGAAAAAAAAAAAAAAACAAATCTTCTCTCACTTCCCACCCCAACCCCGCTACCCATCCAACACAGCCCTTGCCCCACCGCCTCACCACTCCATCCCATCACCGACTACCACCTGGGGCACCTCCTCCACCACCACCAGACGCGGGTCCTTCTCGCGACCACACCAGATAGGCTGTTTCCAAAGAGCGACAATACTTGTAACTTCGGCATTGCACCGATAGTCGCCGGAATATTGCCGGAGATGAAGTTCTCCTTGGCCGAGAAATGCACGAGCGATGTACAGTTCGGTATCGCCGACGGTACCATGATTCGAGTCTAGCCATAAGTACTGCAACGACTGAAGCGCGCCAAAACTCTCCGGCATCTTGCCGGAAAATCGATTGAATGACAATTAATCAGCGTGAGCTCCGATACTCCGGTAAAGTTTGACATAATGTCGCTGGAAAAGTTGTTGTTGGATGGGTGGCGGGGTTTGGAGAGGGAGGTGAGAGAAGATTGATTTTTTTTTTTTAATTAGGTTGTTATTGGTCAATTTGTTAAAAAAAAAAAATCAAATTTCATCAAAATGGTTAATGGTGTTAGAGTCCGTTAGTGGAAAAAAAAAAACCCCCATTTTGCAAACCTCAGGGGCACGCTGGAAAGCTCGTAAACCAGAGAGGTATACCAGAAAAACTCGAAAACGGGTACATTGGAAATTTTCCCTTTGTTATATGCGAGCAACTCGGGATTCGAGCAATCGTAAATTGATCTAATTAGGTAAGACACATTGACTAACAAGTCTGAAAGCATAAGGAAAGTGGTTAAGGAGATTCATGCACGCAAAGAAAATTCAAATGCAAAGTTAATGGATACCAACATGAGAAAGTAAAACATTCACCTTAACAATTCATTGACTCTGGAGTCCACTCCAGAGTAAGTCGCAGTAAACTATTCCTTAAATTAAAAAGAACATGCTTTATTCAATTGTAAATGACGATAAATTAGATCGACGATAAAAAAAAAAAAAGGTAAATGTCGAAAACAAAATAGTGATAACAAACCTCATGGACAAAAGAGTATTACTACTTTTCATCTTAAAAATGTGTTAAATGAAAGATCCGATCAATTAACACGGAATCTATCTTTTTATCTTCTCTTAATTACCCTTCTTAAACCCTTTCCCAACTTTATATACTCACTTCACAAAGGGAAAAAAAAAAAAAAGCTTCTTCTTCACTCTACTAAACTTCTCTCTTCTTTTCTTCCTCCTCAATGATCACCCCGGCGGACAGTAAGCCTTCCCCAATAACTCGGCTGAACGCCGCGGTGGCGCGCAGCCGAGTGGGGAAGCATTTCAAGCTCAACGACCGCCGAACCACCTTCACCACCGAGCTCCGCGCCGGCACCGCCACCTTCCTCACCATGGCCTACATCCTCGCCGTCAACGCCTCCATCCTCTCCGACTCCGGCGCCACGTGCTCTGTTTCCGACTGTGTCCCCCTCTGTTCCGACACCACCTTCCACGTCACCAACTGCACAGGCCCCACTCGACGCGTCATCACCCCTGACGACTCGTGTAAGTTTGACCCGGTTAACCCGGGATACGCTGCGTGTTTGACGAGCATCAGAAAAGACTTGATCGTTGCGACAGTGGCATCTTCGTTAATTGGGTGTGTTATCATGGGCCTTTTCGCCAATTTACCCCTCGCATTGGCGCCTGGTATGGGAACCAACGCTTACTTCGCGTACACGGTTGTCGGGTTTCACGGGTCAGGAAATATTTCTTACCAAACTGCCCTTGCAGCGGTTTTTATCGAGGGGCTTATCTTTTTAGCAATTTCAGCCGTTGGGTTCCGAAAACGATTGGCTAAATTAGTCCCGAAACCGGTCCGAATCTCGTCTTCGGCCGGTATCGGGTTATTTTTAGCGTTTATCGGGTTACAAAATAGCCAAGGTATCGGGCTAGTGGGTTACAATGGGTCAACCTTGTTAACCCTGGGTGGGTGCCCGACTACGTCTCGGATCCCGCTCGCTCCGGTTATAACAAACCCGAACGGTACCGTTTCTCTCCTCCCGGGTGGGGCGGTTTCGGATAGTATTTACTGCCTGAACCATCGGATGGAAAGTCCTACATTATGGCTAGGGATGGTCGGGTTCGTGATCATAGCGTATTGCCTAGTGAAAAATATCAAGGGTGCCATGATATACGGCATTTTATTCGTTACGGTCGTGTCATGGTTCCGAAACACGAGCGTCACTGCGTTCCCTCATACGGGAACAGGTGACGCTGCGTTCGACTACTTTAAACGTGTTGTGGATGTCCACGTCATTAAACACACAGCTGGAGCACTTTCGTTCAAAGACATAACAAAAGGTCCATTTTGGGTTGCACTAATTACTTTCCTATACGTAGACGTATTAGACACTACGGGTACACTCTATTCTATGGCACGTTTCGCCGGGTTTGTGGACCAAAATGGGGATTTTGAAGGACAATATTTTGCCTTCATGTCGGACGCCGTTGCGATTGTGGTGGGGTCCTTACTAGGGACTTCACCTGTCACGGCGTTTATAGAATCCTCTACGGGGATTCGAGAGGGAGGGAGGACGGGTTTGACTGCGTTGACTGCAGCCGGGTATTTTTTCCTAGCGTTGTTTATAACGCCGTTATTAGCGTCAATTCCGTCGTGGGCGGTAGGACCACCGTTGATCTTGGTGGGAGTTTTGATGATGAAATCAGTGGTGGAGATTGAATGGGGGGATATGAGGGAAGCAATACCAGCATTTATCACACTAATATTGATGCCAATGACATATTCTATAGCATATGGTTTGATTGGAGGAATTGGAACGTACATTGTGCTACATCTTTGGGATTGGGGTTGGGTGCTACTAAGCAAATTTGGGATTGTTCAGGGTCCAAAGTGCAAAAGTAGTGCTGGGAATGCAAATGATGGGGTTGAGCTTAATGGGGGTGCTAGTATCAATAATAATGGTATTCATAGTGGTGGTGGTGGTGATGATCATGCAGATGCAAGCATTAAAGCACTTGAGGTATTGTAGTATGTAATGATTTTTGTACTTTTAGCTGAACTAGAAGATTGATTTCTATATTCTTTTCTGTAATCGGTTTATCTTTTTCGATGTTTCTTTTTGTTTGTAAATATGTAGATTACAACGTATGTTTTTATGTACTTAAGGGCATAGGAGTAGTTGTCGATGAACAAAATGTAAATATTGGTTTAGGCCAGAATTGCGTATGTATGAGAGACCTTTCTAATGGATATTCCGATCTCTAGATTGCTTGTTCGTCTCTTTTTGTGCAAAAGCTTTGAGATTAATTATTTTGTGTATAAGAGCCATCATACTAACCATCCATAATGTTAAAAATCAATCTACATTATCTATTATTTTTATTTAGGTATATTTTATAAATTATATTGTAAATAACAAAAAAAAAAGGTTAATTGCATTTATTTAATCTTTTATGTTTATTAAGTTATTTAAAAAATGATTTATTATGATGTTTTGCGGTACCTTGTCGAGCACCTTAGAACTCCTCGTACTTCGTTATACTTTTTAAGAACCTAAATAAATAATTGAGCAGCTATATAGTCTAGTCTTTCTAAGTACTCCATCTAACTGGAAACAAATGTGTAATCAATGAAAACCCTGAGTTTCCAATCATTTGGAAGATGATAAAACAACACTTTTTACCCTGTTTCATAGATTTACTTCCTTCACGCATTTCCGGGTGAACATTTACCAATTACTCCTACTGTATATGAGGGATGGTATGGTCACTCTCCTTAGGAGAGTGATCTTGAACACTCCACCTTCCATTGGCTATCAAGGAAAAAAATAATCATTTAATTAGTGTATTAATTGCAACATTTATACTTTACAACCAATGGAAGGTGGAGTGTCCATAAACACTTTCCCAAGGAGAGTGACCATAGCATCCCCCACTGTATATATACCCCTGTCCCCTGCTAAATTTAATTCAGTAGGGAATACTATAAACGGCATTTGTACAATTTACAGTAGGAAATTATTCACATTTATTGCGTACTTTGGAAAAGTGACAAAAGACACTCCAATTTTTATTGGTTGTAACTCATAAGTGGTGAAATTAATGCTACAAAGAAATGATTATTTTTTTGTTAAATAGCTAATAAAAGTTTGAGTATTACAGGTCACTCTCCCATCCCTCATCAGTAAATTATTCTAGTACACCTTACACCATGAATAACGCAACTAATAAGGTGTAGATAGATTCTAATTTTTGCAGGTTTGAGTTTTATACGATGTTAGTCAATCTTCTATTTTGACAATTTCGATACTTGTTATAAATGTAACTAGTTGCCACGAAACTCTAGTGAAATGGATGGATAATCGAACGCACAGTGATTAACGCAGTTGGGGAAGTGACAAGATAGTTACATCCAACGCCCTCATCAACGATATACTGTACATAGTACTCATTTCCAGCTCAATTTATGATGATATCTCCGTATACAGAGAGGAATCTCAATTAAAGTGGTCTCTCCTACTATTATGGATCATGCAATAATAATGCAATGGTGTCACATTGTCACATGTTGATAATAACTTTCGATCTGTAACTCGTCAGTCCATCACCTTGCATGGATTTCGTGCAATCTATGCAACTCATCAAAGTAGCTAAGCCTAAGCAAGGGGCCGCATTACTCCCATCACTTTGTATTGATCAAACATTTATTGTGAAAGCTAAGCCTATGATTACTGTATTTACCAATGATCTATTTAACTCCATTATCATTGGACACATTGCCTTTCAATTCGAGACCTTCCTCCTTCTTTAAGCCTATTACAAACTATAGTACTCTAGTCTCGATCATAATGTGTCCAATCCCACGTGTTGGTCGATAACCTTCGATATTACTCACTGATATTACGTACGTAAAGAAGAGATAGAGTTCACTTCACAAGTCAATATAATCAAGAATTCGATATGATAATGAATTCACCGTGGCTACAACCAATGCGCAAAAACCAAAATATATAATCATGTAAGAATGTTAAGGACGTAGTATTTATTGTCAAGTAGTGAAACTTTTGAATATAACTATTGCATAATAGTTGAATGGCTCATCAGCGCCATCATGGGCGAAGCCAGCTGGTGGTGGCGTCCGCCACCCCGACGGGGGAAGAAATTTTTGAAGTTTTATAGGCAGAATCTCTTTATATATTTTAGAGCACCAATTTAGCATAAGATGTTGTTAGTACAGTGGTTGGAGTGTCATCCTTGTACTTCATCAATATGAGAATTCGAACTCTTGACATTAGGATGAAACAATTGTTCATACTAACCAGCAGACTACAAACATTTCATGCTATCTAATGCATGTCTTTAATATATATTCTCATTAAGATTGTTCATTTCTCTTTTGCCACAATCCTTATATTTTGTTCGCATTTACAATACTCCGTCCATTCAACTCCAACTTCCTTTTACTAGTTTTAAATGTATTCCTAAAACTTTGTGCATTTTAGGTTAGAAAGATTGGACTTGAATGTAGCTAGGAAGTATATTTTTTTCTTTCTTGTTCCATAATTTGTTGAGCATGTACGCTTCATTCATGATCGAATCTAGGGGGTAGCCTGGGCCTGGGGTGCACCAACCACCACAAATTCCCCGAAAACACCTAACTATCGCCTAAAAAATTCCAAAAAATTAGGAAAAGAATAAAAATAACTTTTACTAAAAATAAGTTTCTGGGGTTAGATTTGCCCCTGCCTTCGTTATGTTTCTTACTAAATAGGATCGTATAATATCAATTTTTATTAGAAACAATGAACGATTCCTAAATTGTCCGTTAGAGATACCGCGTATATAGTTATAATCCGCCACTCCAAGTTTTCAATCCTAGCTTCTTACTTGTTTCAATTAAGGATCTTATCGGAGCTAATAATGTTGAATTGTCATAATCATTCAAGAATATTGTCATTGATCGATTATTGAAAGAATCCCCTTTCGGGCTTATATGCTCCATTTATCCAAAAATAAAAGAGCGTCTTTCGACACGTACTTGACTAGAGGATTCCCAAACAACATGGATCTCACCTTGTCATCACCTGCTCCCTCTTTGCTTGCCTAGGAGTTACGTCGTGCATTGAGCATGCACATATATGACCACTTTTTGGTGCCTTTTTTATTTTTTATTTCTTAATATGATGTACTACGTATGCGCAAATGTTAGACCGCACGGTTATTTGTAGTGACCGAGTAGTACATATAAGTAAATGTTTAAAATCGTTAATAAACAAGTTCCGATTTCAACAGCGTAAGCTTTTGGTTCCAAAATTACGCCATGATTTTGAAATCTCGGATTTCAGTTCCTAGTTATATCCACCATCCCTGCTATCTAAAATATCATCAGCATTTCGCGAATGGAGTTAGAGAGTAGTACAGTACAAGTTTAAGGGAAAGGGCGACGGAACATATTCTTGGCAGCCTGTTGTCCCAACAACATGCTTATACTGGACATGGTGCCCGCGTGAATAATGGGTCCAACGAGTATCTCCACATTACTTTTTTCAACCAACTTTAAATTGGATGTTCAAGTAATATGTGTCTTGATCATGATTGTTTGGGTTGTAATTTGTGAACATGTAAAAGATATTCACCTATATATAGCTAGGATTCAATGTTTTTGGTGACAAAAAGGTTGTAACTTTAACATGTCAATGCATTAGTTAGGATAAATTTACGAAATAAGTAAAAATAAAAATAAATAAATATTCTCCCTCCTCTCCCGCACTCACCACCACTATTCACGTTGCAACTGCAACCACTCAATGCGTCTCTAGTTGGCGAGGCCACAAAGCCCCCAACTCCCCTCCACAACCCTTTTTCTCTTTATCCCTCTGTTCCCTCGTATAGGCACTCGGACATGAGTACAACATTTAGACACTTCGTTCCAAACCAAAAACACCAAGGTTCTCCATAAAAGCATCCCAACCCAATACTTATACAAGCACGCCTATCAAATCCGATCATTCACATAAGTAGATAAATATGTACATAATACGGCTTCCCTAACTTCGAAAATAAGTTATCAAGTCAGCAATCTTGACGGGCAAGCAATTCTAATCAGTAGGACGATAAGCCAATGTTTCTGTCCGCGTCCTCCATATATACCAAGCTCTTCATTTTATCCCAGCGCTGCTTCCTTTGAATCTTCTTCATCATCTTCTCTGCAATTGAATTCTTCTGCATCGGCGATTCGGGTTTGGTACCATTCCCTGTCATCACTTCATTATCAGTCTCTGCCCCCTGCTTCCCTGTTCCACAACTACATCAATTAACCGTAGCAACAACCAATTGGTTAGAACACATTGGTCATATCTTATTAACCTTCACAAACACGATTAATTTGCTAGTTTGACACAACTAGAATTGTACTGTTGCCAAAAGCATTATTACTGATCGTAAACATCATATGCATGTAACACTACCTAGCTAGTTCCTACCAAATCGATTTGAGGACACCTTAGAAAAGAAATGCTACAATACTCCAAACCGATTTGAGGACGCTTTAGAAAAGCATTACTGATTGTAAATATCATTTGCAAGTAACACTACCTTGAGGATGCCTTAGAAAAGCATTACTGATCATAAACATCAAATGCAAGTAACACTACCTACCAAATCGATTGAAGACGCCTTAGAAAAGCATTACTGATCGTAAACATCATATGCAAGTAAAACTACCTACCAAATCGATTGAAGACGCCTTAGAAAAGAAATGCTACATGTAACACTACCTCTATCTGGACTATCTCGACACCCGTCTTATATTTCAACATACAGTACTCCATAGGAAAAACAAGACATTTTAGCTTGGCCATTTCTATTTACTGATCGTAAACATCATATGCAAGTAACACTACCTACCAACTCGATTTTAGGACGCCTTAGAAACGAAATGCTACCTGTAAGGTTGTAACACTACTTCTCAATCAAATTTGCCGGGGAATGGGCAAGAAAACCCCCTTCTTATATTTCTTGCACTACTACACTACAACACACATAGCTATGTAGTACTCCATAGGAAAAACACGACATTTTAGCTTGGTCATTCTATTTACCTCCAAACTTGAGGTTTGAGGGCAGAAACATGATCCAAAACAGCGGCATCCCGACTCTCAATCCTTGCCTGCTCTCTAGATCTCTCTTCATCGGCCTCCCCCTCGCCCTCCGCAGATGGATGTCTAGGCACATTCTGGCCAGCTTCGGTTCCAGCAGATACAGATGACCCAGACAGTTCTATATTACCAAAATAGTTCTGCCTTTTTTCCCTTACATCAATTAACCGGAACAACAAGCAATTGATTAAAATGCATTATTAGTTAGCATTTGATTAGGTTACGCCTACAAAGACGTACTCACTTTACAACCACACTGAAATGTGGAAATTTTCGGCGCAACCAGCAAAGCCAAACTATGTACGATAACAACAATATCATTACCCCAACGCCTTAAAAGGCTAAATTTTTATGTAAGCAATAGTCGTACGTGCTAGTGCATGCAAAATCAAATAATTACAAGAAGAATGAAGCTAAGATTACCCTGATTGCTTAGCTTTAAGTTCACGTTACGCAAAATAGGCATCCTCCTCTCTGCGCCTCTCAATCACTTGCTGCTCTCTTAGTCTCTCTTCGGCCTCAGCAAGAGGCTTACCCATCATTACCAGCTCTTCCACTCTCTTCCGGTTTATCAGAGCAAATAAATTCTTCCTGAGACGATCACTTTTCAGGGGCAAACCGCCCAGCCTAATCACGTCATACGTAGTCGGATCAACCAAACCCGGATATTGCAGCTCATCCTATAGTACCCCCCCTCCCCCCGACAAAATGTATTATTACCGTACTCAAACAAAACGCTAACAATCCAAAATTACTCGACTTTAAATCTTTCAATTACGGTAATCATCATTGTTCAACAAAACCCCCTACAGAATATGAGTTAAGGTACTCAAACAAAACGCTAACAATCCAAAATTACTCGACTTTTCAGTTAGATAGTGTTTGGAAACATGGATTTCATTCTCAAATCCAAATTTGACTCAAATTCCATGTTTGGGAACTCAAGAATTTAAAAATTTGGATTTGTATCAAATTCTTAAGAATTTGAATGAAATCATTTTAGTTGTAAATCAAATGACACCAAAAACCCTGTCATTTGCAAATCCAAACTTTATATTTCCTCTCAAAATTCCACTTTTCTCTCTCATCCCCTTCCCCACTCAGTTTTGCCGCCACCCACTGCTGCCCATACACGGACCTCCATCAACCACCTCCACCTCGCCGGAGACACCATGACAGGCGTACGGATAAGGCGACCCCACCGACGCCACCCACTGGCCCTTCCATCGCCACCACCGGCCTCCACGCCATAACTTCTCCATCGATTTCTATTTTCTGTACTTCTCAGCCACCTTCGTTGCCGCCATTGTACCTCGAACCGGACCTCCGACCACCGTGCATCTACACAAAATACGTCGGCCAGCCGTGAGGAGAAAGAAACGAGGAGCGAAATTACAGATGCAAAAGGAGAGAGAAGAAATGAGGGGGAATTGTGAATAAAACCGGTGAGGGAGTGGGGCCGAGAAGGGCGGCCGACGGTGGTTAGGAGGTGGTATAGGTGGGTGGGTGCTGGGTGAGCACGGCGGGGCATCGGTGAAGGCCGGAGCTTGGAGTTGGAGGACGAGGAGAGAGAAATTTGAAGAAATTTGGCTGATTTTTTTTTTTAAAATGTTAAATTTTAATTAAAATTAGATGTGCTTTTATTAAAGTACAAATTTGGAATCCTAAATTTATTATGTTTCCAAACATGGAATTTGGATTTCAAATTCTATATTTCAAAATTTGAGTCTTCCCAAACATTGAATTTGAATCTCAATTCCAAATTCTCAAATGATGGATTTGAAATGATTACAAATTTTCAAATTCTTGTTTCCAAACAGTATCTTAGGGTAATCATCATTGTTCAACTAAACCGAAAACCAAGTAATTTAAGTAGAATAAGATCAAGGAACATACATGTAGAAATTCTTGAAAATAACGACGTTTATCGCCCGCACTCAATCCGTCTTTAAATATAATTCGAGTAGTTTGAAAGATATTTTTCAACTGCAATTATGCATTTCAATTTTATCAGTATATATATATATATATATATATATATATATATATATATATATATATATATATATATATATATATATATATATATATATATAATCAAAAGGAAAATTAAACCCTAGCTTATAAATAAATATACCACGGCTTGTTTGTCAAAATCTTCATCATCGTTCAAACACCAACCATCCCTTCTCATACACGACTTCTGCTTATATCTAGGCATGCTGTTGGTTTAATTACATTTACATTTACGATTGCAATTACAATTAGAATAAGATCAAAATTAGATAGAGAAAAACAAAACCCCAATTTTATTCATTCACAGCATAATAATTCAATGGAAAATGAGAAAAATTAAGAATATAAATATGGAAAGTAGAATTAGTGGAGTCGGTAAATCGCCGCAGATAGAAAGAGGAAAAGATGACCTGCACACAGGAATTTGAGAAGCCAAGGTTTCTTTATTCAACCCTCAAAAGGGAATTTGAGTACCTCAGAAAGAGCGCAATGTCTGCCGTTACATCTACGCGACCAACATCCCTACCGTTAATATCACATATTGTTCGCTATTCTATTTTTATTTAGGGAAATTTTCCAAATACCTTGAGGTTCCCGAAATTTTCAGGTCTACCTCTCAGGTTACCGAGCTCTCAGCGTGCCCCTAAGGTTTGCAAAATCGTGTTTTTTTTTTTTTTTTTTTGTGTGTGTGTGTGTGTGTGTTTTTCACTAACGGCATGTAACACCGTTAACGAGTAAGGAAACCATTAATTTTATCCAGTTTACGCTCACAATATGGGATCTTTTTTAATATAAGGTGTTTGAGTTGAGACGGATAGAGTAATTTTTAAAAATATACAATTTGTACCATATTAGAACTAAGGGAGTATTTGGTTCACTTGTTTGGTGTGCGAATCACTTGTCCCACTTTCTTGTCCTATTCCGTGTACCTAACAATTACAACTAACATTTTATAAATGTTTTCAAATAAATATAGTCTTTAAAGAATAAAATAATGAAATCCTAATACACGAAATATTTGTAGGAAATCATCTCACTGTTAATGGGTAATGTGATTTGAGATATTTTCTCATCAACACATCTGTTTATTTAGCAATTGACACATTGACTTACATTAACAGAAGACACACATATTTATCAAAATAGATGTCGTATTAATCAAAATACACTATCATTGTATTCTTCAGCAACCTACTAGGCTACTACTAAAATTACACACTCGAGATTTTCTTGTTTTCTTTTGCAGTTTTGAGTTGACATGTTAGAGATTATTTCTAGACCAAATAAAACCCCCATTTGCTTTAAAATCAAGTAGAAGATTGCAATGCAGAATGAGATATTTACTAATTTTTACAGCAAATGAACGATTCATTTGCTCTAAAAATAGCTCCCAACATGGCACCTCAAAACTGCAAAAGAAAATAGGAAAATTTCTTTGAATCGAAAAGAGCGTATATATTTTACCAAGAGAATTTAAGTTGCACTAATTCTTGCCACGAGCGCAATCCAAGCTTGAACTCGTAACCTTAACTAAAACGGAGAGCGTAGTTAATAATAAGGCAAATATATTTCGCAAAAAAAACAGGTAAAAATATCTCATGGAGTCTTGCCGTCATGGTATAACCTAGTAATTGTTCCCCGGAATTATTAGGTTAGGAATAAGATGAATTGGGGATTTTTTTTTTTTTTTTTTTTTTCTGTGCGTAAACTGATTTCGATTAAATTTTGTGTGATTCTAATAGGATTGATATTATATATAACTTGAAGATGATGAGATTGAACAAGTCGTGTACAAAGTCGCATGACTCGGGTTGGGAGCATCAGGTCTATGAAAACATGTATCAGGAGGGCGATTACCTTCTTGATCATCGTGATAATTCCATCATATGTGTATGTTGTTGTACCTTTCTTCCTCTTATGAGTACTCGTATTATTGTTTACGCAACATTACAATTATTATTATTGTTATTAGCTTATCATTCACTCTTCTTACAATATATGTTATTATTATTATTATTATTATGATGGTGATGGTGCAGAATGCGCGGCATCGTATGCATGAGTTGAAGGACCCTAGCAAGTGTCAATTGCTCAGGCTTGGTCCTTTACCCCAGAAAACTCGTGATCATATTGCACGGCAACTGAGAGTAACACTGCTGCTAAATGCCCGTAAATCTCAGGCCGAGGCCGAGGCCGAGGCTGAGGCTGATGCTGATGAGATGATGGAAAAGCTGCGGTCTAGCAGAATTGAGACACCCAAACAGCAGGAAGATCGTCAAGTTTCTCGTCCCAATACTCATCCCACAGGGTATTTTTCGACATTATCCTTAGTCTTTCTCATTCATCTTCCATATTGTTAGTTACTTGAAATCTTAGTGACTTTAACTTATGACATACACGAGACAGTTACATACTCCGTATATATAACGATTTTTGTTAGCAAATTATTTTGGGTTTGGTTGTATTTTTGCTTAGTAATGGTTGCACCACAATTATTCTTTGCCTTTGGGATATAATGGAATAAAGCAAAATGACTTATAAAACTGGTCCGTGCTTCTTATTTTGTGAAGTAGCAGTCAGTCGATTTTGGGTCATCCGTGCGTAGCCTCTCTATGTTTGAATAGGGGTAAGGCTTGCGCGCATCCGACCCCCTTATGGCTGGGGTAAAGATGTTGTTGTAATGCTTGAACCACAATCCGTCCTCCTTATATATATATAACTATTCAGTGTCGTGTTGTGACATACTCCGTACTCCGTATATATTGAACAACTAATGTATGTATCTTCAAGGCATGCATATATATAATCTAATCAATTCACTGTATTTGATGTTTTCAATCAGTAGTGTCTTTTTCGATACTTGAATTATTATTTGGGTTATAACTGGCTAATGTATGTATTCTAATCAATGGTTTCCTTACTCGTTGCGGTTAACTGATGTAGACATACTCGGCGTCTTTACCTTCCGAGGCGACCTCTGTTTGTTCCAATCACCCTCACAATACCTCATGTCACTGAGCCTGAGAGAGTAACAGAGCCGCTTGCTGCGGACGAGGCTACAGGTGGAAACAAAGAAAGATTTCTGATGCAGAAGAAGGCAATGCCGGAGAAGGACAATGTGAGTAGTAGGATGAAGAAAGATAAGCTGAGTGGTGTTGCTGAGAAGACAATGAAGAAGATTCAAAGGAAGCAATGGTAGAGGGATGAAATGAAGAAGTTATTGTGTGTGGAACACGCTGACACAAATTAATATCCTACCTTCCTGATCCCAAACTCCCCTCAAGATCACAGGAATTGATGGCTCGTTTTCACTGATGGTGTTGTCGTGTTATGACATACTAGTATTTATTAACTTATTATTAGGCGGGTACAACTATATAAGTGTTCTACTTAGATGTTTTTATAAAAGATCTTGATGATTTCGGTTTGAAATGAATGTCGTATTGTCGTACCCTTACCCGAGTGGACCGAGTGCCTAGTGCTAGGTGCCCTTGTCAATGCCCAATGATGTAAATTCAAGTAATCAACCACTTGTACTCCTACAGGAATATAACTTTTGTTATAAGTAGAGTAATACCAAAATTTAGCACTCAACCATCGTGTTAGCCCATTCACAACTTCACTTCACATTTCGTAGTATTTATATGCGTTGTCATGATGACTTCTAAGTTCTAACATATAGATCTACTCGTACTTAATAGACCAAAGGACCTAATTTTTAATTTTCGTCAATTAAAAGCAAAAGGCTGGATTTCGTAATTGAAATTGGTGTTGAGACGCTCAATTACCATAACGATTGGGGGTAAATTGACACTTTCGCCCTTCCCCGCTCGTAAAACCTCTTTCATCAAGTATTCAAGTGACTTCGATGGAGTAAAATTTTGGTCATATACGACTTTTTACCCGTCGGTCAAAAGTCAAAACTTCCCGGAGAATTCACACAACAAATGCTCAGACGATTACATCCGCCGGTATTACCTCCTCATAATCCCCGACACAGAGGAGAGAGAATGATCAATCGCCGCCATCTCGACGCCGCGTTATCGGCGGTCGTCACCGTCAAACCGCACGAAACGTCGCCGCTCCTCCACTCCGCCGCCTCCTTCTTCTTCGTATGCTCTCTCTCTCTCTCTCTCATCTCAGTTTTCAATTCATCGAATCGTAAGCTTGAATCTAAACTTTTTCGCCAAAAATAGAATTAGTTGGTTGATTGAGAATTGAAATGTGATTAATTCGTCATGAATTTGATGTAATTATGATGTGAATTGAGCAGATATTAAGCGCGTATTTTGTGGTGTTACCGTTGCGTGATGAAGGAGCTATATCGTTAGGATTGTCGAATCTTCCAAGTTTGTTTATTGGATCCTTAATTCTTACGCTAATCGCGGCGCCGCTTTCGACGTTGCTGTTCTCTTTGCCTAATCTTTCCAAAGGCAGGGTAATTTGATCTTCAACTTTTGGTTTTATCAGTGATTGATTAGTAGTGTGAGGTTGAAATTGTTTGCCTGGATTGTCACATTTTGTCATATAATTTCAGTTGTTTTGTTTCGAGATCGAATCAGCTCTTGTTAGTTGTTATTACGTGGCATTGCGTGAATGAAAGTTTCGATGATTCACTCTTTAGGTTTATTGAAGACAGTTGAACTGTCTCCGCCATAAATGATGTGAGAACATCCAAAAGTTATCTCGGATTTCGATCCGTAAACAAGGAGCCTTACTTGACCCGTTGTTTATTTAACTGTCTTGGTTGTATTTTTTGTTGTAGTATCGTAGATCGTGCTTATTGTAAGTGCCGTTTGGCTATTTATCAATGAGTTTTTAACATTCCCGTCAAAAAAAAAAAAAAAAGAAAGAAAGTTGAACTGAATTGCTGAATCGTTTCGTGTTTGGATGAGGGATATGTAATGCTCAGTTTCGTTATTTATGTCGCACTTTAGGATTTAGAATTGGATATGATTTCTTGCACAAAGTTAGAGTTATGAAAATGTTTGTATGCATTCTCGTTGAATTGGAAACTTTAAGGCATAGAGGCCAACAAATTAGGGATTGTTTCATTGAGCAACTATTGGTTCTTTGTGAGTAATAGTGAGAAATGTGTGAGATACTCGATTTGTGATGCTTGTCAAGTACGAGAGTTCAAGGTTGGAATCGTTTTATATTTATAGGTTGTTTTGCATTTTCAGGCGCTGGTGTTCATACATAGATTTTTCAGCTTGTCACTTGTTGTATTTTACGTGTTATGGCATTCTTCCACCATCTCCAACGTGAAGGTGAGATCACTTTTTCATATTGGCCACTAGGCAATCTACAATGACAGTCACATTACATTTCTCATGTAATGCTTGATACTACTTTCATTCTTTTCCTATTGGCCAGATTTCAATCGACACACCTTCTACTGCAGAGCATGTTCAAAACTCTGATGGAAATGATGCTAAATTTGCCCAATCAGGTTGGGATGGCCACTCATGGTATTACATCTCAGTGAGAATTGGGCTATTCCTTTGGGTATGGTAATACCTTACGATGAGTGTACCACTGTTTCAGATTGTGAAATTTACTCATCTAATTTGATTTCGTCATGTCTCTCTAGATTGCTTTGTTGAACCTGATAACTATATCTTCAACGTGGGCGAGAGTGATTGATGTTATGAACGGCGAGGTTAGTTACTGCCTGCCTTCTTAGTGCAGCATGTGTTTTTTTGTGCACTTTTAATTCTGAAATGTGTCCAGTCAGGTTCGAGACTGTTTGGGTTCATAGGTGCTGGTGCGACACTTGGGCAACTGTTTGGGTCATTATTTGCTACTGGGATGTCTTGGATGGGATCCTGTACGTACTAATCCTGTTAAGTCTTCAAGACATAGTATGACTTCTTGTGTCTAGAAACCTGATGTTCTCTTCGGCTTTCAGATTTACTCCTAGTATCTGCTTTGCTGATGGAACTAGCTGCACAGTTATCTAAGGGCATAACTCACAATGACATCCATCCCTCTGAGGAAGACACTCCATTAACGTAAGGAAATTGCTCATATTTATACTCAGTTTACTTACTACTAGTATGAGTTATGATGCTTAGAACAAACTTTGCTGGTTTGTTTTGTGTGGAATAAATTAGTTTGTTCTAACTATTGTGATGTTTGGAATGTGGTCGTTTAATTTTTAGGAGTGTGGTCATGTTATCTGGAAATCTTGACCTGACAAACCTGATTATGAAGAAACAAACCGCGCTAAAGAAGTCAACACTGATAATGGTGCTCCATAATAAAAAGGAAAAAAATGCACACACACAACAAAAAAGGGGGATTTTAATAAACACTACAAATGTATTTTAGACTACTGGGTTTGTCACTTTGGGAGAAGGGTGGAGGTACATCCATGGTTTTCTTTCTCTTTCTACCTTGGGATGCAAATTTTCTTTAGTACTATATATGTTTGTCACTTTGGGAGAAGGGTGGAGGACTGGAGGTACATAGAATGTTTATGTTATGTATGTTCTATATATTGAGTCTCAAGCCGGATGAGTTCTAAGATGTAAGAAAGATAAGAGGATATGATAAGAAGTGATGTTATGATATACCTTCTGTTGTATCTAGCATCAATTTTGTACTTTGGAGCTGTACTCAGAACTCAAGAGCAACTTACTGCGATAATGACCTGTTTGATAACCAGACCATGGCTTAGAACATAGAGATAACTGAGAAACCCCGTAGAATTTGCATGTTATTTAGAGATTTTTCTGAGGCAGTGAAAAACTTAAGGAGCTTATACTCCCAAGTTCAGGCTTAATCTGGTGTTCTGGTTCATTGGTCTCATTTAAATCTGTAGCAGCTGCAACACAGAAAAACATTGCAGTTCCGTCTGAACCATCAAGTGTTGCCATGTTATAACATCTGTACTTGTTGCTACTTACAGTAAACCAAATGATGAAAAAACTGAGGTGACCGCGAATGTGAGTTCAACTGAGAAAGAATCTACTCCAAAAGTTGCGTCCTCTCCAGAGAAACCTCAAATCTGGGTCATGTTAGAAGGTTTTCGGCTAATACTGTCTTCAACTTATCTAATGTATATAGCAGTGTTTCTATGGCTCAGTGCTGTTGTCTCATCATTCTTCTACTTTCAGGTGAGATAATAATACAGTTTTGTAAGTAGCTTGTTAGTGCAACACATGAGCCATGTCTATATCACAGTTTTTACGAAAAGATAATTAAGCGGACCTGCAGAACTAGTATGAATAAGAAAGAAAAAGTTTTCAGTGTTTTATGGCTGCCAATTTCATTTGTTATTGTTTTGTTCGATCCTTATAAGCCTGACTGTATACTATATTACTATATGGTGCTTTTTCATATTTCGAAACAATTGTTTGATTCTAGTTAGAGGGTTGTCCTACAACTATCTTAGGTACCCTGGTATCTAAACATGAGAAAAGGCACACTTACCAAGTCTTCATGAAGGATTAAAACTTTGGAAGAGCTGTATTCTAATTTCACGCTGAGAAACGGAAATATGCAGTCACTTTCTGAATAACATTGCCTACCCTAGAGTTGTTTGAATAGGGTATGCATATTTTGAAATTTTCGTCTTTGCAAAGAGAACCCAAACTCCCGGTTGACCCCAAACGATAAAATATGAACCGAGTATTGAGCCCTTTACCAAAGACCTCACACAAGGGCTTACTTTTTCGTTTTTTTTTTTTTTTTTTTTTTTTGTTTTTTGCTCTTAGCCAATTTTCACTATTGCTTTCAGAGATTTATCGTGCACAAACTTCTCTTGTCTTTGGTGATTTAAGAGTTAGCCAATGCTAATATACTTTCCTAAACATGTTTGATCTTTGATGTATCTTGCGCATTGGCAGACTCTTCTGATTTGTCAAGTTCTAACTTCTAATACATGTTCTGGTTTAATTGAGTGAGCTTTTGTCGTCAGTATAATTTAAAGCTTAAGCTGCTACAATTGAGCTACTTTTAGAGTGAGATTTGCAAGATCTAGGCATAGTTAGCTGTAGGGTTTTATGAAATGCATCATGCAAGGACATACTTAATCAACTTGAAGCCTGAAGATGAGATATCTTGTCTCAAAAGGCAATGAGGTACCAGTAAAGCTACCAATTGAAGTCAGTAAGTCTTTACCTCATGGAAATTTTGCTGAAGTATCACCGATTTAATCTTTTGTTCGTTCCTACAAGAGTTGCTCTCACTAAACTTTATCATGTAGCTGTTTGTTGGTGTTTGTTAATGGCGACTGTTACTTGTCTCAGCTGGTCGGTTGATAATGAGATGCTTAAAAATGGTTATCTCGGGAGTTCTTATATTTCTGAGGAAAAGTTGTCGTGCATCGTGGTATCCTTTTTCTTGGTTCCATATTAGGTCAATCTAGAAGCAGTTATCTGATTCTGTTCTACCATGCTATATTCGTGGTTAGTAGTAAAAAAGCCCAAACTTGATGGCTGAACTCTCTCTCCTTCCCATTTGTCATTTTCCAACTCTTTCTTGCTCTGAATGAGAATCATGTGGTGCTTCAATGGTTGAGAAAAGCATAAAGGAAATTTTTTGGTGTCTATCATTGGAGGCTTTAAGAATGGATAATTTCTGAGTTGTGAGTTGTAGGCTCAACCAAGAGAATGCTTTTTTTTTGGGGGGGGGGGGGGGGGGGGGGCGCAGCTTATGGTGGTTTTCTGAGTTGCTAGGTATCCTGAGGTGAATAAAGTAACTGGAGTGATGAAAATAGTTTATTTTACCAAGTTCCTTTGACATGCTATCAAAAAGTGTGTGTGATGGCTTCAGTAGAAATGAAACAAAAGGCCGAGCAGCTTCTATGGTGGTGATATTACTAGGTTGGTTAATACCTCATTTGGCTAATGTTTGTCCTCATGAGCATGTTCTGGAAGCATCTTAGCCTTTTGCAACTTTGGAACAACAATCTATCCAAGTTGGCTCAGGACAGCTTTTGATCAGAGTTCCCGTCCTAGTTGTGCCTTTTTGTCTTTCTTGCTTACCTATATATTCAGTCTGTATCTTGGTCACAGGGGACTCTTGGGATATTGTACGGAATACTACATACGAGACATCCTAGTGGTGTTTGAGCTGGCAGAGATACAAAAATCTCATATACTCTATTGTCTTGAGTCTTAGGGGGTGAATCCATCTAGAGGTTCTCTTGCAAGTTCTACAATTAATGTTGCCATAGCTCTTATAGCTAATTCCCTACTTATCTGCTTATGTGGATGATAAAGCCTTAAAGGTACCCCAAATCGTGAAAAATTGTCTTTGGAATGCTGCGAACAAACTTTAATGTTCTCCTGAACCTAATATGTGTCAATCGAATTGAATTGAGTACACAATCTTTTAAGCCATTTTATGCTTTTTTGTATCACGGACAAGATGTTGATGCAATTCTCGATGCTGGGTCACCCAGAAATTCTCTTTGTGATTTAAATACTCAAGATAGGCTCTGTACATCCGCCCCCCCCCCCCCCCAATTTACCCTGCCTGTGGCGGGAGCCTTTGAGGAGCTGGTTAATGTTGTTTTTGCTGTTGCTCTCTGAGTTATGTATAATTTTTCTCTTTATCTGGTACATGCCATATGGATTTGATGTTTGATTCTTTTAATTGCAGAAAGTTTCTATAATTGCTATGACTACATCAAGCGCTGCAGGAAGACGAAAAATGTTTGCAGAGATCAATAGCTTCATTGCTCTTTTTATATTTGCTGGCCAAATCACCTTAACAGTATGTGCTTCTTAAGCAACTTTGATGAGAATTTAACACTGAAGTTTTTTACTGACAGCTAGCTTGGTTTTGATTTAGACCTGAATGTTAACGTAGTAACTGTTGAATCTGTCATGACTCGAAACAGCACTTACAGTGATAAAAAGAGCAAAAAATATCCTCCTTATTTCTCATATTGGGGAGACTGTTACACCTGAGTCTTTGACACAGTCTTCACAGATCTGATAATTATTCATTGTTTTCCTGTACTGAGCCACTTGCTTCAATACTGGGCCTCATCCAGTTACCCCCGCTCTTAGTTATGTTTCAATGTCATGGCAATTTAGTTAGTCGGCCTTTTGAACTAAATTGCGTGAGAATTTGAGCGAGGGGAGGTTTAAGAAAGCTTTTAAAAGATAAATGATTAACTTGATATGGTTTATGATTGTATTATCTCAGACTCTTAGCTATCACTGTGAACCCTCATATCAAAGCCTTAGTCCCTAAATGATTTGGAGTCCTCTAGGACTCACATTATTTACATTTTATCCAAATGAGAATTAGGACTTTTCAGGTGCCACATTGGCTATGCAGTGAACTGTTTTCTTATCGGGCTTAGGTGGAGACACACACACACACACAAACAAACAAAAACAAAAAAATCAGCCAGGAGTAGGACAGAGTATCTCTTTCCAGGCGGTCAGTGAATAAACATTAAAAGTTTGGTTAACGTGTAATTATCCGCACTGAGTTGAAGAAAGACTTAGGGCCAAATTTTACTGCTCTGAGAGCAGTTATTTGTGAGATTTGATGTTTGTTGGGCTGTACTATTTATTACTATCTTGTGGCCTTTAGTCACTATTAAGTATCGATCACTAAGGCCTTATATCTAAAACTGTTAAACTGAAATAAATGCTCTATTTGGGATGGTCTTCATCCCAAAGCATCTCGCACTCCGAATTGGGACGGACAATCTTTTCCTGAGTGATCTCATAATTGGAACGCAACAATTTGGGGGGATCGCCAGCAGTATACTATCTCAAGGGAAAATGGTAGCCATCCCGCAATTGTAGACATCTTGCATCTAAGACCTATAACATGGAAGTGAACGTATTTTGGAACAGAGATAATATCTTGTCTGTTGCATCTTGGTAATTGATGAAACTATAAAATTCACTTTACTTTGATGTTCACAGGGCCGTATTCTTACTGTTGCTGGGGTTACATTTGCTATTTGCTCTGCTCCGTTGGTGGCGTCCCTCAATTCAGTTGTGATCACGGTATGGCCAACTTGGGTCATGGTTGCAGTTTGCGAAACCCTGAGGAAGGTTTGTTTTGTGATACATTGTTTGTTTTCATGTGGTTACTTGTAGCTGACAGCTTGACGCCGGTATTTTTTAAGGAAAACAAGATGGGTAGTCTTTTGCTTATTACAGAAATATTGGGTAATGACTCCATATGTCACACTCTGCAGGTTGTTATGTATGTTGTGACCAGGCCTGGAAGGGAACTTTTATTTACTGTTGTCTCAGAGGAGGAGAAATACAAAGCCAAGGTATCAAATTCTTATTGCATTCAAATTTGATTGGCTTGTGCCATTTTACCCTTACACTAAGCGATAAGTGATTGTAAGGCAAAGGTTTATGTGGTAATTTTTCTGGAGAGGACGCTACATTATTTGATTTTTTTGCTGTTCCTAGACCTTATATGCAAGCTTCTAGCTCTTAGGATGCGCTTGTACTATAGATCATATTTATGACATGAATTCCTAGTTGCTTCCTTTACGTCACATGCTTCAACAAGATTACTCATTTATGATGAAGTCTGATTGTCAACTGTTCTTCTAAATTGCCGATTTAGGTATGCATAGATGTAATCGTACAAAGGCTTGGAGATGCCACCGCAGCAGGAATGTTTAAGCTGCTCTTTGGATCATTCAAGGGAAGAGCATCAACTGTATCACTATATGCTCTGCCTGTAAGTGTGATTTTACTTGTTTATCTACTTCAAAAAAAGAGTGAAATTACTTGTTTGCAATGCTGTCGAATCAAATGCAATAATAAAAAATTATGTGATCGTTTCTGGGCGTCATTATAAGTCAAAACAGAGAGGGTTGGTTGTCATTGAATTAGGCCAATTAAAACCAAATATATGACCAAGTTTTAAATTTCGTCTTATTCTGACACGCATGGTGCTGAACTGTTGATGCCTATTGCTGAGTTTTTTCTATCTTCCGGAGTTGATTTTTGTGACTTTTTCTACTCAAAACTCCGAGTGTGTGTGTGTGTCTGGGGGGGGGGGGGTCTGAAAGGGTACAACACCATGGCTGTTACTATTCTTTAGTTGAAAATCTTCCAATTCTCAAAGTGTCAACGGCAGAATTCTAACTTTCTAGACTTGCAAAAAAGAAAGTGGCTGTTTTCTGTGGTTTAGTACCTTGCAATTTCAAATAACTGTCTACTACTAGTCTACTACACACATCTTATACTGTAAAAATTTGTGCTTGGTCCCTTTCCGACAACAATATGGGTGCATCTGTCTCTGTGGCGAACGTTTTCTATGCATTTGGAAGATACCAAATTATCTACCGCCTTAGGTGGCTTTAACTTTTAAGACTTGCCAGAAGATCAGAAATCTGGGGTAACCAAAAGTACATATGCTAGCCCAAGCAAAATCCAGGTGCTTAACTGGTTGACAATTGACATCTTATCGTGTGTCATGTCTGTTCCGACAGGCAGTATTGTTCGTCTCAATGAGAGTCCCATACTGGAGTCTTTACCTTCCAGATGGTTAAAGTCTCAGTTTTTCCGAGTTTCACAGTAGCAAATTCTTTTTTTACTGTAATGTTAGCCTTCCTCTAGACAATCCCTTTCAAAATTTTATTGCAATGTAGCGCCATGTGTCTGAAGTTTGGGCTCCCAGTTTCACCCAGCTCTATAGGCGGGCAACCCAGTTGCATACATAAGGTTTATATGAACAGGAGGCACAAAGTAGATGACATGGTCGTCATCTCGTGCTTTCTATTCTTCATGTAGAACGAACCCTTTGATTTATGCCTCTTTTTTTTTTTCTTTGACTTCGGGTTTAACTGATGCTGTGGAAGTTTGTTGCCAAGATCCCAACTAAACTTGCCTTGTAAAAACTTTGTTATCATGCTGAGTTCCTCGTGCTGTGGCTATTGTGTACAACCTATCTCTTTGCTGACTACCTGTTATTTGCTTTACCACAGGCTTGTTTCTTGTGGATGATTACAGCATTACAGTTGGGACATCGACGAGAAAAAATCGTCCAGCTACAGGCGGTTGCTGCAAATTCAGTTGTAAAAGACGATGATAATAGATGATAATAGTTCACGACTGACTTTGTACAGAGGTTTTAACTTTAGCGATAGTTATCCATTGTTAACATAAAAGAAGTAAACCTTATTGTATTGTATGCTGCTCAATGTATGTCTTCATAATTTTTGGTTATCGAGTACTCTACTTGTCAAAAAAGCCCCTTGTGTATATTTTCATTTAACGGATTCAGATATACTGCACTAACAATGGCTACACATCGGAACTCAGAAATTGGTGTTAACTAACAAAAGCTCATTGTATAACACAATCTTCAGCGTTACTTTTCCAATCTTAAATGTTTGGAGGGATAAGTTGGTTGCATATGGTCCCTATGACTATGTCTATGAGAGTACGTATGAGCTAGGCGTTGGTCATCCTCTTGCCAGTAGCTCTTTATTTCTTCGTGATATGCTTCAATTACATTATACAAGGGGATCAGATACTCGCTTCGACTCCTGAGTTCACATGCTTCGATTTCTGAGCTCGGAGTTTCAGAGATGACCCTGCTATTATTTGGAAACAGTTTTCAGCAGCTATATCCGCTTCATCATTCCTGAAATGCACCAACAAGAGTTCAAGGTTCAGACCAACTAGAATACAACAGTGCAAACGACGTTCACAGTAATGAATTGTGACTCATTTACTTGTAAAACTTTGTCAAAAAAAAAGAAAAAAAGAAAAAAAAGAAGATACACTACTGTCAGCCTGTCATCGTTTCTTAAACAGGTCTAATTAGAGAACTACTCTGAGGGAGTACCTCCCTTCTCTCCTGTCATGGCTGTCAAGTTTACAAGAATCGGAACACCAGTAGTCATTGTTTTCTAATCAACAGGTCTTTATCATGTGACAGTGTAACTACCTCCTCTCCTATTAAGACTACAAGAATCAGAACTGCTCAAAGGGACTGGCAGTTAACACAAATACAGGTGAGTTCTTCAGTATTTGCCTTCTCGTCATTTAGGTCTTTGGGGCCGGGAGGTGGGGGTGAGGCATCTACAAGATGGTTCACCATGAGCAAACATAGACCACATTTTAACAGTTAACACCGACAGTAATATCAATAAAGTACGGATTGATTTAGATAGTAAGCGGCTCTTGGACATTCCGATGTAGACAGCCAGGGGGTCCCTGGAAACAAACAGGTCCAACCCGTTGAGCCACAATTTCTCAGTTTTTTCTCAGGCATGTTCATAATATCAGAGAGCACACAGACGTCGTCAATTTCTTAGAGATAAGTGGAAAACATACCGTTGGTTTCATGTTCAACGAAGGGCACGGACTTGTTCCTGAATCAGCTTCCGCTCCCAGTCTGCTACATCCTCGAATGCATGTTCAGGGAGGTTCTCAAATGGCTCCTTCCATTGGTCTTTTTTGGCCAGATCGTAAGTAGCAGCACGTATTGCTCTTCTGTTGGGTCCACAAGGTCTTTTTGAAGTAAGTTCATCATAAGCCTTATTCAACTGCGCAAAAGTTCACATCCATTGAAGAAAGGAGAAAACAATTTCAGCGCAAATGCCTTACAAGCTGACCAAGTTGGATTTGTTCCAGAACTTCAACAGTAAGCAAATTTTGCAAAACTACGCCGCTTGAAACTCAAGATACAACAATAAGTGGAATACTTACATTCATGCCACAGAACCAGAACATATACGCGATTGCAACAGCAGGAGCTCGTCCAAGTCCAGCAGTACAATGGACATACACTTTTCCTCTGCCTTCGGAAATGGCATATTCCAATGCTGAAACAGCTCTAGGCAACGCATTTCTCAGCGAATCCGGATCAAAGTCCTTTGCCTATGAGCATGATAAGATAAAGCAAGTTTAAAAAGCTCAGACACAGCCACCAGGACCTGTCATCTAGAGATTGAGGACAGTGGGGCTTACAGGTCTTCTCATGTGACAGATGCCAACATTTTGACACTGCTTTAATATGGAATCGAAGTCGATCCCCCAATATACAATGTCCTTGTCTTGCTGCAAGTTTAGTATGTATGCAACATTCTCATTCTCCTTCAAATGATCAATATCTTCTGCCTTTTGAGGCTGTGAACCCACGATTAAGCTATCATGTATCAAAGTGTAGTTCATTCCTAAACAAAAGTTCAGATTTGTTCAAACAACTCGAATTGGCCAACTTGAATACAACGTACGAAAAGAAATTACAATGCAATAAAGATTTCAAAGCAAAATTGGGCAGTACAGAACAGTAAATCAAAGTTCAAAGCAAAGAAATACAGATCCAACTGCGTTAGAAAATCCAATGAGAGCACTTAAGACTGGGGTACTATGCTCTCATGTTCAAATCCCAGACCCTGATGTTTGTGACACTTCAAACCATCTCTATCCTCTGCACCTTAATATTGATCTCCAAAAAAGATGCAAATTTCTATTTTATGCTAAGGGAACACCAAGTCATTATCATGCCATCTAGGAGACACTGCAGAGTGCAACACGTTGGTATCTACGGGGTGGATGATTAGTTACAGAAACTTAAATCAAAATAGAGTCTAAGACAACTCTGGCACTTTTTTGGAGGTCCCAACTGAGATAGATCGTTACAAACTCAAACATTTCCAAATTCTCCGCTGGAAATGAATGCTCCCAACCCTTGACAGGCTGACAGCAGCAGACTAATAAAAACGCTTTAGAATGTGAGTCAAAAGATTTTTCTACTTAATTCCCATCAATGCGCTATCTCATGTCATGCCAGTGATCCAGCCTTCAAGGCGTCTAAATAGCTCTATAACAAGCTGCCAACCCTCTCCTTATCGTGGAAATCTCAGTCGAGCAAGCACGGTCCACATTGGGTACCCAGTAAATAATTACAGGTTGTAACAGAATCTGGGGGTTTAGCACACAAGAATATGGCTGAATGGCTCACTGAATAGTGCGCTGCTTTTCAACTATAATGGCCATATTTTGCTTTACCCACATTAAAGTTAGCTAAGGTCTATAAATTAAAGTATTCCAAAAATATTAACAGCTTCACTTGAAAGAACAACTCATATTCTCGACCCCTGGGGGGAAATATTGAACACCAACTAATCAACTCAAAGAAGGCTTAGCATGAAAGGCCAAGGTAATATAAGAATCATACACTCAAGCTTCTTTCATTCGGATGCTTAGGCTCATGGTTAGAAACGTAAGGGAGAATTGACTACATAAGAAGCCCAAATTACTATAGGTCTATATTCAGCTCCCTTGTGTTTCTTGAACGATTAAAACCAGCAGCTATTTATCGTTCAAGAATTACTGCAATTGGGGTTCAGATAATGTGTGCTCATGTTTTTAAGTGGGCGTATACCAGTGACAATTCTGGAGACAGCACAACTAGTCCACACCCATCTCTTCTTTTGGATAAAATCACTCAACATATAGACATCATCATCATCAACCAAATGACTGTAAAGCGGCTCCTGCTCTCACCAGGTTAAATACTGTTAAATAAACACAGCCTTTGTTCCCTCATGACCCTTAGCCAAACATGGAACAAGAACAACCATCTACAACTTCATTAATTAGAGACCGAAAATGGTTTGGAAAGGCATTCTGATTTAGCCGAAAGAACACCAAATCTTTGGCCCCATCGAATATGGACTGGCTCGCTCACATTTGAACTAGGCACAAAACTCAGCTTCTAGCTGAAGCTAGAGCTGCAATGAGAGTACTCTCAGCACTGGCAACTTGGCAAGTACATCATCAGTCCTACTATCAAAACTCCGACCACCCCATACCTCGCCATTGACGGGAGCCTTTAAGACACCGTAATATTATTATGGCACTATTATCATTGTCCAAAAACAGTAGCAAAATAATTGCTCTTTCTACTCTAAAAGGCAACGGAAAAATCACTGAGAAAAAGTAACAAGAACCCAATTTGGACCACTTCTTTTCCATTAAATTGATCAAATTTAACAAGAAACCAGATCAAGCAAACCAATACAGCTCAAACCCACATGATAAAAAGTCGAAAATCAAGTCTAACAATGATCAATGTAACAAAAATTAAAAGCGTAAGTAAGAAGCAAACCAAGTTCATGATGATACTCATAAGGGTTTCTCATCATTTTCTTCATCGCATTGTTGTATTCCTCCATCCTATCATTTTTGGGTTTCGTGATTGTTGAAGATTGCTGCTTCTCTACACTCCCATCACTCGATAATTTGCAGAAAATTCTAGTTTTTGATTGAAAGACACCAGCTCTCCACTGTGGAAGAGAGAGATTGGTGCCCAATTTGATTTTCATGTCATTTTTAAGTGAAATTGGTGATGAATTCAGAATAAAAATGGTGTTTTCGAGAGCTGCCATTTTTTCTGGTATTTTTACAGCAGAATTTGAGAGTGGCTGTGTTTAATGAACAGTTAAGAAAGAGAGAGCACTTTTTGTTGCCAAAGATTTGCACTTTTGTGATCCAAACTTCAACAGTTGTCGGGTGGACTGATCAGTGGTCATGTGGAGTGGACTGTGTGGTGGTTGACGACTTGGAGGAATAGGTTGCGAAATTGTTAAAACTTATGAGGGAGAGTTTTAGTACGTCGAGTATGAAGAGTATATGACTCGATTGAATGAGAGGGTCTTGGGTTCTCCGGTTTCAGTGTTACGGAATCTGTGAGGGAAGGGAGAGCTTTGTCATCCTTTATACTCTTACGCTACTCGTTTTTGTCTAATTGCAATATCGTGGAATTGGTTTAAACTTGTGAGTCGTAGATTAAGACGGTTTAAAGTATGTGGAGAACAGTCAAGTATTAAAAGGCACACAACAAGTTTTACTACTAGAATGACAAGGAGTTGATTGATCAATATGAGTCTTGAGAGTGGATTGTTAACCAACTTCGCTAATGATGTTTTGCTCTAGTAACAATATACTCCGGTATATAATGTTTTGCTCTATGAACAATGTTCACTACTACACGAGGCCTCACAAAATTTGATGACCTTTTATAAGTGTAGCATGTTTGAACTTCTCGTTTCGCGTTTTTAATAATACTAAAATGCTCTCTAGATATCACTTACGAGTTGTTGTTTATCTCAGTTATCATGTTATCCATTACCGTTCTACTTACATAGTGAAGATCCACTATTTCCATTGTGTCGCACTACACGTGAACTTACCCCATTAATACTTCATATCTGAAATTGAAACGCTAAAGAATGGAAACGAGAAAAACCGAAAGGATGATGAAACCATCAGAGTTGTAACTTGTAAACTTGTCAATGGAGGCAAGGAATATTACAAGTATCTTTCCCTTCTCCCACTGCTGCTCTTTGGCAAACATACTTAAAACAAACAAACATCTCCTTTACCAAATTTAACCACTTTCTATAACTAGAAGTCTAGAACTCAAGAACACAAAAACCCATTCTTTTCATTAATCCTAAATTCCTAATCATATCATCACAAAATTAATATTTTATTATTATTTTCAGCCACTTACCAAAAATAGAAAAACCTTAAAGACAAAACAATTCGGGAAAAGCCCAGAAAGTTTCCAAAAATACTCCACAAAAAACCCAAAATTCTTGCTCAAGAACAACTCCAGATGAACTTAATCACTCCAAAAAATTTTTGTAATTTTTTCCCTAAATTAATATAATCAAATTCAATTGAAATTTCCACCAATTTTTCGTATATATATAAATAAATAAAAAATAGATGCATGTCTCCTCTATCTCCTCGGCACTTTCTCTGGATCCGAATTCATATTTTTCCCCAATTAATTCAATCAATAATCAAATAAATAATAATAATCATAATAATAATAATAAGAACCCTAATTTTTCTAATTTCCCCAATTTTAATTGGAATTGGGTTTTACAATTGTTGATCACCGCCGTGATTCTGGGTTTTGGGTTACGTCACTTTCTCCGTTCAACTGCTTCTAAGTACTTCGCCGTTGACTCCGCCGCAATGTCCGCCGGCGCCGGTGGTGGAAAGGGTTGCGCCGCCTGTGGCAAGACTGCCAATACTTGGTGCGCCGCCTGTAAGAAAGTTTACTATTGGTATGTCCACTTAATTTAATTTCTTATACAAAGTTGTTATCTTTATTTAGTTGGTGCTAAATTTACTGTGTTATTCAGTATTCTTCTATGGAATCTTGTTGGTGAAGTTTGTCGATTGTGAATTCTTTATTTGGTTGTGAGTTTGAGCTTGTAAGTTGAAGTATTTAGTAAAGATTAATGTTTTGTTTAGTGGTACATTGTTGGTGAAGTTGTTGATATTAAGTTCTTTGGTTTGGTAGCTGAATTTTGAGCTAGAATTCGTAATCTCTTGTCGATTTTTACATCGTTTACGCAATCGGTTTCTGGGATGGAGGTACATTGTTGAATTGGTGATTATGGATTATGGAATTGATCTTTTGTGAGTACAAAAGGCGACTTTTATGTTATGAATTCGGTTGTATGGCCCCCGTCATCTAACTTCGCAGTAGGACTTGTTGGTTCTTTTTGATTCCATACTTTCGATATGAATGAGTGAATCACTACGTGTTGTATTGCGTAGCTGATATGAAAGAGTTGAGCGATAGGACGTCAGAAGAAAGTGCTCAAGTACAGTGCAAAAAAAAGAAAGATTTGTATAAGTTGTGTTGCGTAGCCAATTTAAAAGAACAGAAGACTTGACCGCGTGAGGGAATTACACTACTAGATCTTTCTTTTGTGGTTAAGCAATTTGATTCACCTAGTTCTACTGCCGGCACTAGAATATCTGATAATTCTCGAGTCAAACAAGAGTTTTTGAAGGTTACTGAGTATAAGGTGAATGCTATCAGTTAAGCTGTGTGGTCATGAAAAAGTATTCAGTGCTATTTCAGACAGGTCAAAAGGTAATTTTGTGTACAGTTATTGGGACTTTGTGGACACCCCCTACAATTGATTTGTTTTGCGGGCGTTCACTTGGGGCATGGGTGTGGGCATAATCGGACCTGTTTTAGTGACGAGAGATTTGGGGCTTTTTTGTCGTTTTATCTAATGTTGCGGCTTACAAGCGTTCTCTAGTCTCTATTCGTTATGGAAAGCTGATGGTTGAAAATGATACGGTTTGATTGAATATGGAACTTGAGAGTCAGTTTAGTTAGATCTAACTGTGACTAATTCAACCATTTTATATGGCCTATTTGATTAAGAGGGACTTCAGTTTAGATTTTTCTGTACTCGGAGGAATTTGCAAATCAGCTTCTTTTCTGTGGCCAATTATCTGTAAAAAATCAAAGTGTATGCTAAATTTTTATCTCCTGGGTATAGATCCGTGATTTAAAGTTAGATAGCAGGGAGTGACTGTCATTGATTAGTGGTGGTAAATTCACTTTCGTCTTCCTTTCCGTGCAGCCTGTGCTTGGTTTACAGTAATTCTGAATTATAGTTCTTCTGGTGAAGACTAACAAAGCAGAGGAGTTGTTTCTTACTTATTTGGACTCTCGTCCTCTTATGAGCTTGAACTTAGAAAAGCTGCCATATTATTATTAATCTCTTTATTATATCCACTGTGCACCAATCCTATATACAGGCACTTACTGCAATTGAGAGGCCTTTTTAGTTTTTGGAGCAGTAGAGAGAGATATTAGATATTAGAGCCGATGACTTTGCATTTTTTCAATGATCCTGAAAGAGAGTTTCTGTGAACTTTCATGGCCTAAAGAGTGTTGAATCTAATTTGAGACGATTGGTTCTTCTTAATGGCACTTATTTTCCGCTTCTTCTTTAGTTTATCTATTGTAATGTCCACCCCTATGGCAGTTTTAATTCTTAGCCTCTTCATTGGTTATTTTTGTACAGTGCTGTTGGGAGTTTGTAAGTTTTAGCCTCTTCCATAGCATCCTAATTCTCTTTTACAGTGTTGTTCTGAGATGAGATTTTTCCGTTTGTATAGTTTCGACTGTATTCTTACTTTTGTTGTAAATTTTGCGATTCTTCGTAAGCTCCCGAACTTGCCAGACTCAACACTGGAGATCAGAGCACAAGAAAAATTGCAAGGGCTTATCTAGCAAGTTAAACACTCAGCAGCATAAAGCTGGAAAGAGCAAATCATTTGTTGCTTTGGTCCCAAATAGTGGGTCTCGTCTTGTGGACAAGGTAAATTATCATTTACATCGTGCTGTTCTTTTCTACTGGTGTGACTTTGGGTTGCTTTATCGTTTCACCTTTTGCTTCCTGAAGCGATTGCTTAAGAATTCGTTTTTCTCAGGTTCTCTTCCCATATGATGACTTTGTCAAACTTTTCAATTGCGATATGCAAGCCTTCACGCCTTGTGGACTTCTGAATTGTGGGAACAGGTATATTTATATATATATACTATTTCCTTGCAATGTAAAAAACTTACTGGTGCATCTGAGTAGAGTAACAACATCTTTAACCCCAGTGCCTTAAAGGCTCCCGCCATAAGGCGGGGTAGGGGGGAGGGGTGAGTAGAGTGCAATATAAAAAAGGCTTGGTTGCTCTTTCTAAGAGATTAAGTTTTAGAGAAGAGTAGCACCCCCCCCCCCTCCAATAGACATGGTTGGAGTCATTTTCCTGACCAGTATGCGTTGATGTGCAGTTGTTTTGCAAATGTGGTCCTGCAATGTCTTGTACACACTCAACCTCTTGTGGCATATCTTTTGAAGAGAGGCCATCGCAGAAATTGTAAGTGTTGGCTGGTTCAGTACAATCAAATTATGAAAAAGTTACTGCTTTATTCAAAGAGACCAATTTATGCTTGTTTCTTCAGGCACGAGGAACCAGTGGTGCTTTCTCTGTGAACTCGAACTGCACATGGATAGGGCCACTACAAGTCAGCGGCCCTTTTCGCCCATCAATATCCTTTCTCGATTACCTACCATGGGTGGCGATATGGGAGACGGTAAACAAGAGGATGCTCATGAGTTCATGAGGTATTCCACTATACTTCTGATGCTTTCCTATCTTATTCCTCCGAAATTTTCTTATATCTGATGTATTTAGGAAGTGTTTAAATTGTGAGCTTCAATATTCAAAACAATATAGTTCTTATAATCCTGTTTGATTAAAATTCAAATGGCTAAGGCGAAGATGACACAAAAACATTGTATTGTGAATTGTGATAGAGAGTTTCTGCTACTTTAGTGCCAAATTTGTAAAATACAAAGTAAAGATGGAAGACATTTGAGTCGCCGCACACTCCCAAAAGTAAAATGACAGTGAATTAGCAGTTTGAAAGATGGTCCACTTGCTGTTTTGTGGTGTGCTTGTATTGGAAAAAAAGCATAGCATTTTTTGCTTTGACGCTTCAACAGTTGTAATTTCCTCACTTATCAGAAAAGAAAAAGAAAAGAATACTCTCCAGCTAGATTATTCCCCTAGTAAACCCACAACAAATGACATCCTTCCCTTCCCTTTTCCTTGTAGAAGGATTGATGGCTCGGGGTGGGTTATTCTATGATATTCTATTATTTTTCCGAGTAGCTAACCAGTGTTGCCCTGAACTGAGTGAGCCTTGTCTTTATCTTTTCTCAGTTATATCATGTATGAATGTTAATGACACTTCACAAATATTCGTTTTAACATTTTTGTGATTGTGTGCATATTGATAGGTTTGCCATTGATATGATGCAATCTGTATGCCTTGATGAACATGGTGGAGAGAAATACGTTCTTCCCAAATCCCAAGAGACTACACTTATCCAATATATATTTGGCGGTCAACTTCGGTCTCAGGTTAGTCCGTTACTAAATGTATATTGCTGTCAACTAAATTAATTTTTGGGAAATGGGGCTTCCTACTGTTCTTTCTTTTGAATTAGATAATCCCCCCCTGGCTCTGCCCCAGGTAGAAAGAAAGAAAGCATTACCTCTCTTGACTTTTTGTACCTGTGACAAGACGAACAAAAGGGAGTATCTTCTGCATGCCTGGATGAAGAATTGTGCGTGTAATCTTTCATGGCTGAAAGAAAAAATTGCTTCTCCCAGAATTTCCTTAATCGTATTATTCTTACAGTGAATTTATTTATAGTTTTATACCATGGGTGGCCTGTGTATTTGTCCTTGAAAAGCTAAGTCCCCACTCCATTCGACTTCCGTGGAGTTGCTTTATCTTGTATTGGATGACTGGTTGGTTGTACCTGGGTTACATTGGTGTTTTGATTCAAAAACGTGGTTGAAAGGCAAAATTCGGTGATCTTAAATTGGTCTTCCTGCTGACACCAGTTATTTGGTTCTGTTTCCCTCAAGACACTGAAATCTATGGGGTTGTGCACATTCATCTGTGATATATGAGTGCCTATTTTGTTCATGTATCACTTAATTAAAGTTTCACTTTCCATTTTCAGGTTGAATGTAAAACTTGCCATCAAGTTTCTAATCAATATGAGCATATGATGGATCTGGCGGTTGAAATTCAAGGAGATGCAACATCTTTGGAGGAGTGCCTTAATCAGTTTACCGCAGAAGAGTGTCTTGATGGAGAAAACAAGTACAAATGTGATAGGTATGATTTTTTTTAACCTTCTAATGATGACTTTAAAACATTTAGACCATCTGGTACTTGATGAGATAGCTTTTAACTATGTACACCCTTCATGTTCTTGTTGCTGTGATATCTGCTTCTTAAAGAAGATTTTAGGGCTTTCTCTCCCTTGTGGCATACTAAGCATTCTGATTCCTCAAATTCCATTGATGTTGTGCCCTGCGCGTTTCTAGTATTAATATATTTTTCTTTATCACAAAACCTCTTCATTTTTCTTGATAATGAGTGTTCTTTCGAGATATCATGTCGTGTTTATTTTGTCGGAAGTAGGCCAAATTCTTTACAAAGGTGTGTATCCTGATGTCTGTAGTGATAGGTTTTACCGAGTATTATTTACTTGAGGGAGATGCTTTGAAATACATGCCATTACATAAATTTTTAGTTGCCGCTATCGAATTTCGGATTGTTGGCTCCACTTTTTGCGCACATGACGATTTTTTTAACGTTGGCTTGCTTTTGTTGCAGATGTAAAGATTATGTCAATGCAAGGAAACGTCTAACCATTCACCAAGCACCAAACATACTTACTGTTTCTTTGAAAAGATTCGAGGTAAAGTCTTGCAACATTCTGATGGATGGAATTGAATAGCTGTACGGGTTTTGTCTTTCTATATTTTAGTTGCCCCTCACGGAATATAGGGTTTGAACTAACTGCTTGTATATTGTTCCAGGGTGGATTTTTCGGGAAAATCAACAAGAAAATTACTTTCCCTGAAAGTCTGGTTCTTAGCCCATATATGAGTGAGGAGAGAGATGGCACAGTCAAATACGAGCTGTATGCTGTCATTGTCCATATTGACATGTTGAATGCGTCCTTTTTCGGCCACTATATATGTTACACAAAGGGTTTCCTGGGAGACTGGTACTGGATTGATGACAGCAAGGTATATATGGGTCTTCCTCTTCTTGAGCATAAATGTTACATAGTGTGATAAACTTGTTCCTGATTATGCTTAATTGCTTGTGCTGTTGTTCTACATCCTTCACTTTCTTCTTATTTATTGATGATCCTAATTTTTCAGGTGACAAGGGTTGAACTGGATGAAGTACTTTCACAGGGAGCTTATATGCTTTTGTATAGGAGGTAAATTTCTACGCAATCTTTTGCTTGAAAATAGTCAACTGTACAGACCACAAATATGCTCTTGATCCCGGAGGGATGGGTGGTGGTGGTACATATTTGGACCATTTGGGTGCAAAGTTTGATATCAGTGATCAGTCTGTCCATAAGAGATGTAGTCTGGTAGCTTTAAGAGCTGGGATTAGTTCCCAAATTCCACCGCAGCTGTTACGTCATATGACAAGCCTGTCTACTTTGACGTGGCAGTTTATGCAATGCCTGCAATTATTTCTTTTTCGGCGATGAATTTGAAATTTTGAACTTGGTAAAAGACATACGTAAAGGGTTATGGAAAAAGTCTGTTCTTTGCTTCCTACGATCAACTTGCTAGTTGTGGTTAAAAGTGAACTGCCGCATATGGCAGGCAGGGGGGGGGGGGGGAATAAAATCTGCTTACCACCATGATAGTGGTAGATTGGTAGTGGTAAACTTGTTTGAATTTTGATATATTTCATGCAAAATGATATGACCCGGCCTCTTTGATTTTTCACCTTCAAGGTTCACCATTTCATTCCGACATTTAAGAAAACCATCACAGACCTTACACCGTATCATTTGGTCTCATTTGTCTCTGTAAGGACTATAACGATGACGCCTCTTAGTTCTATGTAGATGTTGTTTCCTTTTTCCTTCTTTATTTTTGATGGGTGAGGTTCTTAGGTTTACATTATATCTGTCCAGATCCTTTTATTTGCCTTTCTAGTGCAAGTTATATATGGCTTCTAAGATTTGCTCTCTTTGAACAGGATTTCTGCTCGACCACCTTGTCTAAAGACTTCTGAAGCTCCTGCAGAGGACCAGGAAAGGGTAAATATGGTTACTGTGGGGGAGAATAGCGCCTCAAGCAAACTAGCAAGTTCTTCTAATATCTTCGAGCCTTCTTGTTCCAGTTCTCAACCTTCCGAAGATAATGTTCCCAAAGTTGCTTCTGTTACGGAACAACAGTTGAACCGTGTTAACGGTGAGGTGGAGCATTCTTCGAGATTTAACCTTGAACCTGCTCATGGAAGTTTGGAAGAGGCTCAGACCATCAATCATGTCTCGGAACTACCAGCTTCTGTTGAAATTCTCAGGAACAACCTTGATGCTTCGACTTCACTAACAACTCCATCTTTTTCCCAACTATCTTGTCAAGTTTCTGGTGTCCTTGAAGAATCTAAAACCGGTTTGAGGGATGGTGACACCATATGCCAGTCTTCAGGTGCTGCTCGAGTGACTGACGAGGCAACAGTCAGTAAAATTGAAGAGCACAGGTCAGAAGATGTACCACAGCTAGTTAGCAATACTGGAAATTCTGCTGTGGCTACAATTAACCAAACTGATGCTTGTGAGTTGGGCTATTCTGATTCTCCCAACAAGAGAAGTGGCAAAAGGAATAAAACCGAGACGGGTGACCCTAGTTTTCTGAATGAGGAGACCAATGAATCTCTAGATGGCATGGAGGTATCTTCAGTGGAGCTTGATGAACCTAGTCACTGCTAAAACGGTGTTGTTCACGTAAACATTCTTACAATTCTAATGGTAATGTGAAGCTTTCAGAGAAGTCGTGAATTCGATAAATGTGCCACTGTTGACGAATTCTCGACTGCTCCAAGATAGCTACCTGGCCTTGTCACTTGGATCGCGTTTCCAGGAACCCAGAAGACGGTCTCCCATCATTTTTTTGTGCTGATGCAGGACAATACCAGCTTAAGCAGCAACAACCAACAGCTAACGATGTTATATTAGCGGATAGCAATTAGTATTAACCCATTGATTACATCTTGATGAGTGCAAATAATGCATTGTTATTTCTTCGAAACATGATAGAGTAGAAGTAATTAGTGGATTAGATACTGTTTTTGTATTTTCGGATGATTTGATATATGGTTAGTAACCACCTTTCCCGCACAAGCTGAAATGCTTAATTTTTCCAGCTTAGAATATGTCAGCGTATACATGGATTCCTTTTTTTTTTTTTTTTTTTTTTTTTGGTTTGGTGAGATCCCGAGTAGGCAGACAACAGGTGCGAAAATAACCACCATTCAATTAGCATGTCACGTTCTAGTAAATATTTGCGTTCCCTTTATTCATATCACAGTTATCTAGAACACTCTACCATTTTCACTAACATAGTGTGGACCCACAATTTCCCCTGTTTTTCTCTCTAACGTTTTACCCCATCACAGTGTTAGAGCTATCAAAACCGCCTCCATTTTCATACTCTAGACGTTTTACTTCTAGTATGCATGCATGAACAAAAAGATCAGAATTTGGTGAGACCATATTATTGTGATCTTATTATTTTCATATTTTGGGGTAGTAGTTGAGCTTTGAAGTGTCAATTGTTGAAGTATAGAGTTGAACGGTTGGTCTCCTTCTTTGGTCTGTTTTCGTTTGCGGGTGACGTACATTATTATCCGATTTTGTATGAGATGTAGAAAGGTAAACTATAGGGTTATGCATAGGGATGACAATGGACCCAAGATCCGACTCAGATTCGGCGGACCCGACCCACTTGGGTCGGATCTAGGTCCATTTATTTAGACCCAATGGATCTGGGTCGGATCCAGACCCGGTGATAAATGTGCGGGTCGGATATGGGTCTTTGATTTGAGACCCAAACCCGACCATGGACCCGCGGACCCGGCCAAAAAAATAAAAAAAAATAAAATAAAACGTAATTTCTCACGATGCCAGCCTTCTCGTTCCATTTTCATTTCTCAGTCTTCTCATGAGTCACGCCTAATACTTCTTTGCGGCCTCAAAACCCTTCGCCACCGCCTCAAAATCCTTCGCTACCGCCTTAAAATCTTATCGTCGCCGCCACCGTTGTCGCTCTCCCTTGGTCTTCTTAAGTTCTGATGGACCACCATAGGATGATCGCAAATCACATCAACACATTAACGATCGTAAATCATGTCGACACGGAAATATCATAAGTTGCGCAAGTTTTACACATGACAAACTTGATTTTATAAAAGATCCATCTTGGACCCAGACCCGGTCCAGACCCGCTGGATCCTGGCGGGTCTGGGTCTGGATCTGTAAATTTTGGACCCGATGGATCCGAATCGAATCTGGGACTACTTTTAAAGACATGGATCCGGGTCTAGATCCTATAGGACCCGACCCAGACCCGACCTATTGCCATCCCTAGTTATGCATGATTGAAATTCCCATGCCTAGAGTAGTCTTTATGCGTGGTGCGAATAATACACGTCTTAGACTTTCTAATAGAAAATAACCATAAGAAAAGTAAAAGCTTAAACTCTTCTATGATATACACCAAAACATGCGGTCAATGCAGCCAGAACCACAACTTTAACCCGAGTTAATTCAATTCCCGATAGTCGACTTTGTGCTATATATATATACATATATATATATAAACCATTAGCCATAATTTATATTTAACAACATATAATCCAACAAAACTAAAAAATGGAGATGACTACACTTCTCAAGTACTTAGCATTTTGCATAGGCACCTCTTTGTTGATCAAGCGTATAATTCAACATTTTTACAACTTTAACAACTCGCCACCAAGTCCACCCTTACGTCTACCCATCATAGGCCACCTCCACCTCCTCAAAAAACCCCTCCACCTCTCCCTGGGCCATCTAGCGGCCCGTCACGGCCCGATCCTTAGCGTATGGTTCGGGTCCAGGCCCGTCCTCCTCCTCTCCTCCGCCTCGGCGGTGGAGGAATGCCTGGTCAAGGGGGATGCCTTCACTGACCGGCCCCGCCTTATGGCCGGTAAGTACAATGGGTTTAACTTCAGTAACATAGCGTGGGCCCCCTACGGGCCCCACTGGCGCAACCTGCGCAGGATGGCAGCCGTTGAGGTCTTGTCCCCTCAACGGCTGCAAACCCTTTTGAATGTCCGGGCTGACGTGGCCCGGAGCTTCGTACGTTGGGTGATGAAGGAGAGTAATGACAAGGGTATGGTGGAAATGAAGTCAGCCATATTTAGGTTGACTTTGGATAATATGATGAGAATGTTGGTAGGTTATAGTAACTTTGAAGAAGTAGAAGATGGTAAAAGTAACAATGAAGCAACTTCTAGGAAGCTCCAAAAGATTGTGGAGGAAAGTTTTAGGTTAGGAGGAATTTCTAACTTGGAGGAATTTTTGCCTATGTTGAGGTTTTTTAAGGTGTTGTTTGGTTCCGTGGGAGAGAAGCTACTCAAGAAGTTGATGGATGAGAAATTAGAGTTTATGGAAGAAAGGATGGAAGAACACATTGAGATGAAAAAGGAAGGCAAGTTGAGTGACTTGAAGGAGAAGTCAATGCTTAATGTTTTGTTGTCCTCGCAAAATGATGCCCCTCAAAATTATTCCAATGAAATGATCCGAGATCTCATTTGGGTAAGTGTTACTTGTACTTCATTAGCACTTTTAGAAACTTTTACAACTAGGTACACTCTGTCACTCTCGCTAGCTAGTACACAATCAATATAACGTCTAATCACAATCGAACAAAATACGATTAATATAATGCACGTCTAACTACTCAACCAATTGCGAACGTTTGTCTTTGCATTTTGTTTGATATAACACATGTATTAACAACTAAAGTAGTGTTAGGTATTTCTTTATGGTATGAACACTTTTGGACCGTTTTTACTTGTCCTAGCTATGACCTGATCGATCACCTTCTAATAATATGTTATAGACTCTGTATCAAGGTGGAACAGACACTTCATCGGCAACCACAGTTTGGGCAATGGCACTACTAATGAACCACCCACAAGTCATGAAGAAGGCGCAGGCCGAAATCGACGCAAATGTAGGCCATAAACGTCTAGTACAAGAGACAGACAAGAACAACCTACCATACCTACAATGCATCATAAACGAAACACTCAGAATGTACCCAGCAGGGCCATTAGCACTGCCTTATGTCGCAAAGGCCGATTGCACCGTTGCTGGGTACCGTGTAAAGAAAGGAACAATGCTTCTTTACAACATATGGGCAATCCACAATGACCCTAAAGTTTGGGATGAGCCTAACAAGTTCAAGCCAGAGAGATTTGAGGGTGTGATGAATGGGACTAATAAGTTAGGGAACAAATATATGCCTTTCGGTGTTGGGAGGAGGGTTTGTCCAGGTGAGCACTTGGGTCGTCGGGTCGTTTGGTTGGCTGTAGCCATAATGGTTCAGTGTTTCGAGTGGGAGACAGTCGATAATGAACCGGTTGATATGAGGGAAGGTAGTGCTCAGACCTCCGCTAAACTTGAGCCTCTTCTCGCTAAGTGCCGCCCTCGCCTCTGCATGATGGATGTCCTCTGTCAACTCTAGTTGAGTAATTAACAAGCTTTCAAAGCGTATGTCATGTAAATGTATAAGAAATAAACCAAAACAATGCCGAAATGTGCACAATAATAATTTTCATGATTTCCATTCAATTCTAATAATTAGTCGTCTTTGCACGAAAAATTTCATCTTAATTAAAGAACACACTATCGTACTATCCGGGCTACGCCCGAATTAATTTTCATCATTTATTTCTTTGTGAACAAATAACTTTATCAATAAAATTTATTATTTATAGAAATTTCACTTTCAATATAAATGATGTGGTTCCAATTCAAATATGTTATAAGGAAGGTACAAAAGAATAAGGTAAAGATGAAATCAATTAATAGTAAATATTGATTTTTTTTATAATAAAAAAATATAGTGAATTTCTTGATATGGAAAACGTCACTTATATAGAACCATGGATGAAAAATGAATTTTTTATATGAAAATCAAAGAGACATGTCACATGGCATGACAGATGGCCTAGGTGAAGCCGGTAAACGTGGTCGTTACCTCTAACACAGCTTTTAATATATAGTATAAGATATACACCTTGCGTTACATAGATATGTGAATATGTGATCTAATGAAACTCTAATGGCCAAAGAATTACATACCTGGCATTGGCCCGACACTGGCACTAGCTAGTGCCAGTGCTTGAAATTCCAAGCACTAGCCCGGGTGAGCCCGACACTAGGCACTAGCCCGGGTGCCCGACACTTGCATGGCAAGTGGCCAGCTCTAGACTCTAATAATTGTAGTGGAACTTTCTGAACTAAAGTTGAACATAAACATCAGAGTTTGGTGAGATTTCATCATATTGGGTAGTAGTTGAGCTTTTCAAGTGTCAATTATTTAAAGTATACTCCGTATACACGAAGTGGTGGATCTAGTTCATATCAAAAGGTGACGGTCCGTATTTTTAGATCGATATTTATTCTGTAAACATTATTTTGATAAAAGATCTCTATGCTACAACCACATTACTGGAAATATCAATTCAAAATTATTGACATACTAGTATAATGATTATTTCTAGTACTACGTTATTATAACTATAAGATTCATATTACACATTTAACATGCAAACGTACCATACATTACTCCATTAACTAATGGAGTATATTGATTTGCTATAAATTATTGGTTATTTTTTGAATTTCAGGTATGATCTCAACACAAGTAAGTAATGGAGATCATTACACTTTTTAGTTACATAGCACTTTGCGTAGGCACCTCTTTGGTGATCAAGCATATAATTCTCCATTTTTACAATATTAACAACTTACCACCAAGTCCATCCTTGCGCCTTCCTATCATAGGCCACCTCTACCTCTTCAAGAAGCCCCTCCACCTCTCCCTGGCCCGTATAGCGCCCCGTCACGGTCCAATCCTTAACATCTGGTTCGGGGGCCGGCCCGTCCTCCTCCTCTCCTCGGCCTCGGCGGTGGAGGAGTGCCTAGTGAAAGGCGACGTCTTCACTGACCGCCCCCACCTTATGGCAGGGAAGTACAATGGGTTTGACTTCACTAACATAGCGTGGGCTCCCTACGGAGCCCACTGGCGCAACCTGCGCCGGGTGGCAGCCGTTGAGGTCTTGTCCCCTCAACGGCTGCACACCCTTTACGGGGTTCGGGCCAATGTGGCCCGGACCTTCGTACGTTGGATGGTGAAGGAGAGCACTGAGAAGGGTGTGGTGGAAATGAAGTCAGCCATATTTAGGTTGACTTTGGATAATATGATGAGAATGTTGGTTGGTTATAGTAACTTTGAAGAAGTTACAGATAGTAATAGTAACAAAGAAGAAACTTTTAGGAAGCTCCAGAAGATTGTGGAGGAAAGTTTTAGGTTAGGTGGAGTTTCTAACTTAGAGGATTTTTTGCCTATGTTGAAGTTTTTTAGGGTGTTGTTTGGTTCCGTTGAAGAGAAGTTTAAGCAGTTGATGGAAGAAAAGTTAGGGTTCATGGAAGAGTTGATGGAGGAACATATGGAGATGGAAAGGGAAGGAAATTTGAGTGACTTCAAGAAGAAGTCAATGCTCCATGTCTTGTTGTCCTTGCAAAATGAAGACCCTCAGTTTTATTCCAATGAAATGATCCGAGATCTCATTTGGGTAAGTTTTCATTATACTTGTGATCAGACATTAGCTCTTTTAATAACTTTTACTCTTTACGACAAGGTACACTCGAAAGTACAAATTTTGAAACAAATACATTTAACCAATTCACCAACTGTGTATGACTAAGTGTAGGTATTTCTTTTCCATGAAGATCCTTCAACCATTCTTACTTGTCCTATGAACTGACCATCTTCTAATGCTGTGTTATTTCCCCCAAAAAAAAAAAAAAAAGACCCTGTATCAAGGCGGAACAGACACTTCATCGGCAACCACAGTTTGGGCAATGTCACTACTCATGAACCACCCACAAGTCATGAAGAAGGCGCAGGCCGAAATCGACGCAAATGTAGGGCATAAACGTCTAGTGGAAGAGTTGGATAAAAACAACCTACCATACATACAGTGCATTCTAAATGAAACACTCAGAATGTACCCAGCAGGGCCATTAGCATTGCCCTATGTCGCCAAGGCCGATTGCACGGTTGCTGGTTACCGCGTAAAGCAAGGAACAATGCTTCTTTACAACATATGGGCAATCCACAATGACCCTAAAGTTTGGGATGAACCTAGAAAATTCAAGCCAGAGAGATTTGTAGGTGTGAATGGGACTAAGTTAGGGAGCAATTTTATGCCTTTCGGTGTTGGGAGGAGGGTTTGTCCAGGTGAGCACTTGGCTCATCGGGTCGTTTGGTTGGCTATAGCCATTTTGGTTCAGTGCTTCGAGTGGGAGACACTCGATAACGAACCCGTTGATATGAAGGAAGGTGGTGGTCAGACTTCCATTAAACTTGAGCCTCTTCAAGCTAAGTGCCGCCCTCGCCCCTGCATGATGACTGTCCTCTCTCAACTCTAGTTGAGTAATTAACAAGCTTTCACAGAGCATGTAATGTATTTGAATACGAAAAGAACAAAACGATGGTGAATTTCTAATAATTTTGCTCCAAGGATAGCTTGCAGTAAGACACAAATTTTGAAAAGCTGTGACATTTACCAACATATATATTCCAAGGATTTTCATTCTAATAATCATTTTTGCACGAAAAAGTACAGTACTTCATCTTAATGAATGCAGATACACCTTGCGTTACATAGATATGTGATCGAATGAAACTCTAGAGAACAGCATTTTGTCATAATAAAGTTTCACCTGAGCCTTTCTTTTCTGAGCCTTTCCAGTTCCTTGACCATTTGCCAGTGTTCTACGGACAGGCATGTCTCCCCATAGCTCAGTGACATAAGTCTAGCCAATGTCAGCATTCTGAAAGCATACAATAGCAATATTGATCAGATTACTTTTGATACTAGAGTAGATTGTAATAACATCCTGATTTCAGAGAAAAGCGTGTTTAAGTTGCCTGTGTTTGAGTAATGAAACAGCGAAAAATTGTTACAGACCTGCTAAAATCCTCGCTCCCTAAGCTTCGGTCTGCTTGCCTAGCTGCAACAAGATCGTTTTCAAGCACCTGCAACAGGAGTTTCATAAAGCAGCTATTAGATCTGTCTACCAGCAGAACTGAAGGGTCAGTGTTTAAGTACCATGGAAAAATGATGATATTGGAGAAATACCGTTTGCATTTCAGGGCTAATAGAATGTGACAGTGATCTATTGTTGGCCAAGTACCACCTCCAAGCCTGCAGTGCTGATTCATCTACAATTTCCGAGGACACTGATGATGTAGGTTGAAAAGGAAGAAATAAGTCTGCTGGGAGTAAATTGGATTTTCCCTCAGATAGAATGAGCAGCTGAACATCTGCTGCCATGTCCATTTTGTAATACCGGAAATCATATTCGACCTGAAAGGAAGGGCGGCCATAGATTTGTTTGTTAGAAGAACATACAGGGGATATGTATTAACTAGCAAGACTACAGTTTACGTGCTGCAGTTTTGAATACACTACCTTCTGTGATTCCATTAAGTTCTTCAGTGATCTTGCATTTGCAACTCCAGTACCGTTGAGGGTTCCAGCATCCAAACACGTCTCAGATATGGTCAAGTGAGAACCTTCAGCCATCTGCAGAACTCCAGGAACCAATCTGCCATCCAACCAAAGAGCGTAAACAACAGAGGGAATCCAAAGACTACTAAACAATGATGAGGACGAGGGAGCATTTTACGTACTTATTTGCCTGATAATCCTTTTTGGGGCAAAGGCAAGCAGTATTGAGATACTCTATAGTGAGAGGCATGTGCTGTGTGAAAGGAAGAAGCTTCTTCACTGTGAGAGTAAGAGGACTAGTGAAGATCGATGCAGTTTCCTTGTTAAAGCAAGTCAAGTTAAGCGAAAGCTTCCCCACAGCCACATCATCAGACCTAGCATGAACCTGCAAACAGATAAACATGAATACTCTGCCACCATATGATGATTTTAAGATATTAAAATGTTTCATAGAGCAAGGGAGAGTTCTGGGGAGTGCCATTTTCCACTTCCACTCTCTCACTCTTTAGGGCAACAACCACTGTTGGACAGCAAACCACTAGGACTTCAGATGGACCCTCGCCCACTATTTTCAAACCATACCAATTATATATAAGCGAAAACAAAGATAACGGATGCAATCAGGAGTAGTGCAAATAGACCGTCTCTTTAACAAGTCAAACCAAACACTAAATGTCCCTAGACAACCATCATGTCAAAGATCAAAGCCAAGGAGGAAAAATTACCCGAGATAATAGGTGCAACAAGAGAAACTGAGCTGCCACCCCATCATTTCCAAGAACACCAGTGAGATGACTAAGCAAGCTATCCCTTATACCTCTAATCAGTGAGGGGTTTGGCTACAGAGTACAAAGTTTCAGTCAGCATACATAAACAATGGAAGCTGAGGCTAAATATCGAGCAAGAAGAGGAAGTAGCTAATTACTTCAGTCAAAGGTGAGCTATGAACAAAGTCATGAACCCCAAGCTTCTTCTGAACAAGACAGTGGACACGTGGAACCTGCAAAATGAAGTAGTAATGGTAAGGTTTTGCTCCAATTTAGCTATAAATGAGGCGATGAAGTCTCCCCACACCCCCCCCCCCAAGTCGGGTTTTAAATTTCCAGAAACCACACGATTCAAAAAAAAAAAAAAAAAAAACTTTTTGCAGTTTGCAGCTGCAAAGTAGCCAGAGCTTCTCTACACATTCAAGGTCATCAATGAAAGCACTGTGGTTTTTAGCATATGGAGATCACGGAATGATACAGTGAGCAAAGATGATCAATGAAAGCGCTGTGATTTTTAGCATATGGAGATCGCGGAATGAGACAGTGAGCAAAGCTCGAGTCAAAAGCTGATAGCAATGCTTTTTAACATGCATGGCTTTAGCTTAATTGCTCAAGTAGCAGATAATAGTGAATGAAATCAAGGAACCAAACCACTAAGCTAAGCAAGTTGTCGTGCAAGAAAAGCTATGTGAGGCAACTGAGCTTCCATACAAGGATGTAAGTTGCAGATTGCAAACCTTGACTGAAGGTAATTGTATCAGATCATCTTCACAAATGCTGTTTGACACCTGATTGGTCTCTTCCTCATTTACAGTTAGCTCAGTATCAAAACTGAGCACTCCAATAAACTCAAAGATTTCATTCAGTTTTATATCAGACTCAGGTGAGTCATACACCTGCAAATAAAAAATCCGGAAGAAGTTCAATTCAGCTGCAACATACATGGACTGTTGGACATACTCAGACTCCAAGGCAAGGAAATATAGTGAAATCTACCTTAACCAGACAAGGAAAAGAAGTTGCATCCGGATCAGATGGTTGTGAAAAGGAAGCACTAGTTTCTCCCTTCACTAGGTCTTGCTGCACTGCGGATGAAGGAAGATGCCCCTCTTCTCGCTGTGATTGACAAATACATATGGAGAGAGGTCAGAAGCTATTCAAAAGTACTTCAAAGAAATACGCGAAGGGGAAATGGAGTAAGTTCTTAGCATATCACTGTTTTTCACCTAAGCCCCAACTATCCAATCTCCTGGAGGAAAAGAAAAGGTTGCACAATATCCAAGGAGATCAGTTCAACACAGCCAAGTCCAAAACTCTATGTCAATAGACTACCTTGGAGATTTTAAACATTACTAAACTTAACCATTTAACGAATTTAACATAGACAGACCATTGATTGAATCACATAAAACCCACATCATGAGAGTGCAATAGTGAATCAGAAATGGGAATAAGAAAAAAAAGATAGGTTTCACTAACCATTTTTTTACAAGGAGAAACTTCACAGCCTTCACTTAAGCCCTGCCATGAAATAACAACCTTAGCTCAGTCCACGGACATGACAGCGAACAGGAGTAACAAGCAAACAATTGATTACCCGAAAAAAAAAAGTTTTAGACAAAAACAGAGGTCCGTATAATGCATACACCACAATACCAAATAGCAAATCAAAGATGATGTACAAGTTGGGAATCAGTAAATTCACTCAGACATACAGATTTTGGGTACACGGAGAAAAGCACAGAGTAGTATGTTTTGAGCATAAGAACTAAGAACAAGAACTTCACATTTATCTGTTGCATTTGGACTTTAATCAAGTCATATATGCTGATGCCACATGTACTACAGAACTACAAATTATACAGTTTCCAACTTTCAGTCCCTTCGGCATTCAGCACATGAATACACAAACATCACCACAATCTTAACCAGCTAGAAAGGATCAGCAACTGCTCATTGTCTCTCCATATCACCAAGTAAACCCACAAAAAATAAAAAGGCAAAGTCAAGGATATACAGGCATACAGCTTGAACACTTTTGCTCGGCTAATAATTTACTTCAAACTGAACATGTTTGTCGTTGGATCAACCGAAAACTTATTACCCTTACCTACCAAAGAACACTAAACCAAAAAAAAAGCACTTCAAGTATACTATAATTCAGTGGCAGGACCTTTTCGATCTAAGAGCTATCAAACAGTTCACTGTAGGGATTTTTGGATCACATTCAACTCATGCCCCAGTGCAATATGCACAACCATGAACCATGGCAAGAATGACAAGATTATAAACCAGTGCACTTACCAAATCCATATGATCAACGGCTTCATCACTATCCCTCTGACGCTTCTCCCGTTGCTGTGACCAATTCCTATGTTGATTCTTCAAATCCTCCAAGGGTTCTGCCCACGAATTCAACCCCGGGACCTAAACAATTCACAAGCGCCCACATTTTTAACCCCTTTTCATCCAAAATTCACTAAGCATGATCACCTATTCACAAAGATTAGTCACTATTCCCTACTTCCATTATACCAATTTCATATCAAAATCTCATACTACATAGTCCTGGAATCGATTTTTCAAGCTCACATCTTCCACTTTCACTTCATCCCATTTCCACATTCGACTAAATCAAGCTCAAAGTTAACCAAGTTCATATCTTTCAGCGACAATTCGACAAATAAATGAATATATTGGACACAAAATCAGGATCAAGGTCCGAAAACTCACAGGAACACAGTAAAGTAAGCGCCGCTCCCATAACTTCATATTAGGGGACAACTCCACTTGCGCCTGACTAATATCTGAATACTTGTTTGTTTTCCATGTACATCCATCCTTCATAATTCCCACAAACAAACAAAAAAATTAATCAACTCCGAAACATAAACATATACTCTATCAATACGTTTTTTTGAATTGTTAACGTTTTGTTTCAGCAATTCGACTATACGTACATGCAACCTTAATCATCACACAAACAACATACTAACAATCTTAATCAACTAAATTATAAAGGGAAATTTTCCAATATACCCCTGAGGTTTCCAAAATTTTCAGGTATACCCCTCGGGTTACCGAGTTCTCCAGCATGCCCCTGAGGTTTGCAAAATCGTGTTTTTTTGTGTTTTTCACTAACGGCATGTAGCACCGTCTTTACATTCTTTTGGATTATTAATTTCTTGTTTCGACAATTCGACTACATGTACATCCATCTTAACAATTCCCTCAACCAAAAAACAACATAATAACAATCTTAATTAACTCCACAACACAAATTAAAAGCATAAATAAATACTCCGTCTTTACATTCTTTTGAATTGTTAATATTTTTTTCTCGACAATTGGACTATGTGACATGATTTCAAAACAAACGTCAACAATACTCTAAAAAAAAAAAAATTACAACCTTATAAGCACCAACGTAGAATTCATTGCCGAGCATATCCTGAACCATGGCTCGAAACCGAACCAACGTATTCGGCTGAATATATTTCACACTCGTAGCATTCAGAATCGGCACCTGCAATTATTGTATAATAATCATAATCAAAATTAAAATTGTCGGAGCATAAACCCTAGTTTTTTTTTTTAAACCCTAGTCAAATGTTAAAACGGCGATTACCTGAGAAAGGTTATCGTCATGGAAAAGGAATTGACGGAAGAGGTTGACGGCGCCCCAATCTTGGCCGTCCGACGTGGAAGGGTTAAGGCCGCCGTTGGATTGGGCTTTCTCGAAGGTCAATCGGACGGCGCCGAGCGGGTTTGCGACGCAATCGTACGGTGGTCCGACCATTTTTAGGGGTTGATTTTTGGGAGAGGGCGGCGGTGTGTGGGAGAGGAGAGAGAAAATATGGCGGCCTATTGAGATTTGAGAGTGGTAAATGTAGTGGTGTGTTTCCCGCCAATTTGTTGTTTCCCGCCATTTTGTAAGGGGTTATAAGCGTGCTTCCCGCCAATTTTGAGGTACTAGCGACTTGGCGCGTGAAACGCATCGTACTGAACTTGGTTCAATTATTGTTCCAATGTGATGCCTCGGTATGGATAGAATTGGTTTAGACTCGTTAATGTTCGATTATATTCGAATCAACGCACGTATTCGATCAAATGCTAATAATGTATGGAGTGTACTTTGTAAAATGAAGCGATCGAGGGGAACGTAGAAGTAAAGAAACTAAAAATTGGTTAAACTATTTAATTTTTATTTAAGGTTAGTTATTTTATGTTTTAGCCAAGTTTAAGAATATTGTACTACTATTTGACTAGAAGTTTTGAGAAAAAATGTCTCAGCTCACATATGAATATGGAGTACTCGTATATGGTAGCAAGTCGTGAGGTAAAAAAACAATGATACATACGATGTAATACCATACATGAGTTCATATATGAATATTAACCCAAGCTACCCTACACCCTATGTTGCATGAGTACGGACACCAACACGGACACCGGGACACCCCAATCTCAAAATATAGGACACCGAAACACCGCTATTATTTTTTAATATAAATATATTAAATTAAATTAAATATTAAATTTTTTAATAAAAACAATAAGAATGTATAACTTCAAAACTTAAAACAATTTCAAAATGAAGATATTACACAAATGATCATTGAATATGTTAAGGACAAACGCTAAGTAATTCGAGATTAAAAATGTTTATTTCGCCCAAATGCTTGCTTAATGTTTGTTTCCTGTGTTCCAGAGGTGTCCGAGAGGTGTTCAACCGGTGTCATGGGTGTAAAAAGTCGGGTTTTGTGTCCGAATTAAAAAAAAAAAATCAGACATCGGACTGACCGCGTCCGACACGTGTCCTCCTGGTGTCCGTGTCCGACACAGTATTGGACACGGACACATCACTTGGGAGAGGTGTCCGCGTTTCATAGCCTATCGCCTAAGTTTTAGGAAGATCGTAGATTTTTGTGTAAATTTATGGAAAAACTCATTAAAATTAAGTAGGAAAATCATAATATTTGGCTTACCTCAAATCCCCAAATATAAATAACTAAATTAAGTTTTGACGTAATAATCTAACTTTCAATCTCAACTCCACCATCGATTATACTCCGTATTAAGCATTTTATTTTGGAGAAGACGATACCCCACATCGTCACATGTCAGTTGTACAAATTACCACATATTTGAATTTTGAAATAGAATACATACAAAAGTTGGTGGGTTCCTCCTTTTATTTGCCAATTATTTTTAAGATTGTAAGATGGTTTCCAATTTATCTACTAGTGGATTTGTGATTATTAGGTCACGAATTGTAAACTTACTATTCGAGCTAATTACCATCGAAACAACGACCCAAAAATACACATTTATGTATTTTTATTTCTGTGATTCAGTAATTTAGAAACAACACACTATCCCTTTTAAAAGTCGAGATAATTATTACAGATTTACACACAATGAAGCACGGTAAAAAGGTGTGAATTATTGGTTAAGTTGTTTGATAAGAGAAATTACCGCTTAGATGGTATTACCACGATTGTTAACGCAGTGAAATGGACTCGTCACAAGGAAGATACTGAAAAGAATCTCCGGTACTCGAAGAAGCTTGTAGAACAACAACAAAAAAAAAAATTACTCATTTGTTTCTCTTGCTCTCTCCTATAACCACCTCCATCACCATCTTCATCGTATTCGATCAAGGAGCTGGGAATAAACAAAATCCGGGCAAAAAGTAGGTCTAAAGTTTGCGTCTTTCTTAATTAGTTGGTCTGACATTAGCCGTTTTGTGCTGCGTATCATTACTATGAGAAGAATCACGATGAGAACTTGGCCTACAAATCGTAATTCACAAGCAAATTCTGCAAAGCTATCTAGATTTTGAAGGAAGATAGTCAAATTAGTAATAACTTTATCTTAACTTGGTTGTTTAAAAAATGTGGCAGGAGTACGTGTAAGCATGAGGGAGGCCAAGAAGCCGAGAGTAGAAGGTGATGAACAAGTTATAATAACCGAGTTTAAACGGTTAGAAAACGGACTTAGTATCCATTTACACCAAACCCTAGATTTTCCGAAAAATCATGGGGGTGTGTATCTCGTAGTGAGCGCTGGGTGAGCTTCTAATTTTTGTTTTTTGTACGTTATTTTTTTTATGTTATTGATTATGTGTTTCTTTTTGATGAATTGCATAGTTTAATTTCTTTTGAATTAATGTTAAATTCATTCATCGGGATATAAAGTTTGAATGTTAATTATGTGTTCGATGAATTGAAAGTTTCAAACCATTATTTTACTACGGCAACAATAGTGTATAGGCTTCCGCTATAAAGCGGGGTTAGGGGAGGTTAGATGTACGCGAGTCTTACCTTACCTTTACCTTTTACCTTTATGTTGAAAAAATAAAAAATCTGCTTACGGATTACCCACAATGCAAATTACTTCGAAAATTGCTTCAACTGAGTGCTACTTTGTAATACAAGAAGTGCACATTGTTTCGTGAGCCACTTTTGATATCTTGCAAGAAAATAGTTTGTCTTTGGATAGAAGCTTTATTTTACTACTGAATTTAGGGGTTGTTTGGAACGAAGAAATAGAAGGTGGGATGAAATTATTATTCCCAAAAACTCAAAATCCCACACTTATCCAAACAATGGATTGTGGGGATAGGAGGTGGGATGAGATTATTAATCCCACTTTCAAATTATTCCCATGTTTGGTAAGTGGGAATTGAGTTTGGGAATAAGGTGGGATATGAGATTTGGGAATACTATTCCAACATTTCTATTACCTAGTAGGGGCATGTATTAGGATTAGAGAATAAAATTAGGTAAAATGACATAATTGCCATTACTGAAATGCCCCCTTAAAAAAAATGTAGAAAGTTAGACTGAAATGCCCCCTTAAACAAAGGATTGGGATTATTTTCCCAACTAGTATAATGTCCGTGCTATGCACGGAAATGTGTAGCCAAAAGTTTTAATATCATAACGTGCGGCAACACGTCTAGCTCAGCTTTGCCTGGTAAAACGGATTTATATTGTTGGCGTTCGAAACGTAGTTATATACCCGAATCTATTTCCCGACTCAAGATATCAAGGACTCTTTTAAAACAAAAAAAATGAATAGCTTAGCTGGTACAAACCAAAAGGTAGCCCACTAGTCTGGTGAAGCCCATACCTAGAATGTAAATGCAATCACCTTGGTTCCTTCATATACTTCCCTGATTAAGACCTACACCAATTCCCAAAATTAGTCTTAGCAATCCTGTTTGCCGATTCTTTGCAATTTCTGCAGTTTGCCAATTTCTGAACGCACAAAGGAAGTAAGTAGTAATAATGTTTATGTACAATTGTGTTCTTCTTGTTTGAATTCTTTTATTTTGTTATGTGTATAATTTATTTCAGATGGTTAGATGAAGAACGTGAAAAAAAGGCTTTGCTCATTTTTTGGAGCATGTTCTGGTACGTGCAGCACAAAGTGTAGCTGGGGTGCAGAGGTTTGATGATGATTTTCATCGTAAACACAAAATCCATCAAACCTTCTCAGATCACACCCTTTACGGGTTTTCCGTTGGCAATGAAGATGAGGTGTTGGATACTTTTAAGGTGTTGGGGACAATTGCGACTAAGGTAAGTTACTAAGTTATGTTTACAAATTGTCTATATACTTATTCATTTACCTTGTTTCTAACGAGTTTTAGATTTGACAGGTCAAAATTGAACCTGAACATATCAGGTTGGAAACACAAGTCATCAGCATTGAACTTCTAACGAAAATGCAAATGTTAGGAACTAGATATTGGCATGGTGCTGCAATTGATAACCTTATCTTTGATAGGGTCAATCTTGATGAGAAGGTACTATCAATGAAAGAACGTTTGCATATTTTTTTTTGTTAGTCGACCCCAAATCATTTTGGGAATAAGGCTTGGTTGTTAGTTTTGTGGTGGTGATTATGCTAAGTTTATTCTTTTACCATAGTGTCCAGCCGAGATTATGAAGTTTCTTCCACGCTTAACATCAGGAAAAATTACCAGTGATGAGATGAGTAAGTTTTACAAGAAATGGTACACATTGGACAAAATGGCCCTAGTCGTGGTGGGGCATTATCATTTGCAGGTAGTGTAACTGTACTTAGTAAACTCTTACAACATCAGTTCATGTATGTCTCGTGTCTTGTTGTAATTTGTACAAACTATGTTTTTATTGAATTTAATATCCAATTCTGCTCATATTTGTTCTTTGTTGGCGATAGGATATCATTGATAAGGCAGTTATGTATTTTGGAGATAGTGGTGCTCCAATTGTCGATCCGCACAGTGATGTAAGTTATATATTGTTTTGATTATGCCATTTTTTAGAGTACGTATATCGTTATATGTGGTGTAAAGAAATGGAGGAAATGAGAAGGGGATGGAGATAGTTTCTACATTTTGGATAACAGAATGAAAAAAAAAAAAAGGAAATGCATGAAAGCATTTTATTTACAACCTGCTAGTACAAAAATGATCATTAAAATCAATTTTGGATAGTGACATATGAAGAAGAAAAGGGGATGGGATGAGAGATTTTAAAAATAAGTTTTCAGAAAATTAATGAATAGAGTCATGATAAATGAATTATGCGCTAGAACGTGACTTGTCACCCATACTACAACATAAAGAAAAATAAGTCTAGAGCTTATCTTCTTCTTAAAGAGAGTGAGAATGAAATGCTATTCTATAGTCTTATGTTTACAACCTACAACGTCAACATAGCAAGAAAATACCTTAATGTTTAGTTTCTTGTCGAATATCCTCGTGCTTTTCTCACTTATCCAATCAAGCGTCTTAACTTCTCTTTGTCATAACTTATAGTGCATCTTGTACAAGCACCATCTTAGCTTGGCCAAGGCTAGCTAAATTACTCTAAGTAAGCTTCCACTTACTATCACCAAAGTGACTACATACCATTATCACTGAACAAACCCGCTGAACCTAAGATCAGTAAGATGTCATAGATCTTTTAGCACAATTTGGAACTATGGAACTCTGTAGTCACCTGGTAGCCTCCACAATTATGTGTGCCTCCATATGTACTACTATGTCCTTAACATCTTTAGGCTCTACTTTCACGCACTGTTTCATCCATGATGCCATATCTATTTTATTCTTGAACCGTCTAAACATTTTTATAGCTTATGCCATAACACATAAGCATTAGTGTCACTGGTAATGTATTTGTTCCTTCAATATGTGTAGCACCTTCCAACGTTGTTTCAATTGCATTGTTGGTGACTTATGTGGAGGCAATTGCACCAGTCTTCAATAAATAGTCATAAACATACATAACACAAGACACCATCGTATTAAAGTGAAATTACTACCATGAACAAAGCATATAAATAGGAGGCCTTAATATGAATATTGTTGTTTTAACAGTTACTGAATTTCTTATCTTGATTTGGAATAATATTGCTTCTTATTCATCCATTCTCTTATTAACTTTCGTTGTTTGTTAATACTACGTATTGGATGATAGCCTACCATTGTATTCACTCGTTCAATATTATATAAAGTCTTCCTATCTGTTTGATTTGGTTAATATTTAATGATTGTGTCAGAGAGGTGCAAGGGTTCAAGAAGCTATTACAGAGTTAAAAGACCAAGGATTTCCCAAGCTTCCTATCATCAAAACTATTGATAAAAAGCTGATATTTGTAAGTAATCCAGCCAAACAAGTGTTTCCATCCTTTCCAGAATAGAATGTTTAATTCTTCTTCTAAAACAAAACAAAATGTTTATTGTCCCTTTGTCAGGAAGGTGTTACTTTGATCTTCAAAAAGGATCGGATTCCAATCAGAGAATTAGAAGATTGGATTGTTAGATGGAGAAATGAATCAACCCTCGAAGCTTTTCATGACATGATGGCTGAGGATCGCCAGGAACAAATTGTTGATCGACCGACTTCAGTGCAAGCAACTTTAAGGAAAGAGGGACTTCACGAACTGTATATGTTTGTGGGTCAGGGGACTGATCAACGCGTTGTTGCAGCAAAGCTTTTCAAAGAGGTAATATTGGTGCATCTTTTTTTTTTTCTTTTTTATTGGAAATAGTTCATCTTATAAAAAAAGGGCAGCCCGGTCGCACATTAGCATCCTCGCAAAGCGAGGGTCCGGGGAAGTAATTTGGTTATATCTTTATCTTGTAAGAATTAGATGGGGATTTTATTGCAGTAAGGGATGAATCCCATAATCGTACAAAAGAGATCAAATCTTAGGCTTTGATCAATATGCTTTCCGATATCCTACTCTCTTCACTATCTTAAGTACAATGGAGTAGTCTAACCATGACTTAAAATTGGACATCTCTCACAACTTGATGTTCTTGCCTACATTTATCTCTAAAATTGCGACAATTCCGCTCCCTCCATAGCGCATACAACATAGAAATGAAAGTGCATCTTGCCTGTTTTATGCTCTATTGGTTGCCTCTAGTGTGTCTCTTGAACCTTCTGATCTCATGTCGGAGGCTGTATACAAGCCTCCTAAGACCAAGCTACTGCTTTCGTGTATAGGCAGTTAAAGAAAAGGTGTTGTGAGCATTTTGCAGCTCCTATGCAAAGGGCACATTTATTTACCATAGGAAGACCACTTTTCATCAAATGATCAACAGTAGGTAAAGAGTTTGTTTTAAAGGGTCAGACAGGCTATATGAGCGCTTAGGAATGTTTGAATTATGCCAAACAATATTGCACCAAATCTTCCGGTTTTTCTTTGCCCTGAAGAAAGTCTAGGCCATAGAGATGTTTGACCGATGAGTAGCATGTCAGGACTCTAAAGTAGCAGTAGCACTAGCAATTGATCCCGTAACTTGAATCATTTCATCCCTGATATGCAAGGAACTCTTCCACTGTCCAAATGCTGCAATTTTTCAGATAATAGCTTTGATCCACTGACACCAGATATCATTATTATCAGTATATATTTCATAACCACCAGATATCTTCTCTTGGTGTACATATTGAGCTCCAGCTCTTAAAAGCCAATCTTCTATGATCTGATGTATTACCCCATAAGAAATCTCTACGTAGTCTTTTAATGTGCTCTATTATTGGTTTTGGCAACATAAAAGCTGACAACCAGAAGTTTTGGAGGCCAAAAAGGACAGAACTTATCAACTGAGACCAGCATAGGATAGTAGTTTGCTGCCTAGTGATCAAGTTTTCTTTTTCCTGATTTTCTCAACCAGAGGCTTAAACATGCTTATTGTTAATCTTGCTGAGCTGAGAGGGAGACCCTAATACCTAAAAGGAAAGCTGCCAAAAGAGAAGCCTGATCCCCGCAGTCTTTGTGTTTGTACCTCAGTGTGAATGCCACCAATATATATGTAGGTCTTGCTCAAGATTAATATGTAGTCCTGAGAGTCGAGCAAATTTGTCAAGCGTGTCTTTTGCTTCTAAGACTGAAGGCACATCCCCTCTAGTATATATCAAAAGATAATTTGCAAATACCAAGTGGTTTAGGCCAAATCTACTGCACTTCGGGTGATTAGAGAACAGAGGATTCTGAACGAGGGACCTCGATTGCCTCAAGAAACCTTCCATATAAAGTGCAAATATGAGTGTTAATAAGGGATCACCCTGCCTTAAGCCCTTTTTCCCCTTGAAAAAACCCTGATAACTGCCGTTAATGTTGACAGTGAAGTGGGAAGAAGGTACACAAAACATTATCCATCCTACCATGCTCTCATGGATCTCATAAGCAAGCAGCAGCTGGTGAATGAAATTCCAAGTTACTGAATCAAACGCCGTACAAATCTTTACCTTAAAAATACACCTACGGGAAACAATTAGTGTGCCGTATTTTCTTGCCAATTCTTGCGCAAGTACTGCATTGTCAAATATGTTCAGTTTTTGACAAATGCAGTTTGCTCATTTCTCACCAAAGATCCCATAAAAGGCTGGAGTCTTGCAGTGATGAGTGATGACATTACTGATAATTCTGTAAATTGTCGAGCAGTAGACCATGGGTGTGTAGTCAGTTACAGATTCTTGAGTGGCTCCTTTAGGAACTAAAGTAAGAACAGTAGCTGAAACTTCCTTTGGGATCTTTCCTATTTTTAAGAAATCTTGAACATCAGAGCAAATATCTTATTATACAATGTTCCAAGCTTTTTTGAAGAAATCAGCAGAAAACCCATACACTTGTGGACTTTTGTTATCATTTTGAAGAAATATCTTATTCCACAATGTTCCAAGATTTTCGATCTTTGATAGCATGGTTAAATGTTTATCTTTAGCTTATTTATCTCATTTTTTATTGCTAACTCCAGGTTCGCCGAGCCATGGAATTTTCTGTCTTGTCATTGAACTTGCAAAAGGCTCGGAGAAATCTTGTGAGAAAATTGGAGATAACGAACAACAAGTTCCATCGAAATAAACAGTTTTACGTCAATTTAATCAAGGATAAGCTGGTTCAGGTTTGTTTAAAAAAACTTGAGGTTTAATAATTTTTGACAACATTTAATCTCTAGATGCATGCTAAGAATAATTGACTCTTATTTCAGTTGTTCTTATATGGGGATATTCTCACGCATCCTGCTAATGAAGCATGTTTGGCTCGAAAATGGTTCGAATCAGGTACTAATTAATTGTCACTAGAAGTTGGTAGTTTGTTAGTGACATGATTAGATTTCGTATTAGGATATTAAGATATTCTTTTCCAAAATTAGTGGAAAGTTTCATTTAGATGAAATTGTCTAAAAGAAAAAAAGTTGGATGATTTTTTTCTTTTTGGATTATGTCTTTGTGTATTGTAGAATCCAATGGGGCCAACTTGAGCTTCTTAGGACCTAGTGTACCTGCGTGGATACTTGTCAACGGGCTTCCTATTTCGGAGGAGGCTGTGAAATCGCAGCTAGACCTTTCATTTCAAATGTCTTTGAGTGCCCCCAAGTTATTTGCTAGGACGCTATATCCTGAATTTTACCAGTTGTTAAAAGCTGAATTGCGCAGCGGGTGAGTTCTTTTCAACTATATTCACTTGATAACTTAATTACGTTTTGTTTTGTTGGAATTGGTTTAAGTTCCTAAGGAACTGTTTGTACTTGAATAGAAACTTATTGTTTTTTGTAGACGGATGAAGTTGCTCAATCACTATGAGAATATTGGCTTAAGAGAATGGAGGATGCCTAATGGGATGAGAGTTGGATATCAGTACTTTAAGCATACTGACAAGGTATAATTCTTTTAAGTTTCAAAGAGCATCTACCAATAATCAGTAGCGGAACTTGAATCTATTTTAAGGGAGGCCAACATATATATAATAAAGATAGATAATAGGTTTGTGTGTCATAATTGTATCTTGAAGTTTGAGTGGAATGTACGATTTTTATCAAGATTTCTTTAATATTTTATAATATGTTTGTGCAAATATAAACTGAAATTCTTCTATCTGAGTGTAATTCATATTAAAGGTTATATAACGATGTCGACGATAATTGTTTGAGACTTCAACTAATGAAAGACAAACTTTGTAAGAGTTAGATTTACAAGAGTCATTTGTGTGTTTTAAGAAGACATTGTGAGAAAGCAACTTGTTGTCACAAAAAGTTGTAAGATCACCATTAATATATGTTGTTATGTCGTACACATCTAATCAAATATCATATGTCTAATCTAATACTATCTTTAATTAGTGCTAATTACGCTGATTTTTTGGAAACAATGAGTCACAATAGATTGAATGACGTTCCATCGCAGGGGTAATGTAGATTTTAACTTTTTGCATGATAGATTTCGGTAGAACATTTAGACCTAGCCTAATTATGAAGGGAAGAGGGGGGGGGGGGCTGCTCAACTTAGTGAAGGTTCTCTGTTACCAGTATTGGTTGTATGCTCCTTTTAGAATTTGAAAATAATATTGAATTTTTTGCCTACAGCTTGTAATGTCGGGATTTGCTTTGGGAGGCCTGTCTGAATCAGAATCACATCAACAATACTTCTCGCATCGCTATGCCGCAGACATAGCTCGAATCCTTAATAGATCTGGTTTTGAGCCTCGTTTCAAAGGCTCCGAAAATGTCTGGGCGAGTGCTCAAATTAGCCAATATATGAGATCGTTTACAGCCTCTGTGGAGCTATCATCGGAATTTGAGATTGTTTTACAGGTGAGTGAATATGGTCATAACCTTAATTTATGTGTGATTAGTGTTTCAGCATTTTGTATGTGTTTAGTCTTGCCTCTATGTATTGGAGGGGATATTAACTAAAATGAGAATGATTAATGAAAATTATTATTGTTTGGCACAGTTGGTGAATTTGTTCTTTGGGATGAAGGCTATGCCTACTCCCGGTTTACCTGATCCCAATACGGTGTTGAAAATGCTCAAATCCTTGCTAGGCACTCCGAGAGATGTAGGTTACATTGATATGCTGGAATATGCTCGGGGGTCTACCTTCTATAGGAAGGTATAAACAATCATTTTGTAGCAATTGCCTGCTCATCTTCTAAACTGATTTTCACCAAATTATCATGTCTTCTCTCGTATTGTAGGTGGCTACAAATGCAGATATCAACAGTATTAGTGTCCCAGAGGCTTTGAAATATTTTAATAATTGTTTCATGGACCTGGCTCAGTTCACAGTAATGATTGTTGGGGATTTAGAAGTTGATCAAGTTCAAGCGATGGTAGCAAAATATTTGGTAGATAGCTCTGTTACTTGTCTCAGATTACTCTTAAAAATATGATTAATAATTACCTAGAGAATCTAATTAACTCTGTTTTTATGTATGGTTAGGGTTCAATCTCTAGAAGAACGTCGCATTTGCCATTTTCTGATGATCCAAGATTGTTGAATAGCATTCCTGTCAAATTCCCGGAACAGGTGGTCAGGTATGTACATATGGTTTTGCTTTAACATAATGAAAAAATCGTTGTATTTCGGTAGTTTAGCAACTTTGTTTCAATTGTGAGAAATGGAGGAAAACAAGGGGGGGGGGGGGGGGATGGAAATCTTTGTTAAAAGTGTACGGATGGTTTCCATCCTTATTACAATAGTTTGACACACAATTGTTTGCGTAGTCAGTTTAAGAATTACCAAAATTCAAAAACACTATAGCTATACAATAATTGCATGCTTATAAGTATTTGAATGAAATGAATAATAGGGCGAATCACATTGTAGGTTTGAAGTACTAACTCCGGCAGCCAAGTACACCACACAGATTTATATATCTGTCCCATTGTCACTGGAGAAGCAATCTTTGGTAAGTTTACCCAAAATTTTGAAATTACTTCTCATTTTTATAAATCCACGTGAATGACATGCTGTAAACCTAATCTTACAGAGTCGTGATAAAATGTTGATAGAGAATTTGGTAGTGATGATGGACCAACGCCTAGTACGCCATGTTCGCATTAATATGGGAAAGGTAACTTTTGTTATTATTCAAAAATTTTCTATCGTAATAATAATATTACTCTAGTGTTTAAAGGCTCCCACCTAAAGCGACCTTCCGAAAATCTTCTCCAATTAGTAAGACTAGTTTTTAACCATGTGATTGTTTTACTCTCTAATCATAGACGATCTCTCTTTTGAAAGGACTTTTGGTCTCAGAGTTGTTTGAATCTGATATAAACTTGTGTGGAGACAACATCTTTAGCTCCAAAGATTGGAAGTGCATGACCTTTTCCTACTTGTGATGTCACCACTCATGTAGTGCACATTTTCAGTCCAGAGCTCGTTATAACTCAAACTTCAAAGCTCCTGTGTTAGGCAAGCTAGGTTGATCGAACAACTTTGTTACAAATTGGTGCTTTCAAGCCTTATTTGATACTCTTAATAAGTATCATGATGTCACCTTTTATTTTTATTTTTTATCGAATTCATCAGTTATTAGAGAGAGACGATTCACACTCGGAGATAGTGTTGTAGCTCACGATTTGGTTGAAGATTGCTTATTCATTAATTACTAATTATAAAATTTTGATGTAGACCTACTCGGTGACGTCTTTTGTAGCATATGACGATTATTCGTATTGCTCTACATGGAACCAGTATGGTGTCGTGACGTTGAGCTTCGGTCTTATGTATACAAGTCAAGATTACTTTAAGGCCATGGTAAGTTTATTTGTGTTATTATTTGGTATTGATTCTGTCCCCAAATAATCGGTTTGTCAAGTTTTTATGCATGTATATGATGTTGCCGATGTCCCAGTTCGACAAACTAGTATATTAATTAATACATTTGTAGCCAACCACTGAAATATGTGCTTGTTCAAGTTCTAGGTAGTGTTATGATTCTCATCGAACTCTGTTCTCATATGTCGAGGAAAAATGGGCTGCTTTGTTATTATATTACAAAAATGGCCATATACTTGAAATTTCAGTCCAATTATAAAGGAAATTACCTTATAACATACGGAGTATCTTGTTTCACAGATTGATTCGTGCCTTGGGGCATTGGAGCGCTTTCGGAAAGATGGACCGACCGATTCAGAGTTAATAATGATTCAGGTAGTGTGACTCGGACTCTTTATTTTTACCTTGTGTATGTGTATTTACGTGATTATTCTCATTAGGTAGAGGACTTTTATTTAATTTCAAGTGTCTCTTATTCAAAATTCAAATGCATTTTGTTTCAATTGCAAGAACATCTTATTATTATTAAGTCGTTCCAAGTGCTTTACATTTTAATTTCAAGTGTATTTTATTCAAAATTCAGATTAATTGAAAGGGGTTCCAAGTGTTTTATTTTAATTTTATTATTAAAAAGCATGAACATGAGATTAGGAGGATATTATTTGCCGTGTGATATGATCTTTAACCTTTGGGACACTCAGTACTCACCCATATCCCATAGGTGTGACCGTGTGACCCAGTCTCTTTCCTCAAGCCCGATACCTATCTACAGATTCACCTTGATGAAGCCGAGTAACATAGCTAATACGGTGTATACGAGCTGTTTGTATTGGCTGTTTCGTTTAATTTATGAATCTTTATCTTACAAACTCCTAACATTACATTTGCAGCAAGACTCCTCATCATCGAGCGATCACAAGATTGGGAAACTGAAGAAGGCCTATATTGATGCGATTCTTCGACCAGATAACAAGATTCAAATGGCATTGGAGGTTTATTTGTCCAACTTTGGTTAATTTTTCTCTTCAAAACTGACCAAAGATATGATAATACGATTGTACTAACTTGTTACGGTTTTTTATTTTATTTGTTGTAACTAGATGCAAGAATCAATTCATGCCCAGATAAAATCAATGGGGCCGGAGGACTGGAGCAGTGAAATGCTGAGGATGATGCCAGAGCCAATCACAGATAGGCATATCTGTGTATCTATTAAGCCGCTACGACCACCACCACCACCACCACCTCCACCTAGTGTTTAGCGTTTCTGGAGAAAGAGCTTTTGGATCTCTAAAACAATTGAAGATTAGTTGTGTATTTAACTTTAGGACCCTTACCATACACCAAAAACTGGGTGTGGCTACTGTGACGAAAGCTGAACCAATGGCACTTCCGAGAGGTTTGCTTGTGGCTAAAAAAGCAGAAACATTGAGTTGTTACTTGATAGTCATTCATCAGTACAACTGTTTGCAAATATGCAAGAGCCCTTAGGTGTTGGAAGTGTTGGAATGCTAGTAGCATTAGGTGTAGTCTGACAAAAAGAGAAGTATCTAAGAAACGAGAGAAGTTCGACTTCGAAGCAAACAACTAATCTAATGTCGTTGTATTAACGGCACTAGATTAACTCAACGCGCAATAGACCATCTGTACTTGGCCCAAGTTAATAGAGAATTATCTAAGAATTTTAGCCCAATTTGCCCTAACTAAACTCTAAAACCACGGCCAACAGTAAAAAGGCTATTATGGTTTATACTACTCCTACCCAAAGAGATTTTCCTGTTTCGTTTTGCAGTTTTGAGTTGTCATGTTGGGAGCTACATTTAGACCAAACTCAGTAGCAAAAAAAACCTTTCGACGTAGGTTCACTATCCGTTTACTCATCCGACACTAAAATGGTACTCTAAATTGGGTGTCTACGGGTGGAGATTCAACATATGTGTACTTTTGGTACAAAATTTCCTAGCTAATCGAGGAATTGAACAACGTGATCGATTGAAGGTGGTGGTGAGCCGGAGTTGGCACACTTTATTCAACATTTCAACGGGGATTTGAACGAGCTACTTTGCAATCAGATTGTCTCTATTAGTTTGGTTTCCGGTTGCCGGCTCCTTTTTTGTTCAGCTTCTTCTTTGGGTGATTCCTGCACTTGACATCCAACCAAACATAACCGAAATGTTTGTTTTCAATTATTCACTCCTCTACCCATTCGATAATCATCAAAATGAAAATAATTTTACAAACCTCGTAGAGGCATAGCTTACTAAAATTAGAGCATGCAAATTAGAATGTCTCATCTATGCCAAAATATTAAGGATCTACTCCGTATATTACATAACCAGTTCATTGCCATCAGTAAGACTTGACTCACTTTCTTCACTTAATTTCAGGCTGCGTAGCATTTTATTGCATTTCTTCTGGCTTCTTGCGAATTTTCTTCAGCTCTCTAGTCTCTACCCTTTTCGTCTCCGGATCAATCTTCCTCTTCTTAAGATGATTTCCAGTCAAGTGCACTTGCGCCTTTTGTTTCTTCTTCTCTTCTGGTACCTTCCCCATTGTTATTGTCGTCACCTCAACAAGACTCGGATCCTCCTCTCGAGGTTCAACCACCCAATGAAAAGTACCATCAACTTCCACAGGCCCAAACTCGTACACACTACATTGACCACAACAAGTATGGAGACGAATGATTTTCTCATCAAGAGTTTAACAACCAGCACATATACTGTACCCCCATATAGCTGATAGTCATAGCAAATAAAGATACTTCTTTCCTCCACAAAAGAGTGTTTAAATTACTCCGTATACAATTTAACAACAAATATCTGAACTAATAATACTATTCTACAACGTGGGAAGCTTTAAGCATACCTTTCGTTGTAGTAGTAATTACAAGGCATAGGCATGGGAAGCCCAAACTTCTCGTACAGCTTAGCATCAGCCTCACGCTCCTCTTTTTCCTGCTCACGACGAATCTTATAATTCTCCCATTTAAGATCCAGCTCACTCCTGGAGACAATAAGCAAATAATTTAACGGTAGAACCATAATGAAAGGATAGTACTAGTATGCAACTGATACTAGCTTGTAAGAATTAAACAACTAATATTTGCATTAGAATGGGAAAATTCAATTCTGTTATTCATTTCTCATAGATCACATTTTGAATTTAACCATAGGCTGCATATTTCAAGTGTTCAAATATTATATAACCATACTTTGCAAGACGATCCTCATTCATAGCGGATAAATCCCCTTGTAGTTTTTAACCACTGCCCTTGTACCTACCCACAACTATGGACTATGGTGTGTGCACGCTCACTGGTAGTTATATACTGTAATACCTAAACAAAGCATAAGTGCAAGCCCAATTACCCCCATCACACCCACAATGTATATATATATGTCCGACGAAGATCCAACTAGATACTAAAATGAATAGTTAAAATCAACTTTAAGAATCCAAAGGCCAAAGTATACAACTTAGATGAGCTATTAATATCAGGTATCGATAATTGCTTTGTTTTAGCTGTTCAAATTCAGTAGGTCCTTCATTGAATCGCCTACTTCCTCCAAATACATCTGTCTTCCTACTTACACATTTTTTTTATCAAATTCGACAATTCGTAATACGCGTGCTAAAAAGCATAAGAACTTTAAATGTAGTCAGACAAAGTTATGATTTTGTTCCTGTGTTTATTTGTGCCATCTTACCACGAGAACATTTAGTTTTGTTTACTTAACCCATGAGAACTTAGCATTATATTAAATAAAAGACTTTGTCATGTAAAGCTTTATCCAATCTGTTTTTCTAATTTCATGTTCGGTTTCATCACCTCATTCAACTTTTATGTTTGCTTCAAGCATCTTGATGAAAGTTCATGCACTCTTTGCATAAAATGCCATAGAGCTGTTTATGTGGAAGTTTACATTTCAAGTTCACCCTACTTTTTAGAGAATACAAAGAAATAAGACAAATAAAATGGGGTAAAAGTCTTACGGGTCTGCAGGTAAACGGTTATATAATCCCTGCAAAGAGTAGACATCCAATGAATTGATTAGAAACGAACAAAAAAGTACGACAGATTTCAATAAAAAGTACTACTCCTGGTGTACAAGAATTTTCAACCAAACCGTTAGGCAATTTTTGCACAAGTAATTTCTGCAACACTACTCCCTAGTCTAATTTTGTTTTGTTTGACATTGTAATCGTCAAAAAGAAAAAAGCTTGGCAGCACAACCATGAACAACCTCGCTTTGGGTATTTCATGAACACTAAGGTTCTGTTTGACTGGAGGGATAAGGATTACCATGTAATGGAATGAAATATAGTACAGAAATGGGAAACTTGAAACATACTCCCAAGTAATATGACATTTCTATGAATTGCTCCTTAGTACACGTCTCCATCTCCAAGGGTGTATACGGAGGTGGAAATCTCCTGCGATACTCATCTATCTACAATGGTTTTGAGAGTATTAGCACATACGGAGTATATTGCTCAACAACATTGCAAAATCCTACATATACTTGCCATTAATCAAGAGGAACACGGCCAATTTTAACACGTATTTGGGGAGCTTACCCTATCCATCTCCTGACATAACTTTAAATTCGCCTCCCAGCATCTTGCTTCCTCCATTATAGCCTGCTTCCTCACCAAATTAGCAACCAAACACAGTGATCAAATAAAACGCGCTATCAAACACACAAAGACACCAAATTAGAGCGCAATCAGAACACAGAGCCTAAATTTGAGGCCATATAACAAAAGAGACTCCAAATTAGAGCGCAGCCAAACACGGGGAGACACCAAATTAGAGCACAATCGACAACACATAAAGACACCAAATTAGAGCACAATCGACAACACATGGATACACCAAATTAGAGCACAATCGACAACACATGGATACACCAAATTAGAGCGCAATCGACAACACATGGACACACCAAATTAGAGCACAATCGACAACACATGGACACACCAAATTAGAGCGCAATCGACACAGACAGAGACACCAAATTAGAGCGCAATCGAAACACACAGAGACACCAAATTAGAGCACAATCGAAACACAGAAACTAAAAGTAAGGCCATATAACAAAGGAGACACCAAATTTAGAGCGCGGCCAAACACAGGGAGACACCAAATTTAGAGCGTAATCAAAACACAAAAACCAAATTAGAGTGCAATCTAACACAGGGAGACGCCAAATTAACGCGCAACGATGAGATCCGGGGAAACCCTAACTCGATTTAATTTCGTATTAATCTCTGATTTTTTACTCAACAGTTTACAAAAATTTAAGGACAAAGAGAGGGGGAGAGATTTACCTGTATGTAGTTTCGCAGCAGACTCTTGTGGTTGAAGATTCCCAAACGAGATTACTAATTTATTGTTTCGTATGAATCTGCGAGTTTCACTAAACCAATCACCGTGATTGGCAAAAACGATCCAATCACGGATTGGTGGCAAAATCTGGAACGTCCATCTGCCCTTTCCAAATCCAATGGCTACAACATTTTCTCAACCACTACCCTTCATTCACTCCCCTCTCTCTCCTCTCCATCTCAAACACCCACTACCACCACCAAACTCCTCCACGCACACCGGAAAAAGGGCTTAGGGTCCCACTTTCCGGTGCCACGTTAGCGTCGCCGAGAAGTGGGACCCTAAGCCATTTTTTCGGCTACTTTAAAGCACCTCACCCAAAAGGGGTTGACCCCACCCATTCAAACACCTCATCCTCATAGGGTGTCTTTTTGTCTTTGGCGGCGAAGCCGACGGTGGGACGCCGGCGGGAAGGTGGTCGCCCGATGTGGGGTCTGGGTTGGGTGGGGTACCGGTGGTGGCTCGCGCGGTTCCGGGCTGATGCGCGGTGGCCAGATCTAGGCTGTTTTGGGTTTGCTGGAGAATAGACTGTTTTGCCCCTGTGATTGGGTCCGTACACCCAGTTATAGTGATTGGTTTATCAGCACTCTGAATCTGCCATCCAAACATTATTATAAGTGCTGATGCTTGTCCCTACCACAATACCACCTTTTACTGCTCTACCGTTCGATGTTGGAAACTAACATCTTAGCCGTCCAACGCGAACACATATTTAATTATTTTTACTTTTCAGTTTTTTTTTTTTGTTTTGACAACGTTTTTGCTTTTCACATTAAGGAAATAAGGATTGGTCATCTGGAACCATTTTTTGGGGATCGGATTAATTAGATTCAGGTTGATGTACGTCGGGTTGATTGGAATTAATTGAATATCGGTTGTCAATAATTTTGTTATTATGATATCTTAACACAAAGGTTATAGAATGACTACAATACTGGTATAATGGTATTGCTAATTCGGGTCATTATCTGGTCAATTGGTCATTTACAAGCCACCCTTTTGCAAATCCGGTGAAGGGATGATAAATTTAGGAATTGTTATGTTTTGGTGTGGTGTGTTACAAGTCAATATAAGTAGAGCCGCCAAAAACCAACCCGACCTGAAAATGACCCGTTTAGCGTAGGTTTGGGTCGGTGGTTTCTAACCCGTTTAGCTAATTGGTTGACCTACCCAACCCGTTTAGATAAATAGGTCGGATTCAGGTTCAAACTTTCAACCTGAAAATAACCCGATCTGATCCGTTTACATAAACAGGTAAAAAATGGGTCAGGTCTAACCCGAGTTAACCCATTTAGTCGGGCAAAAAAAGAAAAATAAAACGAAAATTCACTTAAATGGGTAAAAAATTGGTCAGTTTAGGTTGCTTAATGGGTTGGCAGGTCGGGTTGACCCATTTGACCCGTTTAAAACCAATTTAAATGGGTTGGCAGGTTGGGTCAGATCACCCATTTATAAGGCAGGTTGGGGTTTGGTTGCAACTTCATGACCCGTTTAGTAAACGGGTCGGGTTCAGATCAGATGATATTCAACCCGTTTATATGCCGACCTGGGTTGACCCGACTAGTTTGCCAGGTCTGTTATACAACGGAGCAATTTGTGCTTTTAATTTTAAATGAACGGCCATGATTTATCCCGACCTTATTGCAATAAAAACTGAACATTTAGATTGAGAGCTCATTGTTGCAGTGAACGATAAGAGAGAATGCTGGTCCATTGTTGACCTGATTGAGAGCTCATTGTGGCATAACCATTTATTTTTCTAACACGTACACAACTTTTTTTTTTGTCCACATAGACCGTACAAACCAGTAGTCTAGCACATAAATAATCCGTAACGAGTATACGGTATTGATAAATCTCAACACATTATAACGGCTTATAAGTTGCACAATCAAGATTCAAGAATGACTAGTCATCACTCACAAGTCATATTTTCAACTCCACATGAACACGACATGACCAGTTGTATTTGCCTCCTCGAACTCGAAACAATCAAAAGCTTGCTAAGAGCAACTCCAACGTTCAATTTTTTGAGCTGCTTGAGGTTGTGGGCAGCATGCCCCACCATTGGAGAAGGAAAAAAAGCTACCCATCTTGGAGCATGTAGCTCAAATGGGCAGCCTGCTCAAACGTTCCTTTTTCTGCATTTGACCCACTAATGTGGGTCCCACGCCTTATCCTTCTCTTTCCTTTTTTTTTTTTCTTTTTTTCTTTTTTTTTTTTTTTACTTTTTCTATTACATATCTTGATAACTTGATAAATTTCAGTTTTTTAACGGCTAAATTATCCAACGGTATTCCAGCGGCTATTTTTTTTTTCTGATAATTTTTTAAAAAAAATTGTGTATTTTTCCCTATATATATGTGTGACTTGAACATTTTATTTTGCATAATCTCAACTTCAAATATATTTTCATAACTCTCATCTTCTAATATATAATCTTAATTATTTTTCTAATTATGGATAATGAGAATCCATACATACTTATTTTAGTTTATTACAAAATTCCGAAAATATTAATTCCGAAAATCCAACTACGAATCTTCAAAATCCAAATTCAAGTACACAAAATCCTCCGATCATACCAATTCAGAGTAATCATCCACCGTCAAGTTTCCCAACCCATCCACAATATTCTTATGACCCAAATTTTTTTCATTACGATCCTCGAATGCCAAGATATACATACCCTCATTTCTACCCGCCAATGTTTAGACCGGGTAGTCGCCCTATTATTCCCAATGATTATTTTGTTCCTCCAAATTTTGGTGTTTTGGATATAACTCCCACGTCACCAAGAAGAGCAAGTATAGGAGCTTCTGGCACATGCCAAGATTCAATCGGGTCGATCTCGCACTCCCAACAAACTGTGATTCCAGTGGAGGAAGAGGAAGAGGATGAACAAGATAAAAAATTCAACTGGAATAAGGTACGAGATATAAATCTTTGCAAAGCTTGGTTAATGGTTAGTAAGGATCAATTGTTGGCAACGATCAAAAGTACGATGATCTGTGGAGAAATATTGTAGAGTACTATAATACTTACCGTACGGAAGGGCCTAAAGTTCCCACCGACAAAGCCGCTAACCATTGGTACAAAATGAGTGCCGATGTTAGTAGATTTCAAGGATGCTACATTCAAATTAGGAGGGATCAACCAAGTGGGCATGACGAGCGCCAAGTGATTGAAAAAGCTAAGGATCTTTTCTCGTCTCTATATAAGGTCAATGGTAGAGGTAAAAAGTTTAACTACGAGCACTCATGGGATATTCTTAAAGATCAACCAAAATGGAAAATTTTTGTGATGTTTCGAAAAGTATTTCAAAGCGTACCAAAATTTCTAGATCAGGAGCTTATACGTCCTCATCATCCGCACATGAAACTGAGGAAACAACGGAAGAACGTCCAATTGGGCAGAAGGCGGCCAAAGCAGCGTCTAGGTCGGCTAAGGGGAAGAGTAAGATGAGTGAAAAAACTAAGAAAAATGATAATGCTGAACAAATGTGGAGCAAATATGAAGAGATTCAATTAAAGAAGATGTCAATAGCTGAGAGGCACACGGAAATTGAAGAGATGAATATTATAAGAACGGATACAACAAATATTAACGAGGAGACAAGGAGGAAGCACAATGCCGTTGCTAAGAAGCTTGCGGAGAAACATGGAATTAATTGGGATGAAATTATGTAGTTTATACGTTTTAGTTACATGTTTTAAAAGTTGAGAACATTTAAATTATGTATTTGTCAATGTTTATTCCGAAATAATTATCTGACCCACAATCATATTTATAAGTCGTTCACAATTATCGAACCATAATTTTTTTTCGTAAAAATAACGTATTCGACTTATCGAGTTATCGTTACATCATTTTCTGATTCGAAAATAGGTAAAAATGCAGTGGAGACAAGAACAGACAGTGGGCCCTATTCAGGCAGGTTGAAATCCTGCTTAAACATTGGAGCAAATTGTACTTTAAACCTGCCTGACTTACTTTTTTGACATGGCAACTCCAAGCGGGATAAAATCCCGCCTACCATTGGAGTTGCTCTAACCCTGCCAAGGCATATGTTCAATTATTGACAAGGGTCAAATATCAAAATGTTGATATTTTTACAAACCCCCAGAGTAGAGGCATAGCTTACTAAAAATTAGAGCATGCAAATAAAAATGTCCCACCTATGCCAAACGATATTACGATATACTCGTATTACATACGTGACCAGTTCCTTGTCCACCAATAAGACTAGCCTAATCTTTCTTCACCTGAACATGACTCTGATCCTCCTCTCGAGGTCCAACAATAACCCATTGAAGAGCACCATCAACTTCCACAGGCCAACACTCTAACACGCTACATTGCCACAAGTAGTATGGAGAAGAATGATTTTCTCAACAAGAGTTTAACCACCAGCACATATACTGTACCCCCATATAGCTGATAGTCATACTTGTTATTTTGGGGACGGATTCTTCTCCATACTTGTTAGTACCGGTTTCTTGTTTTCGAGTTTGTTTTGCATCGGGTCAATTTAGATTGATTGCATATCGGTTGTCTAGTGCTTTTGTGATTATGATATGTTTAATTGAAATGCTACGGAGTACTAGTAATTTGAGTCACTAGAATATTGGTATTGTTAATTCGGGTCATTGTTGGGTAAATTGGTCGTCTACAATACGTCAGTTGTTTTGGGTCGGACAGGTTTAGTCTAGTCCGGATCAGATTTGGGTCACACTAAGTTCGGCGCATTATTTAATCAGACTCGTGCGATATGCACGCAACAACCAGTGTTACGTGAGCCCCAAGATTATAGATTTTTGGTCGATTAGGATTGTCAAACTGGTATTCAATTCCGATATCGGGTCGGGTCATTGGAATTGAACATTTAAATCGAGGCATCGAATCGGATATCCGGGTTTGGGTTAGCTTTGACAAGTCTAATAAATACTACCCAATGGTCCATTGGGCTAAGTCTCTACATAAGTTATATATATAACCCATATACTACAAGTGAAGGTAGCCTCTTCCTTAAGAAAGAGACTTATAAATCGAAGAACAACCTTCAACAATATTCAGCAAAATTAAACATCACTCAAAAAACACAAAGAGAGAGAAAGTGAGCGAGTCGTAACTCAGAAGCTTTTCGCAAAGTGAAACCCCCTCATTTTTTCCTACTTCTTTGTAAGTGTGCTTTTCAATTATTAATTATTTAATTACCCTTTCAATTTATTTCATACAATTAATCTAGAGTTTCCTCATCTTCTTTATTTTTCAATCGTTGCTGAATCTGCTGATCTAATTAAAGGTGCAATTTTGAACTGTTTAATTATCTTAATTTGGGGGTTTTTGGATTGTTTGAATCTGCCAATTTTGTTCGTATTAGTTTCGGTTATTTGTGGTGGGATTTTGAATTATTGAATTAGGGTAAGCGTAGATATTTTTTTGGGGGTGAATTGAACTGGGTTTATGCTGGAATTATCGTTCGATTGTTAATTTTTAAGAATCTAGGAGGATTTGGGGGTAAGCCCAGATGTTATTTTGGGGTGAATTGAACTGAATTTATGCTAGAAATATGGTTTGATTGTTAATTTGGGTGATTTTTGGAGGATTTGGGGCTAAAGTTTGTATCTTGGAGAAAAAGGAATCGAGTGTTAGTTGTTACAGTGAATTGAACTGGGTTTATTGTTAGATGGTTAATATGTGGGATTCTAGGTGGGTCTGGGGCTAAAGTTTGTATCTTGGAGAAGAAGGAATCGAGCGTGAGCTGTTAGGGTGAATCGAAATTTGTCAAAGCAAATGTAGCAATTAAAGTTGGTATTTACGGTGAGAATTTTTGCTTGATTAGATTGAAGATGCGTACAGTAGATGCTGATGTGCTCTACATCAGTTTGAATGGATAATCTGGACATTGGGATTTGGATTGTTTTTGTTGTGTATTTTAATTGCTTTGTTCTGTGTTTCTGCCTTGTTCTTTCTTTGTTGTGTTTCGTGCTCTTGTGATCAAATGCTTAGTTCATGATGAGAGTTGAAAAAGTCGAAAACTTTATCTGCATTGTTTGCTTTACTATGAGTCTCGCTTATTAAGTCTTCTTGCTGTGGGCAACGTCCGGGTTTTAGCATAATGGCTTGCTGGTCATGTGTGAGTGACCAGGGTTTAGTTCATGAGGTTATCTTGGGTTGCTGTAATTGTTCGATGGATGGATGGTGTTTTGAGCAGTGTGTGTAATTTATACCTTGGTTGAGACTTGAGAATAATGGCCAGATCATTGTCAAAAAAAAAAAAAAAAAGAATGATCAGATTTATGAATATGTTTTTCATGAGGTTTAACTCATAATGTTTTACTTTCTCCTAGGTAGTTAAATATGTCTCGAAGGTATGATAGCCGCACAACAATCTTCTCCCCTGAAGGTCGGCTCTACCAGGTAGAGTATGCCATGGAAGCCATTGGTAATGCTGGGAGTGCTATAGGGATTCTGTCAAAGGACGGTGTCGTGTTGATTGGGGAGAAGAAGGTCACTTCCAAGCTCCTTCAGACCTCCACCTCAACTGAGAAGATGTACAAAATTGATGACCATGTAGCCTGCGCTGTGGCCGGTATAATGTCTGATGCTAACATTCTCCTGAACACTGCTAGAGTTCAGGCTCTACGGTACTCATACACTTACCAAGAGCCAATGCCTGTTGAGCAGCTGGTACAGTCCCTCTGTGATACCAAACAAGGTTACACACAGTTTGGTGGGCTTCGCCCCTTTGGTGTGTCCTTCCTCTTTGCTGGATGGGATAAGAAAACCGGCTTCCAACTTTACATGAGTGACCCAAGTGGCAACTATGCTGGGTGGAAAGCTACAGCAATCGGAGCAAACAATCAAGCTGCACAATCGATGCTTAAGCAAGACTACAAGGACGATATCACTAGGGAAGAAGCTGTTGACCTTGCCTTGAAGGTCCTCAGTAAGACAATGGACAGCACAAGTCTTACCTCTGAGAAGCTGGAACTTGCTGAGGTTTTCCTCCTGCCTTCTGGAAAAGTTAAGTACCAGGTACACTCTCCGGATTCCCTAAACAAGTTGTTGGCCAAGGCTGGACTGACTCAACCCGCAGAAGCCTCTTAAATCCCTCTGCCTTAATCCCGTCAGTTCCCTTTTCGTTATCAGAGGTTGTAATGTACTATTATTGTTAGATATGAGCTGAATGTTCCATTTTATCTTTGCCTTGTTTGGTTGAACTTTGAATTTCAAAAGGGCACAACCTTAAATGTCAGATGCACCCTTCGCTGTGCCGTACTGCCTTTAATTGTTTGTGCCTCAGCAGTTTCTGTTTGTTCTTGTTGGCTTAGTTTACTCTAGTTCACTTCTAGCAACCCCTGCCTATTAATGTCATCAGTGATCCGATCTTCTATCCATTAAAACCGAAGCTTGATCATTGGATTGTTATCGGTTCAATTCATTTTCTTGGCAGCTGATTGTTACTTGTGAGTACTTGTGCTTTTGTTAGAGCCACTTACGTTTTCTCATTCGCGAATTTTCATCCCTCCTAATGGTATGTTCATCTCATCAAGGTGAAATTATTGTTCATCTACAATTAACAAACATGCCAAACTTTCTTCTTTCATTTCTACCAAAAAGAGCTGCAAATGGCTTAGTTTCAATACATTGAATTGCATGTATAAGATAGATGGCTAGGTAATTACATTCAAAGTATACACTGCTGTGGTATAAATAATGATCTATAGAATTCCTGTGAGCAAGCTCTTAGCAGGCGCGCTCCTGTTGTTCATCTGAAGAAGAGCCTAGTGAAAAAGTTTCCAGATTTCTGATTCTCAACGCAAGCAACATGAGCGTATCTCCCTAGCTTGTCGACTTGTCGTGCTTCGCCTGCAGTATCTTTCTTGCACACTTTGCAGGTTTTGTCCACCCATCCTTCTTCCACATATTGCCCATCCACTGCAGAACATAGTAAGAAACCCAGTAGAAGTCAGTTTAACCCGAAACAAGAACACGAATTTGGTCAGTAAAATCGCGTTAACTTGACGCATATGTACACACCTTCAACATAAGACTTGAAGAAGTCTTTGTAGGTTCCTCCAATTTTCCTCCTGAGAGCTCCGTACTGAATCAAAAAGACGCGAAATGGTTAGACTTTGAATTTTTTTTTTTTTTTGGTGGGATTAGATAAGCTCAGAAGGTAAGCTTAAGGCCTGAGATGAATACCTGCTCTTTGCTCATCCGGCTGCCCGACTGTGTGGCTTCTCTAGCGTCCTCAAGAAGCTCAGCATCCTGAGTTGACCTGACTTGAGCAAAGTCCAGAGCATCAGTAACACTAGTAAACAAAGACTGTTTGGTCTTCTTTGGCTCCTCCTTGTCATTCTTGTCTTCGCTTTTCGCCGAGACTACTCCCAATCTTCTGCTCCCTCCTACCCTCTGTGTAATTGTAGAATGAGGAGCTAACGATTGTGAAAGGAGCCCATTTTGAGAAGATGACAGGGGTAATGTTCTCAGTCCCATTTTTAATTTCGACTCGAAAACTACAGGAAACCCGAATGTTAAGACTGATCTTTTTTTTTTTCTTGTGGGTGAATGATCAAGATTTACGACTATATAATGTATCTGAAATTCGGAATTCTGAAGTCCAGGAACTTTTTCCTGAGATTTAATTTCCTGGGTTTTCTAAGTTAAAGTTGCCAGGTGACAAAAGAAAGCCACATACTTAGACAAACTATATACCACTCAAAAATGTTTGGTAGTTAATTACAGGACGTGGCTTTTAGCCTGTTAGTGATATATGAGGCTTCAAGTTTGATTCTTTGTGTGCCAGAAGTTTTGCAAGGGTCCAAAACTCACTCACTCACTCCCTCCGTGACAAATAATTCTTACCCTCTTGAGTCTAGACGATCAACTTGCGTAATGTTTTGGCATTTTGCATTGGTGGATCCAACGTTTCTTGTGAGACGAGCCTTGGATCATTTTGGGACTAAAACTTAGTCGTTTTTTATTTGTTTGTATGCGGTATTTCCTCGGTTCCATTGATATAAAATTTTGCGGTCTATGGCTACTTATGACTTGCTGCTTGATGTCCTTCCAACCTCAACTTTTTTGGGGATGTTTTTTACGTGCCTTGTAGCTTAATAAGCCAAAAAAAAAAAAAAAAAAAAAGTTGCAATGGATGACTGAAGTTTTTAAATTACTGAACAAAATGTAGAACTGTACAAATTTCTGTAATCCTCAGATAGCAATTCCTTAAGCTTCACGATATATGCAGTGCACAAAGAGCAACCTGGCCTCTTAGTTGTTTCATACAAAATTAACTAGGAAGCCTTAAACTAATTACACACCATAGCAGGAGTCTTAAACAACATAGACCATGCCAACCTCAAGGAGTGACACTGGCGGTACCCTGAGCGCAACATCTGGTCCCCTGCAATTCCTTCTGAGAAAATTGTACCCGAAATTGATGGCAATCCTCCTAAGGAAAGACGAACCTTGCTTAGCTACGACATGAGAGTGCCCGATTATGAATGCAGTTCCTGCCTGTTGAGCAGACCAGAGATCCTCCAGTTCTTGATGCATTTGAGCTTCCTTCTCATCACACATTGATGTTTCATCCTTGAATCTGACTCGCCGCTTCATAGGTTCCATCTCCATGATATCTGTCACACTCTCAACTGTGGGAAGGCCAATGGAAACACTGGCTGGTTGTGGGTTTTCATCAATCTCATAAGGAGGACCTCTCGGGAATCTGATGGTTCCGATTACAGCCAACCTACACTCATTAGATCCAGCAGACTGATGTTGATCATATTCAATGGATGGGTCAGTCTCTTGCACTTTAGCCCAGTCATAGCGGATGAAATCATCTAACTTAGCAGCAAGCTCAGACTCAAAGGAATCCACATCCTGGTGAACGTCCCGGTAACCATAACGGACGATGCAGCGGTATGACCGGTGGGCTGATGGCCCCACACGGCCAATAAGGTATCTCTCTGCCGGGGGAATATATGGAACGGGCACAGACTTCACACACACAAAGACAAGTATCTGGTGGAAGGCAGGGAGATTTGTGACAAAGCGAGAAAAGTTGGCAGGGATTCCCGAGGTGAGATCTGTAAAGACCATCCCAATTCCTGGCACTCGTGAGATCCCTAAGCTTGGGCCTAAGGCTAGGAGCCATTCTAAAGAGACTTTGTTGTGGAGATCAAATTCATACTTCTTGGTAGTCGCATAGTGCCACACAAACATGATGGTCATGAGAATCAGGGCTAGCAGAATGGGAAGCCAGGCGCCCTCAGCAAATTTCACTAGAGATGCTGAAAAGTAGAGGATTTCAATAGACCCAAAGAACAGAAGGAAGCATAGAGCTAAGATGGGGGGTTTATGCCAGCATAAAACGATGACCAAAGACATCAAACATGTCGTCACCAGCATCACCGTCATTACTGCTAAGCCTGCAGTGAGCAAAAGAAAATTTTCAGTTCATCTTGGATATGCATGTATTTTTCAGTATGTGACAAATTTCAAGACTTTCCATACAGAAGAACTAAAGTGGAGGTATGCTACAAAATGCTAATTGTATCAAACTGAAAGTACCTGACGCATTTCCCAAGTGTTTTGTATCTCTGAAACCAATAGTAACAGCAATACAGAGGATCATCAATATCCAGTTTATCTCAGGAATATATATCTGGCCATGAATTTTGTCAGACGTATGCACCACTTTGACTCTCGGGAAGCAACCAAGAGATTGGCTCTGATTTATGATAGAGAATGTCCCGCTTATAATTGCTTGACTTCCCACAACAGAAGCAAGCACCGCTACCACCAGGACTGGCCATTTGACCTTTTCTGCATTGATCAGATCCAAGAGTCAATTTTCTTTTCTCCTTCTATGAGCTTGGAATTCAATGGAAAAGTGAGAAAAGACAGTTGCACAGAAAGAAAACTTCCAACGTTACGTAAGTTAGTACTGAAGTATAGAATGGCATATTTTATTTTTTTGTATTTTTTTTATGGGGGCACTCTAGCTAGCTAAACGATAGGGAATGTCCAAATTTGCTCGACTTCCAACAACAGAAGCGAGCACCATGACCACTGCCATTTTACCCTTTTATATGGATTTGCGGAGTCCAAGAGTCAATTTTCCTTTCTCCTTATATAAGCTTGACATTTGATAACAAAGTGAGAAATGACAGTTGCAGAAAGAAAACTTCCAAGGTTATACTCTGTATAACTTAGTCACACTAGTGAAGAATAAAATGGCACTCTACATGGCTTCTTTCTTCTTCTTTTCCCTTTTTCTTTTCATTTCCTTTTTTTTCTTCTAATGGGGGCACTCTACATAGCTAAGCCGACTACCTCAACGATTTTTTTTTTTTTTTTATGGCTGTTTAAGTGCTAACTTTTTACATGGTAGCAATTGTCAGAAATCTTAAGCTAATGACACTATTTTCAAGAACGCAACATAGTTAATTATCAACAAACGAAACAAGACTGTCCATTATGCAAAAATACTGCAGTAGTGCACTAGTGCATGATAAATATGCAGTATTCTCAAGATAGTACCATGAGATACCTGGAACGTAGAGGTAAAAGCTAATTCCATTGGCATTCTGGTGATGCATTGACAAATAAGCAGCTTGACCCATATAGGCTAGTATGAGTGATGGATAGACCAAAAAAGTGAAAGCAATCTGCAAAAGAAGGTCAATCAGGATCCCTGTTCCAAGAAATACCATAAACATCAGAAGTTCCACTACAAAGACCAAAAATTTCCTCAAGAGCATACCTGAATTGCCATGTAAGAGAAATGACCCAAATCAGCGAACATTGCTTCAGAACCTACAAGCACAAAAGTTGTGAGCTGAGTTGTGTAAACATAAGGAGACTCGCTATTTTCTTAAACGGCACACATAGTAGTAGGGTTGAGATATATTGTACTTCGCATTCACCTGTAATGCACAGCAAGACACCTCCTAGAGACATCCAACCACTTATCCTAGTCTTCTTCAAGAACTTGTACATGTAATATGGTGAAATTGCTTCATAAACGCGTGGATTCCAGTGGAGGATATTATACAGTCCGAGACCACTAATGCAGAGAAGCCAGATCAAAACAACTGGTGCAAAGAAGAATCCAACACGATGTGTGCCGTAGTGTTGTAGAGCAAAAAGGCACACTAAGACAACGCACGTTATAGGAATTACAGCATCTGTAGAAGGAAAGGCATAGAATATAATAAGAGTGGTTAAAAATGAAGCAGAAACACCACAAAATTAAGAAAGTACAGGACTTGGGTGTCCAAATCAGATGGCTGACAACATTGTGTAAGTAATAAAGGTATCCATTGCTAAGGGTTTAAGTCTTCACACATACATTTCAACTCATCAAGTCACAGTGATTCTAATTCTAACATTATACTTTTACAGTCATACAGGTGAGTGGTTTAACATAACTGTTCATGAATTTCTTTGATGCCTGACATACTAGATAACATCAAAGTTCATGTATCACTTACCAGGACATGTTGGGAGATTCCCTCGTCTTACGGAACTCCTGACTCATTTTCTTTTTCAGTTTAATTGTTGCAAGTGAAAACTACAGAATTAAAAGAATTACTTTAGCAGGCAACTCATTTGGTTCATATACTATACAATTCCCTGGTCAAAATGTAAACTCTGAGATACATCTCTAGTGCTAAGTTGCTGACAAGGTCATCATAATCTTAAGTTATTAAAATCACATATTCATATCGATTGTAACCAAAAAGCCATATTCATATTGATATTCCTTGGTTGAATCAGCATCCCCTACTTTTGTGTTTCTCCAATGTGCAAAATGCACTGTGATCTTTCCTTAGAACATTCACCCTTCATTAGTAAGGGATAGTGCCATAGTGGAAAAGTCTTCCTTTTTCACTAATTAGTTCAATAGAGACAGACCCTCCCCATACCAGTCTCATGTCCTCTAAAAGATTAGATACCTTTTCTTACTCTTTTAAGTTTTACCCCGAGGAGTTGCTCTGTCTAAAGAAAGCTATTAATACCGGTAAAAGCTTCACGAGATGGATGCGAAGACGGCTAACACGTTTCCCATGTTTTTTTTTCTAGTATGTTATCTGGCTGTTGATTAAAGATGGTAATCCCCTCTTCTCATCTTAGTTGAAGTTCTTGTTCTAACTCTGAACTGGGGAGACTACAGAAAGAAATAGGTCATGCCATACTGTATTCCATACCACAGGATGGCAGACTAAACATCTTTTCACTAGTGGACCACTTAGTTTGTGGATAATATTTCCCACAATACTTTCCATGATCAGAGATCCCATCAGATATACTTTTAGCAAATGCTGCAGTCATCACTTCTCTTCAGTGAGGGCATGAGGACCTACCAGCCACCCCACAGAGAATGTAAACAAAGATGCATCTGAAGTTACATTAAGCTTATTCGACACATTACCACACTAAATTACTAAAGCCTGTTGGGTATCATATAATGATTGCTGAGAATCATAACAGAAATTTGTTCCACGCTAGTCCCCTATGGGGCCGGGTTATGATATTGGATGTGATAGCTGATATCTAACAAAGGCCAAATTCACTATTCTGTCCCTTCCCTAAAAAAAGAAAAAAAGAAAAAAAAAATGTCGCAAAGATTTTTTTAATCGTCTTCTACATTCTGTTCACATCAAGAATAGAAACGGAGTCTCATAATCTTCCTGCTTGTTTTAAGGCATGAGAACAACATTTTCCTTAGCATGGCTCAAAAGACAGGAGGTGACATGACAAACAAGTGAACAATCACTCCATGGACTCTACTACTTATCAAATGGCTAGAATTAATCCGACTCTATCAAACCTAATTTGTCATGACAGTTTACATAGAATCACATTACATGTCCATAATCAGATAGCCACACGCATAAATCAGGAAATGCTGCAGGAGGACAGTAGATAGCTTACATTGGTGATGCTCGCGGGACATCAGAGATTCAAGGCCGGAAACAGCAGTGAACACTACACAACAATCACACACAACATCAGTAAGGAAACACTTCTGTTCAACCAAACTGAACCTTAATACGGGAGATAAACGGGAAAAAGCCAGAGTATATACCAGAGATAGCCGGAGTCAGGAGCCCATCACCAACAACCATACAAGTACCAAGGAGAACCAAGATTAGCAATGCAGTATGCAAACCCTTATGTTTCTCAAGCACCTTCTTCACCTTCGAAGTGCTTTTGGCCTCTGGAGGATGCTCTAGCTTATATGTAGACACATCTTCATCTGATGCCTGCCTATTTGGAAGAAGGCTAACTTTGGCATGTCTACATATCAAGGAATAAAGAGCAAATGTTCCACCTGAAACATTTCATTCACAATATGACTATTCCTTACTTCAAATCTCCACCATCAACGAGAAATTGTTTTCTTTTTAACGCCTTATTACGCTATGTTGCTCAGACTCTTGAGCCCAACATTCGACACTCGTATATGGGTATGGACACTCATTTTAGGCGAAAATTGTCAAATTGTCCGACACTTGGACACATACCCCGATACCCGTGTCTGAGCAACATAGTAATTACGAAATCAAAAGCTTATAGTACATCTACAAAAAGGGGATTCGAACTTGATACCCAACATATTTTAAGCAACATAATTAGTTCAATTTCTATAAAGATTTAACCAAAATTCAGGTAAATGTTGAATCTTACCCTCTCCATTGTCATCAGCTCTTAGGACAATGAACACATACTTGAACAAAGGCACAAGAGTAAGAGTCCAAAACACAAAGGACAGAACACCATATATCTCCTCATTTGACTCTGAGTGCTGGATGTCTTCTGCAAATGTGCTCTTGAACACATACAAAGGTGAAATACTCAAGTCCCCATACACTACTCCTAGGCTTTGATATGCCAACAACAGAAGAGTTCTCCAAGATTTCTCCTACCAAAAAAACACACACAAAAAGTGCCCTTCAATTAAAAACATGTACATTTACACTGCTGCCTACAACATTCAACAACACAACATTAACCCAGTGTTCGAGAGTCAGATGTACGCAACCTTTACCCTATGTTGAAAACATATAAAGACGACTATCTAAATTTATACTAAGATCATTAATTTAAATCAAAGGAAACATATATAAAATTCAGCTTAAATAAGAAGAAATGTACAAACCTTGGTCGAACCCCAGCAAATCCCATTACTTGAATCCATATTACCAGGGCATAAATCTTCCAACCCCAGTAAATAAAACTGAATAAACTTCAAACTGGCTAAACTTCTGAGTGTAATTTAAGCTGATACAACAAAATCAACTAGAAATTTTTGGACATATACATATGAGAAGGACACCCATATCAATAATAAAAACTTTATTATAGTAATAAAAATCAAGTCTTTTTCAGAAAATCAAACCAAAGTTATCTACTTTATTTGGAACCCACATGCCATAATCTACTTTTAATCAATAAATGCCATTCTGAGCAGCAAAATGACTGCATTCTGAGCAAAGCATATACATCTGGGTATAAAACTATAATAATAATAATAACACAAGATAATAAAACATTGGGAAGTGTATGTTTTACAACTCCGTATAAGATTGAAATTTCAGAGAATTATTTATGGACCGACCCTTGTTCCTAAACTTATTATGTGGCAACAATATAGAAGAGAAAAAACTTTGGAGTTAAAACAGTGAAAATAAAAAGAACAAGAAAGAATGAAAGATTGTTTGTATGATGATGTTGTAAAGTTTCTTTAGGAGAGAATGTTAAAAATGACGGCAGATTGAGGAAGAAGCTAAGTAGCACAATCACGTGAGCTAACGACAGTTGCAATAACTATTGTTGTTATCATTACCAAAAGAGCCCACCCCACCAATATTATGCACATTTAGTATAGTACTCCCCATCTATTTCTCTGCCTTCTCTTTAGCTCACTGTATTTCTCTTGTGTTTCTAAATTCTAATCATGTGATGCATTACAATTGATGATCTATGTTGTCTCACCAAACTACCACCTAAGTATCGAGTAGTAATCGATCGATATGCACACATATATATTGTACTCTGTCTTGGGTTTTGTATCGTGGGTCACCTTATTTCTCTTGTTTCTACCTTCTAATCATGGGATGCGTTACAATTAATAATCTATATTGTTTCACCAAGCTACCCCCTAAGTGTCGAGTAGTAATCAATGATTCAGTATATATATACTGAACGAGGAGTTCTAGGGTGCTCGACAAGTACCGCAAAGCACCATACTAAATCATTTTTAAATAACTTAATAAATTTTTCTAAAAGAAAAAAATTATCAAATTATATTAGATATAGTTTGTACAATGTATACACGAGCATAAAAGATTAAATAAATGCAATTAACCATTTTTCTATTTTTTTTGGTTATTTACAATATAATTTATAAAATAAACCTAAATAAAAAAATGGATGATGTAGATTGATTTTTAACATTATGGATGGTTGAGATGATGGCTCTTATAGTATTTTACGGTACTTGTCAACTACCTTAGAATTACTCATATTGAACACGCTCTCGGGTTTGTGGCGTGGTTACTAAAGAAGTGTTCTGATTTCAATTCCTCGGGAATTTATGTAGATCGGATGATTCGGATGGGGGTAACTACGACACTAGGGTCTAGGGAGAATGCTCACTCATTTCCTTCATGCAAGAACAAATTCTTTATGCACATTTGGCATAGGTTGGTCTTGTAGTACCAAAAAGGAGGGTAGGGACTAGGGAAGTTGGTTTTGAGAGGAAAATGTTCTAAAAGTATTCTCCACTTTAGATTTACTAACTAAAGTGTTATAATAAATTACCATAACTTGTTAGAACAATATTGCAAATGCAAAAACTTGCCATATAGTCTATGCTAATAAGAAAGTAAGAAACAATTGTATGTGACGATGACGAAAATCAAATTCTTTACTACTTTTGTCTTTTACGAGTACGACTCCTCGATAATTTTGCTAGCCATCGTCACCAATAGCCACTCAATTCCCGCATTATTCTTTCTAATTTTATGTTGTTTAAGGTGCGTGGTAACTGTGATCCTTGAATGAGAATTGTGAAAGAATCATATTACCCAAAAGACTAGGCTAATGGCTCAACCAACTCAATAATTATACATTTACTACTAGAATTAAGAGTGATCTGCTCACGCGCCGTTGTCTTTTCTCCGAGATAGTAGTACTATACTAAAATGTGAGCAGTCCATATAATTCTCAATTTCTCAATGTTGTTTTCTTATGGACAAAAAAAGTACTTAGGAAGTTAGAATAGGAGACGCGTTTGATACGGGCCACTCACCTAATGTATGTGACATATACTCTAGTAGTGATTATGACATCATTACAAGCTTTCTAAATCAAATTTCTTTAAGTGACCATACAGAGGATTTCTTCGTTTGCAACTTCTTACTGATACGTGAAAGGCAGTTATTAAACTTGAGCCTTTCAAAGAAACTAATTTGCCTTCAAGTATATGGAGTGGCATCCAATTTCGTAAAATGTATTGAAGAAGTTTCATACTCCGCATGTTCAAGATGAGCAAGTGCTCCACTATTTCGCAATGTTATAAAGTCGTAAAAACTTCGTTCTCACGTCTGTGTACAATTTCAAATTCTCATGCATGGTGCTTATTTACAGGTTCTACACAAATTGATTTATACACATATTAAACAAATGAGAAAACTCAAGTTAAATTGAGAAAATGGAAAATGAAAAGGAAAGAAACATGCATGTAAAACACGAATTTACAATAATGACATGTATATATTCACCATTACAATCATCAACATATATACAACAATACACACATCCACCCACCTCTACTAATATATTCCAATCATTCGTTACGCATTGTCGTTGCATTTTGAGTTACGTACGTTAATTATTTCATCCCTCAATATAGACTAACACACCAACTAATTACTTGTAGTTGTAATTAAGTCGAGTAAGTAAAGACATGAAAAGAGAAAGAAATGAGTACAGTACTTAAAAGCTCACCAATTCGACAGGTCATCATCAACTTAACATCCACTAATAAGAAGCGACTTTAATCGCTTCTTAATGAGGATTTGACAATTGAATGAAAAGTATGTAAAAATCTTTGTTGGAGATTCATCAACCATACTGTTACGTTTTTAGGTGCACTGCTCGGACCTAAATAATTTGCTCCGGTAAACAAGTTCGGCAAATCCAACATAAAATAAAAATGACCAACTTAAAATCCGAGAAAAGTAGAGCAATAAATTTGGCAGAATTAGCTGAGAAAATTTTTTTTGGCAGGATTTAAGAGAGAGAAATTGGTGGATGAGCAAACCATGTGAATTCCCATATCCGTGCATGCGAGCGAGAAGAGCTAACCATACTCTTTTCCCTGTCCTACAATTCTAATTAACGTCCTTCTTCAATTATTTATAAAAAAAACTATTACTAAAATTTAGGACCCGTTCGGTATCACTGCCGTTTTCAGTTTTTGCTTTTTTTTTTTTTGCGTAAAAAATTTAGTTAAATAAGTTACAAAATTAACTTTAAATTGTTTGGTTCTATAATAGTCATATAAAAAATGAAAACTGACAACTGAAAACTGAAAACTGAAAACCACTTTTTCTGGTTTTAAAAAACGGGACTTTGGTTTAAAAAAAAAAAACTGAAAACTGAAAACAGAAAACGATACTAAACAGACCCTAGTTATTTAATATTGTAAGCACGACTTCGTCACATTTTGCCCTGAACTAGGCAAACCTCGAACATGAGTTAATTTATTGACAAATGTTGGAGTTGTACACGAGTGACAAATTAAATATTTCAAATAAAATATTAGCAAATGGGATTCCAAGGGCATCGTATGGTAATCAATCATGTATCAGACTTGATTGGTTTCGATTGAGTTCCGATCAATTCAACTCTAGAACTTTAGTTCAAAGAAATCGGACATTTGTACATTTTAATAATGAAAAGATTTCCCGATCCAGCTCCAATGGAATAAACAAGTTTGCGTAATTTTCAAAACTTGTTAGGTTAAATCAAAATCACTTGTGAATTCTAAAATAATGTAAAATAAAAATTGATTGGTTTGGCATTCTATTACATGCAAACTTTGTAGAATAAGACTATAAGGTGATTATTTAGTCAATGTCGTATAAGGTTGAAATCAGAAAACCTGGAATTCAAACATCATCCTGACTGGACCATTTCTCTAATTGTACAAATAATCATACTTTAAAGTGAGAGATAGTGACGAGTGATTTTGTATTTACGGAGGAGTATATCATATGTTACACACTATATAATGTGGACAGTGCAAAATAACACTAACGAGTAATCTAGTGATTGGATAATAAACTTGGTGATAGTTATAATGTGAACATATGATTATTAGTATTTACTATCCTTAATAAGTTATCATCGCTAGTTTGAGTGCTGCTACTATCAAAACTCGCCCTTAAACATAACATTCAAATAACACTAGTTTACTACTCGGTCTGCGCCCGAAATAAATTTTATCATTTTTAAGGTAAAGATGAAATCAACTAATAATAAATATTGATTTATTATAATAAAAAATATTGTGAATTTTTTGGAATGGGAAACGTTACTTATATATATATACATACATATATATATATATATATATATATATATATATATATATATATAACCATGGACGAAATTTTCATCAGTACTCTTTACCATAAGAGACATTTTAAATAAATTTTTTAGGTGAAAATTAACGAGACATGTCATGTGGTATTGCAGATGGCCTAACTGAGGTCGGTGAACGTGGTCGTTGCCTCTAACACAATTTTTAATATATGGTATAAGATTGGTGATCGTTATTTGCTGAATTGATGATCATTCTTCGTTGAATAACTAGGTTAAGAGGGTGATATAGATGAATTAGGAGAGGTTTCGTATTCTATTTTGAAAGGTGGAAATGCCTATAGTTGGTTCGCATGATGTATGACTTACTCTCTCCGTTCCATTGTATTGTTGAAGTTAGTTTGATTTATAAGGTTATCATGTGAAATGGTATTCTAGCAGCAGTAGCTTTGTTTTAGCTCAAATTCTATACAATTGGGGGTATGCTTGTCCAATTTGTACGTGGGCTTGAAACAGGGAAAGTGGAGCAGATCGAGGTATGAAGGTGTTGGGCCTTTCGAAATGTCTTGTTCCGGATCAATGGCCCAAATAAATAAATCACTGGGCCTCATGAGTCAAATAAACATTCTTCGCCTGAAACTCCCAGTACAGAACTATACTTTTGGGAGTATTCATAGAAGATTAGGACTTCAATGCAAACATCTTCTAGCGTTTTACTCCATCGTTTTTTAGATCGTTAGCGTTTGATTTGAATTCCCTTAACGCTGTACATAGTTGCACGGATTTCACGGAACTAAAATAGTTTAAAGAAACATATGCATAATTTATGAAACAAGCTAAGCCATTAAAATTATCATTATTTTCTTGATTACAAAACAAACAAATCTGAACAACAACAAGAACTCCCATGAAAAGAAATGAAGCAGATACAAAAAGTTGTACTTATACATACAAAGTGTACTATTGACCTTGATCTTACATATGACTTTAAAAACTTTAGGAAAGTATATAGTATGTAACATGGTGTGTATATAATTACTAAACATGCAATTTTATAATTAGTGACCTATACCAGGACTTGGAATATCTTCATGCTTCCTGTAGAAATCATAATAATCATAGTATTGATCATCTTCTTGCATAAGCTTCCTGGCCATCAACTTCCTCTTGTTAAACTCTTGGCCACCACTATCAACTACTGGTAGCGCGGTCGCAGTCGCCGGAACACCTTGTAGAGCTTCCCTTAGGATCATGGAACTCTCTACCCAATCTCTTTCTTGATACATTGACACCAGCAACCAGCAACACATAAATGCTAATATAATCAAGGGAAAAATGCTACTCTTTGTCAAATTCAACCTAGTCATGTTTATATGTAAAGAAAAATCGGAAATTGACACTTTGTTATATTTTGGTTAATCTATAGGAGATTAATTACTAGAGACCAACTGATCAATTTGGTAGATTTTGTTTATATAGTGGTAGAGCTAACTATTAACAATAAATTAATTAAAAGCATTATTGAAATTAGATCTTGACTTTATTTTGTGTGAATTAAGATGATAATAATGATGAAAAGGGCCATTATGCATGACTTAAAAGTAGTATTAGTAGCTGGGGAACAATGTGTGTCCAAGCATAATGATTCACTTTGAAATGCTATGCATTTTAAAAGTTAAAAGGAAGATATATTTTCATACACAAAAGCAAAATGATGGACTAAATTATTAATTCTAGTTTTTCATTTGTTTCTAGGTAGAAAGGTGGATATTCTATATCTTTGGGAGCTGAGTACATCCATGTTAATAAACTAATAACTAACAATTTTATCTGAAATATATGGACTAGTTAACAAGCTAAGCTGCATATGTTGAGGTAATGAGACTAGAAGATGATAATGTTACCATTCCAATAGATCGAGTACTAGTGTTGTCAAGAATTGCCCCCAAATACTCTCAATGAAGATTGAAGTATGTGCATGCTTAATTGCTTATGACTTATTATGAGTAAGTGGTGTGACTGGTGTCTCAATGTGATCTTCGGAGAGGTGACGTTACACCAACGATTTAATGAAATAGTGCTCGAAAAAAAAATGTTAAACAAAATAGGTGGACAAAGAACTTGTTCAACAATATGGGGTGCACGTCACCCATATGTAACGCTGAGTTTCTTGGCGGTTTTAGAACTTTTTTTTTTTTTTTTTTTTTTTTTTTTTTTGTGATCAGTAAAACTGGTAAGGCAAATTTTTTTTTTGGTTACTGTTCATAAGACATGAAACCGCCATGGTCCTTGGAGGTTTTATATATAGGTGACGTTAGACCTGGCAAAAGTGACCCGAGACCCGACCCGAAAGTTTTGACCCGAACCCGAATTTCACCCGAAATGATATCACCCGTATTTGACCCAAACCCGGTTACACCCGACCCGAACCCGATTATCACCCGAAGTCAACTAACCCGAAGTTGACCCGAACTAAACTAGCCCGACCCGATTTTCACCTGAACCCGAATAGACCCGTACTAAATTGACTTGAATTTTTTGATTCCGCATATAATATGTCTAACCTTTGATTTAATGATACGAGCATTTCGCGTCAATCAATATTGTATCATATAAAGTGAGTATATTATATGACATAATGTTCCTATTTTACACATGAAACGAGTACTTAAACAACTTGATTTAATGTTTTTCATCTATATTTGGTCAATCAATCGAAAATAAATGTAAATAGTACAAATCTAATCATGATTCGTCTCGATTCTTCAACTAGACCCGAATTAACCCGACCCGTATGAACCTGAATAATTTGACCCGTACCCGAAATTGACCCGAAGAATGCTAGACCCAAAGTGACCCGAACCCGTCCGAACCCGACCCTGCCCGAATCAACCCGACCCGAATGACCCGTTTGCCAGGTCTAGGTGACGTGCACCCCATTTAGTTGAACAAGTTTTAACCCATTTTATTTAACATTTTTTTTTTAGCATTATTTCAAAAAATTGTTCACGTTACACATAGTCTACAAAAGTACAAATGGTATGTAGGTGAAATGTGAGTGTAACAGAAATCTAGATATATAACAGTATAACGCGTTAGATCCCCAAAATAAAAATTAATAATGATTTTATTAAATCAATTCATGATCTTATGACAAAACTCGAATTCAGTCAACTTGACTTAATCACCGTATTTTCACGTACTCCGATCATTTATAAGTATAACTAACAATATATATGTACCGTTGATCGTAGGCATTATAAAATTCTGTTTCTCTTTTTTGGACTATACTTCATCCGTTCGCTTTTAAACTGCGTATGGTCAATGGACACGCTTCTTAAGGTGGGCTTATACGTTAATTAATCGGCTAATCGAAGTTTAGAAAAATTGCATGACGGCTTAAATAATATATTGATCTAACCCGCCATGCAAATTTTTTAAAATTTAAATTAGCCAAAATGCGTGTATACTCACCTTAAAATGTGTGTCTGTTAATCCACACAGTTTAAAGGCGAACCGCGAACGGAGGGAGTATTCACTAGTCATTAGTGGCCTCATTATTATAAGGGGTATTATCCAGGGTACCCCTGAGGTTCCCGACTTTATCCGTGGTACCCTCGAGGTTTCCGAAATTCCCACGGTACCCCTGAGGTTTGCGTTTTCCCCAATTCTGTTAACTTAGGATTGACGCCGTCTAACGCCATCTTTGCCCGTTTGTTTGAAATGAAATGGAAATTTTTTGCTGAAATGAAATTGCAAAGAATACATGATTTACCCTTTTCCCTAAATTCTAAATCTTCAATACAACAATAACTAACAACAAAAAAACCATACAACCTAAAACCCTAATTTCAAAAGCAACCTGAGTTGCTATGTCATCAATTTTTTTTCTGCATTTCAATAATCTTCATCTCTATGGCAGGGGTTTGTTGCACCTCACCTCCACTTCTATGCTTAAGCCTCAGCTGATTATACTTCTCATCAGTTAAGAATGGGACAGCCCACAGAAACGTATCACAATCAATACACTTGTGATATAGCCTATTTGGGTTGTCATTGGACTCTGAAATCTTCAGATCCATTTTTTTTTTTCTGCACTTGCATCTTCGGGCTTCGTACTTCACGCTATGAAGAAGCTCCTGAATTAAATTACTGAATCTGGAGGAAGATGAAGATATTGATGCCATTGTTGAAGAGGACAGATGTCACGCCCCAAAACCATCATTGGAACATAACAGACGGCAACCTACGAAAAGTAGGCTAAGCCATTCTTATTCCTCAAAAGTCGAAGGTACACAACATATATTACACAATATAATACATACGAATACTATAGTACAAACGATTACTAAGGCCATTACTTATATTACAAGACGATTTGGGTAGCTCACTCAAATTCCCACCTCCAGCTAGTACTGATTTCCTGAAAAGAATTTAGTATTGAAAGGGTGAGCTTGACAGCCCAGTAAAAGACAGTTTCCGACTCAACCAGATCAAACAGTTGCTAAAATAGTAAAACAATAATAATTCGTATAAGTATAAATAATTCCGGTAGTGGGAAGTGTAGTTCTGGTTAGTTCAGAAGTTCTCAGTCAGTGCCAGTTTACTCCCTTGGCAGGGCCAGACGGATATCCTCGTTTCAAAGTTAGCCAGAACATAAAACTAACCCACAAAACCAAAGTAGTTCAGAAAACAATCAGAGTTTGCAGTACTCGATCCTCTTTAAAAATAAGCATTAAAGTATACAAAAATAATACTATAAGCTAAATCAGAAAGAGTCCCTTACATGAATTCCAAACCACCGTGATACTACTCCGTGCGTTCTCTCGTTCTAAGTAAATAAAGTCGCGTAAGTTATTTATTTAAAGTTATATTGGCAAAGTAATCATGTTGTCATTTATTTGATAATTAACTGTCCAAGGGTCCAACGACGTCCGAATTCTAAAAGTGGCGATTATCTAGTCAAGTTGTTAATTTACTATTTATCGTCCTTTAGTGGAAATCATTCACTCTAAGATTATTTTCACCAATGGGGTAATTCCGCCGGGTTACTTTATAATCATGGAGCTACTATTTACCACCAACACCTTTTATTCTTGGGTTAGTTGTTAATACGGTGACGTTCACAAATTGGGGTAATTCCACCGAGTTACTTGCACCGTAATAACTATTAGCCACAAGGTTAATCAATTATCGAAAACGTGTACGAAAATATTAACGGCGTTGTCTAATGATAATAATTTAGTAACAGTTTAAGAGTTATACCTTGGCTACGTTAAGTGACGATGACTATTTCGACAGAACCTCGCTAAGAAGATGTCAGTTTTCGCACGTATGTAACAACTACTTATTTCGTAAATTATTTTTACGAAATCTTATAATACTCGGAACTTACTTTATATGTGGTGTGCTTATTGTCTGAAGCACTTCAGTTTATTTCACTCATTACAACACTTGGGTGTTGATTTACGTCGAACAATGAGCGATATGTGGAGCTATTTATAGGCGAAGTATTTCCCGGGGAAATGCAATTCCCCAAGAGTGAAAAGTTTTCACCCAAAGCAAAGGACATTACAAGTCAAGGCATTAAATGCCTAGGCTCCCCTTCTACGTAACTTTTTTTTTTTTTTTTATATTTTTTTTTTATTATTATTATTATTAAAAAGTGGGTTATTACATCCACCCCTCCTAATAAGAAGTTTCGTCCCGAAACTTACCGATATTAAGATTCGAACAGGTACGGATAGTTTTCCCTCATGTCCGCCTCTTTTTCCCAAGTGGCTTCTCTTTCATCGTGATTTTTCCAATGCACTTTGACGAATGGGATTGTCTTGTTTCTTAACACCTTGATTTCTTGGCCCAAAATTTTCTGTGGTCGTTCTTCGTAACTCAAATCTGGCTGAAGTTGGATAGGTTTCAGTTCCATGATTTGTTCATCCGGTTGAACAAACCTTTTAAGCATCGAAACATGGAACACATTATGGACTCCTGATAGTATCGGCGGTAAGGCCAACCTATATGATACCTTCCCAACCTTCTCAAGAATTTCGTATGGACCAATAAATCTCGGGCTGAGTTTTCCACGAACTCCAAATCTATGCACTCCTCTGGTTGGTGAAACTTTGAGATAAACTTTCTCTCCTTCCTTCAAATCCATATCTCGTCTTTTCTTGTCGGCGTAGCTCTTTTGTCGACTCTGAGCAGCTCTCATACGCCCCCTTATTACATGTATCTTGTCGACGGTTTGTTGTACCAGTTCGGGACCTAAAAGTTGTCTTTCGCCCACAAAGGTGACCTGCACTTTCGTCCATACAAAGCCTCGAAGGGCGTGACACCAATACTGGAATGATAACTGTTGTTATATGCAAACTCCACAAGATGTAACCATTCCTCCCATGAACCCCCAAAATCTAGGACACATGCCCTGAGCATGTCTTCTAATGTCTGAATGGTCCTTTCTGTCTGTCCATCAGTTTGAGGGTGTTAAGCAGTGCTGAAGTTTAATTTTGTTCCCATCGCATCATGTAGACTCTGCCAAAATCGTGCAACATACTTTGAGTCTCTGTCGGACGCAATAGACACAGGAACACCATGAAGTCTCACAATTTCTTTCACATACAGTTCAGCTAGTGATTCTGCTGTGTAACCGGCTCTTAGTGGTAAGAAATGAGCTGATTTTGTTAATCGATCTAAAATAACCCAAATAGACTCATATCCACATTGAGTCCTTGGCAGACCACCCACAAAATCCATTGAGATTTCCTCCCACTTCCATGTCGGTACTGGTAGAGATTGTGATTTCCCTGCAGACCTCTGATGATCTGCTTTGATCTGTTGACAAGTCAAGCATTTTGAGACATATTCAGCAATGTCTCTCTTCATGTTTCTCCACCAAAAATGTTCCTTCAAGTCCCTGTACATTTTGGTACCACCTGGATGTACCGTATAACCAGTGTTGTGTGCTTCTCTCAAAATTTCTCTTTTAAGCTCCTTATTATCGGGAACACAGATTCGATTCTGGAATCGCATAGAACCGTCTGGGTGTACATGGATGTGCCAGTACAATGAATCTTGCTTAAATGGCTTACTCACCATACGTTCCTTGATCTTAACCAAAAATTCATCTTGCACTTGAGCTTCTTTGAGTCTCTCAATCAAAGATGACTTTACCGCTATTGCAGCCATAACGTCTCTTGAATTGCGACCCAGACTGTTCCTCACCCAAAGATTCATTCTTCTCATTTTTTCCATTAGGGGTTTCTGCTCGGTGATGAGTGCGGCTAAATTGTCATAGTTCCACCGACTCAATGCATCAGCCACAACATTAGCCTTCCCAGCATGATACATGATTGTCAAATCATAATCTTTGAGTAACTCCATCCACCTCCTCTGTCTCATATTCAAATCTCTCTGGGTGAAAATGTATTTTAAACTCTTATGATCCGAGTATACCACACATTTCTCACCATAGAGATAATGTCTCCAAATTTTTAGTGAAAAGATTACTGCCGCAAGTTCCAGATCATGAGTAGGATAGTTTTGTTCATAAGGTTTTAATTGTCTTGATGCATAAGCCACAACCTTCTCATTTTGCATTATCACAGCTCCTAATCCCAATTTGGAGGCATCACAGTATAAGGTATACCCTCCACTTCAAGATGGAAGGGTCAGTACAGGAGCAGACGTCAGTCTCTGCTTAAGCTCTTGGAAACTCTCTTCACACCCGCTAGTCCATACAAATTTGGCACCCTTGTGTGTCAACTTTGTAAGTGGTACGGCAATTTTAGAGAAATCCTTAACAAATTTTTTGTAATATCCAGCAAGGCCTAAGAAACTCCTAACCTCCGTCACGGTTTTGGGTGTTCTCCACTCGACTATTGCCTTAATCTTTCCAGGGTCTACAGAAACTCCTTTTGCTGAAACTATATGCCCAAGGAATGCAACTTCATTCAGCCAGAACTCACATTTCTTAAATTTGGCATATAATTTTTGTTCCCTTAAAGTTTGTAAGACAATCCTCAAATGTTGCTCATGCTCCTTTACGCTTTTAGAGTACACCAAAATGTCATCAATGAATACAATGACAAATTTATCCAGGAAAGGTTTAAACACCCTATTCATCAAATCCATAAATGCAGCTGGTGCATTGGTTAACCCAAATGGCATTACCAAAAACTCATAATGACCATAACGGGTTCTAAATGCAGTCTTAGCAACATCCTCAGGTTTAATTTTTAACTGGTGGTATCCCGATCGGAGATCTATTTTGGAAAACACACTAGCCCCTTGTAACTGGTCAAACAATTCATCAATACGAGGCAGAGGGTATTTATTACGGATAGTTACTTTGTTTAACTCCCTGTAATCAATACAAAGCCTCATACTACCGTCTTTCTTCTTTACAAATAACACGGGAGCACCCCAAGGAGAAACACTATTCCTAATAAACCCCATGGTTTCCAACTCTTGTAATTGTTTCCTCAATTCTGCTAATTCTGTTGGTGTCATTCGGTATGGGGCTTTAGAAATAGGGGCAGTACCTGGTATTAAATCGATGGTGAACTCGATTTCTCTATCCGGGGGTAACCCAACCAAATTTTCTGGGAAAACATCTTCAAATTCTCTGACAATCCCAATATCATCTAGCTTTAATTCACTCATCCCAAGACCTACAACCAAGTTAGCTAGTAATCCTTTTCGTTCCTTCCTAAACACAAACGGTGGTTTCCCTGGGGTCTGGAAGTTAACAACCTTACGGTGACAGTCAATACTTGCAAAATGAGAGGATAACCAATCCATCCCTAAGATCACATCAAAGCCGGACATGTCCAAAAGGATAAGGTTTGCAAATAATTTTCGTTCCCCTATTTCAACAATGCAATTCCTAGACATCAAAGAAGCCACACACACGTATCCAGAGGGAGTACTCACTTCTAATTGTGTATTCAAAGGCGCAAATTGCAAGTCACACTTTTTGGCAAATTCATGTGAAACAAAGGAATGTGTGGTTCCGGAATCAAACAGGACATATCCAAGAGTATTTGAAATGGGAATAATACCTGTGACCACATCACTTGAGGACGGAGCATCTTCCTCCATGATGGCAAATACTTTTCCAGAAACGCTTGCCTTTTGTCCACTCCTACGGTGGTCACTTGACTGCTTCCCCGCTGATACTTGTGTCCTCTGGGGCTGGTGGTTGGAGGGTGCTTGGCTCGTCTCTGGTTTCGGGCAGTTAGCTATTATGTGTCCTTTTTCGCCACACCTGAAACAAGTTCCCGAGCACCACCTGCAATCGCTTCCTTTCATCATTCTTGAACACTTTTAACATGTCTTAACTGGCATCTGGCTACCTCTATTCCCCGGGAAAGCTACACTTGCCATAGATGGTTGGAGTCTAGACACGGGTTTACTTGCTTGGGGAAAGGGAGAAATTGTTTTGGGTTGAAATGCTTGGGTGTGTTGTCTCTTAAAACTAACCCCCGAAAGTTGGATAACACCAGAATCCCTCTTCTTACTCTTTTCCTTCTTTACCTCCCTAAGGCTCAATTCTAGTATTCTTGCCTTCTCAACCACTGCAGCATACTCCTGTAACTCGAAAACACTCACTCCTTGTTTGATTTTTGGTTCTAACCCATAAACGAACATATAAGCCTTGTCCGCCTCTGTGGACACAAATTGAGGAGCTGTAACAACCCTAAATTTTCGACTCAATTAAATAATGAAAACCTAGGATTATTATGCCACAATTAACTATCCAAGTTAATTGCAAGGCGAAAACCAAAATAATGAATCCCAAAATGTAAATAATGAAATAGTACGACAGCGGAAGACTTAGTCAAGTTTACAAAATCCGAATCCGAAATCCAAATAAATAATAAATGTTCAACGATTGTCTAAATGAAAAGACCCCATGAATGCAGACGTCCGCAAGCTCAACATATCACCATCAGACACACCTGTCAACTGCGCCATCGGAAAATGACACAGGCCCCAGAATAGGGTAGGGACAAACCCAAACAAAAGAACGTCAGCAAACTGGCTGAGTAAGAACTCAAAGCAAAACAAGGAAAATTAAGATACGCGCCTTTAAGGCGCGTAGCTGAACAAGCAACGCTTACAATCAAAGGATTAACCAAAATGATTAGAGAGATATATGAACCAAGAAGTATATTATAAATTTCAGAGAGAAGAATCAAGTATATAGGAATGGGCACTCCGCATCAGTAACCCATCTTTGGTAAGGGTCCTACCCCAAACCAGAAACAACTCTAGAGCTAACCAACCCAAACCACCCTATCAGAACCCGAGTGTGCACACCCCTCACATGAGGGCCAGTAGGATGTAACCGGTCAAGGAGGAGGTTCTAATAGGTAACTGGTAGCTAATCCAGTTAAGAGTTACCTTGATCAGAGATATAATAAATCATTCGTAGACGAGCACCCCCGGAGGAGTTAACACGTTACTCTAGAGTGTATAGAAGAAAATCCCATTAACCTATAACCCATATTCAAACCATAATTAGATATTTTATTTGATATATAACCAATTCCCAACCAAACAAGAGATATTGTGATCAATTAGAAGAATTATAGAAATCAATATAAATGAATCAAGAATTGATCACATTAGAAGATGACAAAACATGCTCAAGCTCAAGAGTTGGCGTTCTTACCGATAGCGCTAAACTTCTTCTCAATTATTCCTCTCAAAATCAGCAAACTGAACCTCTCTAAACCCGCAAGCTATATATCATAGAATGATAACTAAAATTAATAACAAACCTACTAAGATATGTCCCAAGTAATTAATATGATCAGACCCTAAATCAATTAATGTTAAAATGATCACATTGTACGTACAAACTAATCAAATATATACTCCACCAAAACCATGGCCAAACTAAACTATTAACTGAATAGCATTCACGGCTAATACCCACAACAACGATACTACCCACGTACGCCCTCGACGAACAACCTCAACAACAACACAACCGACGACCTGGCAACATAAACACCACCTATGACAACAAAACAGCAACCCTCGACAATACTACCGCTACCTTCGACAATACCACAACACACTAAGAAACGCAGCCTCAACAAAACGAACTACCCAACTCAGAATGTTCTTAAAAACGAATGACAACCTTTCAAAATCATGATGAACAATAATACTAGGATTAAAACATCATGAATCCATGTCAAGTACGAAAACATGAAACAACGATATCTGTACAACTTAAATAAAACTTTGAGAAATTCATACCGTTGTGTAGAGGAGAGAAAAAGAGGAACAACGGTACTAGTTTCGTCCAAAATCGGGCTAGAAATTGGAGACGGTAAGCGATTGAAGGAAGACGGTGATGTAACGCGGAGGAAATCAATGGAAGACGAAGATGATGATGATACGTGATGGTGGTGATGGTTGTGCGTAAAACAAAAAGGGGTTTTAGGGTTAAATGACAAGGGTTTTATTAGTAAGGCTACAAGGGTAAAATGGTAATTTTGGGATTAAGAATAATAAATAAAATTTGTTTAAATTGTTTGATTAAGTTTAATTTGTATAAAACCAAATAAAATCCAAAAATCATTTTAATAATTTACTACAATTATCCCAATATAAATATAATTAGTAACACCCGACTTAAATAAATTCTCAAAATATACGGGGTGTTACAGACTTCCCCCCTTAAAACAACGCTACGTCCTCGTAGCGTAAACATACTCTCCAAAATGAACCTTAGCAATATATTTCCTCAAAACGCCAAGTCTCTATAGTATCAGTTTGCAATAATTCTCCAATAACCATATTCTAGTACACTCGCACCTACGCTGCCGCCAAGTGAGCTTTTGAGCAAGTTTTAGAAACAAGTTGTGCACAAGGCACCCAAAACCAATCAATAGTAATTTGGAACCAAGCTTCCACCAAAGGCACTAAGGCAGAAAATAAACCAAGACAGCCAAAGTTATACGAATAACACATAAAAGCATGACACGACATTAAAACACGAGAGAGTAAGAGAGCGAGAGTAAGAGAGCGCGAATGGTTCTCATCCCCCTTAAAAGAAAGGTTCGTCCTCGAACCTATAGTACCTTAATCAAACAAATGAGGGTATTTCCCACGCATCGCTGACTCAACTTCCCAAGTCGCTTCCTCGACATTGTTGTTACACCACAACACTTTCACCATAGGAGTTTCTGTACGTCGAGTCTTTCGTGTTTTCTTATCCAAAATTTTCAATGGTGCCTCCTCATAGGTCATTGTTTCATCTATCTCGATCGTTTCAGGATTAAGGACATGTGATGGATCACTCACATAACGTCTCAGTTGAGAAACGTGGAAGACATTGTGAACCTTCTCCAAGTTTGCAGGAAGATCAAGCTCATAAGCAACCTCACCAACACGATTTAGCACCTTATAAGGTCCTATGAACTTCGGGCTCAATTTTCCTCTCTTACCAAATCTCATTACACCCTTAGTAGGTGAAACTCTCAACAATACCATATCTCCAACTGCAAACTCGATGTGACTCCTAGTCTTATCAACATAGCTCTTTTGACGATCTTGTGCAGCTTTCATTCGTTCCTGGATAATTTTAACTTGCTCAGTCATCTCTTGAATGTAATCAAGACCCAACACTACAGTCTCACTGATATCGTTCCAGCAAATCGGACTACGACACTTCCTCCCATATAATGCCTCATAGGGAGCCATCTTAATTGAAGCTTGATAGTTGTTGTTGTATGAGAACTCGATCAAGTCCAACTTGTCCTCCCAACCTCCTTGAAACTGTAAGACACAAGCCCGTAACATATCCTCTATCGTCTGATTGGTCCTCTCTGTCTGGCCATCAGTGGCGGGGTGAAAAGCAGTGCTCATCATCAAGTTCGTCCCTAAAGCTTCCTGTAACTTGGTCCAAAATCTGGACACAAATCGCGCATCACGGTCCGACACAATCTCATTTGGAACCCCATGTAACCTCAAAACGTGATGCATGTAAGCAGCAGCCAACTGTTTCTTCTTCCAAGTGTCTTTCATAGGGATGAAATGAGCACACTTAGTCAATCGGTCAATGATCACCCAAATCATATTGTTTCCCTTAGGGGTACGTGGTAAACCAACAATAAAATCCATGGATATGGAACTCCATTTCCACTCAGGAACCTTCAATGGTTGCAACTTTCCTTGCGGTCTCTTATGCTCACTTTTCACCTTCTGACATACCAAGCATCGAGCAACAAATTCTGCAACATCCTTTTTGAGTCCAGACCACCAAAAGACTTGTCTCAAATCTTGGTACATTTTATCTCCTCCTGGATGCACTGAGTACATCGTAGCATGAGCTTCAGTGAGAATCATTTTCCTTACGTCCTCGTTGTCGGGCACACAAACTCGGTTCTGGAAGCGAATGATCTCATCTCCTCCCATTTTGAACAACTCAGCCTCATTGGTCAGTTTGTCTTGTAGAAACTTATCAGTCGCTTGAAACTCCTTAATTTCTCTCAAAAGATCATTTTGGATCATAGTAACTCCTGAAGGTGTACCAGACTCAGTAAGTCGAACCCCAAAATTAAGAAATTCATCCCGCAACCTTTCTCTCTTCACCACCAATTGTACAGAGTGAAGAGACTTCCTACTCAAAGCGTCGGCCACGACATTTGCCTTGCCCTCATGATATTGGATCTCCATTTCATAATCCTTAATCAATTCTAGTCACCTCCTCTGACGCATGTTCAACTCCTTTTGGGTGAAAATATACTTAAGACTTTTATGATCAGAGTAAATCTTAAAGCTTACTCCATAGAGATAATGCCTCCAAATTTTCAAAGCGTGCACCACGGCCGCTAACTCCAAGTCATGGGTCGGGTAGTTCTCCTCGTAACTCTTGAGCTGCCTAGACGCATAAGCAATCACTCTTCGGTTCTGCATAAGGACACAACCCAAACCATTTTTCGAAGCGTCCGTGTACACCTCATACTCTGCTTTCTTATCGGGTAAGGCTAAGACTGGTGTTGTCATCAGTCTAGACTTCAAGGTTTCAAATGCCTTCTCACAATTATCATCCCATTTGAACTTAGTTGTCTTCTTCATCAACGTGGTCATAGGTCTAGCTATTTTAGAGAAATCTTTAACAAACCTCCTGTAATAGCCAGCAAGTCCCAAAAAGCTTCTAATCTCCGCCACACTCTTTGGAGTCGGCCACTCTGAAACAGCTTTAACTTTTGCGGGATCCACAGAAACACCATCCTTTGATATAATATGACCTAGGAATGCAACTTTATCTAGCCAGAACTCACACTTCGAAAACTTTCCATAGAGTTGCTTCTCCCTCAAGGTCTGTAAGACTATCTTAAGATGCTCCTCATGCTCCTCCTCGCTCCTTGAGTATATCAAAATGTCATCGATAAACACAACAACAAATTTGTCCAAATATGGCCTAAAGGTACGGTTCATCAAATCCATAAAAACAGCAGGGGCATTGGTTAACCCAAATGGCATAACTGTGAACTCGTAGTGTCCATAACGCGTCGAAAAGGCCGTCTTCGGAACATCCTCAGGGGCTACCTTAAGCTGATAGTATCCAGACCTCAAGTCAATCTTAGAGAAAACACTAGCTCCCTTCAATTGATCAAACAAGTCGTCAATCCTAGGTAAAGGGTACCTATTCTTGATTGTCACATTGTTCAACTCACGGTAATCTATGCATAACCTCAAGCTACCATCCTTCTTTTTGACAAATAACACAGGTGCTCCCCAAGGTGAGACACTTGGCCGGACGTATCCCTTCTCCACCAACTCATCAAGTTGTTTCTTAAGTTCCTGCATCTCAAGAGGTGCCATCCTATAAGGTGTTTTAGCTATCGGCCCAGTCCCTGGGACCAAGTCGATCTTAAACTCCACTTCTCTTGTAGGCGGCATTCCTGGAATATCTTCTAGAAACACATCCTCGTACTCACTCACAACACGTACCTCACTCAAGTCTGGATATTGAACTCTAGTGTCTCTGACATGGCATAAGAGTAATTGTGCTCCCCTTGACATATGTTTCTTTAGCTTCATCACGGAGATCAACTTTACTCTAGGTCCTTTAATATTTCCTTTGTATGACACTCTGACATTTTTAGGTCCTTTTAGCGAAATTTTGCCCAGCCAACAGTCTAATCTAGCCTTATGTTTACCCATCCAATCCATCCCCAAAATTACATCAAAATATGGTAATGGAAACTCGATTAGTTCTGCTCTAAAATCATGCCCACCAATAATCACAGATACATCCTTAAACAAGGTCTTACAGTTTATATTATCCCCAGTGGCCATAGCAAAATCGTAGTCTACACATTCACCAGATTTCAAACCCGACAAAGCAATAAACTTGGATGCAACAAACGAGTGAGACGCACCACTATCAAACAAAACATGAGCGAAAACAGAATTAACAGGAAATTTACCAGACACAACATCAGTGTTCTCAGCCTCCTCCTGGTTCATGACATAAAGTTGGCCCGACTTCTTATTGCTCGCAGTGGCAGCATTAACCGAGCCAGTCGGCTTGTTCGCCGTTGCAGTAGAATTACCCTTAGTTGAAGTCCTGAAAGTGGTGTTGGATCCAACATAAGCGCTTTGAGCCCTCTGATTAGGTAAACTACTAGCATAGGTGGGTGTGCTACCCGCAGGTACTGCTGGCTTTCCAGCTAGCTTGGAACGACACTCAAACTCACGGTGACCTGGCTTTTGGCAGTGTCGGCATGTAACCTTCACTCCATTGCAGTCAACTCCTGGATGATTAGCACCACAACGCTTACAGATATAACGACATTCACCCCCTTGGCTTTGAGATCGCCCTGAATATTGCCCTTGATTAAAATTGCTTCTCCCGGTACTGATGGAATTGGCTGGTTTCTTAGAGCTGAGAAAATTACCCTTCTTATTCGCATTCTCATGTAAGTTTGAGGGTCCCTCTTTCCTTTTCACTCCCAATTCCGTTTCTTTCTCAATAATACTGCGCTCAATGTTGTTTGCACGAGCATAGACATCCCTTATAGTCCTGGATGGTTCGCCTGAGAACTTGTCTTTGATTTTCCAGAGTAGCTTCTTTTGGAACTGAGTGGCTTTCAATTTTTCTGTGGGAACAAGGTCCTTAGCGAAGCGACTAAGCTCCATGAATTTGGTATAAAATTCCCTAACAGACATCCCTTCTGTCTGTCTAAACTCCTCAAATTCGAATCTCTTCTCATCTTTAAGGTGTTCGGGGAAAAATTCCTCCTCCATAAATTCTCTGAAATGTCCCCAACCACGCTCATACTCAGCCACTCCCCCATCTTCAGTGGTCTCAGTGTACGGTTCAAAGAAGCTTTCCTTAATCTCTTGCCACCACCTGTCAGCATCCTCCCTAAGGTAAAAGGCGCCAATCCTTACCTTGTATCTTGCTGGGCACTCTAAGGATAAGTAAATTCTATCCATATCCCTAAACCAGGTATCCAACTCAGCTGGGTCTCCCGTCCCAGAAAAGGTTGGCAGATTCTTTTGTTGAACAGCCTTGGACATAGATTGTGCAGTGACCGGGGCAGGTTGGTCATGGTTATTATTGTTATTCTGGTTGTTGTTGTTGTTATTCTGGTGGTTGTTGTTCTGGTGGTGGTTATTGTTTTGGTGGTTGTTTAGCACCTGGGTCATACTATTTGCCAGACCAGCCACATGTTGCATGGTTTGTGTCATAACTTGGTGTTGCTGAGCCATAGCCTGTTGCATTGTCTGCGTCATGGCTTGGTGTTGCTCAGCCATAGCCTGTTGCTGCTGAGCCATTGCCTCATTTTGTGCAGTCATTTGAGCTATCAAAGCAGCCATTTCTGGGCTAATGTTGTTCGAAGATGACGTTCCACGTACCATTTTCTATATGATAACAACTTTTATAAGATGACAAATAAGGCACCAAACAGTAAGCGTAAATTATCACTCTCCTCTCATCCATAGTCCTTAGAAGGTACCATGGCTAAGTTATCACGTAAATCCGTTCAACCAAATTAGAACTTCCGAAAAGTATAGATTAGGAGTGAGCATAGCACCACGCAAACAAGCTTACAAGTAGCACAAAAGCCTAACTGAATGGTTTTATCTTACGAGTACAATGAATCTGTAGGGGAGTTGTACCCTATTTGACACAAAACTAAAAACAAAACGCTAATGGATAAGTAGAGTTAAAACAACAATAAGACACACAACTCCAATTAACCAAAGAAACTCATATATACATTCACTAATGAGACGTTGTCACACTAATTATAATAACATACCACGTAGCATATAACATGCGAATGAATGCAACCCAACCCCCATTTTCAAAAAGACCCCCTTTTTTTTTTGAAAACTATATTGGAAAGACACATTTAAAACAAAACTTTTGTAAACCTTTGACTCGATCAGAACCTACGGCTCTGATACCAACTGTAACAACCCTAAATTTTCGACTTAATTAAATAATGAAGACCTAGGATTATTATGCCACAATTAACTATCCAAGTTAATTGCAAGGCGAAAACCAAAATAATGAATCCCAAAATGTAAATAATGAAATAGTACGACAGCGGAAGACTTAGTCAAGTTTACAAAATCCGAATCCAAAATCCAAATAAATAATAAATGTTCAACGATTGTCTAAATGAAAAGACCCCATGAATGCAGACGTCCGCAAGCTCAACATATCACCATCAGACACACCTGTCAACTGCGCCATCGGAAAATGACACAGGACCCAGAATAGGGTAGGGACAAACCCAAACAAAAGAACGTCAGCAAACTGGCTGAGTAAGAACTCAAAGCAAAACAAGGGAAATTAAGATACGCGCCTTTAAGGCGCGTAGCTGAACAAGCAACGCTTACAATCAAAGGATTAACCAAAATGATTAGAGAGATATATGAACCAAGAAGTATATTATAAATTTCAGAGAGAAGAATCAAGTATATAGGAATGGGCACTCTGCATCAGTAACCCATCTTTGGTAAGGGTCCTACCCCAAACCAGAAACAACTCTAGAGCTAACCAACCCAAACCACCCTAAGAGAACCCGAGTGTGCACACCCCTCACATGAGGGCCAGTAGGATGTAACCGGTCAAGGAGGAGGTTCTAATAGGTAACTGGCAGCTAATCCAGTTAAGAGTTACCTTGATCAGAGGTATAATAAATCATTCGTAGACGAGCACCCCCGGAGGAGTTAACACGTTACTCTAGAGTGTATAGAAGAAAATCCCATTAGCCCATAACCCATATTCAAACCATAATTAGATATTTTATTTGATATATAACCAATTCCCAACCAAACAAGAGATATTGTGATCAATTAGGAGAATTATAGAAATCAATATAAATGAATCAAGAATTGATCACATTAGAAGATGACAAAACATGCTCAAGCTCAAGAGTTGGCGTTCTTACCGATATCGCTAAACTTCTTCTCAATTATTCCTCTCAAAATCAGCAAACTGAACCTCTCTAAACCCGCAAGCTATATATCATAGAATGATAACTAAAATTAATAACAAACCTACTAAGATGTGTCCCAAGTAATTAATATGATCAGACCCTAAATCAATTAATGTTAAAATGATCACATTGTACGTACAAACTAATCAAATATATACTCCACCAAAACCATGGCCAAACTAAACTATTAACTGAATAGCATTCACGGCTAATACCCACAACAACGATACTACCCACGTACGCCCTCGACGAACAACCTCAACAACAACACAACCGACGACCTGGCAACATAAACACCACCTATGACAACAAAACAGCAACCCTTGACAATACTACCTCTACCTTCGACAATACCACAACACACTAAGAAACGCAGCCTCAACAAAACGAACTACCCAACTCAGAATGTTCTTAAAAACGAATGACAACCTTTCAAAATCATGATGAACAATAATACTAGGATTAAAACATCATGAATCCATGTCAAGTACGAAAACATGAAACAACGATATCCGTACAACTTAAATAAAACTTTGAGAAATTCATACCGTTGTGTAGAGGAGAGAAAAAGAGGAACAACGGTACTAGTTTCGTCCAAAATCGGGCTAGAAATTGGAGACGGTAAGCGATTGAAGGAAGACGGTGATGTAACGCGGAGGAAATCAATGGAAGACGAAGATGATGATGATACGTGATGGTGGTGATGGTTGTGCGTAAAACAAAAAGGGGGTTTTAGGGTTAAATGACAAGGGTTTTATTAGTAAGGCTACAAGGGTAAAATGGTAATTTTGGGATTAAGAATAATAAATAAAATTTGTTTAAATTGTTTGATTAAGTTTAATTTGTATAAAACCAAATAAAATCCAAAAATCATTTTAATAATTTACTACAATTATCCCAATATAAATATAATTAGTAACACCCGACTTAAATAAATTCTCAAAATATACGGGGTGTTACAGGAGCGAACTTGCACAACCCCTCAAACCTATCTTGATAATCTCCTACAGACATATTCTCTTTTTGCCTTAATTCCAAGAAATCTTCCATAGCCTTATCTCTAAGACTTTTAGGAAAGTACTTCTTGTTAAAGGTATCCTTAAACACTTTCCAAGTGATGATTTTAGCCTGTTGACCACGATTGGTCACTTCTCCTGCTTTCAATAGATTTTCCTCTGACAACCACCAATCATAAGCTTTACCTTCTAACTGATACACCGCATAGTTTACCTTTTCTTCCTCCGAGCACTTGAATACCCTGAACACTTTCTCTATTGCTAGAAGTCATCCTTCTGCTTCTGCGGGGTTAATGGTACCTGCAAAGACCGGAGGATTGAGCCCCTTAAAATCCCTCATTGGATTCCTTGCCTCTGTCATCTCGCCTGGTTTTCTAAGCAAGCGATTCACCAACTCCTGACTCAGCCTCTGCAAATCTTGTTGTTCCTTCAATCTTTGAAGAAAATCTTGATAGAAGTCGTTGGGGCCATGGGCAACGTCCTCAAAGTTACCTGCATCACTACTTTCTTCATTATCATTATGATGTTCCTCCCCGACTTCTTCTATGTTTTCCTCTACTATGTTTACAGCTTCTTCCTCAGCAGCCATCAAATCCTTTAAGTAAAATAATCATAAAAAGTTAACACGTGTTTCTAATACTAGTAGTTTTCAAATGTAATAGATTATGTGAACCAAACTTAATCTACCCATACTCTCTGGCCTGTATTGTGTTACTAGGGTCGAACTATTGCTCTGATACCACTTAATCTGTCACGCCCCAAAACCATCATTGGAACATAACAGACGGCAACCTACGAAAAGTAGGCTAAGCCATTCTTATTACTCAAAAGTCGAAGGTACACAACATATATTACACAATATAATACATACGAATACTATATTACAAACGATTACTAAGGCCATTACTTATATTACAAGACGACTTGGGTAGCTCACTCAAATTCCCACTTCCAGCTAGTACTGATTTCCTGAAAAGAATTTAGTATTGAAAGGGTGAACTTGACAGCCCAGTAAAAGACAGTTTCCGACTCAACCGGATCAAGCAGTTGCTAAAATAGTAAAACAATAATAATTCGTATAAGTATAAATAATTTCGGTAGTGGGTAGTGTAGTTCTGGTTAGTTCAGAAGTTCTCAGTCAGTGCCAGTTTACTCCCTTGGCAGGGCCAGACGGATATCCTCGTTTCAAAGTTAGCCAGAACATAAAACTAACCCACAAAACCAAAGTAGTTCAGAAAACAATCAGAGTTTGCAGTACTCGATCCTCTTTAAAAATAAGCATTAAAGTATACAAAAATAATACTATAAGCTAAATCAGAAAGAGTCCCTTACCTGAATTCCAAACCACCGTGATACTACTCCGTGCGTTCTCTCGTTCTAAGTAAATAAAGTCGCGTAAGTTATTTATTTAAGGTTATATTGGCAAAGTAATCATGTTGTCATTTATTTGATAATTAACTGTCCAAGGGTCCAACGACGTCCGAATTCTAAAAGTGGCGATTATCTAGTCAAGTTGTTAATTTACTATTTATCGTCCTTTAGTGGAAATCATTCACTCTAAGATTATTTTCACCAATGGGGTAATTCCGCCGGGTTACTTTATAATCATGGAGCTACTATTTACCACCAACACCTTTTATTCTTGGGTTAGTTGTTAATACGGTGACGTTCACAAATTGGGGTAATTCCACCGAGTTACTTGCACCGTAATAACTATTAGCCACAAGGTTAATCAATTATCGAAAACGTGTACGAAAATATTAATGGCGTTGTCTAACGATAATAATTTAGTAACAGTTTAAGAGTTATACCTTGGCTACGTTAAGTGACGATGACTATTTCGACAGAACCTCGCTAAGAAGATGTCAGTTTTCGCACGTATGTAACAACTACTTATTTCGTAAATTATTTTTACGAAATCTTATAATACTCGGAACTTACTTTATATGTGGTGTGCTTATGGTCTGAAGCACTTTAGTTTATTTCACTCAGTACAACACTTGGGTGTTGATTTGCGTCGAACAATGAGCGATATGTGGAGCTATTTATAGGCGAAGTATTTCCCGGGGAAATGCAATTCCCCAAGAGTGAAAAGTTTTCACCCAAAGCAAAGGACATCACAAGTCAAGGCATTAAATGCCTAGGCTCCCCTTCTACGTAACTTTTTTTTTTTTTATATTTTTTTTTTATTATTATTATTATTAAAAAGTGGGTTATTACAACAGAGGATGTGGAGGTGGAAAAGATGAAGAAGAGAGAAAATAATCTGGCAGTTGAGAGAAAATATTGGTAATTGAGATTTATTGATGTGTGGGGTTTGATTTAACAATTTAATAAGGGTAGATGATTATAAAGTAGTAATTAAATGGGGAGGGGAACGGAAACAAACGGGCAAAGATGGCGTTGGACGGCGTCAACCCTAAGTTAACATAATTGGGGAAAGCGCAAACCTCAGGGGTACTGTGGGAATTTCGGAAACCTCAAGGGTACCACGGATAAAGTCGGGAACCTCAGGGGTACCCTGGATAATATCTCTTACTATAATACACAGATTTCGTTGGTGTAGGACTTCTTGTCACCTGCGTCTCCCAGAATTAGGGGATTTCAATAGTGATGACACAACATCAACCACTTTTTAAGATCTGGATTTGCATATGCAAATCTATGTATACACAGCTTGATGAACATCGATTTTTTTATTGTCCAAGATCTAACAATTAGTCCCCTCAAAAAAAAAAATCGAACAATTAGACGCACGCACAGTACATAACTGGAAACACGCAATTAGTCATGGCTTTTTCGCAATTTAAGTTAAAAGAGGGATGGTGTGCTTCAATTTTCAAGATTTTCTTTATCATGTTGAATTAAAAAAGTTAGGGGAATTAACAATACAAAAAGAACAATATTAGAGGTCTACATACAATAGACACATAATATAATTCGATATTTATACTATTACTTTAATTAGCTAACATCACAGTCTGTGTGACAAGTTTTTAAAGCATTCTCCTAGGTGTCAAAGTAGAAAATTCACCTCACTTGCCTACGTGTCGTGCTCATATTCACCCCAATTCTTCAAAATTTATTTCACTAGTGTCATTTCATCTCCTTACTAATGAGTTTTCTTCAAGCTTTGAATGAAAGGTTGCTTGAAAAGTTTTTTAATTACTAAGGGTATTAAACAATGTGACTTTTGGCTCTTGATTTGCCGAGTTTGCGGTTACAAGGTGATTCAAGATAGTATATATATACGTTTGATTGTGGTGAGAAATACATACACTTCACATATATTCTGAGTTTGGACAATGACATAGAGATAGAATGAATTTCTATCAATATTTCAAGAGATATAAAAGATACCTATTAGTTTTAAGAATCCTCATAGTAAAGTTATCCCAAGTTTGTATTATTCATCTCATATTTATTATTTGTTTCTATATTGGTATTCCAATAAGTAATTAAATTTTATTGCGATTTTTTTCTTTTGCTACATATTGTACCGGGATTATTGTAACGAAAGTTGATATGTTTGTTCATATTTTTAGGAAACTATTGAAAATATAGTCTGATCTTGATCTTTATGGTTTGCATTTTTCAAAAATTGCAAGACGTACTTCGTACTCCATATAACAACAAATACAAGATCACTTGACACCCAATTCTTTCTTTATGTAATATGTGTTATATTTGGTGTGCATGAGCGATAAGTATACACTTAATTAACACCAAAAGAGTATGTTACAAAAAGTTATACAATTGTGGGATTCTTTCATTTTCATTCACCGCCGCCAGCTGCAACAGCGTCACCGATCGATCGACCTATACTCAAATCATTTCCGACAAGCTTCCAGACCTTCCGCTCGGCGCCGATTTCCTCTTCTCGTGATCGGCGAGCGCCTCATTTTCCCATTTTCGTGACCTTGATCGAGATTTATCGCATCAGTCCGGTCGCCTTCAGCATTTTCTGGTGTGCTAAACGCTAATGGGTGGTCCGTGGCTGCGCTTAGGGTTTGGGCATGGGGGGTCAGATGGGGTTTGTGGTGTCGGGCGGGAGGCATCTTAGGTGCTGCCGTTGGGTTTTGTTGTTGGCGCCGATTTTGGGTGCCTCTCGTTTAAGGGCTGTTTGCGGGTGAATGTCCCACTTTTTTATTTTTTGTTTTTCTAGATTTGTCTCTTTGTTTAGTTTAGTTTATTTATTTACTGCCCTTTCTGTTTTTTGGGTTGGTTCCTTTGTTTTGCATGGCAATCCATATCGCGAGATTTCATCGCCCCTTTGTTGGCATTAGTGGTGGCCAGGATAGGGGCGGTGTGGGGCTTACGAGGGGTTCATTAACTGCGCACTTGCGTGACCATCACTTTGGCCATGATGCTTTAGACGATACTAAATTGGCTCTTTTGACTAGTTCAGTTGTTTATGACGAGGCAGACTCAACTTTTCGCCAAATGGGTAATTGGCTTTGTGGTGTTTGTTTCAAGAGACACATTGTTCGAGGTAAGTGTCGTTATGAGGATGGTTCGATTGTTGGTCCTCCTGATACGGGTGATGGTGTTGTTCATTTTGTTCTTTATGATTTGGCCAAACCAGTGGTACCTGTTTCCTCATCTAGTGGACTTGGGGTTGCTGCTGTGCCGGACCCTCCTTTTAGTTTTGACGTCGCTTTGTTTGATATCTTGCTTTCCAAGAGACTTTGTACCGTGAAGTCTATCACTCCGAAGTGTCATTTGAGTTTTGCACGAGTACTCAAAGGGGCGTTTGATAGTGTTATTGGTTAGCCAGATGACATCTCTTGTTGGGTTCAGTTGCTTGAGTTGTCGATGTGTGTCCTCCGGACGTTTTCTCTGCAGTGTTGTCGTGAGCGCTGATCTTCTATTAGATGTCATTTGCACGAGAAGAGTATTCTTAGTGCCCTTCGGTAGTGGGGTGAGGCGGGGGGTACATGGGCGCTTGTGCAAGATACGTTGGCTGCTAGCCCGCCTCCTTCTATGGAGGTGGATGAGGATGTGGGGGTGCGTTCTATCTTGCAGTGTAAGTATAAGGTCTCAGATGGTCATTTTACCGCGGCGGTCCGTGTCCTTTCCTCATCTGTCATTGCTCCTTATTATGATGCTACTTTGGAGGATCTGACTACTAAGCACCCTTTCGTGTCGGGGGCATCTTGTGTTCCTTACCTGGTGATCAGCCTTTTTCTTGATGCTCCCATCGCGGTTGTTCTTGAGAGGATTTGGAGTTTCGCGCGTGGTACGTCATGTGGTCGCGACGGATTGCGTTCGCAACACCTTCTAGATTGTTTGAGTGGTGCTGCGGTGGATGTTTCAGATAAACTCTTGACGTCGATCACACAGGTGGTTAACTTTTTCTTAACTGGTTGGTGCCCTGATGTATTAGGCTCTTATATAGCTAGTGCTCCTCTTACTCCGCTGGTCAAGCCCAAGGGTGAGATTCGCCATATTGCAGTGGGTACTGTGTGGAGACATTTGGTCTCTAAGGTTGGTGCTAGTTTGGTGCACCCTACGTTGAGTGCTTACTATGCTGATCTCCAGTTTGGAGTGGGTGTGTCAGCAGGGGGGAGGCGATTTTGCATGCGGTTAATCGACTGGTCGAGGCGAGGGGGGATGAGGTTGATCTTTCTATGTTGTTGGTAGACTTTAGGAATGCTTTCAACCTGGTGGATCAGACTGTTATGCATTGGGAGGTCCGGTTTCGTTGCCCTACTCTTTCGCGTTGGTTTGAGTTTTTTTATTCGAGTCCCGCTCGTTTATATTATGGGAAGCACATTCTCTGGTCTTGTTAGGGAGTGCAGTAGAGCGATCCTCTTAGGCCATTGCTCTTTCCCCTCGTGTTGCATCCTTTGGTTTGTCAGATCCGAGTTTCCTTTGATTTGTCCTTACAGGCTTGGTATTTGGATAATGGTACTATTGTCGGCAATAACTTGATTTTTAGTTAGGTCTTGGAGTTGATTCAGCTGGCGGGCCCCCTTTTGGGTCTTAATCTTAGTGTTAATTAGACAGATTTTTTGGCCTCGTGAAGATCCTCAGAATAGGCTCGACGGTATTTTCCCTCCTAATAATGCTAGGCCTTCCCGTGGGGTTAAGCTTCTACGTGGGCCGGTTAGTCCAGATCTTAACTTTTGAGTTCTCTTGTTTTGGAGTGGGTTACCAAAATTATTGCGCTTATGGATGCGGTTGCAACACTTCACGATCCCCAGTATGAATTGTTGTTACTTCGGGCTTGTGCCGGTGTGTCTAAGCTTTACTTTGCTTTTCGCACTTGTCCACCCCGTGTCTTTGAGTCGGCTCAAGTTGTTTTGATGCAACACTTCGTTCCTCCTTATAGCGTATTGTTGTTGCTTCGGGGCTGAGTTTTGGTGATTGGCGGTGGAGGCTAACCACCTTGCCTTTTTCCCATGGGGGGCTTGGTGTTCATTCGGCTGGTGATGTTGTCCATTATGCTTTTTTAGCGTCTCGTCTTCAGTCCGCTGACTTGCACGATAAGCTTCTTCGGCGTGCTGGTGTTGTGTCTTCCGGCCCATCTTTTGATGATGCTCTTAGTGTGTTTAATCGGATTATGGAGGTTGATATTTTGAGAAATTCTAGTGATATTTCTGCCACCGATTCGTGAAATTGGAGGATATGTATTTTACGAGAGTCACTCAAACTGCTGCCTCTGTTTTCTCTCTCACACCGCATCAGTTGGCCTTGTGGCATTCACAGCAGGGTGAGCATTGTTCAGATTGGTTTCGGGTGATCCCTATTTCTGGCTTAGGGCAACAATGAATAGCCAGACTTATCGTTGTGTCATGTGCTATCGTTTGGGGGTCCCTTTGTTCTCTTTGGACCGGCCGTGTTCTGCTTGTTCTACGACTTTCGGTGGGGATATTTTTGGGGATCATGCAGAGTGCCGGGGTTGTGGGCATCAACACCTTTGTGGACGCCTGCTATCGGTCCGGAATTTCAGCAGGCAAAGAGGTGGATATTGGGCTAGTCTGCCCTGATGTCAGGCCTCTTCATACGACTGTGCTACTCATACCAACAAAGTCGAGTTTCCTTTTTTAGATAGCCCATGTGATAAGAACTTCACAATTAAGCGTGCTTGATTGAGAGCAATTTCAGGATGGGTGACCTTCTGAGAAGCTTCCCAGGGTGCGCATGACTGAGATCATAATGCGCCGGAAGGACCCGAGTTGGTCTGTGAGGTCATTACACATCCTGGAAAGCTGCCATAGATGGCTACTTCCGACTCAGGTGATGAGTCGGGGAGTTACAGTGGTTCTCATAGTTCTTAGGGGAGTAAGGGTTTTCATATGAACCTAATTCGATATATATATATCCTATGGTCTAACAATCAAATTGCATGTGTTTTTAGTTACGTTATCTAGTTTATAGTATTCATTCGAAATTTATTATTACTTGACAATTTATACACAAGCTATTATTAATCGTTTTTTTTTTCTCCTAAACTATTAGTTTTACCACATAAATTGAATGTATAGTAGATGTATGTTTTAAAGCCAAAATTGATCATGAAATAGTATGTATTCAATACGTGATCCGTATCCATCAAAATTTTATTACTACTCATCTCTTTTTGGACATGCATAGTTTTTGGGAACATATTACTATTGTTTAGTATCTTTTCAGATTTCATTTAAAATTAATATAATTAACATAGTTTCAATGTTTGTCAAGTTATTTAGTTTTTTTATATATAATTAAAACGTCAATCCTATAGTTTCGAAATATTATAATTAGTATCAAAAATTTCCAAGGAATGTTATCCACCAAATTTCTCGAAAAATAGCAAGCTTATTGGAATTTGTGCAACTTTTTGGATTTGATCATTTGTGTTGTAATTTGTGCTGTCTTATTTTAGAATTAAAATTCAAAAATTAAATATTATTTCTTGATTCAAAATTCAATTTTTTGTAAATGGACTTTTTTTATTTAATGAAATATGTTTACTTATATTGGCCAATAAGATGATAGTGTATGAAAGATTCACATACACCTAGTGTATGTGTAGCTTTTTCCGGCCAATTGGCTCCGTTTTGTTTCTCCCAAAAGATTTTTCACATTGTAAAATTCATGTCGCAAACCTGTCACACACATTTGTTTTTTTAATTTTAGGTACGTGTCACCATGAACAACCTAATAAAATGCGACATTTCATATTATATCACTCTTTTAAACTTTATACGAATGGAAATAAATTACACTTTAAAAATAAAATGTACATTATCACATTTAGTATCTCATACAAGAATGTGCATAAAATCGACTGGTTAACGATTTTATTAATATAGAGGTTGATCAACTACTTGGTCCTTGTGACTTATTATCGAATGCATTGTTAATTTATTTAATTTTTTTTTGAGAGGATTGCATCTTATTATTATAGCCTGATAATTTTTTTTTTTACCTAAATAAATTAAATGAATAAATCCATGGAAAAAGGATGGAATTAAGTTTGTTTGTCCACAGAATGTTGCCGGCCTAAGAAGAGGAGGTTACGTGGGAGGCAAGAATAGAGCTCGCAAGGGAACCCCCTTCAATTCAAGTTCCAAGACCAACGCGTACGTCGTACGTGGGCTGCAATCTTTCAATCTCCAGCTGGTTTCGCCCCCTTTTTCAATTCCTTGTCCTTCAAGCTAAGTCAATCCCCTCTCTCTCCTTCACCCAACGTGTCTCCCTTCATTCCTTGTCACCCTATCTACCCTCTTCCACTCCTTCACTCACGCGCTCCGTTTTTCCGAGACTCGCTAAACCGGACACAGTCCTTTCATTTCAAATTTTCTATCATAATAATATCGACCCTTTTTTTTCTCAAAAAAAAAAATAAAAAATAATATCGACCCGTTTGCATGTAATTGTAATTACGTAGCAATTTATATGTTATCAGGCGTATCATTATTTCTCAATTTAGTTCGCCCCTTGTACAAGTTTACAACCCATAAGTCATATAAATACCGTAACCTTGAAATGTGTCCAAACTCTAATACTATTGTGACTAGCAGTCTAGCAGCGTGACTGGGATTCACTAATACAATTCAAGCCATACTATAAATATATATTATTCCAATGTGTCGTTTACTCGTTTATTACAAGTATCTTCAACGACGTGGAATCAAACTATCCTACAAATTAAATGCATATCAGTAGAGTAATTATATGCAGAATATTTGCTTGAAGTATACTGTAGTAGATTAGTAGATTTAATACATTTGCATGTAACGTAGATAATTAGTTGCTTGGCCACATAACATAATTGTAATTAATTAGCTTGAGCTAGAGAAAATGCCACAGTTGGAAATTGGAATGTAGGGATATCCGCCCATGACGTGAATGATTTGAAACACAGTTTCTCAATTTATATAATCATGATAATTAAGTCCACTTCACTTCCACTTTCTCTATCATTCCACTACGATATTATTAGATACAAACAGCGATCTGCGATCATGCTTATGTACATTCATCGAGGAGATGTAGTACGAGTATGAGGGAATAAATGTTGTGATATGATTCGATCAATTAATTCGGAAACCAATTACGCATTATTCTCAAGTCTTAGACAACCTCTCTTATAAGGAAATGAAAGCGCAATATGTAAACGTAATACCGGCATATTATTCTATATTTTAGTATGGTCTCTTGAAAATAATGCTAAGTTAGTGGGGTGCGGTATTAACTAGTGGAGGTATGTTAATTAGATTAGTGGGGGTTGCGGGTGTTTAAGAAGCAAACCATTGATTTCCCTTTAAAACTCCCCATTAGTTACTCCTATCTAATAGTATCCCACTAATTTACCCCATTAATACTCTTCATGAGCCATTATTGTCAATTTTTTTTTTTTTTTTTTTTTTTTTTTTTTTTTTTTTTTTTTTGTAACTCTTAATTCCCATGGCTATATATATATATATAGGTGTTGGGAAAAACATTTGATATACATCTCACATTACGTATCCCTTTATGTTTCTCTCACAATTTGAGCATCTCTTAAGAGTTCCAATTCCCAATGCACTATGGTTGAGCACACAACCTATGAAAGTGTTGTGTGACCTGAGATTCGACGTCCATAGATTGTATTGTGGTCGGGGCGAATTTTGTTTCTCATTTAGTGATCTCCTATTACGATACAGCGGCTATAACAAATTCCTATTTTTTAATTGATCCGCCTCGTACCATAACCAACTTATATTTTCCAACATGATCGAATTCATCTCGCATGCATATGTCAAATGTTAACCATCTGAGAGAAACGAAAGAGGATGCTATGTAATAGTGGTCTAGCTCATCAAATAGATGGGATTAATTATGCATCAACGAAGGAGAACAATCCTAATGCTTTGAAGGCCACATAGGCCATAGTACATACAGTGGTAGTAGTAGCGAAATACTCCACATATAACTAACTAAATTGTCAATTTCTGAATGTGACAAGCTAATTAAGTCACACTTCAATCATGATAATGTTTGACAAAACACGTAGGCCTAGCATATATGGTCTTTTTTTTAATACGAAGTTTCAAAAAAATACAGCTTAATTTCTGATTTTCTTCTTAGTGATTTCAATTACGAAAATGTCTATATTATATATGATATTAATCTATATGTCTACCATTCGAACACCGATCGACTCTATATTTCATGCAACGCGTTTAGTCACAACCTGAGATGATAGATCATGAATTCGTAATATATAATTATAGTTAGGTAAAAAAACGATGGATAATATACGAAAATTAGGGATATACAATGCTCCGCATTGTATACTCCCTCCATCCCAGCTCAAACGCCTCATATTTTATTTTGGGACGTCCCAACTCAAACACCTCATCTATTTTTGGACATATTTTCTCTACTACTTTTATTAATCCTCACATTCTCTCTCCACATCTTTCCTAATATTATCCAACTCAACTTATTATATCAATTTTTCTTATTCCACAACAAAAAACGCCCGGGGGGTTTGAGCTGGGACGGAGGGAGTATTGAAGAAAAACTTTTCTTTCTAGTTAAGTGATTTTTCTTCCTCTTGCATGCAACCTACAAGTCTACAAGTAGTATATTGAAAATGTTGCGTATTTGTCACACTATTTATTGTGGCCAACAAGCCCGGTGTATGTTGGCGCCTTGGCGGTGTATAACTGTATAGTGTGTGAAAGAAAGAACATACGAGCATGTGGCTAAACAGTGCAACTAACTACTCCAGCTTCAACTGACCCGAATACAACATTCGAAATCCGTTAACCTTTATCAATATGAATGAATAACAGTAATATATCGTTGAAAAAGTGTATCTTTATACCAAAAACGTTAATATCGATCAACTCATTTTAAAAAGCCGAACTTATCCCGCTGATCTGCACTATTCATCCCTTTGACCAAAACCTTAATTAGGTCGAACTCTTGCCATGCAAGTCACCTCAAGAGTACATTTAGGAGTATTCAGCGCGTGCAAACAGCGAGTAGGATTCACATCGCAAGATCCTTGCACTGTTGCACACTATGCAGTCCCTTTTAAGACTTTCAACGTCGATTTGTTGACATTGTCAAACACAAATTCTACTTTTTTTTACTCGAAGTCTTTTTCCACAATTTTTTTCTTCTTATATAAAAACCTCACCAAACCCTCTATATTCCTCTCTTCTTCTCTTCCCCATCTCATCACCAAAAACACTCACCATTCTACATTTCTCTCTCTATTTGTACAATAAGCGAGTCCTCGTCCATAACACCAACACCCAATAGTGGCTTGAAATCGCAGTCATCAATTCATTGTCTCGTGATCGATCTGTGAGAAAGTCGTATTTATATATATAATGGTGAAGTCCAAGAATAGTAACACGCTACTACTACTTCAATGGTTAATACTAGTTGTATTAACTCTCATGATCATGTTCAACGTATCTTCTGCTAGACGCTTGAAATACAACCGGTTTCCATGCGCGGGTGGAGCGTCGTCGACGTCGACAGAATATTCGACCGGGAAGGTAGCTCCGGGAAATTATGGACCGGCGTCGTTGTACTACACCATGCTTCCTAAGGGAAGCCCGCAGCAGCCGTCCGCCCCTAGCACAGGCACAAACCAGCTCAGAAATTAACATGGTTTAGTTACATATATACGTACGTACAACATTTTCATGTAAATACGCGACGAGATATTGCAATAGATGCGGAACTGATGAGATAAATTTTGCTGAAGATCGATCATCGATGAAGATAAAGAAGATTCATTTACTACCCTTTTTCTCTTATTAGTTATTACACAAATACATGATCGATTATCAAAGTGTAGGATATACTTGTAGAGTTTGATGAGTTATATTTGTGATAGCTTGTCATGTAAGATTGAGATATATAGATATGTGCTAATACATACATTAAATATATTGGATTATTTTTAAAAGTTCGTGCATATTTGCGACTGATAAATTCTGACGATACGACCTCCATTATTTATTCGTCCTAGATAACTTCCTGATCATAAATCTATATGCATGATGCATATAGAAAATCATACATATATGTAGATCGTTCATATAGAGCTAAATACAATAGTAGGTTTCGTTGTGAGCAGTCTATTGGGAAATATAATTGATAGCTCGATTTTGATATTGGTATTTAGGTAGGTAGCAATTGTCATGCATAGAAATTTATGATGCAATACCAACTTTTTTTCTTCCATTTCTACTGTTCTTACAACAAAGTCAATATTCACGACGGCTGTTCAAAAAACGGTGAAAATAATTGATCAATCGAGATCATATTACTTGGTGTATGTGTGCTTAAAATGTATTTGGCGTTAAAGGTGACTTTTCTTGTTGTTATATCTACTTCTTTGTACTACAAATTAAATAGTAAAATATGACATGAGTACAGTATGTTGAGATCGAGTCGCTTTTTATTAAGTTTTTAACATACAAATACACATATTTAGGCACTTAGATTGTCTAATATATATACTGACATAATAATCTAAGTTTAAGCTAATTACTAGCTAGCTATCAAGCTATGTATATGCATGTAAACTTATTTCATAACAACAATGTGTAGTGTGGCCTATATCATAGGTATCGTTATACATATCCTACACTTTTGATGAGTTCATTATAAGGGACTTATATAGACTGTTATAAATCACCAGATACGGAGTATTTTAGAACAAAATGTACCTTTAAAATTTGTTAAAATTTCCTGAGGTTTTATTTTAAATATTAATAACATGATAATTAGGCCCGTGCTGTGTCTATTTAGATTACAAGTAGTGTGAAAGGTATTTGAAAGTACAATTTAAAAGGGTGAGCACTTGGAACTTTTTGTATTAAACTGTGGAGATTCTGGCGAATAATGACCATAAGGGGTCGTTTGGATAGCATAGGAATTAAATTCCTATAGGAAATAAAATAACCCGGGAAATGAATTCCTATGATAAATTCCCGGGATTTTGCCTTACAACGTTTGGATACCATCTAGGAACTTAGATTCCTTGGAATTAATTTCCAATGTCTTATTTGGTTACCATACAACGATTCCTTTGCTTAGTTATTGAAATGACTAACTTACCCTCTATTAATGTAACTAAATAAACATAAAATAAGCAATTAAAGGATAAAGTAGTAATTGTATATATTTTACACCATAGAAATTGTGAATAACCATGAGGGGGCTAGGTAATTGAATTCCTATGCTTCATAGGAATTAGAAATTCCCAAGTAATTTCCACTTCCTCCACTTCTACAAAAATGAGTTATCCAAACAACCCCACAAAAACCCAATTCCTAGGAAAATTAAATTTTTATGGATTTTGAGGGTATCCAAACGACCCCTAAGAATAGAATTAGAGTTGGCTATCGTGCAGACCAATGTTAGGCGTTATGTAATGCAATTTGTTTTACTTAGATGCTTTGTTATCCCTACTACATGTAGAAGGGATGTTCTTTACTTCAATTTTAAATTAAATTCCCATGACTTCAATATATATACTCATATTTTATTACAATATAATGACAAAACTAATTAATAAATAAACATTGTATGTCCTTAATGTTTAGGCATATATTTGGTCAAAAACAAAATATAAACAATAACTTTGACATTGACTTTCTGGTCCACAAAGACCATATATATGGCTGCATTTGAGCGGTACATACGATTATAAGATCGTCTTACAATAATTTAATATATGCTTATATAATAAGACAAAGGAATCAACAGACTTTTACAATTCATGATGATTTATCCACTTAACTTTTAGATTTTAGTCATATGATAAACTCTGAATAATTTTATTAATATAGATAGCTGACATCTCTATATCGTACCCCATTTTTTGATAGTTGATGGATATACTCCATAACAACTAACGAGGAATCTTCGAGTCTTTGTGCATTAAAATTTGATGTTTTTATAGAACCAAAATTAGACGACCAAATTAAAGAACCCACTTTAGTGACTAATAAGAGGCCTATTAGTTATTACTACTACTACTATACAAATATGTCTTCACACACTAATAAGGGTCGGTACCTACTCACACTACACTTTTATAGGTGGAGATCAAAACTTGGCTTAATTAAGGAGGAAATATAATAATTATCATAAGGGGATCAAAATTCAAGAAAATGGTACATGGACTAACTTTTTTCGATTATTACAAAGAGATGCATGTCACCTTCAACTTAAGCATTTTCCCTCTAATTTGGCCTTTGTTTTCGCTCTCTCTAATTGCCTTGCTAATGTAAACTCCACATTACCATAAAGTTTTTAATTATATAAACATGTTAGTAATCTCATGCATATTTTTCGGCCATTTTACACTCACCAAAGTGCACCAAACCTTTACTCTTTTTATAATTTTAGGTTTGTTTTGTTTACTTTTAGGTACTTATTAAATTAAAGTAATATAAATAGAGTAATTTTGGGGTGGAAAAAGAGAGATTGTTGGTGTAATTTTAGTCCTTTTTATGTTTATTTTGCTAAGAAAAGCATGCCGTGACGGTTCATTTACGTTAAAAAGTTAAAAACAAAGCCCCTCATCGTTCATGTTTGTGTTTGGGTTGGCCACAATGGTCTTTTATTTGGGTCAAACCATGCATTTCCATAATGTGGTCTTTTTACTTTCACTTGTGTTTAATTCCCTCATCTTGACTTCTTGAGTCATAAACTAGTGGAGTATTCAGTTACTACTCCGCGCTTTGAGAGCTCGGGTAATGATTTTACCAATACGAGTTTTTAACTTGCTGAACTGCACTTTAATTTGAAAATTGCGGAAATCCCAAAAGCTGATATACTTTGTCCTAAATGGTTAGTTTGCAATTGCTTCCCAACGTATTGTTTCTATCAGGATGAAATCCCTTTCAAAGTAAAAGATACTTGGGACAATAGACTTTTATTTAATTACAATATCTTGGTATATTTACAATCACTTTGGTTTTGTACCCTTCTTCATTTTATTTCTTACAATTTTATATTTTTACTCGAAAAACTTCGAAAATTTAGTACTTTAGCGGGTAGTTTTACCAATATGAGTTCTTATACTTTCATGACAAATTCATATTACGAGGTATTATTTCGACAACTGGTCCACCCCCAAACCTCTAATATTCTTCCAAACCTCTAAACATTCAAACTTATAGAGAAAGATTGAGCTTTGATCATATAAAATCTATTCAATACATATCTGATAATGAAAATTCAGATAAAATGAGATCAAATTATATATGAGCTGTATTAAATTAAATCTAGTTGTTTGTACAATAACTTCGCATGCATAAGTTCAGCTAATTTTCAACTTATACAAAGCCGAGTTAGATATTTTTAACCTTAATATAAAGTCAACCCAAATAGTTAATATTGCAAAAAGCATGACCGCCGTTGCTGTCACCTAGAATTGTTCGAAAGCAGTTGGTGCGGTGTTCGTCAAACTAATGACTAACGTGATCCAGAATTATGTCCTTTTCATTTTGAATAGAGAAAAAAATGAACATGTTTGACTTCAAGTTTCTCAAATGACTGATTATATCAAACTAGTTGATGCTTTCATCATCACTTTGTAAAATATGTTTAATTAGAACTAGAAGCCAGGGTTTGACAAATAACTGACTAACAAGAACAAATAAGTCTCTTAGACCGACATTTTTTTAGCTTAATTAGTTGTGGGATTTTAATTAGTTCTAGTTGACTACTTGTGCTTCTTGTCACTCCTTTGATACGTCAAGAGCAATTGGCCCTTTGCTATAGTGGTTTCTTCCACTTTAAGCTATTCACTACATTACAAACTAAAAATGCAATTTTTTCTTATCTGAAGTTTCCTAATTAAATTTAGTTCTTGATTGTTCGGTCTATTACGATCTTCATTGTAATTATCAATCCGACAATTTCATTTTAGTTTAATTCACGAATTAAATTTGCTGCTAAAAATAATTTCAAGCAAAAAAATTTAGTTGTAATTTAATTTAAAGTTCTAACTTTGTCATTGTCCCCAAGACCCCAACTATACAAAACAACAACAATAACAAGTAACTAAAGAAGTAGAAAATAAAAGACTAGCTCAATATGAAGTTAAAACTTTAAATTGAAAGACTAACTAAATTTTCTAGATTAAAATAATATTAACAGTAATTTTAATTCGTGAATTAGAGTAGTGAAATTCATCTAGTTAACTCAAAATATAAAATAAGACTGTCTCACTTGATCTAGTGGATAAGAATGACCTTTGGACCTCCTCTAGAACCCATGGACTGAGCCTTTAGCCCATACTGGCACAAGCCTATGTAAAATGTGGCCCAATGGGGCATAAAATGTAGACTTTGGAAGTTCACCATCATGTGAAATCAAGTATTTGGCAATGCATTCGAATGCATATGCTCTAAAAGTAGTAGCATCAACGTTACTAATTGATCATTTGGTTGGATACGAAAATCTCATAAATCCCATTTTTCATATTGTAAAAGTTCACATGAATTTCTCGAGATTGTTTAATTATGTAGAAAATCAAATCCCAATTCCCACGAGAATTTTCAAATATCGAAGGGAGGCAGGGAGGTTAGGTAAGCAATGTAACACCCTGGCTCAACGCCTAAGCCGAGAGTAGTCACGTATGGCAGCTTGCCAGGCTGTGGGCTGACCTCACAGACCAACATGGGTCCTTCCGGCGCATTTTGACCTCACTCATGCGCACCCTAAGAAACTTCCCAGGAGGTCACTCATCCTGAAATGGCTCCCAATCAAGCACGTTTAATTGTGGAGTTCTTATCACATGGGATTCCTAAAAGGAAAGTCGACTTTGTTGGTATGAATAACACTATCAATCCTTTTAAGCACCTCATATGAGCCCTTAATCTCTCAGAGATCTCCTCTGAAATCCGGGGTATTACAAGCAAATTCTAACATTTTGTAGGAAATGGAAATTCCTATGAATTCTCCATTCCTATGATTCCCCTGATTTTGATAACTCTAAAATTTCATGTGCGGAACATCTGTCTTATTTTCCGTGTACCCCTCCATCTACTGAGTACGTGCTAGCATTTTATCTTGTAATAAATTAAAGATTATCTTCGTTTCTTTTATTGTGTGAAAATGTTTGTGAAATATTACACAGTTGGCGAGGTACATGAAATATGACACCAAAGTGGGACAAAATTATCCATAGAGTTAATATTGCATAGTAAAGGGCACCTTAAACTTCACGGCATGCAATTACGATCTTTTGTCTCAAGCTGGTGTCCCGCTATTTGTCCCATTTAGCAAGAAGCTGGCACATCATATTATTTTGAAAATGTGACGTGTCATCTTATAGTCAAAATGGGATAGAAAATGAGACACCATTTTGGGACAGATGATCCAGATTGCATATCATGCATCTAATACGGTATATAATCTCTGTTAGGCCTTGTACTATACAACTTAAAGAACAATGAACTCATATTTAACGACATATATATTCAAATCAGATCACATTCATCCAACTAACAACAAATAAACCTATTATATTTCTCTACATAAATTCTCCTACAATCGTCTACCTTTTCAACCAAGTCCAATCAAATTAGATGCAAATCAAACTAACAAAGGATCAGACAATCAAATCATAAAAAATCGGGAAGATGTAGCCTTTATGCGACCTTACCCTAGACTCCGTAGATCATCGAAGCTTCCCCCCTAAAGACTAATGTCACTAAACCTAGTAGAGTTGTCACTGGGGGATTAGATGGCTTGTTGATCACTGCTCCTGAGTATTGTACTCTAATCGAAAACATTAGCCACAATAATACGCATACCTCTCTACTAATCCACCATTAACATAAATATATTGTGAGATTTGAGAAGGTGAAACAAACATTCAAATCGTCAGGATGGAAAGACATGCATCGGGGAAAATGAAAGTTGTAGTACCACACTCTTCATTTTTTCTCCTATTTTATTCTTATTGCCAAAGTGGGTGTAACAATGCCTTGGAAATTTGCAGAAGCATTCATTATCTGTCCTTCCATAACTCCTTTCACACAAAAAAGCTTGAAACTTTGGAGTAGTTGGAGAAAAAACCCACAAAAAATTGAAGGAAAATTGAACAAATTTCCCCCCAAAATCCTTTCTAATTTAGTCTGAAGAATACCCTTCAGTTAAATCTTCTATACAATTTACATTGGTAATTATATTTTGATTTTCCCAACAAACCCTTTTTTCATTCTTGCTGATTTTTGCTCAATATTTGAGTATTGACCTATAATGTTATGTTTCAGGAAGGATGAACATGGAAGTTGTGGACATTATGAAGGTATGTTTCTGTTTCTTGCTTTCTATTTTTGGAAGGAGTGGTAAAGATGTGAGCTTTTCTTTGATAACTTTGAGAATTATGTAGTGTTTTTGAAAATCTCTCTTATTTGCTTGTTGCATGTACATTAATTTGTAAACCCAGTTGGTAAATTTGGGTGTTTTGATTGTTTGGAAGTTGTTTTTAACTGGGATTTTGGTGGAAGTTATGTAATGCTTGAACTAGGATATTAATCAAAGTTTAGATGTCATGCAAAGGGTTACACTTGTGAAGAATGAAGAAAGATGCAAACTTTATTCTGGTTGTGAATGTTAGCATTGTGTAATTGAATTGGAGTTGGAGCTATATGAATGATTGAGCTTTGGTGCTGAGTGTAGCAAATTAAGCTTAGTTAAATTGTATGAAATGGTCTACACAAGCTGACCAAATTGTCGAAAATGGTTCCGCTTTATTTTTTGTTTTGTTTTTGTTGTGTAGTATTGGACTGTGGGAAACTGGGAATGGCTTTCTCAAAAGGAAATCGAACGCTTACCTGCTATTAACTTTTTTAAGCTGACATGTTGTTCGCTGGGGGGTTTTGGATCGTAATCACCTGGAAACTGTGAATTGAAGTTACTTGGGATAATCTGGAAAGTGCTGATTTGGCCTTTGGGATTGCTGTGATTCTATGTTCGTATTTCAATACCTGTGTTTTTTTTCCCCGAAGATTCCTGTTACCGGTGAACTGTCCTTATAGTCGAAAGCCAGGGAAAGCCTTCACATTGACCTCATCTTCATCGTTTCTCTAGGTATTTGAAGATGTTTTCTTTGATCTAGACGTACCTTATGAGGCTTCTTTCCTGCATTTGTCGAGGTCTATGAACCTTTCTCCCTTCACTTGCTGATGCCCTTTCTGCCTATAAGGAAAAGATGCGTCTTAAATTTGATCCTGGTGATGCCCTTTCTGCGTATAAGGAAAAGACGTGTCTTAAATTTGATCCTGGTGCTTAGCTAATTTGTGCGATTGACTGATTTTGCTCCAATTTGTTAGCTGATAGTTCCTGTCATAATATGTATTCATCTCACTGCAGGAACCTAGTCCCAAAAGTTGGAGTGAGAGCTACAAATCTAGGGGTTTGTATGGTGGTATCTTGAAAATTCTTGAGGGGCTTCTCCGAGAAAAAGCAGAGGTGTTCCCCGTAAGAAAAAAAAATCAAAGACCTTATGTATTCATTTTAGAACCTTGCAAGTTACTTAGCATATTCTAAAACATCTTACCTTTGAGTTTTGGTTCATGACAGGAACAACCTATGATATGCTCTCTGGAGGAAGCGGAGAAGGGGCTTGAACAACAGAGGAAAATCCTATTAGAAACCATGAGGTAATTTTTACTGTACTAAAAATATGGGCTACTCCAATGGTAAAAATGATTCTGGATCTTATGTCTACGATGCAGAATAGACAACTTAGAGTTTGAAGAAATCGACTTCAATGACCTCAAATTCTTGGATTGGAATGAGGTAAAGTAAGCATTGGTGCTTAACATGTATGTACTTGCATTATAGGTACCAGATTCTGCATGTCAGATGTATGCTTACCATTGTGTTTCCAGGTACACAATCAAATGTACTCCGACATCAAGCAAGAAATTGTCATTGAAGCTTTAAGAGTTATGCACTTGTAAGGCTGAACCAGTAATTCTATACTGACACTTTTATTGGCCTCTATAATTTTACTGTTAACATGTGTTTTGGCCTCTTTTCTCAGATCTCCAGAAGAGGAATCTGACACGCAGGGTGATGATCTTTCCACTTCGGTACTTATTAGCCATTTAAAGCCTTGCTGATGTAATTTCAACACCAAATCATCTCTCTACAGTAGTGAACTTCTATGTTTGTGTGATACAGGTGACTGATGAGTTTGTCAGCCTTCTTGCAGAAGCCTACAAGGATAATCCAGATTTCCATTTCATCCCTTCCATGACCTTCGTGAGTTACAGATTTTTTCATTCTCATATTCATTCACTATAGTCAACTAGAAAGTGTAATATATCTGCAATCACAGAATCAGATATTGCAGTCATGTGGTGAACACCTGACCAGCACAGGCAAGGAAGATAACCCAAAATGGAAAAAGGTGAATTCTGATTTCGATTGCTGACCCTTCTGTCTTTACATTTGATTCTAATTTCATAACTTGGAGATACGGATATTAGGGCTGAATTATTCTCTCTCTCTAATTTTTTCCTTTCAGATCTTCGCTTCTGTATATCATGGCAAACATTTTTATGGATGCATCGCCCATGTCAAGGAAGAGAAGTTCTATATTGTAGATTCCTGTAGAGTAGTCACATTGGATTCTTACCGATCAAGTGTTGTTGTTCTGGTATGTCTGCTGCCAAGCTATCTCTTTTTAGGCTGACACTTTATTGTATGAAAACTTTCTGATTTCTTTTAATTTGCCCTGATTATTTTGTGATTTGCTTATTGCAGCTGGTGTATATGGTCAGAAAACTGAAATTAAGCCGGGGCAATTGGACTGTACATATTGTAAAAAATTACTCAGAGCGGCATTTTAACAGAAATTGTGGGGTGTTTATGTGCAAATGTTTCCAGTACTGGGCAAGAGGAGAAAGACTACCACTTGATGAGGTAAACTGATTTTGATTAACGATCTTGAATGCAGAAAAATGTCTTTGCTTTATTAAAGATTTTGCCTGATTGTACACTCCTATGGTTCTGGCATTTACTCCTTTCACAATTGAGATGTTTTTCTTGAAGTTCTAAACTTAAACCTTTTTAGTTCCAAATCTGGGATTATCATGGCCTGCACATGATTTTACACTGTTGCCAGACAATCCATCTTTTGATAGACTTAGCATATTGAACTTGTTAATGGAAATACCTAATCTTCTATTTTCTTTCGCAGAAGAATATTATTGCTGCGAGATTAATTTTACTTTATGAGGTCAAAAAACAAAAACTCGCTGATGAAAGGATGTGGGAAAGTAAACAGCCGCAGGTAACTAGTTTTCTTTTCCTACCCTGCATTTTACTCATTTATCATTTGTGTCATACTTGCGAACTAATAAGTTCTTCAGGGATTTGAACGTGGGATGGTTCACACACTGGACACATTGGCCAAAACCTTTATGATTTATTCATGTGCAACTTTTCATTTTAATTTTTAGAAATGAAAGCTTGTAGTATATGGTTGAAGCACTCATGTTCCAGGATTAAACCTGAATATTATCGGGGTCAGGAGGAGAAGTAAGAAGAAGTTTGAAGGACATAATTTTTTTAATTGAGACAAGAATGGAATAAGTTTTTGGGTACTTTATCCAAAGTCATGAGAGATTTACTTCCTTGTTTCTTTGGAAAACAAGGATCAAATAATCTGCTTCGTTTTTTGTTTAACTTCTGCTCGATTGACTGATTGTAACCTTGCACTCCATGATCCGGAATTAATCGTGGTGCATGTATTTAGGATTTAGCCGCTTTACATTGAAGGAAACTCTTCATAATGATCCTCAATAATTGAGCTAGCATGCTAGGTATAAGATAATACCTTTGCTTATATTCTGATATGGTTTAGAATATGTTTCCTCATAAGGAAAAAGGATTTGACATTTATAGACGTGATCCATGATTTCCATAAACATCCTGGAAGGAAATTCTTCATATGATTAATTACCTTTTTAATTGATTTCTTTCTCCCTAACTACTTCCTCCCCCCTGTCCCAAAGAAAATAAAGGAGTCAAAGAAAAGGAAATCATTGGAGGAAGGCCTTTGCTGCTCTCAAGTGTCTGTCTTACTTCTCTGATACACTGTAAGTCTCAAAATGGAGTTATAATTCATAAGTCTACTAGGAAGTGGTAGTCGGTCAAATTTTTACCTGTGCCAATTAGTCCAATCTAAGGTAAAGGCTAGTATGAAGCAATGCGTGTATTTTTCATTGGCAATATGTTAATGTTGATGCATGAACAAAAGAGAAATTATCAATGACTTTGATGGGAGGTTAAACCTTTTTTTTTTTTTTGGGCATTGAAAAATACTTTTCCGCTCTAGAATTACATACTTTTTAATGAAACTAATTTCTCATATAAAAGAAGATAGGGGATCGTACCTCCTTTTGGAATTCAAATCTAACGATGAAGGTTTTCTTGCTTAGATACGACATTCCTTTTTATCGTGGATCTAACTCATCATACTGCTAACTGCAAATATTGTGTCATAATCTGGTAAATCTTGCTTATTGAAGTGTATAAGGCGTACTGTTATACCCCAGCACATTCCATTGGGCTGACCTGTATGTTATTTGTATTTAAAGTACCCCTCTTTTATATAGTTTATGGCATTTGCATATGGTGCCAGGGATTTGGTGTGACTCGGTGGTAAAATGTGCTCATTTACTGGCATCCAAGAGTTATTCATTTCGGGTAGATGTTTATCCGATGACTTAGTGATTTAAAGTTTCAATTATGGTAGTATAAACCTATAACCACTAGAGTCCAAACCTGTCTTTACTCCATGGATGCCTTTTTCATGGGAGCGAAACCAATAGCATTAAACTCCTCATTAATATGTATTTTTCGGAATGCCAGGTTTTCTTAAAAATTAAACCAATCATGTTTTGCAGAATGTCATCTTGTTGCAAGACTTAACGTAATTGAAGTGTGTCACATTATTAATGTGTAATACACCTCGATTATACCAAACTATGAGGCTTCCTCCTTATGCTGCTTTTATCAGTTTATTTTTTTTTAATTGTGTCATTTTTCTGTATAATTGGCTGCTGAAATTCCAATTTACCTTCTGATCTTTCGTGGTTCTGTTCTTCATATTGTTTATGTCCTTGCTTTTGTTTGTCTCATGAAGTGTGTCGCTCGAGGAAGTTCTGAAGGTCTTCACAAGAAGATGGAAAGCTCTTCATCCTCTAACACTCCATCTGAGGTATGGGAAGTCAAAACTTTAATGTTGGATCGTATCTGGTATAGATAATTTTCTGATATCTGACCTTTGTGTGCTCAAAATGCTTATCGATTTCCTGATACAATCGCGAAAATTCTAGCCATATGTTGTTGTCTAGAACTTAATGGGCCTGTGATGTTACAAATCCTTAAAACTCTTGGGGGCCAGGCTCAGAGAGTGTGGAACCTTGACTATTCCTGAATCTTATATGTTGTAATTTATAATAGGATGTAGTCATGTAGATGGTCAATTATTTGAAAATTTCTACTTGATCAACTGTTGGACTTGGGTATAGACATGCTGCAGTAGGAGCATCTAAAACCATGGATTCTAAATTGAATTGTTTTACTTGATTATGAAACGTAATGGGGGTTGGAACTTTTATAAGGAGTGGCAGCATCTAAAATTTGATTGTTCTTGTTCTACTTCATATTTTTTTTATATCAGATATACATATAACTGGCCTCATAAGCTCTCTCTTATTTCACCGGATTAGTCTATTGAACGACAGAGGGTATTGAATCTCTGTTTTGGTTGCAATTGTGAGAGTTGTTGCTGCAAAAGTGCAGCCTATATGGCTTCAAAAAGATGATTGCAGTAAACTTACAACTAAACACGGAGTCCAGATGCTCTGCTGCTGCATTAAATGCCCTGGTTTATAACTCATGTTTTCTATGTGTCAACGTTCTGTCAGCAACAATTAGGCATTCTTCTGCATCACTACGTTGTGTTGTTGGGAAAAGAAAGGATGTACTGTGGGGCTTATGGAATCAGATTTTATCAGACTTCTAGTTCTTTTATGTGAGAACCTTCTTAATGAGAGTGCATTCCTCTTCATCTTTTTTAGTTTCTCGATATATTTTTTTTTTTTTTTGTTGGATGGGGTAAGTCGTCTAGGCTGAGCCTGTAACGTAGTAGTGGAGGAGATTGTAAGCCAACTGCTTCTAACTATTTCCAAATAGCTGGACAGCAACGTCCAAACTTGGCGATGAAGTGTCTATTATAGCCCTCTTGGAATTTGGAAGCAATGACAACAGATAATATGCTGAGAAATGATAAACTGCTTTACGTGGGCACCCTATAGACACGCTCTAAAGCGAAACATGGTGGCTTATTTTATTAGTCTCAAACTTCCTACTGTTTCATGCTCAACTTTAATTTTACCTCATTTGACTGGTTCCACCCTCTGTTCTGTTCAGTAGTTTTTCAAATACTCTGTCTCCTCTTCCTTATAAAGCAAATGTTTTTCTCATTCTTCATCTTCTTTACTTTCTGTTTCTCATTTGAAGTAATTAAGAGGTTCATAGGTTAATTAAGAAAGAAGAAAAAATGGGAGTAGTTTGGTCTTTGTCGCACTGAGCACTAACTGCTGAATTGGCTCTCTTGAACTGTTATATGTATCTTGGTGTGCTAAGTTTTTTAACGATGTTTGTGGACATAAAATGCTGATTATTAGGATTAGATCTGTAGGATAATATCGGCCAACTGTCACATGCATCCTTGATTCATGAGATGTTGCTCAACTTTATAGTTATTCCTTGAGGCTTAGTGAATCTGATTGTGGTCCGATATTGATGGAGATACGTATTAAGTGAACTTGGGACCGTAGTATCTCTTTTGACTTAAAGAGGGAGAAATTTGCGCTTCGTAATCCCCTAGTAGCTTTTCGAGCTTTATGGCTTGGGCCGTTAGTCCGTTACTAAGAATGTCTATTTCTTCTAAAGTTGCGGAAAGTTGTCGGGTTCTCTGATATCAAAGACTGATATGGACATCATTTACATTATTTTGGGACTTGTTGTCTTTTATTGTTTTCGTATAGACATGGTCTAGCTCTAGACTGACACATGGTGGCTTCTTTGGTTAGTGTCAAACTTTTCATGCATAACTTCAACTATAGCCCATTTTATTGGTTCCACTTCCACCCTTTCTATGTTGCTCAATGGTTTCTCAGTTTTTCTTCTTCTCCCTATAACGAAAGTTTGCTCTCATTTATCATCTCCTTTACTACCTCGCTTTGTTGCTTGTATGAGCTATAATTAAGATATGCATATGTTAATTACGAAAGACGTATATAATGTTACAAAAGAAAAGAAAAAAAGAAAGAAGTCAATGTGAGACTAGTTTGCTCTCATTCATCATCTCCTTTACCACCTCTCTTTGTTGCTTGTATGAGCTATATAATTAAGAGATGCATACGTTAATTAAGAAATAAGTGAAAATCTATCCAACCAAATAAAGAAGAAAGAAGTAAATATGAGGCTAGTTTGGTTGTTGTTGGAACTGAGCACTATCTGATCAATTGGGTCTTTCCAACTCCTGTATAAATTATGAGAAAGTAAGCTTAATGACTTTTATGGAAATGCAATGCCGATCATTAGGTATCAGGTCTGTAGAATGATATTGGCTAGCTGTCACGTGCAAGAAATACCATGATGCTTGAAATAGTTGCTGAACTTTATAATCATTCCTTGATTCTTGGTGAATCTGATTGCAGCTTTGCGGGGTTAAGTTATCCAATAATTATTAGATATTATTAAGTGATTTTGATCTGTAGTATCTCTTTCGACCGAAAGAGGGAGAAAGTTGCGCTATCATAGTAACTTTTGAGCTGTACGTCTTGGCTGTTACTAATAATGTCTAATTTTGTTCTAAAGTTGCGGGTTGTTGGTTTCTCTGATATTAAAGACTGATTATGGACGTTAGTTACTTTGTTTTGGGACTGTGTTGCAATTGTTTATTGTCAACAACTCAAAACCTAATTCACGTGATAAATCTTTCTACTTGAAAGTTTGGATTAAGAGATTCTTCCAGATGTCAGAGCCCGCTGTCTTTCCGGTTGAATTGAAATTTGAATTCTATGATCTTGTGCTACATCTAGGTTTGCATGATCTAAACTTTCCCTTTCTTACCGATCTTCCCAAGTTTTAGTTTGGTCAAAGCTCTCGTGAGCACGCACCAGGGCCACCACAGTTCTTAGTGCCTGTTTGGTCAGGCTCCTAGAGCTGTTTCCGGATATGTGAAGTAGAAATTGGTCCAAATGAAATAGGGGAACAGCTCCAGCTCCTAGGGGAGCCCAAAACTCCTCCGCCTACACAGCTTAGAACGAGAAGCCTCCCGATTGGAGGTTTCTCTCACAGGTTTAATTTGTTCTTTCTCCCTCTTCTGATTCCTTCATCTTCCTTTCTGTTTCCTCTTCTCCCTCTCTGATTCCTTTACCTTCCTTTCTCTTTTATTGATGATGAAATTACGGCTCTTTCTCTCTCACTCCCTCTCTCTCCTAAATTCTCCCTTTTCTTTTTCTTTATTGATGATAAAGTACTTGAATTTCTCCACACATTTCCTTTGTTTTTTTCTTTTATGTTTGATCGAAGAAGATACTTTTAAAAAAACAGTCCAACCACTCTGGTTGTAGCTTCCTCGATTCAGCCTGAAAACATCAAAAGCGAAAACAACCAAATATCAAATAAAGAATTTGATGCAGACCCGTTTAAAGTAATCTATGTCAATAGATTTTGAAGCGTTCAATTGCATCAAAACTTCTCCCATTTTCTTTTACTTTATTGATGATGAAGTACTCAGATCTTTCCCTACCCTTTCTTTCTTTTTTGTTTGATCACATATGCAAGTAGGCCATAAATATGTTTCCCTTTTCATTGTGAATAATTGACTTTTCTTCTTTGTGTTTAATTTTTTTGTCCAAATACCAACCTTCTTGTGAGGGGTAGGTGTGAATGTGGGCAAAGATTGGTGGAGCAGTACGGGTAATTTGGGGCAAAGATTGGGTGTGGGATTTTGGGCAACGATTGGTGGTGGGTTTTCAGGGAAAGTTTGATTGTGGGATTGGTGGTTTAGTGGTGGAGCCATGGAGGGTGGGCAGTAGTCGTGGTGTTCGGTGTGTATTTACCGAAAAATATTGTTTGATTGTCTTTTATTTTTTTGATCTCATATCACCTTTTTAGCTATAGTTGGAAGTCTAATTCCGTACTTTTAGCTCTAAAATATGAACGATCTTTCCAATCACTGTCATAAAAGATATTTTACATGTGCTTTGTTTGAGACAATTGATTCACACATCTTTGTGTGGCTCTTTAACCATGCAGCGAAAGTTGTAGAGAGCAAAAGCCCATTTTACCAATAGCGTCAATGTGTCTTTTCACCCTTTCTCATAAAAAGCTTTTGATGGCAGGGAAATGGTTTTGTGTTATGATCATTGAACATGACCTTGCTGGTTCAGATTCTGTTTATATTATTTCATATTTTTTGGATTGGTCCTGGAGGGCTTAGCCCCTATGGAGCTAAGGGGTTTTTAGGGGATCCCAGCTGACAGGAAGACCCCTTTGTTCAGTTTTTAATGATGTTATGAATAGATTCTGTTTCGTTTAATGATCAATATGTTTGTTCTTAAATTTAACGTTATGTCTAGTTAAGAGTACTCCCTTGGGAAGGCCTCCTGAATGAGTGTTCCCTTCTACAGTCTCCAACTAGCTCAATTGTGCCTTTTTTTATATTAAATGTCACATCATTATTAGTAGTCTTAAACTCTTAGTTTGATTAAGCTACTGTTTTTGTACTCATAGAATTGTAACTGGACCCTCGTACTTCCTTGAAAGCGACCAGTTCTATAAAAATTGTTTACCAAGATCCAGTTTTCCAGTGTACTTTGGGTTCTTTTAGAGCAAAGTTGAATCCCTGGGAAAGATGTAGGGGCCGGTTGGTTCACCTTTTTTAGAGGTCTTGTAGCGGAGTGAAATAGCCAAATCTATTTCCAATAGTTTGGCTGAAGTTCAAAATTTCAGTAGTCTGATCTGTGCAGATAAAATTAAAGTCACAGAGTCTCCCACCCCACATTCACCGGCTGCATCTTGCGATATAGACATAGGGCAGAGCTACCTCACAGCTAAACCAGTCCTACTACACCAGTACACCACCACCATCACCTCCCTATAATATGCAGGACATTCTCACATTGCCACATTGTCAATTTTGAAACTCACAAATTGGTGCTGCCATCAACCAAATCAGCTTAGCACCAGCATCACCTTGCCCACACCATCAAAGGAGAGAGAAGAAGAAACAACTGATCTGAGGCTTTTAGCAGCATTGTAAAAGGGGAGATAGGTGGCAGCATGCATAGGAGAGAGATTGGGTAAGTGATAAGATGTAGCTCGAAACGAGGAAGAGAGAAGAGAAGGCAGTGTGATATGAGGAGAGACTGAGAAAAACTGAGTTAAGCAAGTTTAAGTAGGATTAGAGAAGGTTATTGTATCAATTATTCCTTTATTTGTTACCATTCTGATTTTTTTGGAGGGCTTATATAAGTCGAGCACTTTTACCCGATTTAAACAGAATGAATATAGAATGTAAGTGAGAAGTCATCACGTTGAGCTTTGTAAAGAATTGACTTTGAAGAAGTTACTTCACTGTAGCCTGTGAGGCATGCATGAAGTGTTGGTACAGCCTTCAGATTTTAGTGAAACTCTATACTACTTGGAAAATCATGCTGATTTCATGTAATATCAGAATCTGGAAAGGTGGCATGATTGTAAAGGCACTAATCTGCTGGGGAGAAGACACAGAGTGGGAGAAGAAAGGGGAGGTACTGCATACCAAGCTGAATCGAGGCCCGTACATATAATTGTTTATACCAAGCTGCATAGGTTCTTGGGAAGGGTGACGGCCATAACATCTCATCCCCTAACTGTAGCACCACAATCAGTCTTTGATTCGTGGACACTAATAGAATGATTATTAGTTTGTGACGATAACAATCCTTGCTATATTGGCTAAACAACTTGTAGTGCTTTCGGATGTCGTACCATGTAGAGGACATGTGTAGCATGTGTTGGCCCCCCTTGTTGAGTTTTTATATATGTGGGGCAGAAGACGTTTGTAGTTACCCAGGTCCTTGTATAATGGGTCATGATGTGTTGGTCGTACCTTGAACATGTACACTCTTGGTAGTAATGAATATTGCTACTGGGATAAGATAGTTTACATGGGGGTGTCAATGTCTTGATATTTGGCATCTAAGAATGAAGAAGGCAATTTGTCTCTCCTTTTATCACGATAAATCTTTTGGTTTCAGTTATTTGCATTGCAATACCAAATTACATTGAAACTGAGCCAGGCTCCCCAGAAAAATCATGACTTACAGTATGACCAAAGTTCGCTTGTTATGGATCTTTGGTCTCAGAGTGTTTCAAATGTTGCATTGAAAAGCTTTACTAAGTGGCTTCCATCATGCTCTGTGCTTATGTAAAGCTACATTCTGGTATTGGACCTGACAATGCAGTTGAACGCCTCAAAGAGTCCTGACGTAGATTACTTTATAATGGTCTGTATCTAAGTCTTTTATTTGATATTTGGTTGTTTTCACATTCAATGTTTTCAGGTTGAATCGAGGAAGCTCCAACCTGAGTGGTTGGATCGTTTTTTTAAAAGGATATTCTTCGATCCTTGTCCTGACCATGCTGTTCGCCGGAATGAGTTAAACAAGTATTGTATAGACTGTGATGCACCTCTCTGCCAGCATTGTCTATCAGCTGATTCTCACGAGGACCACAGATTGCTGAAAATCTATCGACATGTTTACAAGGATGTGGTTCCTTTTGATGAGATTGAGCAACATATTGATATTTCACAGATTCAGGTGCACATCTAAACTTATAATCAGGACGACTAAAACAGTCTTTTATGTTGGACACTAATACTATGGCTTCTTGTTAGCTGCTCATCAGATACCCTAAACTTGTTTATTTGCACTGTTAGTGACTGCATGTCATTTGGAATGTATAGTGGGATACTATCATAGGCCTCTGTCTTTGATGGCACTAAGACTAAGGACTAAAGACTAGCCATTATTTAGAAGGGTGCAATAAGACACGGATGTGTTTGGCTAGTCATGATGTAGCTCTCAACAAAGCAAAAATGTATTTCGACAGAATAACAGAAAATCTTTCCAACATACAATAGTGAACTATTGTCTTTAACTCTTTTTTTTTCTTTGTAGTTTGTTCCACTTTCTATGTTGTGCTGACCGTAAGCTAGTGGAGTATGAGAAACAGTCATTTTGTGTGTGAAGATGTCATGATTACTTAAATGTTTGCCACCTAGGGAGTGAGAGCTCGAAGTTTACTTACTCGACTTGAGGCTACTGTCTAAGTTTCCAAGTGTTGTCACAGCCATACAGGTGCAACAAGCAGCTGGTCATCGCATTGACTCCACTGCCACACTCGGGTGGGAAAACTACTGATGAAGCAGCCTGTCATACCTGCCGAAGAAAGCTGATAGAGTTCAACATTCATAGCTACTGCTCAATATCTTGCAAGGTAATACTATCAAGGATATAAATTAGTTGTAGCCGTGTCTTAACTCTTACTGCTACAACAACATTACCCCAATGCCTCGTAGGATCCTGGCTACGGCAAGGGAGGGGTGGGAGACAGGGTTAGTTTGCGGATGCCCTATAATGAAAATTGCGTTGGAAATCGCACACCAAGTGCTACTTCCCGATGATTTTGTGTGCCAATTGGCTTTATTTCACTAGATTCCATATTCATAGAATAGAAGTCTTATCACTTTGCCAATTTAAATCAGGTGGTTGAATTGTATGCACTAACTTCAAATTCCTTGGCTTTTCATTTGATGATGTATAATATGAAGGGAGAATCCCTTCCTTAGCATTCATGTATTTCTCTCATATTTCATTGGAAGGCTGTCACATATAGTAACTGAGATCACTAAAACCTAGTCCGTATGTTCTTTCTTCTGTGCATCTGCTGATATACGACATCTTACATAGATTGAAATTACTTTGTGTTTTCAGGTGGAGGCATTCACAAAGAAAGAATATGATGATTCTCCTCCTTTTCTGGTACTTGATCCACTGGTGCAGCAGAGGGCAAAGCGAGTATCCGAACTGAAGAAGAAGAAGTTGGAAGATCAACAGATGCTGAAGGCAAAGCATGCATCTGGACTGAAGAAGATGGCAGCTGAACAATTGGTGCAGGAGGCTAAGCATGAAGCTGGGCTGAAGAGGATGGCAGCAGCTGGTCAACCAGTGCAGAAGGCTAAGAAAGAAGCAGAAGTGAAGAATACATCTCCTGATCAGCTTGTGCCAAAGGCAAATCAAGAACTAGAGCTGGAGATGACAGTGGCTAATCAACTAGAGCAAATGGCTAAGCAAGAACCAGAAGTGAACAAGAATTCTCGCAAGCGAAAGGGTATACCCCACCGTGCACCTTGTGCCTAAAGACCTTCCTGTCTCCTCCAGTTTACCATTAGACTGTGTTTGTTCACATATGCAATGTGTATCATTGCCAAAACTTCCTGTTTTTTCTGTAATTTTTTGTCCCAGTTGTGACTTGTCCACTGGTGAACAATGCGGATTTAACCTTTGCTGAACAGTGATGAAACTCTTGTGGATTTTTCATGGTGTTGAATATTGGTTAAGGTTTATAGCCTGACATTTGAAAACATTTTCATTGCCAGATTCATCGATGCAAATCAGCACTGCAGGCACCACTGCAACTACTGCCTCGTGTAATCGTGTTACCTCCACGAATGGCGGGGTTTTTGGGAGGTCCAAATATATTGCTATATGTCCCCAAACCAGTAATAGCACCCCAAAAGCTATTCCTTTTGGATTGTTGACGTTTGTTTTGAATGTAAAAAGAGTTTATACACAACGATTCAAAGGAAGGGACAGTCACCCTTGCATGTTTTTCCCCTTTTTTTTTTTTTTTTTTTTTTCCTTTTTTTTTTTGGTAGAAACTGGTCTGATTTTAACGAAAGGGTTATTTATGGAGTGCGATGAAGACGTCGAGTAATTTTCTTGACAAATTTATCAACCAAGATGAAAATAAAATTTTCATGATTGTTTACAATGGCGTCCTTTTTCGAGTAATTTGCACCAATTGAAAAAAGAAATCAAACGAAGAATCATCGGTATTTTTAATTTCAGGTCCAATACAACAAAGACTGATGAAACTAGTCAATCTACAAAGAACTAAAGCAGGTCCTTTCATTAACCACCATTAGCCAGCTACTGTGAAAGTATAGACCTAAGTGAGCATCTCAGTGATCAAAAGCTTCACAAAGAGATAAGTACATGTGCTACATGGCACATTCGGAACTGCAAGCGAAGCAGAAGCACTGTCTTCGACATAAAGCACGAATCTGGACCAGGATCCCTACAGAAAAGTGAAAACTGAGGTTGGGAGGATGAAAAATTCCCCAATCCACTTGTTAATGGCCGCCATTTTTTTCCCCGATAGGGTATTCAGGGCGCCATGAACTAAGACGCAGTGCACCTAAAAAGTTTTTATTTCGGTTCTTTGTAGCCAACACAAAATTTGGCTATGAAAAAACCGATAGTATCAGATACAGAAGGATCGAACCTCTGAACAAGTTCTTCCTCCCCAGGCCTTAACCATTCCTCAACATAACCATCAGACATCTCGCAACGACCCAGTAGGCCTGGCCCTCCAACTCTAGGATGCTGAGGAGCCAGAGACAGAAAGTTGTATTTATCAAGAGCATAGCGCACCAGCGCTTCATTTTCACCTGGGTTAATTGTACAGGTTGAATATACAAGAATTCCACCAGGTCGAACCAGCTGCACCGCCTGATCAAACATTTTCCTCTGGTAATTTCCATCACTCCTTAAGGATTTCAGTGTTTCCTCCCCGGAAAACAGCCTAGGCCTTAAACCAAGAGCAGAACATGGAGCATCAAGCAGGACCCTCTCGAAGCTATTAGGAGGAAAACCCTTCGACTTTTCAACTCTACCGCCAATGACATGACTTTTCCCTGGCCCATTTTTCAATGAGTTTCTGTTGTCCTTGCCATTAGCTTTGTCGGCAGAGGTGACTTTAGCTCCGTTCACATTGAGAGAATCTGTTGGACACAACACGGTCCCATTCATCTCCTCTTTAACAATGGAGCATGACTTTGAATTTGGAGTACATACACTATGGTCCGATTGAGATAAGTCAGAATCATTAGTGTTAACAGATTTGAGAGCATCAAGCTTGTATGTCACTATAGACTTCAAACCCAATTCAGCAGCCAAATTCTGAATATCAATTACTTTATTGTGGGACCTATCACAAGCAACAACTTCTCCTTCATCCCCCATGAGCATAGCAATAGCAGTTGTTTTACCACCTGGAGCTGCACACATATCCAAAACCCTCTCACCCTTCTGAGGATCTAGGGCATGAGCAGCAACGATGCTTGGCAGGTTTTGGAGAAATATGTCACCCTCGAGAACTTTGTTTAGAGAAGGAAGATCAAACACTCGATCACTCATACAAATGGCTTCACCTTGCAAAACTCGGAAGATTCCAGCCCTGGACATCATGGCGGTTCCTCGGCCAATGTAAAAGCCCTTCCGCTGATAATAATGAGGATCTGTGTCTAAGCCCTGAAGTATAGTCCCACGTGTTATTCCAGTACCCCATTTCCCATCAGATCCAAGTCGCTCAAGAGCAACAGAAACTGCAACAGTATCTCCTTTCTCGACATGAGCACTACAAGCCAAAACACCAGGAACAAACACCTGAGCACCTCGAAGAACTGCCTCAGCACATTTACGGCTCACAATAACCTCTTTTAAAGGTTGCCCAGGTGCATGAGCGTATTTAACTTCATGAGGTCCTGAGCCTTGAACAAAGACGACATAGTCTAGACCAGGTATGGGGCACTTGTGTATGACATCATTGCTTCCACCTCTCTTGGAAGAACTGTCGGTATTGTCCAACTCCATGTTGGATCCACCCACAGGCTCACCGATGCCAATATCCACATTTGTTCCATCTTTACGAATTCCATATTCCATTTCCTTCAACTTCTGGATGACAGCATCACTGGTTGTCTTTAGACTATTTACACGAAGACAAGAGTAGCAAGATGGGCGAGTTAGGGCTTCAGAGATACGGGCAAAATGGTCAGCACCATAAGCCTTGATAAAATACTCTTCAACTTGAGGATTCCAATGAAGAGTTGGTTTATAACAATAACGCTCAGAAGGATCCATTAGAGAAGATGTATCCTCCTCTAGAACGGAGCAGCCCTGGTGGAAAGACCTTAGGAGCCTACAAAGTGGACAAAACAGTCTTAGTCTTTAGGACTTCTAAGCAGGACACTGTAACTTGGATGCCACAACAAAAATCAAGCCATGACAGAAGAATTCAACCCGCTATCTAATTTCTAATACTTATAATACAAGGGGAAAAAGACTTCATTCTTCTAATAGGACAAAAGTTTTAGGTATGTCCTAAATCTGGGAACTATCATACAACCAGAACATAATTCAAAGAGGTAGTCAGAACAAACATTACACACGGAAGCCTTAAAAACTGCGTCCTGTGAGGCAAATGCACAAACTAGCACAACAGGAACCAAAAGGAAACGGAAACAATCCAACGGGTCAACAAAATCTGATTCTTGGTGATGACATTAATTTTAGTTGCCTGGTATGAATCAAGCAACTGTCTAATGTATACACTCATCTTGGAAGCCGGAAACACTGAAACAATCATTCGAAGAAATCAACAGAGCTACAAGTAGCACAAAAGTATAAAACTTTCGCAATTGCTAATATTCTCAGAAGCAGATGGGGGGGGGGGGCGAGGGTTGTCAACACTCAACAGAACAGCACAATAAGCTTTCTTCATTAGCTAAAGCAGAAAAATTCGACAGAACCCGATAATGAGCATGAAATCCCTGAGCTTAGTTCAATCAAAAGCATGTTCCAGATTCTATGACCTAAGTTCAGCTGACAATATGGTCCAATACTCCAAATTCTGACTGCTGCTATCAGAACAACAGCATTATCTCGACGATTCATGTTAGCCTACCCCAAATCATTTGCGACTAAGGTCTTTGTTGCTGCTACTGAAAAATGCTCAAGTGCCCACAACAAAATTCTTTCTGAAGCTAAAGTTCAATCAAACCAATACTACTACACTACAAGAAAAAGAACAAAGTTCCTCAATTTATGCACTAATTTACTACTAAAGGAAAAACCCAACAAAAATGTACCAAGTTCAAATCATATTAGCAAGAAAAAACCCAGAAAATATAAACATGAGGATGAGCGTATAGAGGAAGATAATCAAACCTGGGAAATGAGATTATGCTTCTGCGACAGTGAAGTGCAATAGAGCGTAAACTGTATAACATGAAGGTTTCTATTTAAGGAAGGTTTCTATCGTCGATATTTTAATGGTTGCTCTGCCCGGTAAATCTCTGTCGCCTTTCGCCGGGGTCTGCCTCCCTCTTCTTTTTTTTTTTTTTTTTCCTGAAATGTTTGATTATTGACTCTTGCGAATGTGGCAACCTTCAGAGGTCTAACTTGACCTCGTAGACGACTAGATGGGTTGTTGGCTTGCGAGGATGTACTAGTTGAAGGGGTTTAACTAGACTTGATTGGTCGCTTTGAGTCGGGCCAACTTCAAAGACGTTCGTTTCTGGTTCGGGTCTAATTTGAGTTCTATACTTGATTTCGACTCGGTTACAAATCTGGTCTATTTAGTTTCGATATATTAAATCGGACCATTTTAGATAGGTTCACTTTGATTCCGGTCCAATTAGACTATTAGATACTCGGATGAACTCTCATAATAACATCTTTGACGGAGACATGTGTAATTGTTATTGTTAGAGTGATTGGGGTCGTGTTCGAGTTAATAATGTCTATAAGGGTTTAGTCAATCAAAGTCAAGTTAAGGTCAATATCGGATCAAATTATCTTTAAGCTACATTCGGATTAGATGAGTATCATTTCAAGTTTAATTCAGGGTAGTTTAGATCAGAGAAACAAGCTCATGATATATGCATGAGCAAAGTTGTACTAATACTCCTAATAGTGAATTAGGCCATGTTTGATAGGACTTAATATAAGTAGTATTCCGATCAGTTCATAATCATTTAGATCAGATCAAAGTCATTCAAATCAGATCAGATCAGAAATGTTTACATTTCTATCAATGTATTTGGTTCATAATTGATACCGATTCATTGAAATTCAATCAAAATTTGAACACATTAAGATCAGTTCAGAGTCATTCAAATCAGATCAGATAAGTATCATTCAGATCAGATCAAATCAATTTAGAAAGATGCGGTTTTATCAAACAGGGGCTTAGTGCTACAAGATGTGTTGAAAGCAAAGTAATATGAAACGAAATAATGAGGAAAAACACAATAATGTAAGATAAAACATAGGAGTATGGAGATTAATTAGATGGACGAACAATGCATTTCTATTAAGTTTTGTAGAAAATGTGATACAAACTGTGACTAGTTTGAGGACACTTGATTTTGGAACATTTAGACTATTCCAATAATAATAAGGCGAAATATTAAACTTATTGCTGTGATCTGAATTATTCATCCATCAATGTGTTTAGGTGTACGGCCGCCTTATTTTCGTGCCCTTCGGAGTTTGTACTTCTTTGCCCAAACATGTTTTCCTTTGATCTTGAGCTTGGCTGTACTTTTAACTCCCAAGATTAAATCTATGGTTGCAACATCTTTCATAATAACACGAGCAAACAGAGGTTGCTTAGTGCTAGTAGAAGGCATATCCACATATTGCACACAATCCCCAAAATATGATGTGAAGACATTAACAAGGTCTTCTTGAGTAACCGAAAAACCATTTGAAAATGTCACGTACAAGCTCCTATCTTCTTCATCAACATAACCTTGAGAATATCGTGACCAATTTTGATGCATGTTACGATCCATGGGAAAGCACCGGAATTGGAGAGAGCCAAATACTGGATCTGGAAATCCTGTAATTTTAAAAGGCTGGCTCGAACAAAATCCGAAATGACTACCATATTGGATTCTATATAGGATATCGGAAAACATGCAAGAACAAGTCGTCCTTAGGAATTGTTTTATACGGGAAATTACCGTATACTTACACATGTATAGTGAGTGTATAGGCACCTTCAAGCCTAAAGGGTTACTAGTAGCTACTATACCTCTTGTAGTGTAGTATTCATGAAATGAATCGGAAGATGACAAGAAGTTTATATACGAAATGATTTCCCTAATTGTAACTTCTGCATCATCTATATGGACCACCATCAACAAATTTTGCACAAGATTATGGTCATCGTTAACATTTGCAAGCCAATTCAATAGTGCCATAATCAAGAGGGACATTTTCATATCACATGAAAAAAATCCCAATAATGATAAAAAGAAAAGTCGATATCCATGATAGATGCAATCAAGATTTGTGGCTGTTGATGGATACATCGTGATAAAAATGGCGAATTAAACTATATGTAAAAGAATACAAATCAGAGCAACTCTGACTGTTTTTTTTTCCTGACTGGTTTTTTTTAGATGCTCAACGAAAGTTGAAAGAAAATGGACGCTATTATTTGGTTGAGAATGAAGGCTCTTGAATTACGGCAGATTGCGTATTTATAAAAGAATGGATTGTGCATATATGGAATTACGTACAATGATAGCGGACAAATGTATTTTTTTCATTATAATTGTCATTTTAGTCAATGAGTTTACTATACACAATATGATCAAGAAGTCGTAATATACGCCCTTTATTTGTAAGACTTACTTCCGTACTACACAATAAAAATTAACTTTTTGTCACAATATTATTACATGCTCCTATATTTTACAAGACAAGAATTCAGATTTAATTTATATCAAGCACTACTTCAGACATAAAAACTTTTCTTTTGTTTATTGATTTGAAGTAGTACTTCTTTTATTTGTTCTTGGATTTTGCGCGTAATATTCATTGTACACATTAAGCATTAATCTCGTCAATCTAGTCCATGAGTCTACTTGAGTACTCGTATGTACTAGTGGTGTACGTATTTTCTATGTTAGTTCATGTTTGAACCAAGTTTCTAGTTTTAGGTATTTAATGATTGTTTTTTTAACAAAAAAAAAAAAAAAAGTATTCATGAAGCAAAATATGAAAAGTCTACAAATTTTTTTTTTTTTTTTTTTGAAAAACTATTTCTTTATCATGTACAGACATATATTAGACGAGATTTAGGCTACATACAGATGTATGATCTGACATTAAAACCTTATGATGTGACCATATCATAGGATAATTTTGTAACAAATAAGTTGATATGAACATATAAATGTCCAAATGTAGACATATAGAGATTATGCATGTACCAGAAAATTAATTAGCTTATCTCACTATTATTTTACTAAGGGGTCTAGGTATATCTTGAGGGATCATTATTTCTTAAAAGGTGTGATATTATCATGATTTCATACAATCACCAGGATTCTATGACAAAAATGAAAATTTGCTAAGGATCATCCTTGATACTTCTGCATTTTTGGATTTAGATAAGATTTTGCTTGTGTTCACATACACACATTGATTTATTTGGATTGGATCTTAAGTAGCATGATTTGTTACCTATTATTCTGATTTTTTTGAAGCTTACATGATTTGTTCCCTCTTTTGTTATGTGAAATTCATGATCTATATCCAAATTAATATTTCACCTGATATATGTCTATACATATCCATGAGGGGAACTTTTACTATTTTTATCTTAGAATTAGTCCATAAGTCAACTATATTATTTTGTTTATGGGTTAACAAGTATTAATAATTTGGATGAAAGCATTAATCAAAGGATACTCCTAGAGTTCTCTACATTAACCTATTAGTAAAATTATTACGTTACTAATAGTAAAATAAGCGGCAAATTCACGTGGTACCCCCGAATTATATCAGAATACACGTGGTGCCCCTACTTTTAAAACTTGTACAATTTTGGTGGCCCGGAACTTTGCACCTATAGGCACGTGATGCCCCTAACCCCCTAATTCACTAATGCCGTTAACTTTTGGATATTAAACGGTGTTAGTGAATTAGGGGGGTTAGAGGCACTATGTGCCTATAAGTACAAAGTTCAGGGACACCAGATTGTACAAATTTCAAAGATAGGGACCCCACGCGCATTTTGATATAGTTGGGGGGCAACATGTGAATTTGCCGTAAAATTAATTTACATTGAAATTATCAGTACTAAAACTACCCCTATGCAATACCTTTTAAATACCTCATATTCAAGTCCTACTTATATATACATTTGAAGATAAAGTGTTATGCTATAAAACATATATATATATATATATATATATATATATATATATAAAATGTATTACAAATGTTCATATCTCACAATTTTAATTTGTCCCCAAAACATGCCTACTTATCCTGAGAAAGGTCGCACCACAATCTTATAACAAAACGATCGATCTATATTCTCATATACGAGAGTTTCTGTAACTTAATAATTAAGTCGATATGTACATTATATATCCCAAGACTAGCTTTGAATAGAGATAAGAGTACCTCTTAGCCTTACTATCGAGCCAGAGACTCACTTTGTAAGTCGGAGGTGTCCTCATGGCTAGAGTAATGGGGTAATGTTAAGGCCGTAGTAAGACTAGAACCGATGACGCTAGGCGGGTTCGAGAAGCCGTATAGGGACACATACACTCCACTAGGACGATTATTCGGGAGCACAATAGGGGGCTCATCTGGATTCATCAAAACTTGGACCACCTTCCGCATATTAGGTCTCATGTTCGAATCTAAATGTAAACAAGCAAGGGCGGCACACAATAACTTCATTGCTTGACCCTTGTCGAAATCCCCTAGTAGTTTTACATCCACGCACTCTATCAATGAGCCCTTCACATACATGTCCCAAACATAGTCTACCAAGCAACTTTCCCCTAGGAGATTATTGAACCTTTTCCCACAAACAACTTCCAAAACCACAACCCCAAAACTATAGACATCGGATTCAGTTGTCGCCTTGCCAGTGTAGCTAACCTCGGGTGCCATGTACCCTAAGGTCCCGGCCACCATTGTGGTGACCTCAGTCGCGTTCTTTAGCAATCTAGCTAGGCCAAAATCACCAAGATGGGGGTTAAAATCCGAGTCTAACATAACATTGCTAGGCTTGACATCTCTATGCACAACTGGATCACCACATTCTTCATGAAGATACAACAATGCTGATGCTACACCTGTTAGTACTTTGTACCTTTGCTTCCAATCAAGAAATCTGCGCCCCGTGATGAATTCTTGAAGACTCCCTTTCGCCATGAATTCGTACACTAACAGGAGATGCTCATTCTCATGACACCAACCTTGGAGTATCAATATGTTCTTGTGCCTTAGCCTACCAATTGTACATACTTCTGCTAGGTATTCCCTTTCACCTGGTGTTATTATTGCATATAATAACAAAGCATTGAGTCAGTCTGTCTCTGGTGGTTTCTTACGAAACTAAAACTACGTAAAATCGACCCATATATGCAACTCCTAGCTGACTGCTGCATCATCTAGACTAACTGATGATCATGCTTCAAACATAAGATACAGAGTTCCTCTGTTTTATAACTTGAACAAAACATGATTACAAGCATTTCTCTTAAGTAGCTTTTATATGAAGATAAACAGAAATGAACATCAATTATTTCTATTATCTTGTTGCAATGAACATCAGAAGGTATACACATAAATATACTAACATGTAACATTAGTAGTGTTCATTATCCTACGTATCAACTATCAACATATGTATATCTAATCTAAATAATTAGTGAAAGAGAGACGTAAACAAGAAGAATCAAAGTAAATCAAATTATTGTACATTACCTTGTTGAGAGTTAGCAGAAATCTTCTTGACAGCAATAGCCTGAGAAGAATCAACAATGTGGCCTTTATAAACACTCCCAAAACCACCACTTCCCAACAAATTATCCTTACTAAAATTCTTAGTAGCCTTAGCAAGTTGCTTGTAAGTGAACTTCTTAGGGGCCGTGGTGGCGGACCGCCTTTCAAGATCTTCCATCCTCCTAATCCTCTCCCTCTTCCTAGCCACGCGCCTTCGGATAATAGGGAATGCACACAATGACATGAGAATCAATACCCCTACAATTGGAAGGACACTTGCCAAAACAATCCTCTTTTTCTTGTTGTCCTTAACAGTTGAGTATGGCAATGGAATGGAGGTAAAAACCCAGTCAAAAATTTGATGGGTTTCGGTTAAAGTACCAGTTGAGGCAGTAAAACCTATGAATGAAGAGCTTGGGACAGTCTTTGAGACCTTAATTGTTTTGTTAAGGAAACTTGTTAAGGGATACCCTACATAACCTACATAGATTTGGAGCTCTTTAGTCCACCCATCATATGATATTTTTACCCTGATATCTTTACCACTCTTGAGGTAAATGTTGGATGAATTCAGTGACTTAGCAACTAGAGAATTCATCACACTCACTGTATTAATTCCTATGTGGTTACCATCAGGATCCCATTCGTTCTTGAACGTGTCGAATTCGATTGCGAGTTGTTTAACTTGATCTGTTCCACCTAAGATTAACCAATTTTAGACGTGTTAATGGTCTTAATCAACATATATCAATGTCAACAGATGTATTTCTAGCAAGTTCCTCTGTTTTATGCTTGGCCCATGGGTTTATCTAGTTTAACCTCTTTTTCTTTTTTAAAAACAAAAGCGATGTAGACTAATTTTGAACTTGATTAAGATGCCTAAAAGATACTCTCTCCTATTTAAAAATATATCCCCGTTTTGTTTTACTATTTTAACCACTGATGTACACTCATTTCTTATCAAGTCGTTGGCATCGTACGTAAATTACTCAACTTATTGAATTAAATAAACACACACTAGTATAGTAGTATGACATACATATGATAATTTAACTAGCTAATTATATCATATACAAACTTTTTCCAGGAAATTTAATTAATTAGTCAGCAACTAACAAAGATTACAACTAATTACCTACTACAAATCTTTAAACCCTCTTGGTTGGTGACCATCACAAATTCACACCATATATATATGCTGATCATATAAAGTTATAAACTAACACAACTACTAGATACTAGTACGACTACAAGATCCAATGAATATCATTATTGTCAATGTTTAATGTTCTGAAAAAAAAGTTCAGCCTTTTTGTCTTTACTACATGTAACATGCTTATAGTATTAAGTTATTAATTATCCTAAAAAGCCTTGAACAATTTCCAAAGTTAAAACTTTTTATAATTTTTGCAATAACTTTACTAGCCTTTTGGCCAAGATCACGCTTAAGTTTATGTGTACATATATAGTGAAAAGTTCATATTGATTAGTTTACGCAAATTCTCGCATGAGACGGTCTATTTGAAGTGTACTACTTGTCGTAAATTAAAACAAAGTATCAGTAATGATTTACACACATACCTGAAAGCTTTGGATCCATAAGACCAAGGTAAGAACCGACCAAGGTAAGAACCAAAGCTAGAGTTAGGAGAAGGTTGATCATCTTGAGCAACAACAAAAGTCATACCATCACCAGTAAACTCCTGATTAAGACGAGGGAAAATCTTGAAGGAGAAGCTAGTACAGAAGGAAGCAGGCCATACTTGGACAGGATTATTGTACAAAACTCGAGCGATAGCGTTGAAATCATCTGTAGATGAGCTGTTTCTTGACACGGTTGTTAAGTTCAAGTACCCTTCTCCTGGAGAAACTGCTCCCATGCATAGAAGATCACCTCCTGGTTTACAGTTTGAGGTGTTAAACTCAGGGAAACTGAAAATAATATTTTGATCAGCATCATCACAATAAGCTGAAGAAGATGAAGATGATGTTACTATGTAACTTGTACTAGTAAGTAAAATTATTAGTGATAATAGTGGAATTACTGTAGAATTTGTCATGGTTGTTCTTGGATTTCTTAAGATTGGGTAGAGGTTTTCTTGGAAGTTAATTAGCATGGGTATTAGTGAAAGAAAGAAAGAGTTGAAGACAAGAGTCTTATAGTAAAGTCATCGATAGATTTTGTCATTTTAAGAAAAATACTTAGAAAAGTTTTGTTAGGACTTCAAAGAGAAGATGTATTTTAATTTGTCTTTGGTTGAAGTTAAGATATTGTTTTAGGAGACCAGGGAGTACTTATAATAAGATGGTCGAAGAATAGTACATTCTTTAAGTTTTTGGGTCGACTCAATATTTATACCATAATTCTTAGGCTATGATGAATACGTAAATTTTCTCCATTAGGTATCGGAATATAAAGCATATAGCACATGTAGTCGTAAAGATTTACCATGACCCTAAATAATGAAACTCTCGTTATATTGATCAATTCTTTGTCAACTATCTATAGACCGGAGGTTCAGATTTTACATAATTCTAAGACACCTGCAAACGGTGGAGTAAGTTAAAGTATTCATACGATCAGATAAAACTAATATTATGAAAATTTACCCTAAAAAAGGAAAATACAAATAAAATTGCTTTAAAATGAGATGAGACTAAATGAACTACATTGATTACAGCATACCCTTTTGGCTAGATAGTGGAACATTTACATTTCTCAATCTTGGTTATGACTAATTCCACCAGCATAATTGAGTCTTTTTTCTTTTTTTTACTTTTCTCCTTCCCATTTGGTGGAAATTACATTAGTTATACTCGTATTAGATAGTGAATAGTAAATGTTTGTTTGTCTTTCTAAGGACTTTGAAATTTTGATCTATATTATCTCAATAGATGGGACCACATGAGCTTCCTGCCTCTTAACTCCTTTCCCTCACTAGTCATTAGTCAATGTGAGAATCATGCATTTATTTTCAAGGGACATACTGTATGAGTTGGAAATGTTTACTTGCATTTTTGAGGACAGAATGTTGTCAAGGTCAATGAATTTGGGATAAGTCAATAATCTACTATTGTAGTCTTCTACGTCAAGATCTCGATAGAGGACAGTGGTTCAAGACACTGTGTCAAACTCAGATCTAGCAACTTAAATCCTCTAAATAGGAACACATAATGTTGAGATGTTAATTTTTGGAGTTTCCGTGTTATACAAGTGCATAAACCGTAATGTGAAACCGCCTCGTAGAAGCCAGTTGTCAATTGTGACGATCATACACGGTGGCGGGTGCCCCAGCAAAGAATGTGGCATCAGTATTCACAAAGAAGGCACAATAATCGAGTAATCAACAATGAGATCGATGGGACATTGGAGCATGGATAATGGACCAAATCCAATTGATTTCACCTGGGCTTCAGGAGTTTGTACTTTCAGCTAGCTTACCGCAAGTTCGAGGTATTGTTGGGTTATTACAAACCAAGCTAAGTATTCTTTATTGGCAAGAGGAGCTTTATAATAATATGTCTATATACAGGCAAATTAAGTCCCGTGAAATTGAGGTAGCCTTTTGTTGCGCAAATTATATCATGCTCCCGGAAGCACAATGAGCATGGTGGGGACCACACTTAAAATAATTTAAAATCTATTTAAGTGTGGTCCCTACTCCTCTATTGTGAGGAGCACCACCATGCCCCTTGTGCTCCCGGGAGCATGGTATAAGCATTGCTTTTGTTGGGATAGGTATAACGTCCTTTAAAATAATCTTAAATGATGAAAAAATAAATTCCTTACTAGCGATGAAAAGTAAAATCAGATGATGCACAATTACTCTATGAATTATCTGTAAATTCAAGTGCCCTAAATTCCACATTTTTATACCATATGCATATGTAAGTAATTGACCGAACTCACGTTGCACAAGGTCTCATATAAAACCCTCAAAATAACTCATTGTAAGACCAACTCTATAATTTTTTTAAGATTAAACGGTGTTTATTAATTAATCGAAAAGATAGAGCATCCGTTACAATGGACCGGAATAATCCCACACTACATCGACTTTTCCAGTCACACGCTCACACCCCATCTATCTAGCTACTCTATGCGCACACACATTAGCCTCTTTAGAACAATAAAGAAAACTGACCTCAAATGAGAAAAGTAATAAAGTAAATTAACAATCATAAGTAAATTACTTTGGTAGACCTTAATTCAATTTGTATTTTATAATTAAATAATATTTATGGGACTTTCACGTGGTAGCACTAACCTATAACAAATTTCAATTCATACCCAATTAAGTTTAGCCTTTTCACGGTGTACCCCTACCTAAACTATGTACTCTGTTCACCAACCCGATAAAACCTAACCTCTATTAACTACTATTAGGATGAAGGCCCGTGCATTACACGAGTCACATGATAATGTTTTCTATTAAAAATGATATATAAAATGAAAATTAATTTTCACCCGGGGTATAAGGTACGGTTAAACACTTAAACATCCAAAAAATAATATATGTTTTATATATAATCTCATTACTTATGATAAAATTTAAAAAGTTTATATTTAAGTGGAATCATAAGAGATGATTAAGGGCCTGTTTGGTAGTATTAGCTGTTTGGGTAGCTGTTAGCTGTTGAGGTAGCAGGTAGCTGTTAGCTGTAGAAGTAGCAGTTTAGGAAGACGTGTTTGGAATGATTAGTTGTTGAGTTTGATAAAATTACTTAAAAGGGTATGCAATACATGGTTTTTGGAATTAAATGTTTGTGTTTATTTTGCAATTAGGGATGAACTCGTGAAAAATTATTTAGCTATAACTTATAAGAGAAAAATATACAAACAAAAATAATCTCATTAAACATAACCATGGTTTAAAATAAATATATATCGAGCAACATAATTGAAATTACTACATAATTCATAATACAAATACTTAACATCAAGATTAGAGCTGTAACACCCCCAATTTCCTGGGATTTTAGAAAATATAACTATTAATTGAAAAACACGAATAATTGGGAGTGTTACCGCCACGATCGACTCCTAAAATCAATCGTTAAGGCAAAAGAAAAACATACTAGTGATCTAAATATCCCGAATACAAATTCAAATCTTATTACATAATTTTATAAACCAAAATACTTCTCAAAAGACCTAATAGAGTGCGAAAGCGAAACCAAAAAGGAGAATAAGCCGACAAAAGAACTTATAAACTAAATGGTGATCGTCTCTCTTGCCCTTGAAAACCCGGAAGAAATTCAACTACCAACCTGCAAGACTAAAAAGTAGAAAACGTCAATCAAACGGGTTGAGTAAGAAGTGTCTTATCTAGAAAGCGTTGTTGGAAAGTTTTACTCAATTATATAAGACATTGAAACTTTAATCCTTGAAATTGCTCAACAAAACAAAAGATTGTAGATTTGAAATATAATTATTTTTCTCAATCTTCTAAAGTAATAAGAGCATTTTAATCCAAATAGCATGCCTTCAAAACAAACAAAAGAAACAGAAATCAAACATTCCAAAAATAGAAATTCAACACTTCTTTCCTTATTGTTCAAACTGTTTTCCTTCAGTACAGGGCCGTCTCCTCAAACCAGTATTCCCGAATGCATGCATCCCCCTCAGAACATCCCCCTCAGAACCTATTCTCGAGGGGAGGAGATAAAGGTTCAGGGTGGAGGATCAATCCACCCCATCTATATATACATTGTGCACAAATAATCAAATAGACCATTACGGTCACCCTGTACTCCTGTTAACTCCCTCAACAGAGTTAACACCAATTCTAAAATAAAACTCTTATATAACCATCTCAATCATTTCTCAAATAGTTTGACAAAGATACAAACACAAGCTATAATTTAATTCATCGATAAACCTTTGGCTCTAAAGTTTGTTTCTTAGCAAACACTCTTTAAAACACTTTCATTGCCAAACGATCATAAATCACTTTTCATTAGCACATTGTAGATAGATACTTTTTAAGGAGATAAGAAATCTTCTTACCTTGATCAGCAAAATAGTCTCATGGTAGCTCAGCAAGTCCTAAAATTGCTCCTCTACAAACTCGGACTCTACATGAATATATGATATGCATTTAAATCAGTTATGCTCCTAGAGTGTGTTTATGAATATGCTTATGATATGCATTGACATCTACTATGCATCGTAATTAGAAGAGCAAACACATACATCGAGAGAGCGCCATAACTTCGCAATCTAACCAACAAACATTCATATGTTCCAACACCATTTTAATGAAACTTCTAACCTCTATACTATTCGTTTTAGTATCCATACACTTAATCAATGAATAACTCTTAACATGCTTCAAAACATACCCAAACGACATTCAAACGATACCAATTTCAACCAATTTCAACCAACTTCGACTATACACTAATAGAAACACTTTTACACCATATTCTCATAGTAATCTCTTTGTACTCATCATCTACACAACACAACCAGACTTTAATCCTCTAATTTCCACCTCTAATCAACCTTCAAGCACTCCTTAATCATTACTCATATTTGCCCACAACTCACACACATTCAAATTAGCCAAAACCAACAATTTTATAACTCAATCACTACGTTCAAACCATATTAACTCTCAATTAAATCTGCCTTACTTACCAAATCAATCCCAATGATCTCAACTTATCGACAAATAACCACAATAACAAACACCAACACAACTACAAGCTCCCTACATAAGAACATATAATTTTTTTCTCCAATTTATCATAAACTCCACCAAAACATCACAAACAAAATACCCATCTTATATGAACCCTAGAAATGAATTATGAATCACAATATAACATTTATATAACATTATAAATCATCAAAACATATTGATTTTCGGAAATTCGAATTAAAATGCATAATTAGGTTTAAAAATCGAAACATGAGATTTAAGAATAAGAATTGTACCAAATTGATGCAAAGTATCGATGGGAGGAAGGGAAGAAAGAGGGTGTCGAAATGTGTCGGAAAACGTCGCCGGAGCAGCCGAAAATGCGGCCGAGATTGGTAGACGCGCGCGCGGGTGAACAAAGGAGGACGGAGGAGATGAGTGCGCGCGAGGAAAGAGAACACCGGCCCGGGAAGGAGGCTGACGGTGGTCATCGGTGTGGGTGGTGGCCGGATTGCTGGTCGGCTGGCAATAAGAAGGTGAAGATGAGATTGGAGATGGAGGGAGTCCGATGGACTTCTCTGTTTCTTCTTCTTTTTTTCTCTTTTTTTTTTTTTTTTTTTTTTTTGTGTGTGTGTGTGTGTGTGTGTGTGTGTGTGTGTGTGTGTGTGTGTGTGTGTGATGTGTGTTTAGGCGTGCAACTAGGATTAGAAGTAGGTTTAATCACTAATAGTGGGTAGGAGGGAGTGATGAGTTTAATTAGGGGTATTTTGGTAAGATGTTATAATTAGTAATGTAATTTAGGTTTTGAAATCTAAAATTTGTATAATTTCAAATCATATATAGTATGAAAATACAACTTAAGACTTTTCAATATGAAAGTAATTCCATAAATATAATTAGTTATAAATATAATTAATAAATGAGTAAATTGTTTTCATGTCAAATAAACCTTTAAATAAAAATATAAATCATGAATTCCAATTAGAATAAAACCCAGCAAAAATACGGAGTATTACAAGAGCTCCATAAAAATTAACAAGTGCATCATTTATCTCTCCATAAAGATGCAGCAATGCTATCTCGAATAGCTTTCATTTGGGTAGATCTTCCTCCGCTTGTGTCATTTGGTGAAGAATCAATGCAATCAAATAGATCATCAGGAGGTATGTAATCTGGACTTTGGTCAAGTGCTTGAAAATTTGGATCAGTTTGTGAATTGATTCTGATATAATTGTGCAAGGCCATCATAGCTATTATTATATGTACTTGCGTCTCGATTGTGAATTGTGGCATTCTCGTAAGTATCTTCCACTTTGCTTCAAAACTCCAAAAGATCTTTCAATACAACTTCGAAGAGATGAGTGAGCCCTATTAATATTCACGGGCATTTTTAGGTGGCTCACGTTCAAATTGTTTCTTATGATACCTTATTTTGGGATAAGGTACCAAGTAACCATCTTTGTCGGGGTAACCTTTATCCACCACGTAGTATTTTCCTATATTAACACAAACAATATAATATCAACTCACTTAAATTATCAAATTAGACAAACTAGAAAATATTACCTCTTGGCGGCTTAGGAAATTTCATTTCAGGTCTTTCTATCGCATGAAGAAGAACACGAGCATCATGAGCCGATCCTTCCCATCCAGCGGACACAAATATAACACATATCAAAGTCACATACACCCATAACATTAAACGTAGGTGTTCCTTTTCTTCCTCTATAAGGCATTTGCTCCATCTCAGGGATACATGCTCCTATATGTGTGCCATCAATGCACCCAATGCAATCCTGTTAAATAATTGTATTTAGAAACATGTAGCAACAAATTGGTGAATTTTTTGGCAGAGGAAAGATAATTACCTTAAAATATGGCATGTATCGTTCATCCGTTGCTATTTTAGTTGGTATACCTTTGAATTCAGGATCACCCGGTCTTATAATATCATGAGCAAGACCCTTAATTTGTCTATTAGAAATTGATACGCTCGACTTATTGTTTCACCTGAGCTCCAAGCACCCTATTTGAAGCACCTTGCGAGACGGTGTATAAAAAAATCCCAACTTTCTCAACAACTGACATGGTAGAGCTTGCTTCTAAACCATACTTGCTTGACAAATCTCTACACAATCGTAAAAGTAGTTGTGGCTCCACTCTTAATGCATTCACACATCTAATTGGATTCCCATCAAATAATTCTTTCATCCATCTTTCACCCGTAAGAATGGAAGTCATGCAAGGTTCCTTATGCATGTATTTATAGTGAAATATGAAGTTATTAACGAGAGTGTATATGCTTATGCTTCGTATCTTGATTGACATCCATAACCTAGAATGTGAAAACACTGTGTCATTTATTAAATATACTACATATAAAAACAACTTAACAATGAAGACAAACGAAATTTCTTGTTCAACCAAAGCAATGCAAACTCCTAAACAAAAACAAACTAATAAAAATAAAGACATAAAGAATAGTTATTTCATCAAGCCAATCACTTAAAAAGCTTAACTAAAAGATAATAGTAAGTCACTAATTGGCTTTGTTATCCTTCGTGCTAAAGAGATACTTAATCCAACCTAATCTACTAGAGTCACTTCCCACATTAAGAGTTGTCTCGAATGCTTGCAGAAAATTCTCATCATCATTCAATGCAGATGTAAAAGAAGAGTTTTGGAAATAAGCATCAAGACTTGGATTCTCCACATCATCCACCTCAAACTTTTCAGTCTCTTCCTGATTTATAACTGGAGTTGATGATCGATCTCCAGTAGCGTATGCATCAGTAAATAGTTGATTCAATTTGGTAATTATTATTCTCCTACGGTATAAAAACAAAGTTAATTATCCCCAAGCTAATATATTATATTTTTAATAATTGTAAAAATTTAACAAGAGTACGAATCCCACCTGAATCGAGATTGTTTTAAACTATTCCAATGGGCCCAATCTTTTTTTAAGCCATCATATTTGCTTTTGCAGCTATTGCAATTTGTAATCTGACTCCTAGAGCTGGCAGCGGGCCGGGCCGTGTCGGGCTTCGTGCCGGCCCGTCGTGCCCAATCACCCCGGAGGCCCGGCACGGGCACGGACTTCGTGCCTTCGGGCCGGGCTCGTGCCGTGCCGAAATTTTAAAACTCGTCCCGAGCACGGCACGAGGCACGAGGCACGTCGGGCTCGGGCCGGGTCGTGCTCGTGCTCGGGTCGTGCTCGTGCTTCGGGTCGTGCCCATGGTTCGGGTCCGTCGGGCCGGGGTCGTGCTTCGGGTCGGGCCTTTAAAAAAAATTCCAAAATTATTTTTTTCCAAAATTATGGATTTTGCATATTGTTTGTGCAAATTTATTATTTTTCATATTTATTTAATTGATTAAAATAAACTAAAGAAGTGAGACAAAATATAACTGAAATACCTCATATATATTTATTAATAGTCGAAGAGAGTTACAAATATAGATTATTGATACTAATGCTTTATTGATTAAACATAGTTAAATACTACGAAATAGTATACTACTCCAAAATAATGTAAAGTGATAAAATGTCATGAATCATATTTATTCATGAGTTGGTGATTGTTGGGATGTTGTGCTTGATTCGTCGGAGCTAATATCGTTATCAATGTTTTCGACGCCTTGACATTGTGCTTCCGCATCCAACCAATCCTTGTAGCACACACACATTTCAAGGGTGTCTGATCTCAAACTTGTTCTTTTTTCATCCAATACCCTTTTAGAAGCACTAAAGGCACGTTCCGAAGCAACCGAAGAGACTTGAATGCTAAGGAAGTCTTGTGCCATTGCAGACATCACCGGAAGTTGCTTACGTTGATCTTTCCACCAAACCAAAAGATCCAAGTTGCTCGAAGCTTCATCTGAAAAAGGACCCATATGATCATAATTCAAATACATTTGATACTCGGCCAAGTCGGATCTAGTAGATTGTCCCACATTTGCCCCTCTTTGATTAATTTTGGATTTAAGAGTAGCATACTTTGTACTCATGTGATCACCACTACTACCTGCACCGGAATGTGAAGACGATATACGACTTCTTGAACCAAAACGAGACTCGTAATTACTAAAAACATTAAAGAAAGCAGTTCTAATCTCATCACTATATGAATCTATATCGAAATCTAAGTTCATCATCTCCATATAGTATTCAATCAAAGAGACAGTACCATCAAATTTCCACCTAGGGTCTAAAATCATGGTAAAAACATAAACAAGTGGAATTTTTTTCCAATACTTAAGAAATTTTGCCTCCATTTTGGGTAAAAACCCACTATAAGAATCCGAACCACGATTATTAGAAAATAGTTCTGCAATGGAAATAATGTTTGAAAGAAAATGAGGAGAAGTTGGCTTATAAACATGAGAGAAAGATTTAGTTGCATCGGAAAAAGTTTCTAAAAAATCAAAATACATTTGCATATTGTTCCAATGCGTATCAAGTAAAGGGTTATCGGGAAAAATAGCATTCCAAAAGTTAGTCAAAGGCACTCTATATGGAATAATAGCGGACAACATAATATACATAGAATTCCACCGAGTGTTATTTTCGCAAGGAAATTTTCTATATTTCACACCAATTTCTCGGCAATAATTTCTCCATGCTTGACGTCTTACCTTGTTGGTGTGCAAGTGAAGAACTACAGTTCTAAAATAATCATGATATTGTCTAAGTCCTTCAAGACCATCACTTACACATAAGTTTAAAATATGACAAACACATCGCATATGCAACAAATCGCCGTTCAAAAGAACGTCATCTAGACTACTTTTTAGCATATTAGCCACAGCCGTCATACTTGTGGCGTTATCAAAAGTAAGTGATAAAATTCTAGATTTAATACCATAATCAGAAATGCCATTAAGAATAATGTTATGCATGTTTACGGCATTATGAGGATGCTCTAACTTTGAAAAGCAAATAATACGTTTTTGTATTTTCCAATGAGCATCTATCCAATGAGCAGTAATGCATATATAAGAAATACCAATACCGGAATCCCAAGCATCAGCGGTTAAATTAAACCTACATGTCAAAGAAGCAAATTCAGAAATTAATTGATGCTTCATAGTTAAATATTGTGCCATTGCATTGCTTTTGCATGTTCTCCTTCCCGTTGGCTTGTGCTCGGGGTTGTTTGAAGTGACATAATTATTAAATGACGGATGCTCAACACTTAAAAATGGACTTTCCATTTGAATAACCATTTTAGATAATTGTGCACTACAATGATCATAATCATAAACATATTGCTCTTTTCCTTTGGATTTAGACATGTAATTGTCCATTGATCTTTGACTACTATCGGGCAATTTAGAACACATTTTCATGTGTCGAAGCAAATGGCCGGTTCCGTTTTTTGATTTGCAAGTAAATATAGTACTACAATGCACACACTTGGCTTTTAACTTGTCAACGGTTTGGATAAAAGATTGCCATACGGGACTTGCTCTAACTCTATTTCTAATTGGTGCCATTTGTTCTTCGGTCATCCAAACATCCGTGGGATCGGGCGGGATGGTTTGATCCAAATTTGTGGACGTTTGTGTGGAATCTTCTTGTGATTGTTGAAATGTGGGAATTTGAGGTGGAATTTGTGGTGGAATTTGTGGAGGTCGTTGATCAAAAGTGGGATGTTGTGGCATAAAAGGAAAAGTATTAGTAAATGAAGGTGGAATTTGTGAGGGTCGACTATCAAAGCCGGGAGGAGTTGAAAATAAATTTGTCGGAGTTATTCTTAGATTTTGTTGTTGATTAGGATCCAAAGCAAACGGTGTAAAAGATTGCCATTGCATGTTTTGTGGGTGGGAAGGAGTATAATTTGTGAATTGGTTCATGTCCGTTGCTTGGGTGGGTGGTGTTTGAGGGGATGATGTAGATTCATCCCGGAGACGTGATCTTTTGGAAGTGGAAAAAGGGTTTTGGAAATTTTGTTCCATAGCCAACAATTATGTAATGTAAATAATATAATTAATTATATTGTGTGAAGTTGTGAACTAATGCAAAATATAACTATGTGAACTAATGCAAAAATAACATGCAACAATGAATATAATGTTTGAAAATATAAAGTAAAGAAATTTCTCCCCCAAAATCGGTTTCGGAATAAGTGCGTCTAGCTTTTGAGAAGCTTGGTATTTGATCGATTCACGACTTAGAACCTTGGAGGTTGGACTTCGACCCTTCACCTTTTACTCTAATTTCCAAAATTAACAATTGAGTAATTATAATAAAATTTTAGATAGTATATATATTATATATTATTTGAGTAAGTAATTATATATATAAAATATTACAAGCAATTAGAGAGAGAAATATATAAGAGAATATTATACTAATGTTTTTAGTAATTGTAATGACTAATTAATATAAGATATAATTTAGGAATTGTGGAATTAATATATTATTTGAGTAAGTAATTTGTATTTATAATATTGCAATGGAGAGATAAATGTGTATGAGAAAAGTGTAGAAAAGATGAGTAGAAGAGTTGGAATGAATTGTGAAAAATTGAGTTGAAGTGTTGGGTATTTATAGTAATTGTGTATGGAGGGATAAGTGGTGTATAAGTAATTGGAGAAACTTAAAAAAAAAAAAAAAAAAAAAAAAACACACCAACTCACCAAGTAGCCGTTGAAGTAGCCGTTGAAGTAGCCGTTGCCTTCTTCCAACGGTCTTCTTTTTCGGGCCGGGCCGGGCTTTGGCGGGCCGTACCTAGCGTGCCTAATTTCGGGCCTAGAACGGGCCGGACCATCGTGCCTCGTGCCGGGCCGTGCCAAAGCACGGCTTCTTCCCCCATTTCAAAGCCGTGGCCCGGATCAAGCACGTCGTGCTTCGTGCCGGGCTGGCCCGATACCATTTCGGGCTGTGTTCGTGCCCGGGCCGGGCCGGGCCGGCGGTCGGGCCGCCCGTGGCCCGCGGCCCGTTATGCCAGCTCTACTAACTCCCTATAACCTTCTCCACATCTGTTTGGATTTCCTTCCATCTAAAATATTGCGCCCGCCCATTCTTACTTATAAACCGAAGACAAGCATCGCATAGAGCAATCATGTCATCCTCACTCCACTTAAAAAAGTTTCTTTTCTTTTCCTTTTCAGTTTTTTGTGCTTTTTAGAGCTAATAAGTAATTTTGTGACCCTTTGTCCCGTTATATATGATTTCATATTGAAATTGGAATTTAGAAATTTGAAAAATGGTTGAGGAAAGATGAGAGATTTTTGGAGCAAAAGAATGAATTGTTGAGAGTTTAGAGGAGAGGAAAACGTTTGATGGAGGATAATGATTTTTTTAGATATATATTAATTAAGGGTAAAATGGAGAAGAGAAAAAGTAAATGCTACTGCTACCCAGGAAATGCTTCTTTCCAAACATGTAAAGTAGCGTTTTGACTGGGTCAAAATGCTAAATGCTAAATGCTAATGTACTACCAAACATACCCTAAGTAAGTTAACTTATTATGCAAAAAATCATTTAAAGGGGTCTTTTGTGCTTAATTTATGAGCTGATTAATCTTTAGTTATATTAATGTTTAAAGTAATAGTACCACAACTTATCGCACTATAGTGATCTTCATGCAAATATATATTGCAATCAACATTATAAACTCACTTACTCACCCTTATTACATGCATAAACGTGACCAACTCTCCCTAGTTAGCTCAAATCTATTAACCATGTTGCTGCAAATATAGACATAGTAATCGACATAAGATTACAAATTGAGATATCATGAAAGCAGTAATCAAGGATTAGTGTCCAATCAAATAGGACATGAGAATTAGGCCATGTATGATACAACTTAAAAAATATGGAGTAGTTAATTTAGTTCATAAGCAATGAACTTGGTCTTTATGTCAGCATATATACAACTCCAATTCAAATCTGTTTAGATATCGTCAGATGAATCATAGGTGCCTTAGTATGTATGTACGTATGGTTAGTATTAGTATTTACGTATGATTAGATCGAAATACAGTTTTTGTATTTAGATGAACATCAAATACTTTTAATATTATAAAACTGCCAAAACTCTCTAAAAACCTCCGGTCAATTTGAGAGTTACAAAAAAGCTTCCTTTAATAATAGATTGGTAGATGATGTATAATGTAGACAATTAAATTTAATAGAATTAATTTTTATCCGTTGATCATATTATATCAAAAATAAATTCATTTCATATTTCTGTTCAACTTTATACAACTTAGGTCAAATTCAATATTTGTGTAAAGAGGCTTCAAGCTTTGAAAAACAACCTTTAAAAGATATCAATAGATAATCCTCTTTTTCTTTTTCAAACATTGAAAATGCAACTGCAAAAGCTTGTCAAGAATTGAACGAACTCCAGAGTAGGCTGATCCAAAGAATAGTGAGCTTTGTGCTAAGGAATATGAATCAGCCAATAAGTATAGATTTCTATATAGAGCAAAAGAAAGCTTCTATAAGGCATATTGGGTGGATATAGGGTATGATAATACAACTTATTTTCATGCTTCTATAAGAGTCAGAAGATCAAGTAACCATGTGATGCAAATCTCAGGTATGAATGGCAACCTACAGACAAATGAAATGGGGATACAGCAAACCTTCTCAGAGTATTACCAGAATTTGTTGGGAAAGAAGCTGAAACAAAAAGAGGGTTCATGTATCAACCATTAGAAAAGGAAACATTCTCAATGACAATATGCATGATGACCTACTAAGACCAATCACAAGAATAGAGTTAGAAATACTATGTTTGAAATCAATGGCACAAAAAGTCCTAGCCCAGATGGCTATACTAGTCAATTCTTCAAGGATGCCTGGAATACAGCTTGGGACTCAATAATTGAAGCCGTATTGGAAATTTTCTCGAGTGGAAAGCTACTCAGATAGATAAATTACAATGTGCTCACCATGGTACTAAAAGTAACCCACCCTACTTATGTCCTTGAGTTTAGGCCTATTGAATGTTGTAATTCTGTGTAAAAGTGCATATCCAAGATTCTAAGTGACAGAGTGAGAGGGGGGGGGGGCTCCTTCCATTTCTCATTAACCAGAGTCAAGGGGTCTTCATCAAATAAAGAGACATTGTTGAGAATATGATGATTAGTCAAGACCTGATTAAATTTATTTAAGTGTGGTCCATACTCCTCCATTGTGAGGAGGATCACCATGCTCTTTGTGCTCCCGGGAACATGGTATAACCATTGTAGGAAATATAATACAAAAAGGGAACTTTCCTTTATGTTTAATGAAAGTAGACCTTAGAAAGGCCTATGACTCAGTTGAGTGAGAGTTTGTATGGGAAATGTTCATTACTTTGAATTTCCTTGAAAAGATGGTAAAATGGATCATGGAATGTCTGTCTACACCCCCTTACTCTATCTCACTCAATGGTAGTTGTTTTGGGTTCTTCGAAGGGAAATGAGGATTGAGACAGGGTAATCCTCTTTCCCCTCTTATATGAACAATTGGCTTGGAATATCTCTCCAGTATATTGGGTGTGGTGGTTGAAAAGAAGGATTTCAGGTTTCATCCCTTGTGCAGCCAAACAAAGCTAAATCATCTTTGTTTTGCGGATGATTTATTCAAGGTGATAATTTTGCCGGTGATAATTTTGCCAAGACAACAATTACAGTTGTCAAGGCAAAATTAATAAACTACCAAATGTGCCCTTGAGTGTAAAATTACAGGGTGGCTATCAAAAGCTTATGGCTGATGAGATGTTTAGAAGGTTGTTCGATGGCAACAATCTAAAGGGGCGATAAAGCCGATAATTACGAGAGAGGGGCGCACGAGTCCAGGTGGCGAAATTCGGGGTAGAGGTGGAAGGACTGGAGGTTGTAATGGTGAGGAGTGTGAAGAGACGTGGGTTGAAGGGTGAATTTGGATAGGAGTATAGGACTATACGTCCATATGAGTGCTATTAAGTTTATGGTTTTTTAATTTATTTTGCTTATTTAGAGGGTAAAATTGGAAGTTACAAGAATTTGCCTTGGCAACGGTAATTGTTACCTTGGCAAATTCAGCACCCTTTATTTATGTGATGCTACTATTAAGAGGCCGAGTTTTGCAGGTCTGAAGTCTATTGTGATGGAATGAGATATAGTACAAAACAAGAAGTGGTGGACTTCTCACGTTTCAAAGAAGGTGAAGTTTCTTTTAGATACCTAGGGATCCAAATTACTGCAAAAAAAAACCTCTGTGATGGATTGTCATATTCTTATAGAAAAGGTTATGAGTAGAATCAGGCTCTAGGAGCTAGAAAGTTTTCCTATGCTGGCAGATTAACCTTAGTAAAAGCAATCTTGATCAATTTCCATGAATAGTAGGCAAGGGTCTTTATCATCCCAAAGATGGTCATAAAGAAAATATATGCAATATGCAGGAATTTTCTGTGGGCAATAATGAACACATATATTAAAAAGCCCGCTTGTATTTTGGGAATCAGTCTGTAAGCCAAAAGAGACTGGAGAACTAGAGATGCTTGAACCTGGAGCTAGCATTGGAAAATATGCTTGCTAGATTATAAGTTATGGATAAAATGTATTAACAGCATATATTTAAAGAATTATAATTGGGAGGATTATGATCGAGCCTTATGGTGATGTTGGTTGGTTTTGGAAAAAAAAAAAAAAAAAAAAAAAAGATTTGTGGGGTGAAGATTCAGAAGATGGAGGGTTTTAAGAATGAAAATTGGCTTCTCCCTGGTAATAAGTGCTCAATCTCAGCCGGCTATAAGTGAATATGTGGTGATTTCATAAAAGTTAAATGGAGTAAATAAATAGATACACCATGCCTAGGGCTGTTTTCATAGGATGGCTGGCTTCTTTTACACAGAAGTTGCAGAGGCGAGTAAAACTCAAAAGGATTGGTGCCTAGTGTCTTTACTGATCAGTGTTTACTCTGGTGTAATGCTACTGAAATCACATGAGCATGTGTTCTTTCAATGTGAGTATTCGAAGAAATGTCTTGAGTTGATTAAGAAATGGTGTCAAATCGACTTTCCTGAGGCTGATCGATCACTACAAAGCCAATGAAGCAAATTGCGGGAGTGATAATCTGTAGTCTAAAGTATCATATATATTTGGATGGCGTGGAATAGAAAATGTATTAGTTCACCCGAATAAGGCGTGTACTCTACTCAATTAAGGATGAAGTAAAAGCTAGGCTCCAAAATCTGAATTACAATACTTCATCCAAAGATAAGGATTGGTTAGGTAAAATAGAACTTATGTAAATTTTGGGATAGATCAATCTCCCAAACTGATTTTTGTCTTGGTTTTGACTTTCTTGAGTTATAAAATTTACATTTTCACAAAAGAAAAAAAAAATCAGTATTTGTCTTTATTTTATAATAATAAACACAGAAATAATATTTGAAAAACATCCGCCATTAAAAAGTAAAATATAGAAACACTTAAAAAATAATTAATTATTGAAAGTATACAAAATGCATTTTACAATAGGTTAATTATATTAGATATAATTGGCACATGTTATCATCAATCGATATTAGTTAATATTTGTCTAGAATTTGGATTTGAATAAATAACTTTTTCGTTAAAAAATAATACTCTTGTATCCTTGAAGTTTCCTAGAAATATCGTGGGAAACTTACTAACATACCCAATAACGTTTAAATGGTAATGGTTATGGTTCACGCTTATTGAGCAACTAGCGTAATACCCGTGCCATGCACGGAAATATATAGTTCAAGTTCAGTTATATAATAATTTATCATGTTGATTGCTCATCAAAGCGTTAGTTATATCTAGGGATGACTGATGAGCATGAGCGGGTACTTCCTCCAAAACTTAGGAACCGGAATCGCTAGCTAGGCAACGGTTCCTAAAATTTCGTACCGAAATCGGTACTGTCGGTTCCAACAACGGTTCCGGGTACCTGTTTAGCTATACGGGTATAGTCGGGTATAGTCAATGCCAACTCTCTACTTTAACTCTTCCAAAAATAGTTGTAACAAAGCTATGACACACAAAATGTCACTATATTAGTACTCCATATTTCATCATGAACAACAATAAAGCTTATTATCAGATTGTATAGCTTTGGCTAACATAAAATGTCATGTAATATATAAGGTAATTTTTTTTTTTAACATAATATAAGGTAATTATATGTCACTTGTACCAAACATAATTAAACTAAATTGTCCACCAAATTAATCTCTTTCTTGTTTAATCATAACCAAACACAAAAACTTGCTCAAACCCAAACGTTAATCTTTGTAGTTATACAATATTGCATATTCCGTACATGCTGTAGCATTTCATAAACTCAATCTTCATGTTTATAATATATTATCACTTCTTTAATCCTCACTTGATCATCGTCCCACTAACTACTGGCCTGATATCCTTTATATTATAAAAGCAACATAAAAGTTAGTACACGCTTGGATGACTACACATACAAATAAGCTTTTGATCATAAAAAAAAAAAATTCAAAGTCGAGTAGAACTTGAAGCTACAAACTGTTGTTGAATTTTTTTTTTTTTTAATTCCAAAACTCACCTGCATAATTCATTGGGATGGAGATGATTTTAGTATGTTTGAGAATTTGCCAACATAATTTATAGTAGCTCAAGTAGAGATTTTCACAGCATGTTGTTACGTTGCAAGGTAGTTAAAATTGAAGGAGTAGAGTTAGGAATTCAGTTTGACACCTGGATTATGTTGATATTTTATTTATTTAATTATGTTAATTTGACTTTGATTTTAATTTGTTGAACTTAAAAATAGCCATACTCTATCCTAGAAGTTTGCTGCATGTTTTTTTCTTTTTTTTTTTCTTTTTTAATCTATCATTTCTAGAATATAGGCATGAGATTAAATATGAAGCAAACTAAAAAAATGCTTGAAGTTTTGAGCGGGAAAATGTTTAGCCATTGAATGCCACGTGTCATAGTGGCTTTTGTTTTAGTAGAATTAGATAGATACTTTTATATCCATGAAGTTTCCTAGGAAAAATCGTGAGATACTTTAGTAACATGCCCAATAACGTTTGAATTGTACTCCGTAATGGTTATAGTTCACGCTTATTAAACCGTATGTCTGGTAGTTTTCTCTTAAAAGTTGGGGAGATCAGAAAAAATGACATAAATTATCTCAAAACTTTTTTTATAAAGGCATGAATCATGTGTGAGTCAAAGTTATGTTAGATTATAAAAGTGTACGTTACTATTTCAAATACACACTCAATAGTTTTTAGGGCATGACTTTCAACTTCAGTTTAGCTAAATTCCAGGCTTGTTAAGCTTTGTAATTATGACATAACACATGTTATGCCCAACTCTACAAGATATACTAGGGTTTCGGCACACTATAATGTACATCTTTCTGTAACTTAAGTATAAAACTATTACATTTTTAAGGGAAAAGATATGTAAATTAATCAAACTCTAGAGGTAGAAACAAGAAACTAATGACGACATTTCTACTCGTATGATATAGTAGAGACCCATAAAATTACCGTTAAGTATAGAGGTTGATGTTCTAGAAAAAAATCTGAATTAGTATGTAGATATTACGAGTTCATGATAAATTTTCTTAACTAGTGATCAAAGTATAGACTTACAAACCATTAATTCCGAAAGTAAAGTAGATACGTCACGACAAAAACGGATCCAACAATATTTGAACCTTATTCGATCATAAACGATAACGACAAGATAGATGCGCTTATTTATACATTGAATTATCTTTAATAGATATTTTAGCATCTAATAGCAATATTCTACGGGAATATGATTGTAGAAATAACACGTTTATGCCAGACTATTTGAAATAGATATGCAATAGTTTTTCCCTACAGCTACCAATTATTTTAGCATTATTATTAGTAAAACAACAATATAAATGCACTTATTAAGGTTATATATGTATCTTTCTACATAATCCACGGTTCATTATCGAATCAAAACTCATAAAATGTGATCAATTAGTAATCCAAAACGACTATGACCCTGTTTGATAGGACTGCATCCTTCTTAACTTCTCTCGTCCCTTCAACACCCAGTATCCACTACTCAAAATAGATGCCAATTAAATTATCAAAATTTAAACTCACCAAATCTCTCATGAATAAAATGAAGAAACCCTCAAACTCATGATTCATTAGACGTGTTATAAGCTAGAAACAACAAGATCCTAAATGGATAATTAATGTGATTATCTTAATGAGCCTTGTAAGCCAAAGTATTTTAACAATGATTTATGATCAATGTAAGATGATACAAATAAAGAAAGGAGAAGTAAATTTATACTGTAACCCTAAAAAAGATTTACTAATTGTAAGGACATGAAATAATTTTACATTAATTATTAAGAGTTGAACACTTTAGTACACAATAACTTTAATTAATGACGACTAGACCACATTACAATTTTCATGTCGTAAAAATAACCTTTAGATCAAGTGCTTAGCTTGTACAATCACGCCTTTCAAACTTTCTTGCCCAAATATGCTTACCATTTTTCCGAAACCTAGCCATATGCTCTCCATTCATAATTTGATCCATGAAACTAACTGAACGTAAAGTCATTGTAGCAAACAAAGCCTGTTTATTTGGCTCATCGACTACCTCCATCTCAAAGCTCTCGATACATTCTCCACACATCTGTATGAAGAACTGCTTTGCTTCGTCTTCTGACACTGGAAATCCTTTTGAAAATGTCAAAAACAGCGTCCTATCATCAACCGGAGCTTCAAAGTTAAACTTCCATCCCCATAACCTTTCAACAGGAATGGTAACGTTGGAGGGCATAGGGTAAATTTTGAGCGCACCAAAAAATTGACTAGGAAAGCCAGGGATAGCAAGTGGAAGATTAGGATTAAATCTTGAGGAGGTTGGTAACACTTGCATTAATATATCAGTAAAAATCCTAGCACAAACATGTGATAAAACAGCTTTTACACCACTAATCATGGTATATTTAGATTGTAAGATTGTACGTAAGGTAAATTTTTTGCCCGTAACCCTAGTCAGGATATAGAGATTACCACCTTGGAGTGTTGGTGTTTTAGTTCGAAGAATGTTTATGCATGAAAGAGCTTCCTCTGCCATAGCATCAAGAAGATTATCTGAAAACATGGTTAGTTTCTTCATGATTACGCAACTATTTGATTCCTCTAGCCATAGCCATAGGGCCATGATCAACAAGGATTGGCTTGCTTGTCTCCTCAAGCTAAGGACTAAGCGTGCAAAGATCTTGCGATCAATTGCATGAAAGAGATGAAGCTCAGCTAGTGTTATAGACTCCATTGGAGAAGTAGTGGAGGGTAAGCGAAATACAGGATTTTTGTGATGATAATAGTATATGAGATGAATTTCTTTTTATAGGAAGTTATGTATACAAACCACAAATTAATGATGCGGGCTTTGAAAGACGTTTTACAACCCTGGTATATATTGATGTTACTCGGTATATATGCATGTCACGAATAACATGATAGTCTAAGAGGCCTAACCACGTGATACATGATGTCTGTACATGCATGTCACAACATTTCTATGTCTTAGGGCCAAAACGTATATTAAAATACAATAACTGCATTTGTACATAACAACTTTTAAATTTTAAAAATCTAATCCTAGTGAAAAGTAATTACCCTCTCAAAATAGTAGCAAAAGAGTAATTACAACATTAAATGTAGATTACTTTCCATATTTATTTTTTCTTTAATAATTAATCTTTTTGGATCTTAAAAAACCAACATTCAAGAACACAATTAATTACTTTAACAATTTGTATAGCTGGTTTTGGCCCCATGTTGTAGCAATTGCTCATTTTGAGGGTCAAATTTCTCCTTGAAAGCAAATTTTCAATAAGGCTCCTCTCTCAATCGAATTTAAATAAAAATGAAATGATTTTTATGACATACCAAAAAATGTTAGAATTGTGATTATTTTAGATCGTGCTTATTGAGCCAACATTTGATTTTGTTTCTTAAGTCTCAAAGTGAGATTAACAGTTACACTTCGAAGATCAAAACAAACTCACTAGTAAAGTGACACTTGTTACAATAGGAGTTGAAGCAAAAAAAAAGGACAAAGAGAGTTATCTTGAAACTTTAGCTACAAGCCTACAAAGGCATGGTTAACGTGCACTTAAGTCAAACTTTTTTTTTGAATTTTAAAATGTGTTGTGACTATGAGCTTTAATTTACTAATCTTCCATACTTTTTTGTATCGTTCTTTTATCATGACTTAACTCATGTTATGTCCAAGTCTCTGAGATGAACTAGGGTTTCTAATGGAAGCACACTAATGTACGTACTTTGATCTAAACATAAAAATACCATAACATTTAAGACAAAAGACCGATATGTAAATGAAGTAGTAGACGAAATGCAGTAATAAGAAACTAAAATGCACTTGTATTGCTACTAGAGAGTAGAGGCCCTTAGAATTACCATTTGACTTTTCAGCTTACTAGAAAAAATCTGAGTTAGGGGACTTATATGATCACCGTTAAGACGGAAAGTGAGGTAGATATATCACGACCCAAATACAAATCCTGCAATATTTGACTCTTTTTTTGCAAAACGACAAAAATTAAATATAACATAGACATGATCATTAATATAACGAGTTATCTTTAACTGATATTTTAGAATCCAACAACATATTTATTCAGTTGGAATATGATTGTACCAGTGATAAACAAACGAGGGATAATGCTATGATCACTCTCTTTGGGAGAGTCACTACGTCAAAATTGGGATTCCAGAACCAGCCTTTAAGAACGAAAATTTTAAAAACCGATCTCTTATTACAAAGAGAACGGGTCCACGAAAAACCGTTCTAAAAGATAATTATAGGAAAAAGAAAAATAAATATTAAATACCTATGAGAACGGTTTCTTTAAAAATCGTTCTTAAAGGTACAATATATTCTACAACCACATCTTTTAGAACGGTTCCTTTAAAAACCATTCTAAAAGAGGGACCTAAGAAAACGGGTTTCAACATAAACCGTTCTAATTGTCTAATGAGAAAAAAAAAAAAAGGTTACAACTATACCTTGTGATTTCCGCCCCTCTGATCTCCCTCTCACCTCATCATTTTCATATCCAAGCCACCACCTCTCCGTCTATTCTCTCTGATTCATATTCCATTACTCAAAATTTTCTCCTTTCTCATTCTTTTCTCAAATTTCATTTACTATCTCTTCTTTCCTCATTCTTTTCTTCAATCTCCTATAATTTTCTAGTTGGTTTAATTTTCTACAAACAACAAAGCACCAAAAAGTGTAAAACGATGTAAAACCCAGATTTACAAAAATCGAAGAAGACGATATTGGCGAATGAAGACGAGCAGACGGCGGTGGGGACGTGAACTGATGGCGTCGACGAAATTTGTTCAAGGTTTAATACAATTACAGATCTACTTTTTTACTTAATAAATTTTTATATTTGTGATTTTGATTCGTTATTTTTTCTAATAACTTACATGTATTTTTGTCTTTTAATTGCTCTTGAATTTGGTCCTTTAATTTTTTTTACTGATTTAGTATTTTTGTTATGTTGATTGTGTAACAACCCTAAATTTTCGCAATAATAAATAAGGAAATATTATAGAATTATTACGCCGCAGTTGACTACCGAGTCAACTGCTAGGCTTGAAATTCAAATACAACTTAATAAATCTAAACAACCGAAAAGTTGACAGCGGAAGACTTAGAATGTCGAACTACAGTTCTCAAAACTGAAATTAAATTACAAAACCAAATATAATCCATGTCTAAATAATGTTTATTAAAAGCTCCCGGCATGCAAATGAATTCCTCTAGTAAGCATCCACATCATCAAGACCTGTCAACTATGCCATCGAAGAATGACATAGGCCCCAGAATACGGTAGGGAACAAACCAGAAAACATAACGTGAGCACAGGCTGAGTAAGAAACACAAAGCAGAGAAACAAAGATACGCGCCTTGAGGCGCGTAGCTAACAAATAATAAGCTTTTGATGTAATATTGAATACAGAGTACCATCGGGACACGACAGTGCGATAGTCACGTATCGCTGACGAGACAAACGGTCTCGTCAATCATACACGGCTGGGCTCCTGCCCCGCAGCCACCACAATCTCGAACCGGCGCGAGCTAGAGTACATATAAACGATTCCTAAAGACTTAAAATGTGCACACCCCTCGCTAGAGATCCAGTAGGATGCGTACCTCTAGGAGGAAAGCCTAATAGGCTGTCGGTAGCTGTAATACACCAGATTTTCGAGCATTTTATTATTATTGTAATGATTATAATTTTGGTTAATTAATTATTTTCAAATATAATTATTACTTATTTTCCCAAAAAAAAAAAAAAAAAAAAGAACGGAGAAGACTTTGTCGGTTTTGGGAAACCCTATTTCTTTGCCTTTTCCCATTATTGTTACACATTTTTCCACTTCCTTAAAACACCCAAAACCCTCTCAAGACTTTTCTTCACACGACAGACCCCTATACCCTTTCATTTAACCTTTTTCTCTACCTTAGCTTTTCTCATCCATGCATAATCAAAGACATTTCGATATCACCGTCATTGATCAACCAACGCCATTGTCACACCATTTATTCGATTTTGTAAGTTTTGCCCAACTCCAATTTAATTTGTGTAGTTCAAGGTTTTCAGATTTAATTAGGGTTTCTTAATTAAAATTTTAATGTTTATTATAAATCTCAATATAGTTTATGGGCTGATTTTGAGAAGCGTTTTAGAAGAGCTTTTTTCGGATTGATTTCAAAAGTTTAAGGTAACACTATTTCTACTATTCCCTAGATTGTTATGATTATAGGCACCTCTAAGTGTTTTATGGTATGTGTGTTAATTTTATTTGATCCGATGTGTGGTGCCGAAATGTTGTGTTTGCTACGTTTGTGGATTTATACTACTTATGTATATGGCTATTGCTAGTATGATGACTTTGTTTATAAGTAAGGTGAGTTTTTTTTAGTTAGGCAGGGGAGGAGGGTTTGTTCTTTGTTTTCGTTTGAGGACTTTAAGATCCAAAGGTTGGTGAAAATTCTGGTTGAAGTTGTCTAGTTTCAAGGCTGTGATTGACAAATTGTACCATGAAGTTTTGATAGCAATAGGCCGTGCAAGTACTACGAGAATCTCATTTTGACTTTTGAGTTTGTATCAAGCCTTATTATGGCTGCCCAGTTTCAAGTACTACGAAGATGAGATCAATGTTTAAGATTAAGATTAAGGTTTTGTATTATACTTGAATTGTCGTCCTCTGTACTTGGTATGGGGCCGAGTAGTTTAGAGTTTACTCTAAGTGTTGAGCAGGGTTCACTGAACCTTCGACAGTATTATATTGAGATATCAGTTAGAGTTATGTTACTAAGAAAGAGCCCAGAGTGGCAAAGAGAAAAGAAAGAGATTAAGTTTGATATTGAGAATTGAGATAGAAGTATTGTCTTGCGGTTTAACCGCCAGTTCACTTGCCCCATTACCGAGACCTAGGATCGACGATGAAAGTACTGAGAAGTGATTGATTTGAGTTTGAGGAGGAGTTCGATCGGATTATGAGAATAAGGGTACTTGTATTATAAGGTTGTGATATATATATCGAGGAGGTTAGAGTGGAGTAAGTTATGAGAATTAGGAGGTTAGTCCTGGGGGAGTGTTTTACACTTTCTATGTGTTTTCTTATCTGCCCCCGTATTATCCCGATATATAAAACCATGACTATTATTATTATTCAGTCTATATTCTCGGTAGAGTAGTGAAATGCTGACATGTTTCCTTCGGGCTATCTTGTCATGGGGGTAGGTCCTTGTCTTGAGTTTTGATTGCAGGTTTGAGTCAGGAGTACAGTTGAAGAGTCAAGAGTAGTTTTTATTCGCTTCCGCATTTGTATTTTAATTCATAAGAGGTCTTTGTACAGTTGTATCTCCGGCTTTGTATATTAGTTTGTAATATCTCCGAATTTTGGCGCAGTTTTACATAATAAAAGAGTTTAAAATTAGCCGAAATTTGGGGTTGTTACAGTAGCTACTCAGACCGAAACAGTACCTTGATCAGAGGTATAAACAGTGATCGGTCCGTGCCGTATCACATTCACTCTAGGTGGTAATCATATCGTTCTTTTCTTTCATCCGTTTTATATTCGTTATTTGATGGTACGTTATTTGATAATACGATTTATAAACGGCCGAGGCCGGAATACCAATAAACCAAAACGAGTCAATTCAAGCATTACGAAACAGAAACTCCAATGACCCACTCGGCCAAGAGGAAGCAGGGCCGAGAGGCAGGGGAGTATGGCTAGAGTAACCCATACTAATAAAACACGAAATCAAAGGCGCAGAGCATGAGATCAAGCAAAAGGGTACAAAACGATGGATATGAATAGAAAAGCCAACAGAGGAGCAACATGTGTTAGGCAAGCGATGGACCAACGTTCTTACCTTACTCTGATCGAAACACTAAACTGCTGCAAGGCTAAAACGGAATCTCCTCAAACACACCCCCTAATCACAAAATAACAAGTTTGAATTACTAATCAATCGTCATCATAACTCCATCACAAAACAGCCAACCAACAACAACAAGGTCACTACAACTCACGTTTTCGACATCCAAACGGACTCGCAATTACACCAAATTCGCACCACACCATCCTAACCTTACTAGCTATACAATCTCATCAATTAAACACCAATTCAACAACAATAACGCCCAAAATACATAAAAATCAGAAGTGGGCAGTGGGAATAAACCTCATTCAAAACATTATCAAACGCTCCTAAAACGGTACTACAACATCCCTAATTCATAACAAAGCCCTCCTCCAAAATTCAAGCAATTCCATAAACAAAATCAGCCATAATCAACATAAACCCCAATCGAAAAACCCCTAAATTCGAAAATCATAACCCATAAATCATAATCAACGCAAACACGATCAAAGCCCTAAAACAATCAAGCTAATCAACCAATCGTGTTCTTAATCATCAATTGAACACAATTTCGAAAACTCTCAATTAATTCAATTGTAGAAAAGTTTAAGGGACTTACTACTCTTGATTAAAATCAAGAGAGAGAGGACGGTAGAAGGTGGCGGTGAGGGTGACTGAGCGGCGACGGCTGGGCGTGCGGCTGGTGGTTCGCGAGAAGTCGAGCGGCGCTCTCCTCTTCTTCTTCTCTTCCCTCTTTTATTTTCCTTCTTTTCTTCTCCTTCTTTTCCTTCCTTCTGCGTGCGTGAGTTGATGTGTGTGTTTTTTTTTTTTTTTTTTTTTGGTTTTATATTGAGGTGAGGGAGGGTTTAGTAAGGGCAATTTGGTAATTTTGCTATCTAAATTCCTAATTAGGAAAACGACCCAGAAAGGAAAGTGACTCTAAACTTCCGAAAATCGAAACTCGTAACTCCTAAAATGAATTTCTCCCGACGACCTTAATAATTTAGAAGTCCCAAAAATATGGGGTGTTACAGATTGGATTAGATGAAAGACGGAGAAAACAAAGGCGATGGTGAGTAGACCATGACAGAGACGAAGGTAATGGTTACGACGACAATAACAGTGGCGGCAGCTACATCGATAATGGCGAGGGTGACATGCAACGCAGAATACGATGGTGTGTTGAAGAAATACAAATTAAGGTTAACTGTAATTTTAGATCTGGTTTTTTTTTTTTTTTTTTTTTTTTTTTGTAAAATTTGAAATGTATTGATTTAGATTTTGATAGAGTACCCACTCTATTTTGTTATGGGTAATCTAATTTGTTATTCTTTGTGTTGTTGGAATTTTTATTTTAGTCACACATTGTTCTATTGTACCCAGATTTACTCATGTTGCTTAATTGTGTAATATTGTGTGATTTTGCTCAAGTTCAGGGGATGTAATTCCCAGAATGTGTTGTTACTGCCGCCGTTGATGTTGAAATCTACAACCCTAGAAAACTGCAAAATATCATAAAATCACCAAAAAAAAAAAAAAAAAAAAAAAATCTTTTAAATTTTGGGTACATGTAAGAGAACGGTTTTGGTCAAAATCGTTGTCTTACGTGTACACATAAGAGAACTGTTCTTTACAAAACCGTTCTCTTACGCCTAAGAGAACAGTTTTGGTCACAACCGTTCTGAAAGGGTATGAGAACTGTTGTAAATCGTTCTCTTACCCTTTAAGTACAGTCGTCTAGAGAACGGTTGCACAAACATTCTGCTTAGTTTTAGACTAACCGTTCTCTTTGCCCATTTTTGACGTAGTGAGTGACAAGGAACACTCAAACTTTCATTGGTTGTAATTCACAAGTGGTGCAATTAATGCTACAAGTAAATAATTTTTTTTTTGTTGAATAACTAATAAAAGTTTGAGTGTTCCTAGTCACTCTCCCAAAAAGAGTGACCATAACATCCCTCCAAACAAAAAACCGTTTGTCTATTGTGCGTTGACATTTGACATACAAACGCTTTCATATATGCCAAATGATTACCAGAGCAAGACACACGTGTGCGAATGTTTTCTCCCAGCAACTATTTTAAGATAGATATACCGTATTCCGATTAACCTAACCAGATTCCTTGGTGCATGCATATCCACAATTCATCATATCACGAAATGTAATCAAACAGTAATAATCTAAAACAACTATGTCTTTTCCTCTCTTTTCCTCTCCATCTCTGTCAAAAACCCTAGCCTCTAAATCTCAATTAGGGGCTACCACCCATCAATTTGATGGTGGTAAGCCGCAAATTTCTTATTATTTTACCCTAGTCAATTAGTTATCACTAGTTATTATTGATAATAACTCGTTTCTACCTCCTCGAGAGGGTATCTCTACCACCATATAGGTGGTCTATACTGAAATTTGCGAGACTTCTACGAGGATCTGATGTTCATTAATTTTGCCATGGTGTTGAGATGGATACTGAATTTTCTTCTACCGACTAGCGGATTTGGTTATCCTTTGACAAACTACAAGAGATCAATTGGCCCCCTCGGGTCAAGCTGTATCATGAAGCAGCATTATTATAGAGGGTTTTCGGATCACGAGTCATCTAACATAATGATCGTAGTTTTGTGGAGGTTTGAGTTTTATTTGATGTTAGCGTTGTATTTTGATAAATTCAGTACTCGTTGTAGATGCTGTATGGCTAATTATTATGAATGAATTTCCTTCTATTAAAATATATATATATATATATATATATATATATATATATATATATATATATATATATATATATATATATATATATATATATATATATATGTCTTGATTTGTAGTGTCTTTAACAAGACCATATAAACATTTATTCATTTCAACTACTCAAAATAGATGTCACTCGATCAAATAATTATCATTCAGACTAAACCCTATTTCTCATAAGTGAGAAAAATAACTCAAATTTTCAAATTTCAGATACATTATTATAAGTAACGATATTCTTAATGTTCAAATCAATTGACAATAACAAATGCATATATATTAATTATGATTTTACAACAATTTGAGTGTATCATTTTAAAAGACAAGTAACATTTGGTACAACCGGAGGCACGATAATTCCATAAGCAAATTGACAATTAGAAGTAAGAGCTCTTCCAACTTTGGACTTTATTTGGATATTATCAAACTTCAAACCTGTACACGGCACACTTCTGCTGCATTCCAACACGATCGCTGCAGATGTCGCTGATGTTCCTTGGAAACCCCGATATGTTACGCCACTCACTTTTACCGTGGACTTCTTTCAACAACAACAAATTCACAATTCACAATTAATAATATTGTCGAAGCTATAACGCCAAAAAATTACTCGGCATATATTATCAAGATTAGCATACATACCTGTAGAGGATTGGGATCTTTATATGATTGGTCGATAATGATAGGGTATTTACAATTAACGAGGGTTATGCCTTGAAATGTGATGTCACTTGCGTGTCCTGATCCACCCTAAGATTATAACATCACATACATTTATTATTATTGTTATTATTACAATTATAATAAAGAATCGGTATTGATTCTCAAGAAATTGGCGGAGAGCCGAGATTCTTATTATAATTATCATTATTACTATTATTGGTGTTGTTGTTGATGCCTTACCGAAACTCAAATTAAAATTTTGTTCATCCTCAATATCTTTTAATCGAAATTTAAAATTTAAACATTACCGCCCATGTTTTGATTCTAGCGCCATTTGTTGTCCCAGTGAGTGTACAATCGCTTACAAATACATGCTCCACAATATCGGTGGCTCCACCCTCTCCCAAGCTTCCAACACTAAAAGATCCCAACAAAATAACAACTTATCGATAAATTATACGGGGTATGAATTTATCAATTTTTGAATTTAAATGAGAGATTGCATACCTTATGCCATGTCCTGGTCCGCAATGCACACCCGTAATGTTGATGAAATATGAACCCCCTTTAATTGCAATGCAATCATCACCTGCATGGTTTATAATTTACCAACTGAGTTCCCACCTCAACCTCGCAAAAAACTAAATATTTACAATTTCGAGGTATAATAATTAAGTACCTGTTCCTATCGCACTATCGCGAATATTAACATTAGATGATGTAGCAATGTCGATTCCATCTGTATTAGGACTATTGCTAGGTGCGATAATATTGAGTTTCGATATTTCTATGTTTCGGCTCGCTTCTACTTGAATGTGGTTCCAAGGACTATTTAAATGCGTTGTGCCTTTCACTTGTAAGCCGTTGCAAGTACGAAATCGTAATGCCTGCAAAATGCAATCTTATTAAGTATCTTAACTCGTACATTTTAAAACAAAAATGCTAATTAAAAATGATCGCTCTTTTATAAATTGAGAAAAAGAGTCGTAACTCGTACCGTAGGTCTTGTCTTGCAACCACTTACCTGTGACATGAATAAAAATGATACGAAGATCAATAACAATGATTTATTAAATACGCAATCTTACAAAAAAAGATTAAGACAATTATGAAAGTCGAAGTGTTGTACCGGTGGGACGGGTTTTCGCCACCAAAGAGCGCCCTGGCCGTCGATTTTGCCTGAACCAGTGAATTGCAAACCTTGTACATTTCCAAAGTATATCCACGAATCTTCTGTGCAGTTGGTCCATGCACCAAAACTACTCGGAGCTACTATTGTTCCTTGTAACTTTATTTTCGGTATATACCAAAAAAATTAAAAAAAGACCGTGCATGTTAAATTTATCACATATGAAAGATTTACTTAAGTAATTTTCGGCGAAAGTAGCAATTTGAACGTACCGAAAATTGGATTTGTGAGGATGCGCATGGACCCATAAATGTAATTGGCCTCAATAAGAATGATCTTCCTGGTGGCACTACTACAACTGGAGTTCCACGACTACTACATGCACTTTTCCATGCTGCAAGAAATGCCTTGACAAAAAAAAAAAAAAAAAAAAAAAAAAAAAAAAACAATATTTACACAAATGACACAGTTCCAGGTACTCGTACGCGTATTAGTGAATCCTCTCAAAATGAGAAAGAGTGGGTGACGAGAGAATGTGATAACAAATTTCGATCTATTAGTATTTGTACAATGGTTATCTCCAGAAGGTTAAAAAAATTGTAAAATAGGTGAGTTTCAATTCAAATCCGTCCTCGAAAAATTTACCTTAGAGTCATCTGTTTTGCCATCACCAACTGCGCCAAAACTGACCACGTTAAAAGTGGCTCCTCCATCTGCATTTGGTGGTTCATCCACGCTACATGTTGCTATCACAATGTGGCTATTTGGATACAACAACACTAACAAAGTAGCAACAAACACAATTATTGAACCACCCTGCATATTTTGAGAATTATTGTGAGCTAGCAACGTTGATTATTAACTTGTTCAAGAAGTGACACAAACTCAAATCGAACTAACAAGAAAACTACGTCACATTCGAGCATTAAGAGGTGTAAGTTGATTGAAGACCCGTATATTTTTAAAATTATTTAATTACTTAATTAGTAACCTTTACAACCCCGAACTTTGAAAATATTTTGCAACAAGCTCAAAATAGAGAAAATCGAACTTGAAAAAGAAGCCTTACTCACCATCTTTGTAAGCAAATTAAAATTGAAAGGGACAAGGTTATTTAACGAGTAGTGATTAAGATAAATGTTGTTGTTTGTATGTCCTTTTATATTGACAAGAAAATCTATGTAATTGATTAACATCAGCGCAAAGTCTCGTATGTCTTGTATTGTGTAGAGACAATGTAATTAGTCTACTTAATTAATTTACAATATTCAATTTCACACTTATAAAAGAGTACCATACCATGTATTTAAAGAAGCTTCATCTAGTTAATTTGTGAAATCCCCTACAATTTTAGTGCAATTGACTACATATGTGCCATGTATTTTGGGGAATCTTGACGCATATTCAACTTATTCTAGCAGTTCCAAGACTGCACATACGGAGTAGTATTAGACTATTATAATGCTAGTACGTGTATTAGAGTTGATGAATTCACATTATCGTAAGATAGAGATCGTCTTATCGATCTAGCTCATACGTTTAATATGTATAACTGTTTTACATTACTTTTAAGTTCTACATACGAGATCGAATACAACTAAATAATGTTTATAACATCTTCACAATACTCCGTATAATGTTTTGTTTTCTCTTTTAAATAAGTTGGAAAGAACCCAATGAAAGACTTACAATGGGAGCGAGCGATGCAAAGACATGTCATCATATTTAAGGTCTTGTTTTTTTTTGGTTTTTTTTTTTTTAGTTGAGAATCCGCACCTGCTATCTTTTGCGATTTAGATTCCTATTACGCCTTATATAGTTACATGGCTAAGTGATAAACTAGAATTAGGGTTGGGAAAGATAGTTGTGTTTTGTTGTCGTGTTATTGATGAGGGGTGAACCCCTATTTATATCGTTACAATAGCTTGTACCGCAAGGCATAGATCTACTCCTAATATTCCTTAATACTATTCCTACCATAAGTCTAATATTCCCTAGTCATATTCCTAATACAATACTTCCTTAATTCTCTAACACCCCCCCTCAAACTCATGGTAACTTTGCAAAAGTTTCCATGGGTTTGAAAATTACAATAATTGTGTAAAACAAAAAATAGTATCTGTAGTAGCTTGACCGATCCGCAATCCTCGTTCATCCTTGTTCAGCAACAGTTTTAGACGGTTTAGTGGACACCGAAAAACCAAATTTGCACGGTTTGATGGACACCGAAAAACCAAATCCGTACGGTTTACTGGACACCGAAAAACCACATAGGTTGTTTGTCACGGTTTGATGGACACCGAAAAACCAAATTTGTAATTCAGTTTTGATGGAACTGAAGAAACCAACCATTAATTCGGTTTGATGGTACCGAAAAACCAAAGTTGTTTGTTTGTCAAGGTCGAGAATTGTTCGACCGGATAGTTGATAGAAACAATTAAGGGCTCAACGTAGAAAAACAAAGGAATTGGGGGCAGCTTGCTTTAGGTTTTGACCGAACAAGGGGGCGTACGTAGAGAAACTAGCATCATTGTTTTGTTTGATTTGCCATAGGAATTCGGGTAGACTTGCAGGGTAAGTAGAAAAGGAAATTTGAACCTAGAAAAGTTTCTAAGTAATACTAATAAATCTTAAGGCTAAAGAATTTTGATCATTACGAAATCCCGCCGGTGGGTGTTATAGATTATCAACCCACCGGCAGGCAGCGGAAGCGACTTGCAGAGTCCTCTAGAAAAGAGGCTCTGATACCATGTTAGGAACCAACTGAGCCAAAAGTCTAGACTGATAGTTAGAGCACCCACAATGGTCTTATACTTTAACACGCCCCCTCACGCAAAGGCCCACTTGGGCATGAAGCGTGGGTAATTTACTGGCCCACAAACACAACACTTAAACTGAGCTCTTCTTATTAAAGAATCAACACAACAAAGGAGGGGGCTACCAGGATTCGAACTCGAGACCTCAGGATCGCTGAGGCTCTGATACCATGATAAACTAGAATTAGGGTTGGGAAAGATAGTTGTGTTTTGTTGTCGTGTTATTGATGAGGGGTGAACCCCTATTTATATCGTTACAATAGCTTGTACCGCAAGGCAGAGATCTACTCCTAATATTCCTTAATACTATTCCTACCATAAGTCTAATATTCCCTAGTCATATTCCTAATACAATACTTCCTTAATTCTCTAACACTAAGGTTTTGTATGCAGCAAATACACATCCAAAGCAGCTGTAGATTGTGTGTTTTTAGGTAGATTTCATTACCTCTTATCAATAAAAATGAAAAACTCCTATTTTCATACATCAGCAATCTCAGCTCCTATGTTGACAACTAAATCAAAATGTTGATTTTAACCTTATAACTTCTTACACACTTAGTATAGGCCAAATTTCTCAAAGGATCAACCCAAAATGCATATTATAAATACTTACATACACATGATGAGTTGAGCCTAATTAGAAGAATGAACTATAACTAAGTAAAAGTCTCATCAACTTACTGTGAAACTTTTAGTTGCTTAATTTAATACAATAATGGTGAGAGTTCTCTTTTATCAAAGTTAAAATATTAGTTTGTTTAATTTAGATCAATTTCTTAATAAATTTCACAAATTACTTACGTTTTGTTGTTATGTTCTTTTGTGCAGAATTACTACTACTTGGCCTTAGTTATTTTCAGTGTTTTTCATTTCTCTCTAGCTTTACGCATCCCATCTCAAGCTACAAGTAATACTAATGGACCATCAGAGTTCAATGTGCTTAGCTATGGAGCTATTGGAGATGGAAAGCAAGACGATACTCAAGTATAATTTCGTTAAAGCTCTTTAATTCAAACCGTAAATTAAAACTTTTACATGGAGTCGTTTCATAAATACAGAGGTTTTGTAAAAAATATATGTCACACTTATGCCAAACTATCGCTTTAAAAAAAAAAAAAAAAAAAAAAAAAAAAAAAAAAAAATCATGACCATAATTAAAGCTTGACCATCATGGACCTAATCATCCACCTCGATCAGATCTTAGTGCTCGATCGTTTGATTCACCTTATATTAGGGATTTGCATTTCTTTTAATATAATACATCTCATCTTTCAAAATTAATTAGTGTCATCAATTTTTTTTTTTTTTTATGAAATGTTTGCCAATGGCGAAATTCTAATTGGTGCATTTGTTATTATTAAGGCATTTTCGAAAGCTTGGAGTGATGTATGTGGAGCAACAGATGGGATTCCTACGCTCATACTACCCGCACAAAAAACATTCCTCCTCTCTCCAATTCTATTCACTGGTCCTTGCAAGTCACCTATCATCCATGTCCAGGTATGTACTCAATTCTTTTTTTCTTTTCTTTTTCTTTTCTTTCTTTTTCAAAGTGGTGTACATATATAACCCTAATGTATATAAGAATTTTCCCTTTTGAGTTGCAGATTCTAGGAACAATTGTGGCTCCTAGCACCCGAGATGGTTGGAAAAATTGTATCGAAAATTGTTGGTTAGTCTTCGCACACATTAACAACCTTATCGTCGATGGATCAGGAGTCATTGATGGCCAAGGTGCATCTTGGTGGAATAATAACCTTGTCAATAATAACCAACATATAGTAAGTCTACATATACATATAGTAACGAACTCTACCTTTTGACATTATCCAACGATTAATTGTAAGTTTGACTTGAGAAGTTTTGATTGGGTTAACTTGATATATACTATCTCACAGAACGATTTCACATGCGACCGCCCTAAGGTAAGAACTAAGAAGCATTATTATTAATTAGCTCGATAAAAAGATTTTCTCATGCATGATTATGCGATAATCATATGCTTATATAAATGACACAGGCTCTAATATTTAGGGACTGCAATGGACTTCAATTACAAGGACTAACACATGTGAACAGTCCAACAGCCCATCTATCAATTCAAGGTTGCAACAATTCTACCATCTCAAATATTCATATTGAAGCTCCCGCAAATAGTCCCAACACAGATGGAATAGATTTTAGTCAATCAACCCAAGTTCAAATTCGCGACTCTACCATTGCCACAGGTATGAGTTTCTGATTTTGGAGTTGAAGAATTGGATATTCGGTTTTATGTTCTCTTGATATAATCATTATAGTGAGAGATAGACGTATACGAGAGTTTGTTTATGTAAAAGGTGACGACTGCATAGCAATGGGAACGGGGATGTCGTGGATAAATATAACTGGTGTAACTTGCGGACCTGGACACGGTATAAGGTGAGTCCATCCCAAAGATTTTCCACCTATGAAATTTTATGGTTTCCAAATGTTTTAGCTCTCATTAGTATAACCATCTTTGTTGCCAGTATTGGAAGTTTAGGAAAAAATGGTGCACATGCAGAAGTGGAACAAGTATATGTCAAGAATTGCACCTTCAAAGGTACCACGAATGGCGCTAGAATCAAAACATGGCAGGTTAGCATACAACACAAGATTGCAATAATGCAGCTTCTCTGAACCAAATAACGTAACACCAAAGTTGAAACACGCTTTCTAAATGTAGGCTAGATATGATTACTCTCGATAATGAAACACTACTCAATTTAACTATGCTTGGTTTGATATTATTATTAAACCTCATATGTCATGAAAGTGATTCACATTTAGTCTCAAGTGGAGGAAACAAAATTGTCGCGATATGTATATCGCTCACGTTGTCTCCAATCATTCAGGGCGGAGCAGGCTATGCAAGAAATATCACCTTTGAAGACATCCCTCTCATTAACGTTGAGAACCCAATTATCATTGACCAATATTACTGCGATCCCGGTCATGACTGCGGAACTCAGGTAAAAGTTAAAAGCATGAATAATTTTGAGCAATTTAAATTAATGACATTCTCTACAACTGATCCCCTATCTAGTCAGTAGTCATAGACGAGATGATGCGAGAGCAACCAACGAGCCATCATCACTTGGTGCTAGCCATAGGGAAATCCTATTGACGTATAACAGAGTAACTTTGTAGTTTGTGATGCGCAATTCTTGTTGACAAGGCAACTATTTTTGAAATTTAACACGCGTCAGCTGTGGAGATTAGTGGCGTGACCTACAGAGGCTTTCAGGGAACTTCAGCACGTCCAGCAGCAATTACGTTAAACTGCAGCGATACGGTTGCTTGCACTGGCCTCTTAATGGAGAGAATTGACATAACTTCGACAAATCCTCAACAGCAAACAATTGCAGTTTGCCGTAATGCACAAGGAAGACAAGATTTAGCCATTCCCCAAGTTCCGTGCCTACAGTAGCATCACTAGACACTCAACTGGCCACCACATAGTCTATGCTTATGATCAAGCGTTTCTTTTATCTCATACATACAACTTACAATGCTATATATTCATCATCATGATGCACAGACTCATGTCATTATCGCCTTATAATCCTTCTGCTATCTAACATATCCCAACTTAACCAGCAATTCATCGGACATGAATATGACATACCTCCAACGGATGTGTCTGAATAAACGCCTCGTTCTTGTCTTTCCGACCATCCAAACATCTCACATCTATTCCATGGGGGATGCTATGGTTACTCTCCTTGGGAAAGTGATCTTTAACACTCCACCTTCCATTGGTTGTAAGGTATAAATGTTGCAATTAATACACTAAGTAAATGATTATTTTTTTCCTTAATAGCCAATGGAAGATGGAGTGTTCAAGATCACTCTCCTAAGGAGAGTGACCATAGCATCCCTCCTATTCCATATACAAGGTTCTACTTTAAGCCGTAATACACAAACCACATCTTCATTGACATGAGTAGTAGCAATAAGATTTACTACTCCAGCACAGACAATTTCCCCAACCCAACCCAACCCAACCCAACCCAACCCAACAATTCTAATTCAGGGCCCATAATTCTAGCAAAACCACTCGATGAACGTGCGTTCACAATCTTCACTAGCATACAACGCGAAAAAAACCAAGGACTGCACAAACATAACAATTCTAATTCAGGGCCCATAATTCTAGCAAAACCACTCAATCATCATGATGCATCGCCCTGCACAAAGCCAATTGCTCAACACAAGTTAAGATATGAATAAATCCCCGAAGAAGAGGTCAATTTCCCTAGTCATATGCCAAAGGAACACGGGCAGTACTCAGAAGGGTTTCCAGGTAATTTTAGTGGTATTGAGACCCCCTCCCTGCGCAGAAAAACGGATGGTTTCCAACGTCTGAAGTTCACGGACTGGCCAGATGATCAACAACTATCTAGTGCATTTTCGAGTAACAAAAACAGACCAGATCGACAAACGTACTGCCATTGATGCTAAAGTACAAGTTCTACTGAAACTACAACAGTATCTTATAGCAGTAGTAGGCTAGAAACAACACATAAAGCTAAAAGAACACCGATTTTGAAATTCCAAGGTGCAACACCTTGCTAATATTTGTAGCTCATTAAGCAAAAGCACAAATAAGATTTCCTCGTTCCCTTGAGAATCCAGCCGGCAGAAAATGCTCCCAACAGAAGAAATTTTGCAACAGCAAAGCAAGCAGAGAACCAATGCCACGTAGCCAATAGCCCATACTGGGATCTTATGATGGCACTACAACATTAAAAGACACAATTAAGAGCAGGCATATAAGCTATAAATCATAATCATGATATAAAATAGTACATGCAAAGAAATGACACTGAGCAAAACATAGACAAACAGCGACCCTGAAACATCAGGTATCAAAAAGTAATTAATACTACTTGTACACAAAGCTCTCATTATGAAGCAACTCGGAAGCTAGAAGGAGAGCATGCAGCTGAAGTGTACATCAAAACAATGCAAATTCTGGCAATAGAACGAGAGCATCCAAATAAACTGTACACATCTAAACATTGCAATTCTTGACAATGGAATGAGAGCATGCAAACAAAGTCACATCTCAACAATTCAATTTCAGGCAATACATCCTCCCGTCATCTACCATAACTTGCATAACAACAGAATACATGAAGGAAACCACGCCATGCAGGAAACAGTCTGGGAATCAAGAATCCGCAAAACAGAGAGCGAGATGTACTGTATGTGGATGTATCAATCTGCTCAGGAAGCTCCTTAATATCTACCTCAAACCTCTCCTGGACCTGCAATGTACCACTTTAGATTAAAAACAGAGACAGAAGATCCAAAAACCACTGCAATCTACAGAGCATTATCAGAGCTCAGAGACGGAACAAGTAATTGTGTTTACCTTATTCAGAATTTCGGAGTCGCTGGAAGATGAAACGAAAGTAATAGCAAGCCCCTTGGTACCAAACCTACCAGCTCTACCAACCTACAGAAATAAACAAAGAAGTCCAACAAGATAAGTTACATTCACAAATAGTAGAACCTAATGTAAAAAGCAGAATAAACAATAATAATTTACTAACCCGATGCAGATAAGTGTCTGCAGAATCCGGCATGTCATAATTGATAACTATGTTGACTCGTTCAATGTCAATGCCTCTACCAACCAAATCTGTAGCAACGAGAATTCTTTGTTTCCCATCCTTAAAGCCCTTGTAGCGTTCCAATCTATATTAACATTTAAAATCATAAGCAGGTAAGCACAACAGTGAAATGATACAGGATAAAAAAGAAGAAAATAAATCGGAAAACAATAAATGAGCCAACAAAATGCATATGACCGCACCAGACCTGTTCTTAGTGTCCCAACAATCCTCCAAACACAGGGCAGGGGTGAGACTTGAACCAAAGTGCAAAACAGAACAATCTGATCTTACGCAACTCAAACACCCAGAGATTCAAATATATTTAAAAAACCCGATCAAGAGGATCAAGGGGGGGCAGCAAGAACATGCTATAGACATCCTTCTCATATGAATACGGAAAGACCCAACATCACACAGCAAAGCCGATACACCATAACGAAAGACCAAACAGAAGATCAGTTGCACCGAACTATATTCCTCATATGTAAAAAGGCATATAAATGCGATTTCACACGGTACAAAATTTTGGGAAATGTCCAACTAAGGAAACAACAGTTCAGCACAGAAAAAAAAAAAAAAAAAAAAAAAAAAGATGTACAAACCTTTCTTCTTGAGACATGCCAGAATGGATGCAAATAGAAGGGAAGTTGCACTCCACAAGCAGCTTGTTCAATTCAGCAGCTCTACTAACACTCTTGACAAAAATGACAACCTGGTTGAAATCCAGAGCATCCAAAAGGTCGTTCAATTTGCGATTCTTCTCACCCTCAGATAATTTGATGTAGTGCTGCAGAAGAATCAAAAGTAATGAGAGAAACCACAAATGTTAAAGTCAAGTATATAAAAAACAAAGAGCATGTGTTTCTCATACCTGTACAAGACCATGGAGGGTCAGCTTGGCTTCGTCGTCGACATAGATTTCCATCGGCTGAAATGAAGAAACGTCATAGCAAAGCATATTAGGGTCTCCTCAATCGAAAGGAATCGATTTAGCAAATGAAGATTGTGGCAGGTCTCTCAGGTCCAAAGATGTTTGCTTGATGATGATTAATATCACAGCGCCATCACAAAAGTGCTCAATAGGCACTGCATGTCCAGTAATGACCTCATTCACATAAACTCTTAGAAAATCAACTCCAAAATCTCTCAACACAGTTAACTCAACCCTACCACCAAAAGACTGAAAGTACCCCAAGCCCTCTAAGTTTACACCTTAAGATTAAGAAACTTAAACAGAGGAAATAGCCACAGAAGTAATTTTTAGGAAACCAGATCACACTCAAGAGTCTCAATCTTAACTTATTAATTGTTTCTAAGCCACAGTTACCCCTTCTCAGGTGACAAGAAGCAAGGGAAGCATCACAGATACAGCTAGGAAGATATCTTCAGTTGAAATCGGGCATAATGGTAGACTGCATAATTTTTAGGAAACCAGATCACACTCAAGAGTCATCCCTCAAGCCCTCCCTCAATCTTAACCTATTAATCGTTTCTAAGCCACAGTTACCCCTTCTCAGGTGACAAGAAGCAAGAGAAGCATCACAGATACAGCTAGGAAGATATCTTCAGTTGAAATCTGGCATAATGGTAGACTGCATATTCAAGAAGAACTGGCCACGAAACATTACATCTTGCATAAATTTCTTGCACACCGGACGAATCCCCTTGCTGAGGGTAGCAGAAAACATCATCACTTGCTTGTCATGAGGGGTCATTCTGAAGATCTCCTGCACATCTTTCCTCATGTCTGCAAAATCAACACATATAAAGATTATATAAAGAGCAAGCAGGCAGAAATAATTCTAGCCATAATAAATCGAAAAAATCGAGAATCCACAATAAAGACTAGAACAAAATCTAACAACATACCGAGTGACTCAAGCATTTTGTCACATTCATCCAGGATAAAATGGCGGACCTCCTTCAAAGATAGGTCTTTGTCTTTAGCTAATGCAAGTACTCTTCCAGGTGTACCAACAACAATGTGTGGGCATTCATTTTTCAGTATGTCTTTGTGAATTCTGATATTGACGCCTCCATAGAAAACAGCAACCTTGATACCAGGCATATATGTACTGAATCTCTCAAACTCATGACATATCTGAGGAATTTCACATGGATATTGCAATTAGACATTGCAGACGACATATGCAGATATACGTCAGGGACTTCAAAATTGAAGAATTATGTATCTGATATTATCAACAACATACCTGATATGCCAATTCTCTAGTGTGACACAGAACAAGCGCAGCAACTTGCCCAGCCACTGGATCGATCTGTTGTAGGGTCGACAGTACAAAGACAGCTGTCTTTCCCATACCAGACTTGGCTTGGCAAATGACATCCATGCCTAAGGTAGCTTGAGGAATGCACTCATGTTGCACTGAAGAAATACCAAAAAATTGGTGCGAGGGAACCCGCAGTAAGTACAATATGACCTCCGGATCCTTGTAATTGAAAAGTTTACCAGACCATTTTACGGCTCCAAGTTGAGATATAGAAGTGAATTACCTGGTAATATAAATACACTTTAGTAATAAGACCTGAGAAATTCTAGATTAAACAAGGAACACAAGATAAAACATTACAAGTGTTGATCACTAGGATAACCAGGTATGGTGGTCCTGATATGTATAAAACGTAATGAGCACGCATCAAATCCCATCTCAATGAGCCAATGAACATAGCAGTCGATGTTCAAGTCATCCTCAACAACATCATTTACTATGAGCATATCGTCAAAGACTACACACCATAACATAACTGCCCGTTCAAAATCAGAACTAGTATATAATATTCCTAAAAAAGAAAAGCAAGCTGGCTTTCTGATCAGATACTTGCCTTCGGACGGATGCTCAAAACCAGAATCTACAATAGCTCGCAGCAACTCTGGCTTCAACAGGAAGTCTCTGAACCCTGAACTGTGGATGCCTACATATCCCCTACAACACACCAAAAAACAAGGTCAGTATAACATCATCAAACTACTTCAATTTCATTAACAATAACCAACATTTTTCAACTTCCATGATAAAAAACCATTGCAGACAATCATTACAGCGAATACAGCTCTTGAGACATGTCCATATAACAAATATACAGTCAGATCTAGAACACGAATACCTTTGACGTCATATTATTAGTACGAGTAAATAATCGAGAACAGTATAAGGTCAAACTAACTAAGCTAATAGTATTTCTAAACATGAGAAAACAGCACAACTCTAACGCAACATCCACTAGACGATCGAATTTTCCGCCTAAAAAAATTATTTAAAAAGCCGGTGAACTTAATCTCAGGTGCAATTATATCATCAAAGACGAAAGATTATGTCATTCTATTAATCCAAATATCACTAAATTCACACAGATTCGAATTTTCGGAACACTCCAAAAACTACTCTCTAGCAGAAAACCGATAACCTAATTAAATTAGCAATTTACATGATACACAACAAATTCAATCACACTAAAAATTGAACTTCAAGCTACACAAATCGGCATCCAAATAAGAAAGGAATCGAAACAACAACCTAATTACACTAAATCTTATAGAATACACAACAAACACAACAGAGAAACGATAAATATACAACAAGTTCAGTCACACTAAAAATTGAACTTCAAGCTACACAAATCGGCATTTAAATGTGAAAAGAATCAAAACAATAACCTAATTTCACGATACACAACAAATTTAATCACACTGAAAATTCAACGTCAAGCTACACAAATCGGCTTCCGAAAATAAGAAAATTAATAAAATTAAATAATCAAAGAAAGAATTAGAGGCGAAAAACATACTTTTTGCCAGATTCGCCGTTGGTTTTAGCGGCGGAAGAATCGAGAACTTTCTCTTCCTCCTCTTCGTAATCAAGAAGCTCCTCTTCGTAAGCGTCGTTGTCTCTAGTCTCTCCCATGATTCTGAGCAAACAACATCAACAACAACAACAATTAGGGTTTTGAAACCCTAGAAATCGCAAATCGAAAAAATCGACAAGATCTAAAACAATACGATTAAAAAATCATGAATTAAACAAGATCAATATCGAATTAAGATAGAAGAAATCGAAATTACCTTGAAAAAAGATGAAAAAATTGGGGATTAGGGTTAGGGTTTTGGGGGCGAAAGTGTGCAGATGAAAGAAACGATTATTGGGAAAATAAACTGGGGACGGAAGAGAGAGAAAGAATGATAGAGTTTTATAAGGAAGATCGACGGAAATAAATTGGGGATTTTTGGAAGGTGGATGAATTGACGGTTTTGACCTTCTTATTTGGATGGAATTTCACTGGCTGACCGCTTGAGGCGGCAAAGATATTTGATGGATGAAATTGGATATTTGTGAGGTCCATGGGTTGATGATCTTTTTGGCCCGTGGTAAGATGGAGTATCCGCTTTCGTGTTAACGTGGGAATCCGCAACCATTATAATTTGAGTGTGGCTCTGAGTAAAGCCTCGTCCATGAGTTAGACGTGTTCATTGTTTTGATTGTTTTTTTTAAGTTGGTAAGAGGGGCCTCTCAGCTTGAGCTTCCGACTACTAGGAATAAGCTCACTCAATGATCAGGCCCAATCCATGGGAGAGAGGGGGAAGGTAAGGGGTTCCCTTTCATTGTTTAACATGAAGATTAATTGATTATCTAAACAAAATTCTTCATGTTTTTTTTTGTTCGTTTGTTCGAGGAGGTTTGATCTTAATTACGGCAAAGTGTATTCACTTGATAGTTCTGTTACTTCGATTTCAAAATTTGTCACAATAAAATAATTCACGAGGCTTTCTATATACCACCAGAATAATGATAGCGACCACCCTTGAGATTGAATAACACCAAAGATAATGATATCAATCACCCTTGAGTTTGAAAAACACCCAAAAATATACCTGTGTTCTTCAAATATGCTTCGACCCATGTCATCACTTACATTAAAGACACACGGTGAATAAAATACATGGGTGGCAAACATAAAGGGTGCCTATAACTTTGAACAGTCAAGCCAATTGGAAGTTTAAATTGATGATTGAGGTCTAGTCAATGATTTCAATTCATACCTTAATACGGCCCTCATACGAATACCTTATCCATAAAATTCACTCATACATAGTCACTAAGAGCCCGCTTGAGAGATGATGCAGCTACCACAATTTGAAATCAAGACCGAAAATCATTGAAACTTTAATACCGTGTGAAGTAACCATAATTTTCGGTCGATGTTATTATATTCCAAGATCAACTAGTACATATAACCTTGTGCTACAATATCCCATTCTCCACTATAGAAAAAGCCAACATATTGATTCTATAAGTTATAAACTTTAGACTATGCAAGAAATATAGCATGATTAGCTTCTAAAAACTGTTGATGAACTCAGTCATCTGACTTCTTAGCAAGTTAGTTGCTTCAGACTCAGGATGCCAAACATGATAAACATGATCTTCATCTTTGGCCTCAACAAGCCTAACATCCTTCACATGTTTCTCCCTAAGATACTCAACATACATTACTCCTCTTTCCATCAGAAAATCTAGTCCAGCAACAAACACAAGTACTCCTGGAAATCGAACCCAATCATCGACACAAATTTCATTTACCGCGAAATTACACCCGTAAAAATCCCTGTTTGACCCTTCAGGTATACTCAATTTCCAGTACATATCATTCATTTTTACCTCAGTAGCATCCTCATTTACCATTTCCTGAGGAGTCCTCTTTTCACTGCCAAAGTAAGGGTGAATTAGCAACAACCCTTTAATTTGTACACCTTGTAGATTATCTTTAATAGCTTTAACAGCAAGATTATGTGAAATGTTGCCTCCTGCACTGTCCCCTGAGAAAAACACCCTAGACAGGTCGGCTTTCGTAAGCCAGGGGTCTGAGTCCTGGTTTTTTATGAGCCACTCTAGGGAGCTGTAGCAGTCTAAGTAGGCTACCGGGAGCCGGTTTTCAGGGGCGAGGCGATAGTCGACAGACAAGATGACAACACCTGCCTGTGCAGCTAAGTTACCTAGGAAAACATGGTAGTTACGCCATGTTGTTGATCCAATGCAAAAGCCACCCCCATGGAAATAAACCAGAATTGGGAGTTTAGTGAAACGTGAAGTGGAATCTTCTGTTGGTGTGTTAGGAATGTACATTCTTCCAGTAATTGGTTTTGATGGATCAATTACAACGTCTCTAGACTTGTATCGGTCTGAGGACGACTCTGGTGAGGCTGACGCGATCTCAGGGGTGAATCGCTTCACAACTCCGTTGGAGTAAACTTTTAGAAAGATTGGTGCTTCTGCAATAAGAGACATGTTTGTGTTGTTATTGGTACTGGTATACATGGAGGAGTGGAGTACCAAACAAGCTAAACCATGCAATTTATACAAAGAGATTTACTAGTTTAACTGTTTTAAGTGTGTGTAGGTGAAATGTAGATATGGTGAAAGATTGGTGCTTCAAGATTAAACTACATTTGTTCGACTCAAATGAGTCTAATTTGAATGTTGAAAGCACAAAGTTGGTGACTATCAAGTTACGGCGGATTAGAAGTTACTCGGAATTCAAACCTAACTCTAACAATGAAAAAGAACGGGGGAGTAGGTGAAATCTTGGGATGAAGTAGAATAATATAGTTGGAAAAAAATTAAGGGATACGCGCCAGGTAGGGGTCGAACCTACGACCTTCTGCTTAGGAAACAGACGCTCTATCCACTGAGCTACAGGCGCTATGATGCTACCCTAGCGAATGAAAATACTATGAACTAAAGCACACGACGCCGGGCAGCGTGTCAGTGACGGAACTTATTGACAATCATCACGAAAGAAAAACGAGCAAAGTTTCGAGCTCCTTGGTATATTCAGACTGACACTGACCCCATGAGGAGCATCAACCATTTCTACATCAGTTACCTTTAATTCCCAACATGGATCTTCATATAAGAACGTTTGTGTAAGGGCAATGAAAACTCGAAAAGAATACTAATACCAAAAATATGAACCCAGACTGTCGATGCCACAAGATCACTGTCGATTCTTTCCAGTTGACACACACACACACACACAAAGACTGTCAAAATGGTTCTAGAAACCTTGTCGACTTTTTCCGTTTGGAAAACATAATACAAATGCCAAAAAGGTAAATGACAATCGAAAGCTGGACAAAGTAGCACTTTGGCTTTTCACCTTTCTTAGCAAGAATGTGCTTTACAGAAGTTCAGCAAACAATAACAGCATTCAACAACCATAGTAGAGATACAAGGACAATGAAGGGGAATGACAAGCCGCGACACTTGTAGAAGTAAAAAATCATTATTTGTCCTATAAGGTGAATGTTCACCATGATCATTGAAGGTATTAATCATCTGATTCTCTATATCAGAGCCTGCTTACGCGAGTTTAAAAGGAAAATCTAAAGGAACAAAAGAGTCGTGCAGTTAGACATCCTACACATTCTACAGGTAATTTTGGCTCATTCTACTTTGCAGCTTGTTCTACAAGAAGAGCTTTCTTCAAGACCCCCTCCTCCTCCTGTGGGCTACTTTCCATGGGGGGCAACGAAAATGCACTTATGGTGGAGCTTCCACCCCGGATCTCTTTTAGTGCTCGTAGAGCAGACAAAGTAAGCTTCATATACATACTCTCGATATGCTCAATTTCTGCTAGTTCTTTATCAGCAGTAATCAGTATTTCCTTTTTCGGGCTGCCAGGATTTGACTGAACAACTTCTTGTGTATTGACCACTTGGGGCGAGGTCACTAGTTCATTCTGGGAAAATATGTGATCAAGAGTGGACTCACACTCTTTCACAAGCTTGACTAAGGTATCATTTGTGTAGAATGGCTCTTGTAAAACCTTCTGGATAAACGGCAAGCGGATTAGAGTACCGCTGCGCTTGTCATGCTTCTTAAGTATCTTCACTAAACCTGAACATTCCATAAGACAACCATACTTATCAACATTGACCAGACGAACATTTTGTAAGGCTTTGATTCAAGGATAGGGAGATAATCAAACAAGAAAGCATGGCGAGTATTTACTTTGCTTAAGAGGCGTTTTCATGCATCTTTGTACAAAACTCTCCATTCCTGAATTAGATTTCTCAGTTCCAATGAGCACGAAATTTAGCCAAAGAGGTGGTAATGTACCATTTTGGGGCAGAGGAAGTGTCTTAAAAAGGCTGAAAAGAACCTACATAACCTTGATGGGCTAATAATTTGATGAAAACAAAGGAGATAAAAATCCCATATCCTTAGATTTTTTAGAAACAACTCATGCTATAGCAAGTTCAAGACTTCTCACCTACTCACACTCATATGTTAGAAGTTAGAACTCAACTTCTAGAAGTATACCTAGTTGTCAGAAGTTGGCAGGTATGATTGTATGGACATATAGCAATAGGGTTTACAGATCAGAAAGTTTTGGGAATCATGATGTAAGTTAGGAGTAACCGAGTAAGAATTAACATAACATTAGAACGTAAGTTTTAGAAAGCCTCATAATTATGATCACAGGTAAAAGAAGGGCAGGAAGTCATGCTGCAGAAGTCTGTAATCTATGCATAAAAACAAAGCATGAAAGAGAAGCAGGGAAATGTAATATATGCACAAGACCTGTATAGTTAAGTGCGCTGTAGTTTTCTAGTAAAACCATTTCTCCATGAAGATCGACAACCTCTCTTCCTATTCTCATCAGCTCCTCATTTGACTGCCTTGCCTCTGCTAATCTGTCTTGTAACTCCTGCAGAAAAAGGAGAAATTTATTTTATGTATCTATATCTCAGCAGCATCTTGAGAATTCTCAAAATAACCTCTCAGTTGTTATACATGTTACACAGGAACGAAATACTAGATGCCAATCTTGTGAGGGCAAGTTAAAAATAGGGCATCAACAAACAGGCTGAAAGCAATTTAACTCAAGTAAGAAGTCAAAAAGTTCCAAGCAAGTGTTACAGGTTCAATATAACACTACATTGAGTATTTGACATTTTTTTTTTTGGTCAAAGCAGAAATTTTATAACTAATCAAACATGGATACAAACTTAACATAATCAGGATCCCTAGCGGAGGCGAGAGCCCCCCTCGACTACTTTGCGGCACACAGATGTACCACAGAAACATGGAGACAGCTGATATAACATTAGCTCCTGAAACTTATACTTGATAACCCAGACCTAAGTTACAGCTTTCCACGTCCATAGGATTACGGACTTCAGCGAATAATTAAATACAAAAAATGAATAACAAGGAGAAGACTGATCTTTTTAACAGCAGAAGCATGCTACAAATGTAGTCTTCCATCTACGATGTTCCCCACCATACGAAAGTCAAAGAATAAAAAAGTTTTGTTGTGAGGAATACACATCAACTCTCTTAATTTCTGACTCCAAAAACGACGATAACTCAGCCTCAAAAAAAAAAAAAAAAAAAAAAAAAAAAAGAGATGAGAACTCCGGAACTGAAAGCACAATGGTGTGTATCAGAAAAGACTAAGGGAACCTCCTTTTCATAGGAAGAAATTTTACATTACACATGGGTTATATGAACCCAGTAGACCAGCATTTCCGGCAGTTGCCAAAGCGTGACCCAGTTCTTTGATGGTTAGCATGATTTTGGGCAGCATCATTGTAATTAGGTCTTGTATCATTGGATGCCATTAACTTGTCATAAAGCATTAAAGCATCATCAAAGACTACATAGGAACTAAGAAGAGGCTAAGGATCATAAACTTTTACCCAAGTTAATTTGTTTGAGAAGGAAGAACAAAAAGTTTCGGAACAAAAAAACACCTTCAACAACAAACAATTCATCTTCTTTTTAGACATGTTGTGTATAATTATGGAGCATATGGTTCATTTCTACGAAAGATTCAAACAGTCAATGCTGCGATGAGGTCTAAAGTTGACACAATTTTTTAAACAAACCGCCCACTTCAACATCCACATCAAACATACGATAACCCATACTATCAACATCCACGCCCCAAGAATTAGGACATTGATATAAAGCAACCATTATTAAGTGTAACACTATTTATCACTCTATCAGTATACCACCCACCACCCACCTGGATGTGTCACCATGATCACACAAGCTCAGAGCTCACCAAGCCCATAATATCCATAAACCCGAAACAATGATCATTATTGATTTAAGATATCATATATCCAACACCCCATATCACAATCATTCCACTTGAATTTGTATATTAAACTACAGATACATCAACAACAAGTTGCAAGCTCCAATCCTTATCCACATAAACCCATCAGTTGAACACTCTAGTCCGAAAAACACAACAATCATCATGTCATGATCATCACATCCCTAAATCTCCCGACTAAACTAATCCTAATGTAATGCACACTTCATACATCCATCTAAATTCGCACCCACCCCCGAGACAAACACAACAATCATCATGTCGCGGTCACCACATCCCTAAAGCTCCCTAGTCCCCACTAAACTAATCCTAATGCAATTGCACACTTCATACACTCGTCCAAAATTCGCGCTCACTCATAATCTTTACAACACTATTACTGCAACATCCTATACAACAAAGGCACATAATTTGGCCATAGTAACCCCTCCAAGATCCAATTTTTAAAATATAATAATCTTGACAAACATTACAATTGTCACAATTTGCTAATTAAATAATTAATGGAATACCAAGAATTATTATTCTAATCACTAAGAACAATAATTAATTAAAACATAATATTCCAGCAAAAATTGCAGTAAATTAAACAATGGGTAATCTTGCAAAAATCAGGAGAATCAGTAAACACTCATACATGCAGCTTATACTATCAAAAAATCAATCAAATAAACATCAAAATTCACATAAAAATTGATATTTTATAAAATTAAAAAGAACCCAGAAAAAAGTGAACGAAATTATACCTTCCAACGAATAACATATTCTTCCTCCTTTTCAACAACAAAAGAATTAAACTTTTCAATCTCAGCTTCTAGGAGAAGCACAAAATCATTCACCTCCTTGGAAACGGCGTCGTTATTGTTATTTTCCGGGTCGAATTTGGGCCGTTTGATGGGGGGTGAGGGATCATGATGATGATCAGGAAATGGGCCATTGATGAGCTTCAAATGTTTCTTGAGTTGCTTGTAGGACAAGAATTTGTCGCGCCAATCTGGCAGAGTTTGTAAGATTAAATCGCTCAAAATTTTCCAGAACTTCATATTTTTAATTTGGATTTCTCAGGAATAATAAATGAGAGAGGAGAGAGAAAATGTGTGAGAATATTTGTTGTTGCTGTGGGAATAAACAGTGTGTGTGTGCGCGCCCAGATTGTGTGTATGTGTGTGGGTTGTATTAGGTGTGCTGTAGAGTGTCTTTTACTAATTCACTTTAGATGCTCTTTGTTGGATTAGGGAGCATCGATAATAATTTTCGTACACACGTTATTATACTTTAGTTGGATTGATCGTTACTTAAAGTTGAAGCGTGAGAATCGACGATTTTAGTGTTATAAAGTTTGTATGGAATACTAACGACTGACGTTATTATATATGTATGTGTGTATAATTTGCGAGTGTCTGTATAGCCGTGTGCCCGTGTGTGTGAGTGTCTTTCACTAATTCACTTTTGATAGTGTTTGGGAACTTGGATTTGACTCAAATCCAGATTTAGCCCAATTCCCATGTTTGGGAAGTCCAGAATTTACAAATTCGGATTTGGCCCAAATTCTCAAGAATTTGTATCAAATGAATCAGGCCAAAATGAAATGACATCTCAAAAGCCTGGATTTGAAAATTCAGCCCATTCCTCTCATCTTTACATCTCATTTTCTCTCTCTTTAAGCCCGGATTGTTTCTCTCTCTTTAAGCCGACTGTTTCCCTCTCATCTCTCTCCAGATCTACCATCTCGAACTTGTTAACGTGTTATTGAAGTTTGAAGTTTCAAGGTAATTCTTCAATTCTTGTTGTTTAATTTCGGTATTATGTATAAAATTAATCCCAAAACATTATTCTTTCTCAAATTGATGATTGTTCTTGCTGAATTTCGATTGAATCACAAAGTTCACAACTTTATGTCATATTGTATCTGGGTTCATCTTGCATCGTTCTAATTTTGTTGATTTTGCTAAGTTTTAGCATAATTTGTTTGTCTTATATCATTAGCATTGGTAAGATAGCAGCGAACTCCATATGCAGTGTATGAATGGTAAATTAGGAGGAATTGAGAAGCGTGTTGAAGAAGGGAGAGTGAAAGGTGGGGAAAGCAGAGATATTTTTGCTTTTGCTTTTGTTCACTCTCTCTCTCTCTCTCTCACTTCTTCAAGTACAGTAATTTAGTATTGGACTGTCTTAGCCGTTAGCACCTAATTACTGCCTCACATCTTATGATTGTCGATGTTGCCACTTCCCGACAGTCTATTTTTTTTCTATAAAAAAAAATATATCTCTTTTACATGTTAAGATATAAAATATGATATTGGTATGATTTAATGTTGTTAGTCTTGGTACATATGATGTTATGTCCTAATAAAATCAATTTTGTTTTATAAGATGTCCGACGAACTTAGTGTGCATGAGTCGAGGAAACGTCCTAGGGTAGAAGAGGAAGAAGAGGATTTGGAACTACCGATGATTGTCGTGGGTTTTATAATTGTATTAGTAGGGGCATTGTACAACCAAAAGTATAAGGTGGGGGAATTGTCATGGAACCAACATGAGCGTGCTCAGAAAAGAGCTGTATGGTTGGGTACTTTGAGAGATAATACAAAGTGTCAAGAACAGTTGCGCTTTGATAGGAGATGTTTTAAAAAATTATGTAGAGTTTTACAGTCTGAGGGTGGGTTAGTGACCTTAGTTTAAAAAAGCGCGCCTGAGGCGCGCCTAGGCGCAAGGCGCCATGAGGCGCAGCTGCCATCGCCTCAGAAGGCTGAGGCGCACCCGAGGCGCACCGAGGCGCAGGCCTTGAGGCGCACTGAGGCGCACGCGAGGCACATGACTGTGCAATTTCCAATTTTCTTTCTCTTGTAACCTTATTTCTACCCTTCCCTTTGCCCCTTAATCCCTTGTTTATACTTCTTTACCCATAGGTCCTCTTTAGATACCAAAAAGGGGTAATTGTTTGCAAATTGTGGTTTCAAAAACTAGAATTTTTATTTGCTAGATGAGTGCGCCTCGTGTGCATGAGGCGTGCGCCTCGGTGCGCCTCGCGCCTCCTTAAACTAAGTTAGTGACATCTAGAAATGTGAGTGTAAAAGAAGTTGTTGCATCATTTCTACATATCCTTGCTCACGACCAAAAGAATAAAACAATTCAAGCCACCTTTGCCCGATCCGGAGAAACTGTCAGCCGACAATTTCACATAGTGCTTAAGTCAGTATTAAAATTAGGGAAGCACTATCTCAAAGAGGTTGATCAAACCACGAGTTTTACTAATGATGCAAAGTGGAAATGGTTCGAGGGCGTGGTTGGAGCTCTAGATGGTACTTATATCAAAATGACAGTCCATAAGGAGGATAGATGTAGGTACCGAGATAGAAAGGGTGATATCAGCACTAACGTTTTAGCGACATGTGATCCTCAACTTCGTTTTACCTATATCTTACCGGGTTGGGAAGGTTCTGCTTTGGACCAACGAGTACTTCGTGACGCACTTCAAAAGTTCAAAGGAATCCTTACAATTTAAAAATTCCAAGAAATAAGTATTTTCTTGTTGATTTGGAATATACCAATGGTGAAGGTTTTTTGGCTCCATATAAGGGTACTCGCTACCACTTAAATTTATGGAGAGGGAATACTCCAACGAATTACAAGGAGCTTTTCAATTTGCGACATTCATCAGCTCGTAACACAATTGAACGAGCTTTTGGATGTTAGAAGAAACGCTGGGCTATACTAAGGACAAGTAGATTTTTTGGTAAAAGAACGCAAGTTAGGATTATTAATGCTTGTGCCATTCTACACAACTTTCTAAGATCAGAAAAAATGGAAGAATTGGCGCTCATGGCCGAGGTTGAACAAGATCTATTGAATGCGGAAGTAGAAGAAACGCAAGGAGATGAGGATTATGTTCTTAGCGCTCAACCTAGTAATGCTTGGAATGTGTTTAGAGATGATCTCGCAAATAAAATGTGGGATGATTATCAAGCCAGAAGAGCCGGTGCTACTTAGTTAGGTATGCTTTTTTTTTTTTTTTGTCCTTACTTTTTCTCTTGGCATACTTAGTTAGGTATGTTAAGTAGACATGTATGTAGTCGATTAGTTTTTTTTCTTTTTAAGTTTTGCTAGTATCATAGTTTTTGTACAGCTTTATGATAATCCTACTAGCAAATATGGAAGGTCATTGGATTTCATGTCTTGCTGTTTACCACACTTAAATGTTGATCTTCGTATAAATCTAGTTCTTTGATTTTATTGCCTCTGCTTACAAGTATCCTACAGTAATTCATGACTAATGACATTCCAGGTTCTTTTGGAAGCGTTTGATCTTTGGTGGGAATGATGAGTGATAAAGGCAAACAGAAAAGAAGCTATCTTTCTTGGAATAATCAAATGGATGCGATTCTTATCGCTGTGTTGTATGATCGAGCTGTCAAGGTTTTCATGAAATCTCCCGAGGATTTTCAAACTCTCAAAGATCTTGCGAAGGAAGATAAGTTGGACTGGGTGCTTCTTTGTCTTAGTGAAGGAAGATAAGTCTGATGTCTAGATGTTCCAGACAGTTTCTGTAATTGTGGTACCGTGGTACTGTAACTGTCACTGTGACAGTTTCTTATGATGTAGTAGTATACTGTAATGTCGTAGTACAGTGTGATGCTTCTCATTTGTTTATTTTGCAGCACATACATACATCATCAGTTCAGAAATGATCAAAACAGTGTGACAGGTTATCAGAAGTTTATGTGACATGCTACTGTTTTCGAGTAGAGCACCTTACGCTGTGATGGATGTTCGATATCAGAAGTTTTTGTGACATGCTGCTGATTTCTCGAATGCATAGTCTCTGAATGTCGTAACTGTCATGGAGTAATGTTTATTTTGCCACGCACTATCGCAAATAATACGGAGAAATATTTGTAAAGCTCGAAATGTATGGTCTTTCTCCATTTTAAGTTGAAACATAAATTTGGAATTTCAAATTCCTTATGTTTCCAAACAAGGAATTTGGATTTCAAATTCTAGATTTTAAAATTTGAGCTTTCCCAAATACTGGATTTGTATTTAAATTTCAAATTCTCAAATGATGGATTTGAAATGATTTCAAATTCTTAAATTTGAGTTTTCAAACACTATCTTAAGTGTTGTTTGGATTGGTGAGCATTTATTGATTGTAAATATATTAATTCTAATTTTCGGATACACGTTATTATGTTTTAGGTAGACTTATCGTCTCTTTTTCAAGTTGGAGTGTTAAGATCAACATCTTTAGTGTTCCGGAGTACTCTTCTACGTTTGTATCGTAACATTGACGAATGACGTTATTACATGTCTTTCTATAACGTCAGCCTTTCAGGTTAATATGATTTCGGAAATGCTATACACTCCATGGAGTATTTATGCACTCTTATCCACAATATTTTATCTCAAAGGAGATTAGGTTAGTGTGAGTACAAGAGAATACTGAATACTAGGAAGTGCTAATAGATTTCCTTATTATTTCGGGTGTATACTGAACATACTTCTAATTTAAGGGCCTAAAAGAATGGGAAGGTTATTCCTTATTTTTGGAAAACCCGAAATTCAATTTGGATACATAGTTCTTAAAAACGAAACATTTGAGAGTACGGAGTAGCTACTACTCAATGTGAAAAAAAAGGACGGCCGTGAGCACACCAAGTGCATTTTTTCTTTCTTTTTTTTACGCTCTTATCGACCACATAAATGCTAATTAAAGTTTGACGTTAACTTTCGATTTAGTCAAAATTCGAGTCATACAAAATCCGAATTGATGACATTCCTGAGAAGCATTACTGAAGTTTAAGGAGTCAATACAAAGAGTCAAAAAATAACATTACCGAGAGACAGGAAACACACGAATTGGCCCTGCAAAACTTCCACGAGAAGGAACGAAGAATGAAGGCAACACACTTTATAGAGTGAGACTGTGAGAGTGGTGACACAGTCGATCAAATCTCTTCTTCTCATCTGCAATTGTACACTATCAAATTTCCATTCCGAAGAAATTAGGATAAAAGGTCAGAAATTTCTTATGTTACTGTTACTTAGATTTCAAATTTCAGCATTATTAGTCTGCAATTTTCTCATATGATTGCAATCTTGATTGTTATGTTTTGTATCATTGCATTTGATTGTGCAATCTTTTTCTGGGTTTCATTTGTTGGTTGATTATTGGGATTTATACTCGCATTGTGACATTATACATGAGTAAAAAGTTGAAAGAAATTAACTTTTGTTTGATCATTGATAAGGGTTTCGTTTAATTTGGATATTTGATGTTGGGTATTTGTTTGAATGCATAAATTTTGGGGACCCTTCTTCAAGAAGCCTTGCCTTTGTTTGGATTTTGGCGAAAGATTGTAACTTGGTGAATTTTGATTGTGCCAGGAAAAGTATTGTCCTCACTGTATACTTCTTGCAGTTCAAATGTGTTTCTCTTTTTCGGGTTAATTATGCTTCTATGATGTATGCTGACTTCTTTTGACCTTATAATGAAGCTGTGTTTTGGGGCTATGTTTAATTGTAGTTACTGAAAGTTGCTCCCTAGTGTAATTGGGGTCGAAGGAAGGAATGAAGGATCATTTGTTGTTGAGATGACTGTTGTTCAAGTTTTGATGGGGGTATGTTGTCTGTAATTTGGATATCGAGTGTAATGTGTGATTGTTGCTATGACAAAAGAAACTATGTGAGTAGTGAAATATTGATTGTCAACCCTTTGGTTTGCATATGTTAATTACCAAGGCCATTCCAATTTGTGTACAAATTACGTAACTAGAATAATTGCCTTGCTCTCGGAAGCTGCATTTAGTGACCAATGTGGAAAACTGGAAACCACGGTAGAGTAAATTAGGAGTGGTATGTGTTCGTGCTGTTTCCTGACATCGTGCACACCGCTCACGAGTCTATTATTTGTTGTAGACATTAAGGAAGATAAACATTGTGAAGATTTGCTGCCGATTATGGTGGTTATGTTGTCGTGCACCTCATATAGCTTTGTCAGAACTTATCTGTGGGTTCTTAGTTACCAAATGCCTCATTCCTTCTGCAGCGTCCCATTTTTGTGAGGTTTGTGATATTCCTGATTACTGCTGGCCTTAGGTGCGAACTCTTTTGATCTGATTTCTGACAAGGATAGGGATTGAGAATTTGAGATGTTGTGTGTGTGGAAGGCTTGATTTGATGTTGTTGAAGGTGGGAGAAATTGCTGTCTCCTCTTGGAATTTGCCAATCAATTAGTATTCTTTCTTCACAGTTTTCATGACATGCTCATATATGATTATATCTACCTTTCTACTTACGGGTTATGGTAAAAGGTTACGTGATAGACTGATAGTGTCAGCGCAATATGTGTTAAATTCTACGTGCCTAGGGCTTAGTTATGGTTTTGAGTTCCTGCACAATTTGTTTGACCTAGAAATACGTGAATAAGATTGGGGGCAGGATGCACAGAAGACTCCTGTGATGAGGCCGAGTTCTTTCCTCTATCGGCTTGTGTAAAGAAATTCTTGAAAAATGCTAACTTAGCTCTTGACGGTTCTTCAATAGATTCAAAATTTGGTGATTTTGTCTTTTCTTGAAGTATCAAGTATGTCTGTTTGAAGTTGAAGTGTTTTTTTTTTTTTTTTTTTTTTTTTTCGGGATCTTATGATCTTGCAAGTAATTTTGATACCCTTTGGTCTCCATCAACAATTGTAAAAGTCTGGAAAACTATGTCTCTTCAATATTTTGGTGGTGGGATTGCAAACTATTTAACTTGGAATGAAGTTACTAGCTCTGTAGTGGAAATACGTACATCATGATGAGTGACACTATACATTAACTTAAAGTTTCTTTTCTGTGTTTGCAGTTCGTGGGTTGTGGTTAGAAGAATCTATTCAACGAAGAATGGAATCTAAAAATAGTGACAATGACTTGGTGGTTACACAAATTAGTTGTGGCGGTTTTGACAATAATGTCACTGCCAAACAGCTAGCAGATTACTTGGAAGAACAAGTTGGGGTGCTTGTTTGGAGGTGCAGGCTGAAGAAATCATGGACTCCTCCAGAGTCGTATCCAGACTTTCAAATTCAAGAAGCTGAAGAATTGGAGGTTACAAATGATTATGAGAAAGTGGAACCACACGCATTTGTGCATTTTGCAAGTTCTGAATCAGTGCGTGCTGTTCTAAATGCTGCTGGATGTGGTAATCTTATATTGTTTGGACAACCACTGAAAGTTTGTTCTGGTTCTAGGAATCCTTTCCGCATGAACCAAAGGAGGACGTCAATAATTCCATTTAAGCTAACTGATGTTTGTTTGGATGTGGGGACTTTGGTTAGTGAGGATGAATTACTTGTTAGCTGGAGAGGACCTACTCGAGGTACTAATTTTATTGTTGATCCTTTTGACGGAACCTGCAAATTTTATTTTAAACGGGAAGCAGTTTTCGCTTTCAAGGGTGAAAACAGAAATGCTGTGGTTAAATGTGACTTCAAAGCGGAATTCTTAGTCAGGGATATTAATGAGATCAAGCGCTACACGGACCGTTCAGCATTGGTTATTTTATTGCACCTGTCTTCTTCTCCCTTGGTCTACTATAGAACTGCTGATGATGATATCTATGACTCGGTTCCATTTGATCTATTGGATGATGATGATCCTTGGATACGAACAATAGATTTTACTGGAAGTGGTACAGTTGGCAGGTGTAATTCATACAAACTTGTGATCCCACCTCGGAATGGCCCTAAGCTTCAGAAGGCTATTAATTATCTTACGGAACGTCGGGTTCAAATTACGTTTCCCAATCGACAACTGAGGGTCAAGGATGAACCTCATTTTGGTCTGCACATGGCAGACCCCTTTTTCTGTGTTCAATATGAAAAAGGCGTGCCTTTTGAAGTGATGTTTATGCTGAATGCTGCACTCCACAAAGGAATCCTTAACCAGCACCAACTTTCTGACCGGTTCTTTGATGTGATCAGAACTCAATCAACGGAAATCAATGTGGCTGCATTAAGAACTATCTCTTTCTGCAAAAACCCGGTTTTTGATGCTTGCAAGAAGCTGAAACTAGCTCAGGACTGGCTGGTGAAAAATCCAAAGATCTTGAAAGGTCAGAGAAAGTTGTCCGATATTGTAGAAGTCAGACGTTTGATAATCACTCCAACAAAAGCTTATTGCCTTCCTCCTGAAGTTGAACTCTCAAATAGAGTTCTTAGGAACTACAGTCATGTGTCAGATAGGTTCCTGAGAGTAACATTCATGGATGAAGGGCTGCAGATGTTGAATTCAAATGTCCTTTCTTATTATGGTGCTCCAATATTGAAGATGATGACATCAAATTCCTATATGCAGAGAACGTCTGTGTTCAACAGAGTGAAAGCAATACTAAAACAGGGCTTTTACTTGTGTGGTAGAATGTACACATTCTTAGCCTTCTCGTCCAACCAGTTGAGAGATCGCTCTGCATGGTTCTTTGCAGAAGACAAGAGTGATCCACGCTTGACTGTGAAAAGCATCAGTAGCTGGATGGGGAGGTTTACAAATAGAAATGTTGCCAAGTGTGCCGCAAGGATGGGGCAGTGTTTCTCGTCCACATATGCCACCGTGGAAGTATCCCCAGGTGAGGTTGATTCTGAGTTTCCTGATGTTGAGAGAAACGGATATGTTTTCTCAGATGGAATAGGAATCATATCACCAGATCTTGCCATGAAGGTAGCAGAAAGGTTGCAGTTGAAAGACAATCCCCCTTGTGCTTATCAGATACGTTTTGCTGGATGCAAAGGTGTTGTTGCCTGCTGGCCTAGAGAGGACAATGGAATCAAACTTTACCTCCGGCCAAGCATGAACAAGTTCCAGTCAAAACACACAGTTGTTGAAGTCTGCTCTTGGACAAGATTTCAGCCTGGTTTTTTGAACAGACAAATAATTACATTGCTTTCAGCTTTGAGGGTTCCTGATGAGGTGTTTTGGAAAAAGCAAGAAACAATGGTATCCAAACTTGATCAAATGAGCGTGAATGCAGATATTGCCTTTGATGTTGTAACAGCGTCATGTGCTGACCAAGGTTTTACTGCGGCAATAATGTTAGGTGCTGGTTTTAGACCTCAAACAGAACCTCATCTCCGCAGCATGCTCAATTGCATTAGGGCAGCACAGCTGGGAGATCTGAGAGAAAAGGCCCGTATATTTGTTCCATCTGGTCGGTGGTTGATGGGGTGCCTCGATGAGACGGGTGTTCTTCAACAGGGTCAATGCTTTGTTCAAGTCTCTCATCCTTGTCTTGAGAATTGCTTCGCCAAACATGGCTCTCAGTTTTCAGAAACAAAGAAGTTGGAAGTTGTTAAGGGGCCTATAATTGTAGGCAAAAATCCTTGTCTCCATCCTGGGGACATACGAGTTTTGGAAGCAGTTGAAGCCCCTGAGTTGCACCATCTCTTTGATTGTGTAGTCTTTCCTCAAAATGGAGATAGACCACATACAGATGAAGCATCGGGAAGTGATCTGGATGGTGATCTCTATTTTGTCTCTTGGGATGAAATGCTTATTCCACCAGGTAAGCGAAGCTGGCCACCAATGGAGTATACTCCTGCTGCAGCAAATGAACTACCTCGTCAAGTCAACCATCTGGTAATCAACCTTTTACTGCTTCGTATGACTACCATGTGTCTGTTTGGTTGATTGGTCGCTTTAATTGATTCTAACATCACAACAATCTAGCTTAAGTTCTTCTTGTATAATTGATGAGTCCGGATAAATCCCTCTCCCCAATTCCCTAAGAAAAATATATTCGAGGATAGTGACCTTCATCTTGATGTGGCGAACATGTCTTGAGGATTGTTGATGTGATGCTCCTTAGGTTAGGATCTTAAAGTGTTTCATTGATGCTAACTGTTTTTATTGACTTATTTTCTTTCATTCACCAGGAAATGACCTTTAGTCCTTTAGTGGACGACCTATCTTTGAATAGTTCACGTGACATAGTGGTCCTTTGGCCTTGTGTAATCTCTTACCTCGTAATGTAGTGTGCATGCTTGGATGGAGGAAATGGTGTGATGGTTTTGTGTGCTTAATTTTTGTAAACATTGTGCCTTAAACTCATGCTATAGAAGTGTCTATTCTGTATGTAAGCTTGTTTTTTTATGGAAGCATAATATTGGCTCTGAGTCCTCTTACCATGACGATTTAATTCTGTTATAAAATTTTGGTGGATGCTTATGATGTAACCCCTGTTCTGATTTCTTTCTACTGCAGGACATAATAGATTTTTTCACCAAGAACATGGTGAATGAAAACTTGGGTGCAATATGTAACGCTCATGTGGTTCATGCCGATCTCAGTCCTTATGGAGCTTTGGATGAAAATTGTTTACGATTGGCTGAACTTGCGGCATTAGCCGTTGACTTCCCAAAGACAGGGAGAGTGGTGACTATGCCTAATGATTTAAAGCCCAAAATGTACCCTGACTTCATGGGGAAACCAGACAACCAATCTTATAATTCCGGCAAGATTTTGGGTAGATTGTACAGGCGAATCATGGATGTTTATGATGAGACTGCCTTTACCTCCTCCTCTGAGATGAACTTCAGTCCTCATGATATCTTTTATGACAAAGACCTCGAGCTTCCAGGTTCAGATGTATTCCTCAGTGAGGCGTGGGGTCTGAAATGCTCCTATGTAGGGCAGCTTAATGGTCTGCTTGCACAGTACAGAGTCAGCAAGGAAGCTGAGATTGTTACTGGACACGTATGGTCGATGAACAAACATAGCAGCAGGAAAACCGGGGAGCTCAAAGAGAAACTTAAGCATGCTTACAATTGTCTGAAGAGAGAATTCAGACAACATTTTGATAAACTAGGTGCTGAGTTTGAGCAGCTAGATCATGAGGAGAAGAATGCTCTTTATGAGAAGAAGGCATCCGCGTGGTACCAGGTTACGTACCGCTCTGAGTGGGTAAAGCAGTCCTTGGATCTTCAAGGTCCTGAAGGCGAGAGACAAGGAGAAGCCATACTGAGCTTTGCATGGATCGCTTCTGACTACCTTGCTCGTATTAAGGTAAGACATGGCGGGGGGTTGAGAAGTGAAGACATGCTTAAGCCAATCAATTCTCTCACTAAGTACCTTGCCGAGAGGTTAGAAGTATCGTGAATGCTGAAGTTTGTGATCAATGATCGGCTGCAAGACCATTCTGCCAATTTACAGTAAGTTCTGATTTTTGCTCTATGAATCACTGCCAATTAGATGCTTTTTTTCCGGTCTATATCCCGTCTGTCTTAAATAGTTAAAATCCCTACTATGACACTATGATTCATTCTCAATATTCTGATCCTAATGCCGTATGTTACAATTTGGTATGAGAAGCCGCATTTGTCATTTTGGATGGCCTGTCGATACCATGGATATGTGAAGTAGCAACATCGAGTAATGATTTCTTGTTTCCCCCATCTCCCACCCCCAAATCCGACCCCTTTATGCATTCAGCAGTGTCTGAAATTGTCTAGTATTGAAGACGATTGGACTATGATCTCTCCTGTTTGTTTTAGCTTGGCGAACATGGTTTAATGGTCTGTTATCAGTTTCTTAGGTAAGTGAGAAAACTAGCATGGTCGCCATAAAAGCTTCATAGTAAGCAGAGATTTGTGAACACTCACATAAAAGCTTGGATATGACAACTTAAGTTGTGAGTGTACAAAAGTTAGCGTATAGTATACACGTAGGAATTACTGCCTAGCTTCTCACACCCTTCTAACCGAATGCCTAGCTAGCGTGAATCCTGTTCCGCTCAGCACAAAGGATGTAGCCTGTGGCTGTCAGGCCTGTCACAAACAAATACAGTAGCTGTGTTCACCAGTTTTCGTTGAAAACTCGAAACACGAGTTTTTCCGGAGTCGAAGTGGTTTTAGTGAGCTCGATTACCCTCAGCTTGTGTAATTCATATTGCTTAGTTTCTGTTGTTTCACCTTAATAGTAACCTCGTCACCATTTAAACATGACAGTAGGAAATTTTGTTTTCGTCAACTGATCCATTCTCTCTCCTCCTTTACATTCTATGTCATGGATTTAAGTGTAACAATAACTCTGGTCCAAGTGTGTCCGAATCCCCAAATCGATCATAGAGGGATGGAGTCCATTAAAGGACTCATTATAACCAGAAAGTCCGGGTCAACCCATACCACATTTAGACTTCACTCTGACTCAACCACTAAAACTAAACAAACAAAAACTAAGTTCCAAATTAGACACAGATCATGTCTTTCTCTTTACACTTTCTTTGTTCTAATAGAAAAGTTCACACTCACACTTGCAGTAAATTTTCAAGTGCAACTAACTAGCAGTAACAATTAGAGTTTTTGTTCTCTAATTAAATTAAAATATACAAATTAAATTAAATCAAAATGACAATTCTAATCTTTGAAAAGAATGTCATCAGCTATATTTAACAGGGGTTGTACACAATTTGACGCAAACTTTCTCGCAAATAAGAAAGGGTCCCACCTCCTTTGAGTAACAGACGCATCTGAACCGTTGATCTTGATCCCAATATCACCATACCTGGGTCGGGTCCGTCTCAACCATCGGATCAACCCGGGATCAACCTCCGACCCGTTATACGTCACCGGGTGACCGTTGTGGCTCCCACGCCAGTTCACGTTAGTCAGCGTTGCGGGGACCACACCCTGTGGGTCCACCATGGACAACAACGTAGGGAAGTAATTCTCCTCGGGAAAACACGTGCCAAGAATGACACATGGCAGCCGAAACTTACGCCACAACTTCACATCTTCCACCACTACACGCGCATGCCGGCGCGTGAGTGACCAAAACTGCGACCCTATGCGGAAAACATTAAAAGGCACCTCCGGGAGCATCACGTCATCTCCACGCGCCACCCACCTCCCATACGCCGTCGTTTCATTGTTCAAAACCTCGATAAAACTCGCCTTCGACGAAACCAAAGTATTGTAAGTGAAGTTGAAAGAGTGGAGTGGAACACACGCAGCTGACAAGAGCGTGAACATGTAATTATCAGGGTCGTCAAGTAAAGCGTGAGCTAATAACCGCCGCGCCGCAGCGATAAGCGTTGGCGTGTTACGGCGCGTGGGCTTCGAAGACGGTATAACCCGACCCTGAAAAACACCCGTAAAACCCGTGTTGTTGCCTTTAGGATCCGTATGTATATATACATTGTACCGGGTCCGGCTCGTCTTACCTGTTTCGTTGAAAAACTTCTCCCACACGGGCGCAAACGGTAACGGCGTCGTCGTTAAGAATAAGAATGCCACCTTCTTTCGTCCCCCAACCGAGTCCGGGTTAACTCGGGAAGCCCGCTTTAAAAGTTCCACGTCATCCTTGTCATCTTCCGGCGTCGGCGGCGGTGGTTGTGCTGGTGGTGGTAGAATGATGTTCTTATTTGGTAGGGTTTTAGGGAGTTGTGGTGGTGGTGAAGGTGGACGAGGAGGAGATGGTGGTGGTGGTGGCGGTGGCGGGGAAGGTGGTGGTGGTGGTGGTGGTGGAGGAGGAGTGGGAAAGACTAGAGTGACATGAGGGTGAGTGAGAGAAGAAGAGTCAGAAGAAATGGTGAAAACAAGAGCAAGAGGTAAACAAAGAAGAATAGCACAAAAAAGAGAAAAAGGGTTTGGGGAAAGCATTGATTTGATTGATCTCCCTCTTCTTCTTCAACTTCTCTCATAAGCTTCTCATTTTTATTTTTTTTCAACTCTACTACTGTGTACTTGAATGCTACGCTTTTTTAATTTCCTTATTTAGCAAACATACAAAATAATAATCTTTTACATAAAGAAACACATATTTCTATTAGAGAGGGAAATAATTAGGTGATGGTGTATAGCATAGAAAAATGGATAATTTGGGATTATATGGGGTAGTAATCTTCATATTTATTTCTCATAAATGGTAAGAAATAAACAAAATTATTTTTGGATTGTTTGGGAGTCGTAAATTATATACTACATCATATCGAATATTGTGCGATTAGGAGGATGATTTTGGAGAAAATATGTTTATAAAGTAGGGGATTAGTTTCATTTCTATTTATTATTGCTAAGATCGGAAATTTTTATTGTATAGTTGATGAAAATGAACGGTACTTGGTGGAAGCGTGATATTGGCCGTTGGATGTAATAACGGAGGAAGCATGGTAACCGTGAGATGGGAGAGGGATAGGACACGTGGCTTGCATGCAAAGGCGTGTGAGTTAAGATTTGAGTAACGTAGTCAGTAGTCACGTTAGTTGGACGTATTAAGATGATGTTGAAGATGAAGTGAGTGATTAATTAAAACCTTGAAAATGTCGTAAAGGGAATGTGACAAGTTGTTGGTTGATGCATGTTCCCTTTGAATTAATTGAAACCATTTTTAAATTCTTGATAAAGTAAGTGATTATTATATGTTTAGCTAGGGATAAAAAGTGATTATAATTGAAAGTTGGTACACATATATTAGATGTATGAGAAATCTTATACACCATCACTAATAATATGACAATTCATCATAAAGATAACTAACATGATACTAATAATTGTGATTGACTCTACAAAGTAATCTCACTTTATTCCATCATCCTCAACCCCTCTCTCCTCCTTTATCATTCAACCCCGAACCACCACCAACAATCACCGCTTGACTACCGTGTCCGTCAACCCAGCCAAGAACGACCACCATTATGACCGCCCATGGCCCACTAACCCAGCCAAGCCACTACTGATCATCATCGGGGCCTTCTTTGCTGCTCCTCGACACTTTTTGTTCCATAGAATCCGCCGCTCCTAATTAAAAAATAAACCAATTAATCTAGGGAAAACTGAACTAGGCAATAAGGATGGGCAGTAGGCGTGGCGGCTAGCCGGTTTTATTGTGATTTGGGCGGTCATTGGTGCATTGAGAGATGAGATTCATATCGAGTTCGATGATGTGGGGATATAAATTGAAGGAGAAGGAGGGTGCAAGGTGGTTGATGGGCGGACCACTAGGGTTAAGAGGTTGTCGAAACCGGCTCAATCGTGGTGGGGTCAGGGATGGCGGTGCCCGGTGGTGGCAATAAGGAATGGAGTGGTGCCGCAGTGGTGATACGTGAGTGGTTGTGGCCATAGGATGGTGGTTTTGATTAATGAGTAGTTTTTTTTTTTTTTTTTTTGTTTTTTTTTTTTTAATTCGTTATTTAACAGTTAAATATATCACAGAAATTGATAAAGGTACAGTGTATGAAGATTTCTCGCACACCCAATGTATGTGTACCCTTATCCAATTGTCACCATTGTTGTTTCTCCTTTTGTACACAATATATATATATATATAAACATGTTATGCTTTCAAGATAAACGATTATTAACATGTACTGTACTATGCAATGCATTGTGTACACTTAAAAGATAGAAATGAAAAGGCGAATTCGCGTCATATTTCTGTTAATTTTTTTGGTATGAAGGGCATTGTAGACGTGCGATGTCATATATTTATCATGTATGCATATATATGTTTTAGATCACGGGGTTGTGATTTATGTTCATGAACAATTTATATTTAGGCATTGGTGAAAATCTTATGTGCACTGTGAACATAAATGACACATCTACAGCAAGAGAAAAGGGTCGACTTCCCCGATTAAACAAATTTTTTTGTTTTGGATTTGCTATAATCTAACCTCTTAGGAAAAAATAATTCTGATATGTCATATGGTTGTAATTAACATATCTTTCACTATAAACTCGGTCTTTATAAAGCAAATTTGGATTTAGTTAACACTTTAATTTGTTTTGTAATCAAGGTACTAAGGTGGTAGCAATGTTCCAGTATATAGGGAAGTTTTGGTCGTAACTTTGTAATAGGAGTAGCTTATTAATCAAGATATTAATACAGAGTAATTTTAAGGTCCTTATACAATAATAATGTTCAAGGTCGGAACTTGAGAATTAAAATTCAAGCATCATGAATAAGAGTAGTTTAGTCATTTAGTATAGTAAGTTGCAGGCTCCTTAATCTGGCTTGTGGCCTCGGGATAAAGGTACTCATACATTGAGTGTATGGGAAATCTTCATACACTATACCTTTATCAATTATTGTGATTGATTTAACTGCTAATAACGAATTAAAAAAAAACAAAAAAGAAAAATTATCCATTAATCAAAACCACCATCCTATGGCCACAACCACTCACGTATCACCACCGTGGCACCACTCCATTCCTTATTGCCACCACCGGGCACCACCATCTCTGACCCCACCACCATTGAGCCGGTTTCGACAACCGCTTAACCCTAGTGGTCCGCCCATCAACCACCTTGCACCCTCCTTCTCCTTCAATTTATATCCCCACATCATCGAATTCGATATGAATCTCATCTCTCAATGCACCAATGACCGCCCAAATCACAATAAAACCGGCTAGCCGCCACGCCTAATACCCATCCTTATTGCCTAGTTCAGTTTTCCCCAAGTTAATTGGTTTATTTTTTAATTAGGGGCGGCGGATTCTATGGAGCAAAAAGTGTCGAGGAGCAGCAAAGGAGGCCCCGACGATGATCAGTAGTGGCTTGGCTGGGTTAGTGGGCCATGGACGGACGAAATGGTGATCGTTCTTGGTTGGGTTGACGGACGCGGTAGTCAAGCGGTGGTTGTTGGTGGTGGTTCGGGGTTGAATGATAAGGGAGGAGAGAGGGGTTGAGGATGAGGGAATAGAGTGAGATTACTTTTTAGAGTCAATCATAATTATTAGTATCATGTAAGTTATATTTGTGCTGAGTTGTCATATTATTAGTGGTAGTGTATGAAATTTCTCATACATCCAATGTATGTGTACCAGCTTCCTGTGACCTCGTGTCCATGCTTAATAATTGGTAAAAGGGCTGCCTTTCGGGTAATAACACAAAGTTGTGGGTCTATTTGAAGGAGAATCACAGTGATCATTTATTTGTGACCAAATACAATTTTATTGTCTGAATAACGGTGTATTTATAAAGATGAGATTGCGCTATTTGGTTTTTGTTATAGAGTATAAGATAAAGTATACTCATCGTATATGCACGGAGCCACATATTGTTGTGTTTGGATTCCATGGAGTTAAAATTTGGTGGAGTTTATACTCAACTCCATGGGATCCAAACACCATATTGTTAGTTCATTTCATTTTTCAGAGAAAAAATGTACAAAGCTAATTATGAAAACTAGATAAAGTACTGTATTATAAGCAATTAAGGGCCTGTTTGGTATCGTTTTCTGTTTTCGGTTTTCTGGTTTTTTTTTAAAACCAAAGTCCCGTTTTTGAAAACCAGAAAAAGTGGTTTTCAATGTTTAGTTGTCAGTTTTAATTTTCTGTATGACTATTATAGAAACATACAGTTTAAATTAATTTTTACAACTTATTTAACTAAATTTTTTACGCAAAAAAACTAAAAACTGAAAACGGCAGTGATACCGAACGGGCCCTAAGACAATGCAAATGGGAGCCATGAACAAAATAAGTTAGGTCTAATAGTGAACTACAGGAGTAATTGTGGTCTAATGACTATTTTTCCCAACTGAAATGTTTCAACGATCCAGCCCATTAAATTGAAATTGGCCCAAGCGGGGACTGGGAATTTACTAAATATGGGCCTTTCATGAAGATAAGAGTAAGCCAGCCCAGCCCAACGATTCCAACATTTAATATTTGGCAAGCCAAACTTCCATGTGGATAACTCACTCAATTTCATTCAATTGTTTACCTTGACCCGTGTTTCATGAGAGGAACTCAAACCCAACGTAAACAATTGAATGAAATGAAGAAAGTAGTACTCCGTATTTGTTAAGGAATGAACCACCCTTGACATTTTACGGGTATTCCAAATTGATTTAGATTGTTGCATCCACCTATAGTAGATGAGTGCAACTCCAAAATTTTGACTCACTAAAACCTTTGGCTTCTAATTTTTACGTCTCTCTTTCATATTCATTGCCGATAATTACAACTGTTGACGGGGTAGTTGAAGTCACTGCCACCGCGATTAGAGTGAATATGAGGAAAGATGAAGTAGGTGCCTGAGTGGTGGAAGGTGGATGTTGAAGGTTAAACTTCCATAAAGTGTCGAACCCGGGTGGAGGTAAACATAATGTGGAAAATGGCGCATGCAGATGCAGCCCATCCTCCCACACTACCTTGCCTTACTAGTTACTAGACCAGCTAGCTTATGACTGACGGCTCGATTTCCATACTCAGAATTAAGAATGAATCTTGATTTACATCCAATTGTTTCCGTAATTAATTTTCTACGAACAATTGATTTAGCTAAACTCTTTGTCATTTTTAACTCAATCAAGACAAAGCTAATACTAACTATTGTTGTACTAACAACGACTCACATGTGAGCTGACACATTGGAGAAATAGAAGACTTGGGACTAGTTTATAAGGTGGTGGGTTACTCCTTATTCTGCCAATTGGTTTTAGAATGGAACTCCACCAACTTTTGAACTAGTTTTCCACGAGACGGCCGATATTGGCACATGACGACTCTGACATGGTATCAGAGGCCAATGTTGGTCTTGGGTCCGACGATCTGTTCCATGGATTTACCCAGTTTAGGAGCCCACAAATTTGATTGAGGTTTGACCCCAGATAAGACCTTTGCGAATTAACCTGACCCGGGCAAGGGCGTTTGAAGAATTTGAGTGAGAAGAATTTAATGAGCTCACATGTGAGGGCTGGAGGAGGGTGTTGGAGTGACAACGACCCACATGTGAGCTTTGAGCATTGGAGAAATAGAAGACTGTGGACTAGTTTATAAGGTGGTCGGTTACTCTTCCGATTGCCTATTGGTTTTAGGATGGAACTCCACCAACTTGTGAGATAGTATTCCACGAGATGGCCGATATTGGCCCATGACGACTCGGACAATTATACCATACCAAGATGACAAGATTTTTCACCTTAGGAATACAAATTGTCATACTTTATGGATCAATTTGAGAAACTTTGCCAAAGGTACGAGTGTATGACACTAATAATTATCGTCCTACCCGAGTGGGTTCTCAACTTCTCATGTCCTATGACATATCTTGCAAGGGTCCAATAGTAAAGTGGTCCACGTCCACTAGCCACTCTTGCTCAGCTACCCAGTAAACAGTGACCCTATACCCATTTATGGCTCATGTTTAATTGGTGAACGCTTACCATAGGCCATAATAGGTGCTATCTGGTGAGACGGTTTTATAAAAGAGTTACATCTTCAAATCAAATCTAAAGAATTGGAACAAACAGAAAGCGTACACGAATCCGTAAGCACAGCGGCCAATTTGGGCCAATCTATGGACAGTGACCCTAGGAAAATAATGAAATAGATGCCCACTTCTGGCCTTCTCCCCGATCACCCCACCATGGAAAAATGGGTGATAAGACAAATCCATATTGAGAGGGGCCTAAGTAGGCTAAGAACGGGGAAGCAGGCATGTGGCTAAGTGGGGGACACACCAAACTCACATCAGTTATATTTATTCTCGTTTTTTTTACTAAGGTAAACACGGACTCTTTAATCTAATAGTCCGAACGTATTTATTATATAGGCTTCTAGTGAAAGAGATCGAACAAAGTTATACCCTATGAGGAAGAAAAATTGGCTTCTTCCTTCCATAAGTGCTAGTACTCGTAGAAGTCGAACTTTAGGCGTCAAGGTCATCTTTCTGATCATCTTTCTGATATAGGGGTGAGCATCGGTCCACGACCGGACCGGACTGGACCGAGGACCGAGGCTCGAAAAAATGTGGACCGAGGACTGGACCGAATGACCCTCAGTCCAGTCCCTTGGATCGAGGAGAAATTTCCCAAAAAACTTGGACCGAGGGCTGGGCCGAGTTTAACCGAACCGGTCAATCCGGTCCGATTTTTGGTCCGGATCGAGTTTCTGCTCTCCCCGAATCCGATACTCCTACCACTCATTATTTGACGGAGTATGTTAGTACTTTCTCTCTTGCTTTGAGTAATTGGAACTCTACAAGAGAGTAGAGAATAGGGAGTTCAAAATTTAAGTGGGAGAAATTGGGCCTCCAATGATCCATCCAAATCCCTTGGCACATCCCTTTCTTTTCCTTATGTGTCACTATTACTCTAAAGAAAAAGAGGGTTATTCTTTCAACACAAATCAATGGCTACCATAGTAAATGAAATGAGATGATTACACCAATATTATCCCAATTATTTTATAAACTCATATTTGCTACTGAGTTAAGATATGTTGGATGTATGGAACCTTACTCCTATACTCGAAAACATAAAAGCTTTGATTACGAATGACCTGTAGGCTGTAGTGACTTTATTTAGTATAATCCAAAAGCGATTCTCCCTGCTACTATGAGAAAAATAGATGCATAGTAGAAAACATACTTAAGCAATTAAGATTGCATGTTTGGATTATCAATCTCAATCAACTACCTAAATGTAAAAGACACCAAAGTATGGTGGAGAATCTTCCAACATTTTCCTTATCCTTTCCAAAAGATAATGATTGCGATTTTAATGTGTTACTTCACTATAACTTAACTATTGTTCACTTCTTCTATTCCGAGCTATGGAATAGCATCTATTGCTAGTAAAGTAGCACTATTACAAAAACTATTCATATAATCACATACTAAATCACGACCGTTTTGACTAGTAAAATAACCACTAAGAGAGGTTTTGTTCAAGTTCGTACCAATAGTGTTCATTTGTCGCATTAATGAATAAACGTCACATGTTCTTCATTTGATATAACGCTTACACATCAACAACTATTATCATCCGTAACATAATCTAACAACTTTTAGTAAATTTGTACTTGAAACCTATTCTTATCATATTTATAAAGATGTCATTAAAAACATGATTATGGGTAACTCGGAGGAAAATTCAAACTGGAACTAGGGATAAACTTTGCATACTCACTAGACAAGTAGACATTTAGACAATGCAAAGATTCAATCTTTGGTGTGTCATGTGTGGACATTGAGTAAATTTTGTATGGATGGGGTAAAATTGGATTCAATATTCAGAGATCTTGTCAATCTCCCCCCAAATTTCCACAAGTCATTCATATATCATATTAAAGGGGGCCGAAAAGGCCAAAGCAATGTTATTTGTTGTTCTGCATCAAAATTTGCCCCCACTCTACCTAAAGTACAGAACACCAAAGAAAACTCCAATCCCCCCAAAAACACACACTATATAAAAAAACTCCCAAACCTCTCTCATTCATAAGAACAAACTTCTCAAATTATTACCCTTCTTCTTCTTCATCATCATCATCATCTCTTTATTTTTTTTTACTGTTTTTACCACAGTAAAAACATGCCAAGGCCAGGTCCAAGGCCATATGAATGTGTTAGAAGAGCTTGGCATAGTGAAAGACACCAACCCATTAGAGGCTCTCTCATTCAAGAGATTTTCAGGTTCACTTTTACCCTGTTTTTTTAACTTCCTCTGTTTTACTTCCCCTGTTTTAACTGCTCTGTTTTTTTTTTACCCTTGTGTGTAGAATTGCTCATGAAATTCACAGCCCTGCAACCAAAAAGAAAAAAGAATGGCAGGAAAAATTACCCATTGTTGTCCTCAAAGCTGAGAAAATCATGTACTCCAAAGCCAATTCTGAGGTTCTTCAAAGTTTCCACCTTTTTTTTACATGATGCTTGAAATTGGGTAATTTTTTTTTTTTTTGAATTTTACTGATTGTTGTTACAATGTGGGTTGTTTAGGCTGAGTATATGGATCCTAAAACCCTTTGGGATAGAACAAATGATGCAATCAACACCATCATTCGCCGCGACGATAGCTCAGAAGAGTCAGGGGAGTTTTTACAGCCTTGTATTGAAGGTAATCACCTTTAAAACTTCTCCATTTGTGGCATTTTGGTTGTGTCATCTTGTTATGGTTTTACCATAAGTTGTCGTGATGTAGACGAGTTTCGAACCTTGGTTTCCACTATTCACTACTTACTAGTACGGAATTGATTATTAGCAACTTGAATGTTACTCCATATAGTTGAATTTTGTTTTTTTTTCACCCTTGTTAGTTGTCACTAAAATTCATATACCTAACTAACTTTTTTCTTTTTTTTTTTTTTTTTTTTTTTGGGTTTATCTTCAACATAGTTTGCAATAATTGTAGTCTGCCTTTTATTTCATTCATTCAATTCTTCTTTTTTCCCTGCAAAAACATTGAATGATCCTTTGGTATGAGTATATCTGTTAATGGACCTCCTCTTTTCTCAAGTGGCCTCCTTTATGCTGACAATTTCAGCCTCCTTTCCTTTTTCATCCACCCTTTTCAACGAAACTCGTTACCACTCTTCCCGTTCATTTCATTTGTTAACGTCTGGTTTCAATACTTCTCACATTTCATTGGCATCCTCGTAGGCTCGTAGCTTAGAGGACTAAGACACTATATACTCATTTTGGACGGGAAATGAGCATTAATTTTCGAGATTTTGTTGAAACAATTTGTACGTTCTAGTGTGTTATATTGCTCGATTGAGGGTAGGCGGGTAACATTTTAATAGGGCTAGAACCATGGAGAATGAAGTGTTTTTTTGGATTGTGTTAGAGGATTAATATAGACTATAGTGGTGAATACGGAGTATGTCATTATTATGTACTTGCAATTAATGAATCTTTCATTAGAGTATAGGTTAAGCAATCGAATGCTGAAGTTGTCGAATGTCTGATTCTCGTTCTTGTGCAGCTGCTCTCCATTTAGGTTGTATTCCTAGAAGAACTTCAAGAAGCCAAAGAAACAATCACCCAAGAGGTTACTTAACTGGTAATACAGATTTACCAATTGCGACAGAAGGCAATGCAAAACTGAATAATCCATCCCTTGTGCCTCACTATCCAAACTTCTTAAGCAAGGATTCACAGAAGTTTGCCTCCCCTATTAATAGTTGTTTACACAATGAGATGCACTTCTTGTCCGGCCAAGCCTCTTTGCCACCAGAATGTTCTACTCCATCAAAATCGTATCCTGTCTATCCGCTATACTATGGTGTTTACTCGCAACCTACTACAAACCCCGTCACTGAATATCGACCTGAAATGAGAATGTCGCAAACCCTTTCCTTTTGTAATGAGGAATATAGATTGCCTAGGAAAGACTTACTACCAGTTCCTCAGGATCAGTGTAATATTGAGTGTGATTTATCACTTCGTTTGGGATTTGGTTCAGTGCAAAAGGATGAATGTACTGGTTTGAATGGTTCTAAAGAGAAAAGTACTAATGCAAATGTGAAGCACAAGCTAAGTGAGAGTTTTACATTGTGTTGTGGGAGTGATGCTGGTTCAGGAAATGATGTTTTTGACGTTGGATTGATGATGAGGAAGCGAAAAGCCGTAGAACATATGAACGATCAGAGGTATTCTTGGCAGCCGAAGCTCATGTCTACTTATTCTAATGCCAGGAACTAGAACTTCAGGTCTGTAGTGTTCACTTGCTGTCATTTTGCACTGTAAATTATTTCTTCATGTTCAATGATCACTTAGTATGGCTTGTTTCAGCTGCATCATATACTAGGATCACTAGTACCTGCATCTTTTTGTTCAGTCAGTACCGCGGATAGTGTAAATAACAAGTGTTAGTGTATCATCTATGGTTCAAGCTAATGGAAGATTTGCTCATGTGTTTGAGTGCATCATATACATTATGTTATCTTTGCATGATCTTTACATAGATTAGTTTTCTCTAGATCACTGATAATTGTAGCACCAAAAGGTATTAGTCGACAAAATTTTCATTATGGGTCATCCAGTAACAGCCTATCTTGGCTATCAGTGCTTCGAAAAAGAGCTAACGTTACTTACATCCGACCCCCTTTACCGCGGGAGCAATGGAGGGATTCTGATTGACATAAGTATTAAGTAGTTGTGTGTTTGGGGTGCAAAGAGATGTCTCTTTCCCAAAGTTAATCCCTTTAATTGAATTTATTATATACTTAAGGAAAAAAACTGAAATGCTTTTTTCAGGGTAAAACTTGAAGGTGGCCCAAAGGTTCATCTTTTGATGTTGGAAGAGAGTTGGTAAAGATGTGGAAAGAAGGTTTAAAAAAACCATTAAAAAAAGATCTTAAGAAAATGATGAAAAATGAAGTTAATGGTCAGGGAAATTTGGTTTTGTCTGTGGTCAATATGAATGGTGGATAACATCTCAAAAGTGAACAAAAAATTGTCCCACCATTCAATATTATTGGTCCTGAAAGTGTCTTTGATTTTAGTGAGCAGTCACATTTCATCATTTTGAGGTTTATCAGTATGTGGGAGCTTGAGTGGTGAGTTGATGGAGGCTAAAGGTAAATACAAAGTGTCCTTGAGAGTATTTTTAACTTCTTAACGAGACGCGACACAAAACTAGACATCGAGTAGTATAGGATACGACAGAGCATCTATGTTATTACCCCCTCCGCGTTTTTTGGGCCGGGGTTGAGGGGGTTAGAAATGTTCGTATGTTTGTGAGATTTGAACGCTTTTTTTCTATTTTGTTTTTTACTAGATTAAACTCATCAGTTAAAGAGATACAAGTATACACTATACACACAATCACTAAGTATAAGCTCTCAAATACAACAGATTGTAAGCCTCAAGTCACCTGCACACCAATGAAGGTTTCTGTATATTACTATGCTAACAGAGTTACTAACCAGTGAATTAGTATATGAACAAACTAACTATACCTCGAAATCTTAATTGACAAGTAAGTGAGGTGAAGTATTTGGAGAACCTGCATTAGAAGTATTAGCAGTGGAAGAGGAAGAGGAAGGGGTACTTAAGTGGAAATCAATCAGAAGTCTCTGATGTAAGATGAACATGTCAACTGTTTTACCCTTCGCTTCTTGCTCTTTCAACTCTCTGACTGGTATAGCAGCTAGGAATCTCTTCATGTATTCCCTGCAGCATTCTTTTCCTCTACAGATTACTTTATCTTCCCCTCCTTCGCGTGCTTCCTCCTCCTTGGCATACATTACTGTCGAATCATCAAACTTGAGAATGTACGCTTGGTTGCACCCTTCATAGAGACGCTCCCCAAGGGAGTCGATTATGTAATTGGCATTGGCTTCGATTTTCATGATGAAAAAATGATCATTCCACCTTACAATGTAGACTCTCGGCTCAAAGTCTGTTACATTGTGATTGATCTCGTCCCATATTTCATCGAAGGACTTAGCACCCTTGAGGTGATCAAACTCCTCAGGGTGGAAGAATCCGAAATGTGAGTTATTTGGGTGAACTATCAGGGGCCGGAGTTCCGCTCTCAGGATTGTTTCCAGGTCGAAATGCTGATCAGGAAAGAAGTCCTTGTGAGTATCATTCTTGCAAAGCTTTCTCCACTCGGAAGATCCTTCAATGATAAGACGGTCAAAATCAGGTCCAGACAGCATAATGTAGGGGTGCAGCTGGAGCCAGTGAGCAATGACCGCCACAATTGCTGCACAGGCGCTCTCCCCAGCCGCTTTCTCACTTCTCTGATCATGCGAGGCAAAGAACACCTCGGCATTCAGCTTGGTTTTCCTGTCTCTGCTCACAGTCTCTCTCATTTGCCAGGTGCCAGGGTCGTTGCTCGTCTCTGCTTCCTGTATCACATAATGTACATCAGGTCAGGTTTAATTTGCTGTCATTCAGATTACTGTGTGATCATCCTGTACTAAAATCTCTGCAGAGGAATTCTGATTTCAGAATGTATATAAATTATGAATGTGCTGAGGTCTGTTATTTTCTTTTAACTACCTGGTTCAAGTACTAACTAATATAAATTCTTCAGATGAACGCGGTAAGCATTTGTCCATAATTGGGTGGTACTGAAATCGAGTAGGCGAAAGTGCGCAACAATTATTGAAGGCCACCTCTCCCAAACTACAGTGCCTCCACTCATAGGGAGTGGAAATAATTGAATGCATAGGCTTAGGAAAAAGAGTGAGGGGAGCATGTAATGTAAATCTCCCTGAAAACAGATGATTCCCCAATTCCCAACCTAAGCCCTGACAATGTCACTCCACAAAGTGGGATCCCATTGACATTGTTGTTTGTGTGTTTACAAGCAGTGATGGACCCACCTCCATTGTTGCCAAAGACCCACTAAATGTCTATCAATTTGACCACTCAGCTTTTTTTCAGAGGTAATGCACAAAATTTTGTCTAAAACAAGCTGGGAAAATAATGTTGTGGTCTTTGATGTGATGCTTCTTGTTGCTAAAGTTCCTATGGGCTTAGGCCATAATAACTCTAGGTCTACTATACCGTGACTCGTGAAACCGTGGACACGACCCACCACAACAGTTATAACGGTAGGAGAGGTTTCACTTAAAACTAATTGACGATAAACTTTGGTTACGTTACATTATGCAAGTTGTGAGATAAAAGAATATACCAAATCAGGAGTTTCGGGGTTCACTCCTTTCTTCATGGATCTTCTTCTTTTCCACTTCCAAAACCCACCTTTCTTGACCAAGTCTAATTGGGCCTCGGAACTCGTCGTCAGCCCAAATTCGGTCACCGTGTTCGCCTCGCCGCCCCTAGTGCTGGATGCCACCAGTACATAGTTATCATTGGAAAACAATGTAGCAGAAGACTCACCCTTGCTCTTCCAACTCAATTGCCTAAATAAAGATGGTATTTTGTTCTTTTTAGCTTTCTCCTTCCCTGGTAAAGTATTAGGCCCTTGACTCTTCGATCTTGTCAAGAATTTGGCTAAGTCACTCGAGTTTTGTTCACTTCCAAATGCCTCACTAGACATTGTACGTGAATGAGCATGATTTTTCATCTCACTAAAGTTCACAATAACCTGTAAAAATGCAAAGTTGTCAAATTATAGTTATAATCTTGTGTAATACGGTTTTATAATAGCGACAATATTATTTCACTCCTCAAGAGCAGTCGTTTGTGACAAGGCAGGGAACAGTCAAATATATAACTTTCTACATATGTGTTGGAAACATTAGAGTAAAAGATTGTGAGACACAAGTCTATTATGATTTAAAAACACGACAAATTAACATAAGATTACAAGTAATGATGCAATTATGAGTATATTCCACCTTTTCTTACCTCTCAAGAGACAACTAATATCCTAATTGTACCAATTCTATCAAGAGACAAAGTATGTTCATTTGACTTGCTAGCCTGTAATTAAAGTAAAGAAATGTTTGATTATGTTGGTATTGCTTACTTATCAAAGAGATCTTAAGGAAAGTCAGACAAATTAGAATCATTAAAATAAATTAAACACGCACACTAGGATTATGAAATTGAATAATTAAGTTTGACAAAAAAGTTATTATGCATTAGCTTAAGGTAGAAGTACAACCTAGAAGATTACTTATGAACATGGAATTGGTCAATTGAAGTTGGCATACATTCGGCCATTAAATTCATTTGACTAGACAACCCAAATGTCCAAAAAGCACATGAAATTATTCTATAACATATGTTTTGGTCTACTTTAAAGAATCTAAGCTGACCCCCTCTCCTCTCTTTTAAAAAATTTCCCTCAGGTCTTTCACAATATTTCCTTTTTTTTTCCGAGCTAGATCATACTACCTATTCAAAAGGAATTTCGATTAAAAAAAAAAAAACTTAAATAAGCCCGCTTTCATATTTCAACGACAAACAATTTCATACTAATTTCGACATATATAACACTATATGATCTCGAATATTGACGACAAATATTCGAATTTACTTACCACAAGGTATGCTACCATTGCACAACCATCCACCTCATAAGAAATGGGAACTTTTTGCTCAATTTGCCCCTCCATATTTGAAGCTAATTCTCCCAAATTTAGACTAACTTTTCCAATTACTTGCATTTTAGTCCTTGATGATGACGAAGACGGTTCTTCATTATTTCCACCCTATTTGAAATTAGATAAACCCAAATGCCATTAAATACAGAAAAGACTTAATCTTTGATTTTCCAATTAAGTCGGAAAAAAAAGGAAAAAATCAAACTAATTACGAAGAACTGAATTACTAGTCAAAAAGTGACCTAAAATTCTTAAACCCAGAACCTCAAATCATCAAAATTCCTCGAAAATAATCGAAAAAACAAATAATAATTAAAAACAAAAATCCCAAAATGCAATACTTATAATTCACACAATTACGAGCAGGAATTAATTTCAAGTGAATAATTAAACAAAATAATAATAATGCAATGAATATACTTACATAAAGTAGTTTGAAATTGACCAATTCCTTAGAAATTGAACCAAAAGTGCAAATATGATCAAATTCTTCATTCCATTCAATGGGAATTTCACCTAAATTCATAACTCCAATTTCCTTGGTACGACCTTGGTAACTTTTCTTATACAATGATGAAATTCCTCCTGCCTTTAAACTTCCACCCCATTTAACTCCGACCGCGATTTTTGCACTTGCTCTGTCCTTGATCATCAACCCTTCTAGCTTAATCACCTTCACCTTAACTTGAACCTTCTTCGTTACGCCTTTTCCCGACCATATTGCCATTTCTCTTTTATACAAGTTCAAACTAAAGAAATAAATCGAAAATGAAATATTTGTATATATTCCTATATAACTTTTTTTCAATATTATTGGTGTGTTTTTGTGTTAGTAATGAAATATTGGTGTGATATATATGGAAAGGAGGAGAATTGGGGAGGTTACTTAATGAAGAAGGTGGGGTATTGCGAAGGGAAGAGCAGAGGAAGGAGGGAAAGAAAGCTTCCTGATTTGGAAGGAAGATCTCAAAGAGAGAAAAAAAAAAAACTAGCCAAATATATACCTTTTTTTTTTTTTTGGGAGTATTTTAATAAGTCATGGGTTTTGTTTAACAATGAGCGGCAAAAGAAGTTATTGGCTGTGGCGCGTAATAACGAAAACAACGACCTTGATATTAACTGTATTTTCTTGTTCTTTTCCTTGCAATAATCTCACGACCTTTGTCTCCCAATGATCACGTATCTTCTTTTTCTGTGTTCACAAAGCTAAGGGTATAATACTATAATAGCGAGACTTTTTTCATTAAAGTTTGGTTGCGGGTAATTTTTCGTAGAAAACAATAAATTAGTGATTATAATTACGCCTTTGTTTAGTTCAGACCATGAAATGCATCGACGACATCTAATATTATAATGATTTTACTTTGTTCGATCATTTCAATGTATCGTTTTGACATACTACATGTTGTAGTACATCGAGAGTATTTGAATGTTAATTAATTAACCCAAATTTTACACTAGGTAGTACTCCGTACTTTTTATGTGAAGTTTACTAGTTTAGAATATTGAAAAAGTAAATTAGGTTTTGAAAATTCTTACAAGACTATAGTCGAGCATCAAAACCGTTATGAACTTACACGTACTTACATTAGGTAAACTGTACATTATTACTATCCGCTATCAGGAGATCACGTTGAAGTGTCGAACATGACTGTATCGAGATAATAATTATCGTAACTTCGTAAATGTTGCATTTTGCTTAAATATGAGGGAGTGTATGCGAGAGAAATATAGTATAGCACGTAAGAAGCAGCGTATGGATATAATTACATGGAGTGCGCGTACGCAAGGCGAACAATGAGACCAGACTTTTGAACGAATCAACCAGAATAAACGCAAAAAATACGGAAGAGAAGTAAAAGGTTATAGAAAATGACACGACACATACACATTAATACATTGTAACCAAAAAGAAAAATACACATTAATACATTGTACTCCCTCCGTTTCTTTTGTTTCTTTACGTTTCGTTTGAATTCCTCTCACATATTCAAACGAAACGTAAAGAAACAAAAGAAACGGAGGGAGTAACCAAAAAGAAAAATACACATTAATACATTATCTAGAATACTATAGTATTACAAATAAACAAAGGTTTCTAGAAATTAGAATACAAGATGGTGGTGATCTTGTCTTATATAACAGCCTACTTGATTTGTCGCATGTAGCTCATGGCTTTCACGGAATGTTGCGTCACCTTCTTCATTTTCATGGGTATTGCTTCATTTTGACTTTATCTGACGTGGGTGCGAATTTTGTGTTTTCAAACGATATACTAGTATGACTTTATTATTAAAAAATTGCAAACTCAAAAAAAATTAGCAACTCATTCAATTAATCTAATCTAATATATATCTAATACTATATATTAAAACCTGAAACCAAGTCTTTCCTAGGTTGACACTTGGCATACATTAATTGGATAGAGCATAAAAATAGTATTAAAATACAATTATTGATTAACATATGGTAATAAATTATCATATTAGCTAATTTATGGAAATAATAAATATGGTAATTTAGTTTATAACATGAGATATAAGAGATAATATTATGGTGGTTGGCTAATTTATGGTAATAAATTTGAATATGATGTGATATAACGAGTGACGCAATAATAGAATGACATAATGTAACATGTGACGAGATAATGGGATTGAAACTGTAAAATGGGTGACATAAAAGTGGAAATATGATGATACGATGAGTGAGCAAAAGTTGATTATAGTACCCTACTACTCTTCATTGTAAAATTAAAACAACGATAAAACATGCTGTCATTTTTACAAAACGAGTATAAACATTATAAATAGACAAGGCCGGGCGTGGCACGGGCATGCAAACTAGTATATATGTAATCCTGAACCCGCTCAATTTCCCCGCTGACACGTGGCATAAAATAATATTATTATATTGTAAATAAAGTTTATCCAAAATAGGATATGGTAAGTAATACTATATGGTGATATTATTCTAATAAAATAACATTATTAATTACTTGATTTATGGAAAATAGTTATGTAATATAGTAATTAGTTGATTTATGGCAATTTGATCATATATCCCACAGGTGTTTCAAAATGGGATTTTAGCTTTTGAAATGTGACTTTTCCTCTAATTGCATTACAAATATCTTACGGGTGTTCGAAATGTGGTTTTAGGTTTTGAAAGGTGATTTTCCATGTAATTACATTACGAATATCCTATAGGTGTTCGAAATGAGATTTTGAAAGGTAACTTTTCATCTTATTACATTACAAATATCACACGGGTGTTCGAAACATGACTCTAGATTTTTATGGCGATTTTCATCTAATTGCATTATAAATATCCCTCGGGTGTTTGAAATGAGATTTAAAGTCTTAGGTAAAAATTTTATTTATACAATTTTAACATTTAAACATAGATAGCCCGAGCGTTGCACGGGCCATCAAACTAGTATATATATGTAATCTTGAACCCGCTCAATTCTCACGCTGACACGTGGCATATAATAATATTATTTTATTGTAAATAATGTTTATCCAAAATAGGTTATGGTAAGTACATGGTAATATTATTCTAATAATATAACATTATTACTTAATTTATGGAAAATAGTTATGTAATATGGTAATTACTTGATTTATGGCAATTTGATCAAATATCCTACGGGTGTTTCAAAATGGGACTTTGGCTTTTAAAATGTGACCTTTCCTCTAATTAAATTACAAATATCACACGGGTGTTCGAAATGAGAATTTAAGTTTTTAAAGGTGAGTTTTCATTTAATTACATTACAAATATCACACGGGTGTTCGAAACATGACTTTAGGTTTTTAAAGGTGAGTTTCCATCTAACTACATTACAAATATCACACGGGTGTTTGAAATGAGGTTTTAGATAAAAAAAATTCGTTTATATAATTTTAAAATTTAAACATATGTAGCACGTGCGTTGCACGAGCCATCAAACTAGTTAATTCTCTACTTGGCAAATTAATTTAATTTACATTTATAAACAGATGGAATATTTTGATATCAATTACTACAAAACAAGGTCTTATTATGGACTACACCACAATTTCTAGCCCATATACCAAGGGCCCAATTAATATAGCTTGTATGAATGAAAAAATAAGTCACTAGGTTTTGAACCCATGATCATGACCAATTCTGCAAGCAAAACATCTTTTCCACTAGGCTACCTTTCATTTCGCTGATTGCTATGCTCTATATATTCCGGTTTTTTAAGAAGCTGGGGGGGTGCAACTGACTTAAAGCTGGACACGGGCCGGACCAGGCCGTGCTTCGTGCCGGCACGGCGGGCCAAAGAGCCCAAATGGCACGGGCACGGGCACGGGCACGTACCTCGTGCAACCGTGCCGGAAAGAAATGGCGAAGAAGCACGCCGGGCAGCACAGTGGTCCGCCGTGATCGTGCCGTGCCGTGCCAGACGTCGTACCCAGCATTTAGATCCAACTGTCCAAGCCTCAATTGTCCACTAAGTGAGCAAACCAAAGCCCATACTAAGCGGGCCACTAACGGGCCATGTTTGCCGTGCCGCGGACCGTGCCGTGCTTAGGCACGCACATCCACCTCTAATCGAAGCCGTGGCACGATCATTAGCCGCCGTGCTTCGGACCGGACCGGCACGGTGGACGAGCGGGCCGTGACCGTGCCAATACCGGGCCGGACCTTGGAGCGTGCCGAAAGCGGGCTGCCGGCCCGGTCGTCCAGCTTTAGCAGCTGTACCCCTATGCACCCCCTTGCCACCGCAACTGCTCACAATAAAGAAGTAAAGACTACACTTACATAGATTTTAAATAATTTTAAGTGTGATCCATACTCCTCTATTGTGAGAAGGATCACCCCGCTCCTTGTATCCCCGTGAGCATGGTATAACCATTGCTCATGTAGTCATGTAGACTACAAAGATCAATAAATCATAAAGTAAACACAACGGTAGTCATGGGTTTTAAGTTAATGACGATTAGAATAGGCTTTGATATGATCATGGTTTTCCATGGTTATGGGGGTATCTTAGTTACGAAACTTTTTGCAACGAGGGTCTCCATTATGTGAAGAGATGTTTTTTAAGCCACGTCGATAAAATCGGTGCACACAAAAAGACGGGTCTGGTTTTTTATGGCGTCCTTGCATCAAAACAGATCCTGGACCTTTGCTTGCACCAATGATGCAGGTCTGAGCCCATAAAAGTTGATGGATCTGATTGAGGTCTATAAGTGGTGGCCCAATGTCCAGCTCAGAAAAAAGTCGTGGCCCAATTATGCCAAACTTGGTTATGGTCAAACTCAGGGTATGCTGGTGGGCTGCGGGCTCGTGGCCTTAGCATATGTGAGCCATAACTCCACTGGCTCATTTCATGCGGAATACGGTACTGAAACTGAACATTACATAATACGGAGTATCATACAAAACAAAAGCATTATTCTAAACTTCATCTACAACAAAAAAAAAAAAAAAGTTGTGAACTTAATCGATAAGGAGTAGTATGTTTTTGATAAATATATAATTGAAAAGAACAAATGAATTGCCTTTTGCTAATCGTGATTCAAAGTTCGTAAGACTATAGCGTCCATCACATCTTTTCTTTATTTTTGACCACCTAATTCATCGATATAAGTCATATAACACATGAAAATTAACGTTGTAGAACGCTGTCATATTTAGTTGTTGCACTAGAACTATCTCGATTCATGTTAAGTTAAATTTAAATCTAGAACATCAAAACATCAACAACAACACATACTTTATTCTACGAGATATGTATATTACCAATATTGAATGCAATTCATAAGACAAGTACACACCGACTGTAAAGAGCAATGAGCCAATGAGCAATGAACAATTTTGAAATTTTGCTCAGAACCTTCTAAGACTTCTAATGAATTTGCGTGGTATCGACTCTCGAATAGTGATCACTCAATTGATGTAGGGTCTTGTACCCTTGCGGATAACGTAACGTACACATGAAATAAGAAGACCTCGTCAAAGAATTCTCGAGACTATTTTACCTAATGCATGCTTTAATCTACTTTAATTTAGTCCATCACACCAAAAGCCATGCAAGGTAAAACAACTTTGTTGAAATGAGAAAGTCTCCCCATCGTGGTACTTGAGTCGTATCCAAAAATGTCATTTTCGAGTTTGAATTACGTACCAATTGTCGATCACCCTTCCATTTCAACATTATTATTTCGACTATACTCTGTATATGATCTTGATCTTTTAGGGCTCTCATGCATCATTATCATATCAAATTGTTCATATATACAGTAAACAGTATATAACGACGTTATAGTTGCTATGTCGAGAAACTAATGTAATGTGTCTACAAGTTGATTACTTCTTCCTCAATTGCCACTATAAAACTTTGGATCCGAATATACTTTTTGCACAAGAGATAAGGAATTTAGAATAGAGATGATTCGATCGAGTTAATTAAGACGAAATAATATAATTAAATTGTTTGTGATACGTATGAGTACGTATGTAACGCATGCTCGACAAATCTAGAGCGAATTGATGTTAGAGGTACACCGATAATTATACGAATTTCAACCGACAAACTTATTAACTTTAATTTTAGTTAAGATCGTTCTTTTCACATGGCATGAACAGATAACTTAACTTTACTACCGCCCAAAGTATATGGTTTATCTCAACTCTTAGATTAAAGTAATAAGTAATCAAGTTTAGGTATCCATATATACAAACTAAACTCTGATCTGAGCCTCATATAGCATAGACTACGCACTCTCTTGGCTTAGATCAGTTTTCATTGCTTTATTTTGTAGCACTTAGTAATAAGATTGCATGCGTTGACATTTTTTTTTTCTTTTTCTTATTGCTTTATTTGTTTTAGCCAAAAAATCCTACGTAGACTTCCACCGATGATTATTAGCTCATCGTCAACTGATCTCCTAAAGTTTGTTTTAAAATTAAGTAATAGGAAATTTGCATTGGCTGTTCTTATTACTCTTATTAGATTTAAAAAAAAAAAAGGTACTACCTTAATTAACTTAACTTTATTATTATTATTATTATTATTAATTATTTAATATTTACATAATTTTCATGTCATGTGTAGGTCATCATTCACTGACGAAGTGCCTATCAATCATCAAGCAGTGTTAAATATGAAAATAGCAAAAAAGAAAAATATTAATTTGCTTTCATCTTCAAGCTATGTAGAGTACTTTAATTATTTCAATATATATCCCGTACCTTTTTTAACTGAATTGTAGGACAAAAGGTTGATCCAAAAATAAAGGTACCAATCATCGACGCATAATAATGTGCACTACTCCGTATTTCTTTAGCTACTCAAAGACGCAACCATTGGTGTAGTGTTTAGACTTAGACGCCAATGAATGATTCGCATAGTTGCACTACGAGTATTTTGTTAGGTTTCATTCATCACCATTCATTCTAGCTAATCAAATTGGTTTGATTTTTCTTATTAATTTGATCAAATTCAATTAACTTTTCAATAAATCACGAACATTTAATCAGATCGAAATGCACGAGAATCAGAACATTTTAGGGATTACATACTCACCTGAGTCACCTCTAATTACAATGACCTTGTGGCGCCGATACGCCGCGTCATACAAGCACGGAGCACCATACTAGCTAGCTCACAAGATGGCTACTGAAATGCTAATAGGATAGTGATCTATTGCTTCGAAAGAACTTAAAAAGTACTAAAATATAATATCAAGCTTCTATAATGAACATAAGAAACCTCGATCATATTGCTAGCTTTTTTTTTTTTTTTTTTTGAAGAGCGGTAGCAAAGCAATCAATCATATCGCTAGCTAGTTGGCAAGTTTGAATCAATCAAAAGTGAAACGTTGGAATTGGATCAATCAGTTTGACACAAATTAAATTAAAGCTGTGTTTTATCAAGAATATCGATTCATCCTACACGCTAATATAAGTCTACTGAGATTATTTCCAGGACGACGAATAATATTTCCTAATAAGAATTATAACGCACACAATTGGAAATCTTATAAATTCAATATTATTCCGTAATAACTTGCTTCCAATGACCTTAGGGTAATCTCTATTTATACTAATATATGACTTGACCCTTACGAAACCTATCACACAATATATTCCTAAACACATATTCTAGTATATATCATATTCCTAAACACACATAATATTCCTTAACCGGAATTCTCCGGAATACTTCATAATCCTCTATTACCCCCCTCAAACTCATGGTAATTTGACTAAAATTACAATGAGTTTGCCAAAACGATAAGGAAACAAAATAACTCCGTCGAGATCTTCAAATCCAGCACGTCGATTGTCGTCGTCGCAAAACACCATTCTTTTCGAACTCACTTGATCGTCACCCAAAGAACACCACGAATCGCAAATAATCAACTTCACCACTAAACGCCAGATACAAGGGAACCATGAATCACCATGGTCTCACAAATCATGAAGCGACCATTATCAGCTTCATCTAAAAAGAACAAAAAATAAATACCACGAATAAACATGGTCTCAAAATGTGAAGTCATCATATCAACTTCACCTAAAAATACCAGACATGACTGGTAGGGGCACTCCCCCATTCCTTGATCGGCCTAAAATCACACAAAATCCACCAAAATTTCAAAAATGTGTTCTCACCAAAGAAATCAAACAATAACAAACGACGATGCAACGATACCGACACAACTTCACTAATCCCACATAATTAACCCATGAATACTCACCAAAAACAACGCCATAATTTGTCGACAACTCACGTCAAATACTTGAGCCAAGAAACATACCATAATCCGCATGATTATCCTCACGTACAGCAAACCGAAATTCACATAAAGCTTTATGATGCCACGTACAACTAACCATTGTTTTTCTTCTATAGCATGTTAACGCATGCTACTGCCAATAAGACGAAGCCCGCAAACACTACTCCAACAATCAAGTTAACCAACCATACCAAAGTCCATAACGGCATAACTCAAAATAAAACGATGCAACAGCAAGTCGGCAACAACCACATCAAACGAGATTCTCGATCATTCAAAACATCTCGACGTCACAAAACCGAAATTACAAACGGAGGGGGCTTTATTCAAACACAAATTAAAACAAAAATAACATAAGACTATTAAATAAAATCGAACAATAAAACCCTAAAACATTAGATCACGATTATCAAAACTCTGGCGAACAACGAAATCCCGCCGGCAGGCATTATCGATAACATGCCCACCGGCAGGTAGCAGAAGCAATCTTCGAGAGTCCTCTAGGAAAGAGGCTCTGATACCATATAAGAAATATAACGCACACTATTTGGACAATTCATAAACTCAATATAATTCGTAAAATAGCTTACTTACAATGACCTTAGTGTAATCCCTATTTATACTATTACAAGACTTGACCCTTACGAAACCTATCTCGTAACATATTCCTAAACACATATTCTACTATATATCGTATTGCTAAACACATAATATTCCTTAACCCGGAATTCTCTAGAATATTCCATAATCCTCTATTATTTCCGTTGATTAATCAGTCATATGTACGGGTAACGGGTGGATGCCATTAAACTCTTAAACTTCCAACGACCGACAGCAAGTTGCAATAGCGACGACGCATAAATAGCTGCTTTCGGGTCCAAGGTTTGCCATGCATGGCCCATGCTGCATGATACTGTCTTTAATCTACCTGCTAATTTCTACTTGAATTGTTAGTTGCTGGCACTACGCCAAAATACGCATTAGACACCGTGTTGAATACAAAGCAAACAACGGTATGTATGTACGAAGTTATCATGGTACGTATGTACGATTTGATCCATATGTGTACCACACACATATCAGCTGGGAGGGTAAATTAAGTTTAATTCGCACTGAAAATAATGTTATGTTCCGATCCACGACTACACTAAATTACAATAGTATAACTAATTATTTCAGCCATTGCGAAATGAAACTTTTAAACGTCTCTCTTGAACAAAGACGAAAAATAGTTAAACATTTAACTTGAACGAACAATTGTACAAAAGAATTGTCGATCTCACAAAGATTTTGACTGTGAAGATCGTAAAATGTTACCACTTCAAGGAATTATGTTATGATACATATGATTTTGAGAAATCAACTTTTCACAAATCTTAAACTCAATTTAGGGTAGATTATTGTTATTTCCCACATAGGGATTGGCGCATGCAAAAGTAAAGAATAACACAATTACTGAAGTACGTATTCCCGATAGATCCATTGCTCAACTTTGATTAGAAAATTCTGGTGATCCAATGAACAAACAAAGCTCTACATACACTTTCTAGTTATGCGTTTATCTTCAATCGGAGACCTTTGGAATGGTCAGTTTGTATAGTGTTAGTGTAGACTGTAAAGGGTATGCAGTACATAATCTTAGGATCATGTCCTTTGGTTTTAGCACGAAATACCAGTCTAGTATTACATGAGATCATATCGTGTTACACAAAATGTAAAAACAACTTTTCATTTTCACGTCGTTTCTTGGTAACATTTTTTTTTCTTTTTCTTAAAAGGAACAATTAGCCATTGGTATATTATTAATGTGATCATTGGTCGTATGTGTGTATCGGTATGTATATTATCGACTATTTCGACCTGGCTTATTAATTTGCGATTTAAAAGTTACGAGGATTTTTCATTCAACCTAAAAATTGATCTACGGAAAAGTTCAAGTCCAGTAGGGGAGTGACGGATCATTTTTGTGCAAACCAAATCCAAATTGAGATGTGATCACACATTCTTCCGGATTAAAGAGAGTAACTTTTTCATAATCAGACAATCTTTTGTGCTTTTTTGTTGGTATATGAACAGGTTTGACTCATCCCCTATATATATAGGCTATATCATCCATATTTAGTGGAGCACTATGTTTTTGTTAACTGAAATAAATTGAGATTGGATAAACTCCGAACCAACTAATACTTCATAATATCATAATGGTGAAGATCTGCCGAGAAAAGTGACCGACTTGAACTTTCATTCATCAATTTGAATCTTCCATACACACTAGGGAAAGTTCTCATTTTGTTTCACTAATCCATTAGAACATACATAAGCATACTCACAATGATCTCGGATCAATAATGCACTCGAAATTTAATATGGATCATATCGTACTCTTGAGAGTAGGTACCTCACCTGATGTGACCGAAGTTGATAAGTAACAGACATTCTTAATACAACTTTTAGACGAGTGATACATAATTGAGACCCGATAGTACCTGCTTAAGGTGGATGAGACAATTGTTCTACTCCATTCTTTAAGACTTGCTAACAACATAAACAGAAAAGTGAGGTGTAAGACTTGTAGCAACAGAAACAACAAATTCTCGTACAAGTTTTTGATCAAAGAACGATAAAGACAAAGAATTAGACCCTTCCTAAAACCATAAGATAACCCAAACCAATTCGTTCATGCCCAAAAGAGATACCGCCTACCTTGGGACAGGAGTAACTTGTGTACCAAAAATGTTTGACTTGGTTTGCATAATTTGAGTCCAACTTCTTCATTAAATAATCCCAATCCTCTCTTTACTTCTTCTCTTCCACGTACCAAAGTTTTCCATACCTCCTTTTTCCCCATCTACCCTCATCAAATCTCTTTGAAATATTTACTCGTTTTCGTTTACAAATCAAATAAACTAATCTCGAACAATTTAACAAATTGTTAGATATGATATCGATAAGTCTAGATTCAATCAAGTTTCAAACTCATCGTAGTCGTCGATACAACTACTAATACTATTCCGTACTAAGGAATGTTACAAAGACCCTTCTTAGAAGTTAGAACCATCCCCATAAATTTTAAACAACCCCAATTTAGATCTTTCTAAAACAGAGGAAACAGGGGATTTCTTTTGAGTGATGAAATTCTGTTTCTTCTTGTTGTTTTTTACACACTTGTACCAATATTAATACCCACAAAAACAAACTTGCTCATGTGAGCAAGAAAAATCCCACTTTTTACTTAGATTTTTCTCCTTTGGATTTTGATCACAACAACAAAAAACAGCCAAAGTTTTTAGGGTGAAAGCAACTTGTCTAATAAACTTCTCTCTCTCTCTCTCTTGCTGCTTTGCATTAATGGCAATGGCTGGAGAGGTACTGTCTTTCTTTCTTTTGACTTAATATTCAAACTTTTTTTGTGGGTCTCCTCAATTCTTCCCCATTTCTCCAAATTAATTCCACCCACTAATTTATTCTTCATCCATATCCAAAAAAAATTGTGTTCATTTTGATCCAAATTCCTCAATCCTTAGGTAAAATTTGATGTGTTAAACTTGTATTTTTGGCATGTCAATCTTCTAAAGTTTCCATCTTTAATGTTCATATCTCATTTTAAGCTCTTGTTTGTGTTAAGTTATTTGATTAAAAGCATATACTAGTGAAATTTGGACCTTTATACTATAAAGTTTGATTCTTGGTAGAAAAAAGATATGAGGAATTGGGGTTTTGTTAATTTTATAGGGTCTCTATGTTTGCTTGTTCTTCTTGTATTAGCAAAACCATGTATTGGTAGTATTCAAAAGAGTGGTTCCATAAGTTCAGCTTTCAATGCAACTCAAATGGGTTATATTGATAATGATGGCTTGTTTTTGTTATCAAATGACTCTAGTTTTGCATTAGGGTTCAAGCCAACCAAAGATGTGACCTTGTTTCTGCTAGTCATTATACACCAGGTTACCTCCACAGTTGTGTGGACTGCAAATAGAGGTTCACCAGTAAGCCTTTCTGATGATTTTGTGTTTGACAGTAAGGGTAAGGTGAGCCTGCAAAGCGGGGGAAAGGCGGTATGGGGGCCGGATACTGGTGGGAAACCTGTTTCTGTCATTGAATTGCAGAATTCAGGGAATTTGGTGTTGTTTGGGAGTGATAATGACACTGTTTGGGAGAGTTTTGCTCATCCTACCAATACCATTCTGTCTAATCAGGAGTTTGGAATAGGGATGCAGCTTGTGAGTGATCCTGATCCTAGCAGTGGTAATTTGACATATTTGCTTGAGATAATGTCTGGTGATATGGTTCTTAGTGCTGGATATAAGACACCTCAAACTTATTGGTCTATGAAAAAGGACACCAGGAATTACATAAACCAGGAAGGGGGAGGGATTAGTTCAGCGAAGATGGAGCAGAATTCATGGAAATTTTATGATCAGGACAAGACCTTGCTGTTGCAATTTGTGTTTTCTACTAACCCTAACAGCGCGAATACCACTTGGGCCGCGGTACTAGGGAGTGATGGGTTCATCACTTTCTTTAATCTTGGTACTGGGGGAGCAAAGGCTGCATCCCCCGTGAAAATACCTAGTGATCCATGTGGAACTCCGGAGCCATGTGACGCTTATGAGGTTTGTTCGAGTAACAAGTGCCAGTGTCCTTCAGCACTCGGGTCTCGGTCCTGTGATCCTCAAATCTCCTCTCCCTGTGGAAGTGGAAAGGAGAATCTTCAGTTAGTGGATGTTGGGGATCAGCTCAGGTACTTTGCACTTGGGTTTGAGCAGCCTTCTTTACAATCAACTAATCTGAGTGGATGCCAGGCTTCATGTGCCCGCAATTGCTCATGTCTTGGTTTGCTCTTTGACAATAGTTCTGGAAGTTGCTATCTTTTTGACAGGATTGGAAGCTTCATTTCTGATTCCACCTCCAAATATTCTGCCTATGTTAAGGTTTCCGCGAATGAAAGTGTCAAAGGTGGGAATGGTGAAAGCAATAGTGCGCATTTGGCAATCATCATAACCATAGTCATTGTGACTGTACTGATTGTTGCTGGTATGGTATATGGAGGATACAGGTACCACATTAAAAAGAAGAAAATGTCGCACTCTCCTGCAGAGACCTCGGAGGAGGATAACTTTTTGGAGTCGTTATCAGGTATGCCACTCCGGTTTAGCTACAAGAGCCTGCAGGATGCAACCAACAATTTCAGTGTAAAACTTGGACAAGGAGGCTTTGGTTCTGTTTACCAAGGAGCACTGGCTGATGGAACACGGCTTGCTGTGAAGAAACTAGAAGGGGTTGGCCAGGGGAAGAAAGAGTTCCGAGCTGAAGTTAGCATCATTGGCAGTATTCACCATGTTCATTTGGTGAGATTGAGGGGGTTCTGTGCCGAAGGAAGTCACCGACTTTTAGCCTATGAGTTCATGCCAAACAATTCCTTAGATAAGTGGATTTTCGGCAAGAACAAGAACTGTGGCTCAGTCTTGGACTGGGAGACAAGGTATAACATTGCGGTGGGCACTGCCAAGGGACTGGCTTACCTGCACGAGGACTGTGATGTTAAGATCATCCATTGTGATATTAAACCTGAGAATGTGCTTCTTGATGACCACTTTGAAGCAAAAGTATCCGATTTTGGGTTAGCCAAGTTGATGTCAAGGGAGCAAAGTCATGTTTTCACTACTCTTCGCGGCACTAGGGGATACCTTGCACCTGAATGGATTACAAACTATGCAATATCAGAAAAAAGTGATGTCTACAGCTTTGGAATGGTACTTCTTGAAATAATCGGCGGGAGGAAAAACTATGTCCCTGAATTGTCCTCTGAAAAATCACATTTCCCTGCTTATGCATTTAAGATGATGGAGGAAGACAAGCTTGGGGAAATCCTGGACTCGAGCCTTAAATATGATCCTAATGATGAGAGCGTGCGCACTGCCATCAAGGTGGCATTGTGGTGCATACAAGAAGACATGTCAATTAGACCACCTATGACTAAAGTTGTGCAGATGCTTGAAGGGGTCAGCCAAGTGCCCCTCCCTCCAACATCTTCCATAACAGGTGCTCGCCTCTTCTCGAGTTTTTTCAGGTCAATGAGCGATGAAGGAACCGCCACTGGCACTTCATCCGGACCATCTGACTGCAATAGTGATGCATACATCTCTGCTTGTAGACTCTCAGGTCCGAGATAACAGATGTTACTGTCTAAAACTACGTGTATATGTACACTGTCAAGTGTCAACTGTGAAGATACATATGCAAAGAATATAGATCATGTCTTTAAGCTCATTTTTGTGTCTTCTTGTATATAGATTTTCCTAGGGACACTGAAATTTTGTTACATATTTTAGCTTCATTTGTGAGTTGTGAAACAGATAAGGAATCGTATGTTACAAATTGTTCAGCACTGCACGAAATTTTCTATCTGGTGCTCATAGGCTTTGTTTGAAAGACCTGCTTGGAAATATTTAGATACGGGTGTCACCCCGATCCCCATTACTGTGATATTGTCCACTTTTGACCAAATTCTTGGATTTCTTCTTTCCGATTTGGTTTGCGCCTAGAGGTAAACTTTTGGGAACAAACAAGTACTCCACATACATAGAAAAAGTCAAGAGTAATATAGATCGATAATTAGCACTAGCAGCCACTAAGTGGTCTAGACTCTAGAAACATTACATATATTATCCCAAGAAACCAAACTTCTGTAATACTCCAGTTGCAGACAAATCAGTCATATAAAAATAAGATCATATCTTTTTTGTGACAAATGTCAACATGATACAGTCCTAGATTACCAGCAGCCAATAAATAATTAAGCAGAGATCTTTTAGCAAGTAGGAGTAATCAGCAAGTCAGAAACACCTGTACTTTTCTGATTTGATTAATCTGATAATGTTATTGCTAGCTACTTTATTAGCAACATTTTGTTGCAGGTTAGAAAATTTTGCTACAAGTTTGACGAACGAACGTTCTTATTTGAGATTGGTTTTGCTTGCAAATGGGAAACTCATCAATGGCTGCGCAACTGCCTGCCCACTGACGCAATTACTCCTATACTACTGTCATTCAAGTTAACGCGTCTAGCTAAGGTCAACTCATACAAATACCATTTCTCTTTGAAACGATCCTACCGCAACAATAAGTTTCGAACTTCTAACCTCAGTGAGCTAGAACGCAATAATAAGTTTCCAACTTCTAACCTCGGTGAGCTAGAAGAGGGCATGACAACATCAATGTGCCGTACTTTCTGTTCTTGATTCGTACCCTAATTTTGGTTGTCACTGTAGGTGTCTGTGTCTCAATCTTTTACTTAAATAACATTCATTCTCTCCATAAGGGGAAAAAAAAAAAACCGTCTAGGCAGTTAACCAACTAAGGTGCACTATATATTTGAAGCATTATATATCCACCGGTCTAGAATCAAAATTTACAATAAGCTTACATAAAATACATTATTCTCAAAACATATTTCGATTCAAGAACAACGTCTGTACAGTACACGAGTTGATCTCCTATTCCTTCGTCATCCTCGTTACGACGATAACTATAAGAAGTATTTTTTTTTTTTTTTTTTAAATTTACCTTTTGGGCCCAAAGGGGTGCTAAGACTTAATAGAAGTGCGTGAAATAAAGCCCAGAAATGTAGGGCTTCCAGTTATAGCTAATAACCCAGAAAAATATAGGAAAGCCCATAATAACAAGGGTATCCGTACACAAGAAGTTTTACACAATCTATGTTATCTATCCCAGAAAAAAAGAAAAAATGGCTCAAAAAACAGTAATTTCGACCGTTGGTTGAAGATGACGATCACCTGCAATAAAACACCATTTCTCAGCAGCAGCTGCTGCTCAATCACTCAATCATCTTCTATCATCACCAAATTCAATTTTCCCGCGAAATCTCAACTACCAACTGTCCATTTTGGCGCCAAAGGAGCTCCATTACTCAAACCAACCTGCGCAATTCCCCCCTTTTCTGGTAACTTCTACTTCACATAATCCCCCCTTTTGTATTTCTTTGCCAAAGTTTGAATCTTGATGTTGAAGATTGAAGTTTTATTGCAATTAGTTGCAATTTTTGTATAAACCCAATTGAGTTTTCCTTTTAAATGGAAAAAAAATGTTTGCAATGTAGTAATAGTTTGGTATGTTTTTTTGTGTAATTTATGCATGAACCCAAGTAGTAAATCTTGTTATATGTTCACTATTTCTTCTGAATGTTCTGTTGGAAATAATGCTAAGTTAATGGGTGGTTGATTAGTGGGGTATTAAAGGTGGGGGGGGGGGGGTTTATGAGTGATATTAAGAGGTCACTTATACCTCTTAGGATTCCCCCATCAATCCTATTAATATGCCATTATATCACCTCATTAACACTTTTAATAGCCTTTAGTAGGGGAAGTTTTACCTGATAACCCTCAATTGTTGTGGCTATATATTTGAGTGTGGGAGAAACATTTTGACACATCTTATATCCCTCCTCAAGGTTTCTCCATTATTCTGAGCATGCCCTTAAAGAGTTCCAACTCCCCATGATTGAGCACACAACCTAGGGGAGTGCTGTGTGGCCTTGAGAACGACGTCCATGCGATTGTGCCGTGGTCGGGGCGAATTTCGTTTCTCATTCAATGATCACCGATCATGACACAGCGATTACAAATTCCTATTGTCATATAATTCCACCCCCATACAATAACCAACCTATATTTTCCAACAATTGAGAAACGAAATTATGGTTATTGTAATTGTTATTTGGTTCGAGTGAGGGAGAACCATACGAGTGAATCTAATCAATGTGTAGCTGATGGCTCAGAAATTCTGGATATGGTTTGCGTGTATTCTACATGGCCATATGGAGTGGCCTGAATAAATCAATTTGATTCTCGCAAGAGTTTGCCAGGCCTTATGTTCAGATATCATTGATCCAGATCGTTCGTCCAATCATACGTAAAAGGGTGCTACGTGTTTGTATTCCATACACGTTAGAGAAATGCGGTTTGTATGTGTTCGACACCTATTATTATTGTTATTATACGGGCTATTATTGCGGACATTGCTGTTAATCAGCCTTACGGAGTCAAGGTCGTTATATTATTGGCATATTATTGTCTAATTGTGTAACGTTAACCTTCTCGCTTAATTATATGAGGTATACACCTATATAACACGGTTCGAGGTACGTTACCCAACTTTGTCTATACGAATTTTAAGTATGAAATGTACACTTGTTGTGAGGCAATATGTATGCTTCTGTGGTGCTAACATTTTAGAGTTCGTGTTATTTTGTGGGACTCTATTGTTGATTAAATTTATTTGTTAGCCTATTACCATATGTGATGTGTGTGATATTTCAATTACTTGATTTGAGAATGTAATTGAAGAGATTGCCTCATGTTAATCTACGGGTACACACGCGATATTACTGATGAATTTGTTTATGCGGTGTTCGATCTTGTCCATAAAGTATAATTATGTGCAATGAATTATTTTAAGACTATTGTACGTGAGTATCTTCCACTTGGTGTAAAGATGTAACATCTCACTAACTTGGTGGCTATTTACTTGTAAGTAAACATATATTGTTGAGCCGGTAAATATTGCGATTTCCTCGTGTGCTCGTTATGAGTTGAATTGTAAATGTTTAATGCGTTATAGTGAGACATTTGAACCATTATGGCAGGCAGTTTGCAGCTTTTTGACTTCGGTTGATGTCGTTTCGTAATGTGTTTATTCATGAACATGTCCACTAAACTTTGTCCTTTGTGCATGTTTAGGATTTAGTTAATCTAAAAGTACTAGATCATGGATATGGTAAGGGACTGAGGGTTATCGGTAAGATCGATACGAGAGCCATGTGTCTTTTACACCTTTAACATGTCATATGGATATGCCTCATGTGTTTTTGCCGTTATGGTCAATGGAGGAGTAAACATGAGATAAATTCGTGTAAATTTTGAGGTCAAACGTTATCAAGGATCTTTATTACCCCTTGTTTATGCAACTGCTAAATTATGTCTCTGAGCCGTGAGGTGGTGTTATTGAGTTGGGCTAATTTGGTGATATTTAATACTACTTAAGTTCTTAACGATGTGACACGATCACTTGAAAATGTAGGGGAAAGTGTTTCACATTTGTGTCTTTCTTTTCAAGTGATGGAGTAGTGTCACAAGAGCTCAGTTGATCTTGTTTATATTTTGCGAGATTCGTGTGTTTCTCGTAGGGGCTTTACGTGTCTATGTATCAAAGTCATATGAGTTGACCAATATATAGTGAAACGTGATTTAGACAAACTTTTTGAACTAGATGTGTTCGTTGTGAAGTCTAAATGGCTAGGAGAACTATAGTGGTGGTGTAAGAAGTTTTGTCTATTGATAAATGTCCTTATGTGTATATGTACACTATTGCGTTTTGAGAAAACAGTTTATTCGAGATAGATACATTGCAGTGGCTTCTCGTATGCACTAATTTATGGACTTTAACGTTGAGCTTTTGAGACGCTCTTGTACGTTGATTTGATGAATTACGTTAGAAATTTTTTGTTAAAGTCTTGTGTTGTGGGGGTTCGCTATTTCAATGTTTCACTCAAAATTTGGTTGACATTGATAGAATGGTTGAGAGAATTGTTGAGAGAATTGTTGAGAGGTTTACTAGCTTGTACACCATTGTGGGGGTAATTACAAACTAGTTTTACCTATTTCTCTATCATTGTAGTGTTTCTCAAATAAATATATATTCGTGTATTGAGAATGATGTATATTGTGATTGAGATTGAAACTCACATGTTTGAGTTTATGAGTTGTGACAGGAACTTAATTGTTGATCTATCACAAGGAAAACTAGATACGTGGCTAGTTCTTGAGTTGTCGAGGGGAATGGGGTAACGCCCATGGGGTGAGGAATTCATGGTTGATACCCAAACTTGCTTTAGCAAGGGTGGTCAAACGAAGCCATGGAAAGACTCACATAGTACACACTTCCTATTCCTATGACATGTGTACTTTAATAGGTTGAGCGCTTAGCTCTTAATGAATCCATAGCCTTCGAGTGGTCCTGTTGAGACGGATTTGATGGATTCACCGAATGTGATTAAGGTTGAATACATTATGTTCTTAATGATCTTATAACCCATATATGGGTGGTCCTAGTGAGACGGATTTGATGAGGTCACCTTATGTGTAGGTTGAGATTTATCTCTTAATGAGTTGATATCCATATGTTAGATGGTCCTATATTGAGATGGACTTGGATTCACCGCTTTATTTTTGTGAGGTTGAGCTTTTGCTCTTAATGATTCTGTAGTCCTATTGTGGATGGTCTATGTGAAGATAGACTTGTCGGAATCACCTACGTGAGTGAGAAGGGTTGACATCCATCTATGAAAGACTTGGGCGGTCTTTCTAGAAGCACTCATGAGAAGGTCACCATTTGCCAAATTTGCTTTATAGCTATAGGTCCTTGTGGATGAAGGATATTCGCGGAACTCAAAAGGGATTTAAGGTAAGACATGTGTCCGGAATTTACCCTGGATTCTAGGAGTTCAAGACTTAGTTCACTCACTAGATGAAAGAATCGTTCCGTGTCACTACGTGGGGGTTCAAATCGAAAGATACCCACACTTAAGTGTCAAGCCTTTCCTACATGCTCAAAATTGATTGCTAACTTAGCATGGGGGATTGTTGGAAATAATGCTAAGTTAATGGGTGGTTGATTAGTGGGGCATTAAAGGTTGGGGGGGGGGGTTATGAGTGATATTAAGAGGTCACTTATACCTCTTAGGATTCCCCCATCAATCTTATTAATATGCCATTATATCACCTCATTAACACTTTTAATAGCCTTTAGTAGGGGAGGTTTTACCTAATAACCCTCAATTGTTGTGGCTATATATTTGAGTGTGGGAGAAACATTTTGACACATCTTATATCCCTCCTCAAGGTTTCTCCATTATTCTGAGCATGCCCTTAAAGAGTTCCAACTCCCCATGATTGAGCACACAACCTAGGGGAGTGCTGTGTGGCCTTGAGAACGACGTCCATGCGATTGTGCCGTGGTCGGGGCGAATTTCGTTTCTCATTCAATGATCACCGATCATGACACAACGATTACAAATTCCTATTGTCATATAATTCCGCCCCCATACAATAACCAACCTATATTTTCTAACATGTTCACTAATTTATGCATAAACCCTAGTAAATTGAATTGGGTTTGAGGTTGATAACTGAGATTCTCACTTAATGAGACCCAAAAACAAAGTAATTTTGAAGTGTATATTCTTGTATAAGATGGATTTTATGGAGAGATTGGTCCGTATTTCATATGATTATATCGTAATTTGTAATTTAGCTAGGCTTTTCTTGGGTTTGAGTGATGATTTGAGTTGATTCAATCTAGGGTTTATAATGATTTGGTCTGAAATTGTTGGTTGAATTGCAATTGATCATTTGCACACTTGACGAGATTTCTAGTTTAATTGCTGAAGTGAAGATGAGCTCATCTGAATTTGGGTGATTGATAGAGTCGAATTTGACTCGAAAAATAATACTCCAAAACCCGTACAGGCTTGAAAATTGAGATTATTGTGCTAATGTTCAATTAGCTGGAACGGTACGTTCCTTCCTTCAAAACGTAAGATGATGTGCTGAAGGCCTTGTCAAATTTTCCGATTTGAGTGATGGTAGGAGCGAAGTTCAACAACATACTGCTGAAGATGTGAAAGATCCAAGATGTTAAACACGATTCCTTTTTTTCTGCTCTTATCCATTTCTAACAATGCAAAAGAATTGTGTTAGAGTTGAAAATGCCTCATCCCAGTCTGTACTTTGAGAATGGTTTTTTCCCCACCTGACTCAATTGTGAGGTCTACCTAATTATGCGTAAAAATTGCATGAAATATTAAGCATTAGAGCTTGGTTATGTATGCTTGACACAGAGACAAAAAAATTCTTTCTTTCTTAATTTTGAGCTCTGGCTTTATTATTCTTTGGCGACAGGTGACCATGGCAATGTCGAATCACGTGGAAGGAGAAGACTTCTTTTGCTTTCTGCCACAATGCCTTTCCTTTTCCATATGCAAGAGTACACCAAACATTTTTCTGTTGAAGCAGAAGAGTGAGTAGTACATCTCCAGGTGCATTCAGTTTCCGTAGGTGAATCATGACATTTGGCAGTTGACTTTTCCTGCAGATCACTTTAATAGTTTAATGTTTATTCTGAAATGAAGTTGGAAATTTTATGGCCTGTGAAGTTATCACATGTATAATCAGATCAGTGAGAAACTTCCAGTCAGTAATGACAGTGCCTTTAGTTGTGCATCCAAAAGAATCTTATAAATAAATCTGCAGAATTTGTTCATCTGAGTATTCAATTTCTTCTACCAGTCTTCAAATTTAAACTTCTGATTTGATATCTGGTACTTTCGACTGGCTTCAAAAGATTTGGTGATTTATGTGTATGGTTCAGAACTCAGGAGCGTCTGTCCTTCCATGGTAGTTTATCAACCTGTATTAACCACTACCTTTTATCTCTTGTCCCTGAACTTTCTTCTATATGTAAAGGCTGGAAGCTTATCAGTACCAACTTATAAGAGATGAACTTGAGAAGGTCTTGACTAAAGGGAAGGCTGCTGGTATACTTCGTCTTGTTTTTCATGATGCAGGAACTTTTGATATCAACAAAAATTCAGGTATTTCACAGCATCCTATCTTATCTTTACCTTAGAATCATATTCTACTTTATAATTCTGGGATGGCCTGTTTCTTTTGTTAGACTTCTGTAGAACTTCATCCTGCAAAGGCATTTATCCCTCCTTTGTGGGAATTGAGACAGTGATGCAATATTGATCTTGGCTGTGGTGAGTACAGCAGATCCCATTAGGCTGACTCCTAATATTCCAATAATTAGACGGTTTAGGTCATTTGTATTTTGTAGTGGCTGTAATGGGTGTTCTGATGCCTTGCCCATCTCCGGAATTTATGAACTCTTCCAATATCTATGACTGCAGAAAGTTCAGTGTGGTAATAGGCAGGTTGTTTTTTTTTTTTTTTTTTTTTTTTTTTTTTTTTTTTTTTTTTTTTTTTTGTGTGTGTGTGTGTGTGTGTGTGTGTGTGTTTTGTTTTGGTAATAAGCCCCCATCTTTGTTAATTAACTATCGAGTATTGTTGGTAATCTTCTGGCTTCTGTTGTTCTGCAGGGGGTATGAATGGCTCTATAATATATGAACTTGAAAGACCTGAGAATAAAGGGCTCAAAAAGCCTTTGAAGGCAAGCTCTCGCACTCCCTCATTCCAAGCCCCTTTTGCCCCACAGAGGCTTCATGATATCATCAGTGCTATCTTGAAGTTCTTCATGTAGTCATAGATCATTCTCGTTTTCAGTTATTAAGAGCTTATTCATGTGTATGCTCAGACTTATTCTTCAACCATATCCTGACCAATTTACTTTAACATGATGTCACCCCAGCTAACTCCTCGATAGATGCCTGTTTTAGATTCTTGAGAAAGCCAAGAATATGGTGGATGAGAGAGAATCAGGTATGGTACAATATGAGAAGTATAGATGTATAATCCTTGAGGGATGTATACTTTTTTGTACCATATGCAGCTAGCTTTGACAAATATACAACTTTTTTCTCTACCAGTGTCATGGGCAGATCTGATTGCTGTGGCTGGAGCTGAAGCAGTCTCAATATGCGGAGGTCCAGTGATCCCTGTTCGATTGGGAAGACTTGATTCACTGTAACTTCTCTAACTTCGCTCTCTCTCAATATTGTCTCCCCCTTTTGTTTTTTTTGTGCATGTGTCGTATGCGTGACTTGATGGTGCTCGTAGACAAGCACAATTCTTCTTAAATCTTGAGTTTGTTCTTGTATTTTGAAAGTGTTAAGAGCAGTGAATTCTACTTAAATGTCTATGCGGTTTGGTTGTATTGGGTCTAGTATTACAAAACCATCGTCCTCCCCTACTGTACTGCTATTCCTTTATTCCTTGTGCTAAGGTGACACTATTTCTTCTACAGCTCTGCTGATCCCGAAGGGGAGCTGCCAGAGGAATCACTAGACGCACCAAGACTGAAGCAGAGCTTTAAAAGAAAAGGCTTATCGTGAGTGCATTGTTTACATTTGTGTTACCTTCTACGAAATCTGATTCTTAATCTGCTGCAAGCATGCAAAATATATCCCTGCACACACCTCTCAAGAATAAATCACTGTACATCGTCTTGTTGGATGCTCTAGTTTGAGTCATTCCATGCTTGGATGATTTGAGTATTTTCGCTGAGTCAAGGTGTATACTTGTTAATTGGATGTTTTTAGTGGATATATATTCTAGGGGTCTGAGGTCTCCAGATGCTAAAAATCCAGCGTCACCATTATCAAAATGATGTCAGTATCTTGCTTTGTAACGACAAACCCAATGAGAAAGGCTTATATGCAAACCTGGGTCAGTCACTATAGGCTCCAAGGCATAGCCAAAAGTTTTCAAGCATATGTTTGGTAACGAATCAAGATGAAGCTCTAAAGATTTTCTTTTCTTGTTAATTGTGGACAAATAGTATTCTTTCGGTGCATTTCTTCACGATTGTCATTCTCTTTTTTTTTTTTTTTTTTTGGGCGAAGGCCTTCGTGATATTGCTAGTTATGCCAGTTTGGCTATATCTAGGCCAGCCTGCTGACAAGCATTCTATAAACGAAGTTACTTCGTCTAGTGGTGAAGTTCAGATGCTAAGTTTAAGTCAACTCTAGATTATTTTATGAAGAACTTTCTCTTCATGGATTTATCCGATTCAACAAGGGTTTGTCAGTTTAACTGCACCAGAAATTAGTAAAAGATGATTTAAAGGGCTTAAGCATGAAATGCGCACTGGGTTAATACTCTAATATCTTAAAAGTCTCCACGGATTGTTGCACGGAGTATCTGGTGAGGAGTTCCAATGTTACAGCAACACCGTTGCTACTATCAATACTTGTAGCGGCATTACAGGAACTATGTACTACTCTATGCCTCAACTGGTATAATGAGTGAATGGCTCAAAGAGTATCCTTTGCATGCATTTCTCCATTGTTCATCTTGTGACTTATGCATTGCTTTTCATTGTGAACAGGACACAAGAACTTGTTGCATTGTCTGGGGCCCATACAATTGGTAGTAAAGGTTTCGGAAGCCCCATTGTATTTGATAATTCGTACTACAAAATACTTCTAGAGAAGCCATGGGGGTCAGCAGGTTAGTCAGTATGCATCTTGTAAATCTTCCATGATATCTCTTTCATTGCTATTTCTAAATTTGCAATGAAAGAGATAAGGTAATTAAAGTTATATTTTTGTAAATAAACCAAGAACATTAAAGCTGGGTCTGCTGTCTGAATTCATATAATAAAACCAGAGCCTAAAACACATATTTATGGATTAAGGGAACTTTAGAGATAACCTGTTGTAAAAGCATTGACAAAACATAAAATGACTAAGATCTGTACTTGCTTAAAAGCCTACGAATAAAAGAGCTACTGCTTGGTTTAGTTCGACTTCTTGCACCTGGAATTCTGGAAATAAGCATTTGGTATACGTATGAGGGTTGAAGTTTTCATGAATGAGTCTGATTCTGCGGATACGGACTCCGACATGTGATACTTTTTTATATGAGCTAATGTTCAACCAGTTCTGTTTTTATTTCGGTCTCCCAATTTATGAAGTGTCAAACCCAAATGCAGGTGGAATGTCTGGTATGGTTGGACTACCCTCAGATCGTGCACTAGTCGAGGATGACGAATGCTTAAGGTCAGTATACTTGTTTACCTGTAGAGGCTTCATTAAAACAAAATTGTTGTCTGGAACTCATGAATGTGGCAAATGCACGGGCATCGATGAATCCGTTCTAGAATGATCTAATTTGAGACTTAAGCTAGCTATTAAGCTACCACTTTTGGCTGTGAGTATGCAAGGAAGCTGATATGTTAAATAGAGGTTGAGTAATCATTTCATTATGGTGTAACGATTATTCATAAACGACCGCCTGATATGTATTCCAGCTTGTGTCGACATCATTTCTCAGCTTTCCCTGATGTGCTGATGCCTGATGGCAATACTTTTTGCACAGGTGGATTACAAAGTACGCGAATGATCAGACAGTGTTTTTCGAGGATTTTAAGAATGCTTACATCAAGCTGGTCGATTCTGGCGCTAGGTGGAAAGCTTGATGATCCTATGCAGCTAAAGCTTCTAATCATTGATATATCAGAGAGATCTGGAACAAATTTGGTAGCATATCAAATCCTGATCATAACTCATAAGTGTGTTGCACTGCTTCTGCAAATGACAATCAACAAGTACTAGTACCATTTTGTTGTATAGTTGGGGGACCAATATTATGAGCATTATGTATTTATGAGGAAATTTCCTAGGATGTTCGAAAACGGCCTTACAAGTTACAACCAAAATTAAATCATTTGTACGTATGGTTTAAAATTCATCAATTTATTTTGATGTTATGTAAATTTGAGTGTGTCTTTTCTCGGAAAATTGTTTCTAGTTTCCTCGTAGTACTAATAGTGCGCATGATATCTATTCGGAGACAATATACATGTCGTGTATGTTGTTACTCCATCTAAGCTAATCGAACAGATTTCTCATTGTTGATTGGTTTTACGATATGCGTATCGTTCAAGTTTAACAGTAACTGAATAATTTACCTGCCCAAAGACTAGTCCAAGCAGGACATGTCCAAAAGAGTTGGCTGTCTTATGTTACAAACCTTGGAATGCTGCACTTAAAACTTTGTTTTATGTTGTCTGTATCTGGGGGCCTCTCTGATACTAATAAATCCATCTAATTAAGTCTATTAATCCACGTTTCTTTAAGATGTTGGCAGACCACCTTAATTATTTTATTAATTAAATCAGGATGTACTTGATCAGTTGATCTATACTAATAGTGACCATAACTATATTAATCAACCATGGACCGTCGGTGCTGAATTTTAGGCTTTCCACATTAGAATCTCAGAGGCTCTATATGCTGTAATATAATATTCATAATTATTGACTTCCAAAATATAAATCGTCAAGTTTTATGAGATTATTATAAAGTTTTACAGTAATTAACTTGATGAATGATGTTAGATGTCATACAAATAGATTAAACAATGTATTCAATGATGATTTATTACGTTGTATTGTGATTCCACTTGTAAAATCACATCATGTTAGATGTGTGTTGATTTGTCCATATTTAGAAAAACAATGAAGTGAACAAAAGAGAAAGCACATAATCTTGTAATGTGAACTCGTATACCGTCATTTTATTAGACTTTAGACTTAACCCCGAGATTTAGGTATGTAGTCCCATTTTAAGTATGCATATTATCGTAAGTGAATGACAAAACAAATGCTCTACAGTATACAAGTATTTAGAATGTGGAAGCCGAGTTCCCGTTTTACAAATGGAACAACTAATGTTAAGCAGGAGTGGTATACGCAAATTTACCAATTAGCGACCGTATCGGAACCTGCAATCTTTGTATTGAAAATGATCGGTTACTCCATTAATGTTGATTGGGCTACAAATACAATAGTGCATGAAAACGGGAACACAATCAAACGACCCATGCAACGTATGCCTCCATGGCTCCATGTTTCTCCCATTTTCATGTGACATGTAGGGTGACCACAAAGAGATGTACTGTATGTTGTACACTTATTTTTGGCGCTAGTGTAAAAAATCTCTCTTATTAACATAACCAAATGATAAGTCAAACTCTTAAATAACAAAATGATCACTACAGTCCTGATGCTCAATTGCTCATGTTAGACCAATGTCATATGTGTGATAACTCTTCTAAGTCCTACTTGTCATATTGATGTACTCGATCTTGCTTGTGGATACTTATTCGAGACGATGATAATTAAGTTGAGCGCACACGGCACACGGCACACATATGTAAAGGGTCCAAGTCAAGTTAGAGGTTGGCATAGGTAAATTAAAGGCAAAGCCATTAAATTTACTAATTAGTTTATACTCCATTGCGCAAGATAACTTTAGTTAAGTGCTGATAATGTCATTATCTTTTGGTAACCAAAAGACTCATAGAAGCGACACATTTTATTTAGTTAGACTACTCTACTTGAGATTGGTGACAAGTGCACACACTAGACTAACGGTCATAGCCAATATCGTCATAGTAGCTATAGAGTTCATGATTTGTATAATATACTACCTCCCGCCTTCGGGGGACACTACTACGTTATCACCCCCTCCTCACGGAAGTATTCAACTAAACACAAAGGGTAATCTCACGCATATAATTCCAATAAGTATAATATTCTCCGACGGACTTATATTTATGTTTGGTTGATACGAAAAATCGAATAAAAACGTCAAAACCCCACGATCTCTCTAACACCAACCGTTGTTTATGTTTTCCCATTTTCTTCCATCTTCTCCACACTTTGCCTGAAAAACCACTCCATATATAATCCCTCTCACATTCAATTTAATTAAATTTATCATGAAAATGGTCGTGTGTAATGTAATTAATTATTATGTGACCTGGAAAATCAAATTTCAAAACCTCACTCTTCTCTCTCCCAACACTTCACTCTCTTAGAACCAAAAAAAAAAAACTGCCCCTTTTCAACTTCCCCCCTTTTGATTTTAGAACCCTCTTCTCATTTTCAATCAATCACCCTAAAAATATAAAAACCCATGTCCAAAAATCAATAAAGTTACAAACTTTGAGCAAAAAAACCCACCCAAATTTGAGCAAAATCCACTGTTTTGCCTTGTTTAAATGCTCAAAGTTGGGGTTTAAACTGAAAAGTGCATATATTTTTATCAGATCAAGTTGGTTTTTGTCAAGGATGCAACTTTAATTCACAGGTGATCAAAATGCAAGCTTTTTATGATATAAAGTTTGATTCTTTATGAGCAAGTTTTGATTTTTTTAAGGGTGCATACTTTGTTGGCAGATGGGTACTTGTTGATTTGTTATTTGAGAGATGGATTTGAAGTGTGTTTAGGAAGTTTGAAGATCTGCTAGTTTTTTTTTTTTTTTTTTTTTTGCATCATAGATTGTGAGATTTGTAGTAGTACTGTATGTGTATGTGTTAGCTTGATGCTGTTTCACTGAGCTTGGTTTATACTTTATACTGTGTCTGGTGAAGTTACTGAGTGATTTTACTGCAACCTTTGTTGTTAAACAGATGGCCCAAATTGATTTTATTATGCTGTTTGATGTACTGAGACTGAGAGTGTAATTTAAGCTGTTTATGTGAAGGGATTTTGTTTGTCTGTACCTGTCATTTGGACTAGACTGTTCATTTGGCACTCACCAATGTATTGCCATGGAATATATATTACGGTCGACTCGGTCGGTCAACGTATGTTTTGTTTGCTCAACTACAAGGGATGATGATTGATGTGTAGTTGTGTCCAGATTATAGGGTTGCTCAAGTTCTTTGTGGTAGAAGTGAGGAAATGTTAATATACATTATGCAACACTTTACGAAGTTTGGGTCTAGTAAGTGGTAATCAAACTATCAATTTCGAAAAACATTAAGTGAAGTCGGTCTTGAGAAGACAATTCTGGTCATTGATCATTCTTGAACTTTGATTTGTGCTGAATTTGGTGACTAAATATTGATGACATTGTTCCGAAAGCTGATTACTTCTCCATGTCTCAAATTCTCAACTAGTCTAGAAATCTGAGGGAAATGAGATGGAATAATGGAATAGGAAATGAATTTTTGTTTGTCTGTACTTGTCATTTTGGCTAGACTGTTCTTTTGGTACTCAGTAATGTATTGCCATGGAATGTCTGCCTGTTTTGGTCAGCCGCCGTATGTTTTATTTGCTCAACCAAACTGATGATGATTGATGTGTATAGATTATATAGTTGAAGTGATTCTTTTAGAAACTTCTATAGGGGTGTTCCAGACTTCCAGTGCTTTGTGGTAGAAGAGTAAAAATATTAATAGGCATTATACACGACTTATAATAATTTTGGGACTAGAGAGTAGAGACTGGTATGAGGTATCCATGCCGAAAAATATCAGTTGAAGCCAGTCGTTGTTGGAGAGACAATTTTGACCAGGGTTGAGCCCACGGCTGTTGATAATAGCCTTGTCATTGGTCATCCTTGAACTTTGATTTGTGCTGAATTATGGTGACTAAATATTGTTCTGAAAGCTGATTAAATTTAATACACGGTGTCTCAAACTCCTTAGCTACTAAGTCTGAGAGAAATGAGAAAAATGAGAATGGTGGAATATGTAATGAATGTTAAGAATACAGTGCTCACTCAGATTAACTTAGTTATTCATTATGTAGATTGTGAGATGAGTTTTAAGGTGGTTTTCCCCATTTGCTTTACTGATAACTATTGCCTCCCTGAACTGCTTAATATTAACATAATATGACAATGTGCAGTGGCTCATGGACGTTGACAACAATAGTTATACTTGTAAGGTTGGTGCCATTGATCAGAATGACGTCCTTACAGAAAACCACAGTGTAGGGCCAGAAGGCATCTCAGAGGTGGTAAACGGGATTCGTGGGTGCAGTATGGTGGGTGTTGGTCCTGCTGCTAGTCTAGAAGCAATTGGCGAGTCAAATGGCAATACGATTGTTGAACCTTGCACCCAAGATATGGATGGGCTGACTGATGTACATGTGGAAATCAATTGTTCTCCTGCTGTAGAGGTACATTATCTCGGCCTGAGGTTTTTGTTATATGTTTTGAGTTAGATCTGGTATGTTTCTCTGCTGATTATCCTTGATCTTGTTTGTAGAAAGTGGAAATTAAGGTAAGTAAGGAGCCCAAGCCTCAGAAGATTCAAGGTAGGGGCAAAAATGAGAAATCTTCAAGCATAAAAACTGCTGTGCGGCCTTTAGTCAAGAAGACCGACAATGCTGCAGAAACTAAGGGGACTTCAAATGGTACTCTGCCTGCAAATACACGGCCAAAACAACCAGTAGTAAAGAATAAATCTTTGAATGAAAGTCATGCAACTAATAGTGATCTGAGCAAGGGCACAAAATCCACACCTGCATCACATAATGCTCGCAAAGATAAGGTGCTTGTTGCAGTTTACTTTATGTCTTTGATATCCGCGTTCTTCCTGTATAGAAATTATGGTATCTATTCAATTGTATCTCTAGTGTGGTGCAGTTCTGCTTTTATGACAGAGGATTTTCTCTTCTTGAAATTGCAGCTGCCAAAGTCTGAAATGATGTCTAGCTCTGGTAACTTGGTGCAGTCTGAAGGCACTGTGTATGTTCTTTCCCATTCTTCCAATTGACATTTTGAAGTAAATGGCATGACAATTTTTATTCTGGAAATTTTGTGAAACCATACCTAATACAGCCACAGTTTGTGAAAACATACATCTTCTAACAGGTTATGTGAAACCATGCCTATAAATAATAAGCTCAAACACTGACGTTGGCCATTGTCTAATGGTTTGTTTCCAACATTTGGAAAGTCTTACCCCACTCGAAATTTGTGCTAGATTCCAAATTTGGATATCATTGTGGCAAAAGCTGTGTTTTCTTTTTTTTTTTCTTTTCCGGAAATCCAGGTTCAAAAGTTTTTGGTTTGCCTTCTGTTTTTCAAAAAACATTGAAGACTGTGTCAAATTTGACACAAGATTTTGAATCTATGCGGAATTCGTGGGGTTGGACTATAAATATCGAAAAATTGAACTTTGAGAGGTTTTAAATTGTCATTACAAGAATTGGCCTTGTGGCTGGAAATTGAAGGTAGGTAGTGTTTAAAAAAAAAAGTTACCCTAGGTATGTCTTCGTTAAATTTGGTTTGGAATATGATTTAATATCGTATAATGGCTAACTAAATGGCTTGCAGATCGTATCAATAAAGTAGTAGTTGGTCAACTCAATTTCATTATTGGTCACCTCTTTGTGTTGAACACATGGGTACACAACCTGCTCTTATCTCGTCTTAGGTAGCAGCGAGGTATTGTGGTAATATAGTTGTTTTAATTTAGTCCTATAAGGCTATAACATTGAGTGGAGACCATCCTTATTTTTAAGTTGATGGTGTATTGGCTTAAACTAAGCTATCGTGTAAGGACATAATTCTCTTATTATCTAAGTACTGTTTTGACTGTAGAGAGAAGTCCACATTGAAGCCCTTGCGGAAAGGATCGGCAGCTCAAGCTGACGAGGATACTGAATCTGTTGAGTATCCTTTTCAATTGTACACCATAAAGTTTATTGCTTTTTTTCTTATCTTTATTTTTCCTTTCGGTGCATACTCTAGCAAGGGTAAACATATAGAACTTTAGCCAAGGACGTGGTATTTATGTCTTTATGTACTCCCACTTCATCAGTTTATCCTTAAGTACTTTGCAGAAGTGCCACTACAGCCGGTTCCAAGTCTCATAAAGCGGGTAAACTGCCAACTTATGACTTTAGCTTCAAGTGTCATGAACGTGCTGAGAAGAGAAAAGAGGTTTGTCTTTGTCTTATTTGTTCGTGGACTATCACTCTTCTGTTGACTATGTTGAGTCATGTTCATGTCTCGTCCTTTTGCACAGTTCTACACGAAACTCGAGGAAAGAATTCATGCCCAAGAAATAGAGAAAACTAATCAGCAAGCAAAGTCCAAGGTGATGCACTTTCCGAATCTTATGGCTTTACTGCTCTGAGGTAGACTGGCCTTTCTAGATACCATTATAATTAATGTTACATATGTGTAGGAATGTCAGGAAGCTGAGCTTAAGATGCTCCGGAAAAGCTTGAACTTCAAAGCAGCACCAATGCCCACCTTTTATCAAGAACCACCACCTCCTAAAGTGGAATTAAAGAAGGTGTAGTTGTCAATTTACCGCCTTTGGTTGTTCGAGCCTTCATTTATAGATTTTGGTTCGAGATATTTCTAGTGACTTTTTGGAATCTGCATATGTATTTCTTGTGTGATTGTTGCTGTGATCTTAATTGATTTTGCATACATTGAACTGAACAAGGCATAGCTGTTTAATCAGACAGTATTTTTCTATAAGCAGTTACTTAGCTGTACGGAGTATTATGCCTTAATGAAGGATATTTTTTCTCATAAGGTGATTCTGTTTTCATTATTCTACGTGCGTTACTATGAATTAATGACATTTTGTTCTAGCATTTTGGTTGCCACCTTTTTTTGGTTGACAGTTACGATGAACAACCGCTGCTTTTTTTTTTTTTTTTTTTTTTTTTTTTGGGACGTGAAGCGCTGCTTTCTTAACTTGTGTTCGTGAATTTTCTTTTTCCTTCTTGGTGTGATCACATTAGACTCTATCATTTTAGAATTTTCTCTAGATCCTGTCTTGATAATCTATTCTTCTTAGCTTGCCTTGTGAAAATGCATGTTAATAAGAAATGCCGAATATTTTCTCTTTTCTAAAGTCAAGCCTCATGATACAGATGCCGACCACCCGTGCCAGATCACCGAAGCTTGGACGGAAGAAGGACTCAACCGTAGTGGAAGGAGATGGTGATCGTAGTCGTCGACCAGGAAGATTGAGTCTAGATGAGAAGGTACTCCCTCAACGCAAGCCTGGCCAACTACCTGGGCCGATTCAGTCTAAACAGCCTCAGAGAAAGTCTCTTCCTAGACTGCCCTCTGAGAAAACAAGGCTCTCAAAAGCTCGTCTCGAGGTTCCATCTACTACTCAAGTGAAGGATAATGTGGTAACTGAAACCGTCCCTATTGCTCGCGTTGAGGAGGATGTTTCTGTTCCCGACATAGATTTTGTACCGATCGCTCGTTGTGATGAAGAAGTTGAAGTTTCTTAAAATAGTTGAACTTGTTAAGAAAAATAGCATCACATCACAACAGGAAAGTGAATTTCTGTTCTAATTTATTTTTATTTTCTTTGTTTGGAGCATTGTACTGTTCTTGTTTCTGGAATGTAATAGAAGGAGAAAAATGGCCCACGAAGTATCTAATTTTCTTGCATCGCATTGCGATTCTTAACGCAATTTTCATTACGAGTCATAGTTGATTAGCCTGTTCAACGTAAGAGCAAGGCTTGCACCGTTACATTCACGGCGGCTTCACGTGTTTCACGTGTATGTGTGTATCTACAACTCCATCTATGTTCAATCTTTTTGTGTGTGTAACATAATACACCAACTATAACTATAAGGTCTATGGACATTGCACTAGCTTCTTTTCTTCCGAAACTGAATTACTAGGAAGAAAAATCATTCGTTGCAAATATTTTTGGGGTATTTCCCAATCTATTAAGAGGTTTGAAACATTAGCATATCCTTGAGGTTTCCGACTTGTCCAAAATACCTTGAAATTTTCGATGTGTGTTTTCAGCTATTTTCGTTAACTCATGATTGAAATTAATCGCTGAAACGTGCAGTCGTGTCGTGCTACAATGTGCAACAATATGTCTCCACTGTATGAACTTGGGCCGAAATTTCTTGGTCTTTAAGCCACTGCCCAGCTAGGAAAATTCATGTTAACAAACCTTTAAATGAAAAGTATGAAGCCTAAACAATAAGAATCTAAGAGAGAGAGGGAATCTAAGGAAACAATGACAATACTCCGCCAATCTAACCGAAAATGTTTGGAGCTAATTCTAAACCGAATGAAAGACTCGTTGAAGATTTGCCTTAAAAATCGTGGTGATTGAGGAGTACTGCGAAGAGAAAAAGGGTAAAACGATTTTAAACTGCTCAGAAATATAAATTAAAAGGGTAAAAAGTAAAAGACAGATCTGAAACTTTATTATCAAAAGCCAGCCACAACAAAACATTATAATACAAAGCAGATCTGCATCTGACAATACAAGGTAGATCTTCCAACGAACAAAAAGAAAAAAACACGTAAACTCCTAGAAGGGTAGAACACCACCACCAGCACCACCACGACGCCCACCACCACGACACCCCCCACCAACACGGCCCCCGCCTCGCCCAGCACCTCCAGCAGCCCCAGCCCCTCTACCTCCAGCACTGGCCCCTCGACCTCCAGCACCGGCCCCTCGACCTCCAGCAGGAACAAGTCCATCAGAACCACTCTCGCTAGAAGAGGGAAATTTTGACTGATTCATTTTGGCCTTCTTCTTCTCCTTCGCCTCTTTTAGGGACAGCTCCTTGAACTTCTTGAATGACATGGCTAACTCACAGGGTCCATGAGGGTCTTCAGCTAGGTATATGTGATAACACCTCTTACAGAGTTTGCCAGGTTTGCTGTGGTGAGACAAATGTGTGTCTTTGAAGTGAGACATCACTTCATCTTCGTCACCGAAGTTACAATTGCAGATGTCGCAATGGCCAAATTGTGAACGACAACCTCATTCTCCTGTCAAGGCTGCCCTTGGAAGGGTTAGATTTCAGTGACATCTGCAAAGAGTAAACATGCTGTCACGATCATTACAACCACTTATGATTATTCATGCTGAAACAGGTTAAATAATGAATCATTTTCATGTGACAGTAAAACGCTCACAATCCGCGACAGATTGCACAGAAAAGATTTCAGAGCACATACACAAAAACCAGTAAACACAACTATGGGAAAATGTAAATGACATCCAAAACACTGATTTAAGCAAGACGATCATTACAACCACTTATGATCATTCATGCTGATTCATGTGACAGTAAAACACTCACAATCAGCGACAGATTGCACAGAAAAGATTTCAGAGCACAAACAAAACCAGTAAACACAACTGTGGGAACATGTAAATGACATCCAAAACACTGATTTGGGCAAGATTAGAAACAAGATCGACAAAACCATACAAACTAACAAAACAAATCAGGGATATATACACAAAAATCAATTGAAGGCAAACACAAAACACATAAGTTCATAATCAAGGAACAATCCGACCACAAATAAACAATAGCGAACCTTAATTTAAGCAAGATTTTACACAATCGTAACACAATCAAAAGTAGAAACAGAGTGATAATGACGCAACATGAACAAATGAGATAAAGAATTAATTTGACAAAAAAATAAAATCGCAAAGCAATAAGATAACAATCCCAATATCAGTTTAGGCATAAAAAAAACCTAGATAAGAGCAAGATTAGAAACAAGATCGACAAAAACGTGAGTATCAAGGTTTCGTAATCAGGTAACAATCCGACCACAAATAATCAAATAAACAATCGGGAACCCTAATTTAGGCTTTTACACAATCAAATGTAAAAACAGAGCGATGATGACGCAACATGAACAAAACATAAGGCATAAAAATAAAATCGCAACGTATAGATCAGAGCTAAATATGTGATTATCACGATACAAAACATGAAGACGTCTCAAGAATCAATCGAAATCTCTAATGAATCAATCGAAAATAACACGAAATCAACAAAAAGTTAGGAATCAAAGATCGGAAAACTTACTTTTTTATTCTGGAAGTCCAGCGAAGTGTAATTCGAAGACATCGGTACACAGTGAAATGAAAATTCAACGATGGCGTAAACTACACATCCAAAATCACAAAAACAAAGATCGATCAATAAAAAAAGATTAGATCTAAAATATTGAAGGATAAAATTAATTAAATCGATCATTTATCGAAAGAAAACAGTTTGGGGAAAAAAAAAGAGGAAGAGAGAGAGAGAGAGAGAGAAATATTACCAAAGAAATCGGCCGGAAACGAAGATTCAACGAGGAAACGACGAAGCGACGAGACGAATCAACGATAGCGTAACCTACACAAAAAAATCAGAGAACCAAATTTATAAAAAAAAAAAAAAGTAGATCTAAAAAAAATTGGGACAAAAATTAATTAAATCGTTCATTTAACGAAATAATTTGGGGGGAAAAATAGAAGAGAGAGAAATAATACCAAAGAAATGGAAAATTTATAAAAATGAGTAGGTCTAAAAAAAATTGGGGATAAAATCAATTAAATCGTTGATTTATCGAAAGAGAAAAATTGGGGGAAAAAAAGAGGAAGGGAGAGAAATATTACCAAAGAATTTGGGGGAGGAAATGATATCTTTTCTTTCTTTATTTATTAATCTCTTTATTTATTTTTATTATAATATTAATTTACACCTGATTAACCGCCTTAATTAAAGGAAAACGTATCTCTCCGTTGAATCATTCAAAGGGTTTAACTGGTGGAGGCACCATTGAGCACGATAATTGAGGATTTTTTTTTTTCTTGCCACCGCCATATTCTGGCTTAGTCGCATCCTGAATAAGAGTGTCGATGAGCCACGGATAACGGAATGTATCCTGGAGACTGTTGATGACGATTAAATTGTCACCTTCAATGTGAAGTTCTTCAATGTTGAGTCGGAGGGCTGCAAGAAAACCATTACGCAACGATGTTGCTTCGGCAACCAGAATTTAGCAGATTCCAAGATTCGTGGAGGAGATATTAACGGGTTCACTATTGCTATCGTGAATGACGAAACCAGAAGCCACATTTCTAGGGACAAACGAACCGTCGAAGTTTAACTTGAATGCCTGTGCAGGGGGCGCTGCTATGGAGATTGGCAATCGATACGTCGATGTTGTCCCGCTACGTCGGAAGATGGAGGATGCGCAAGTTTTGATGGTGGTTGTTGTTGATGATCGAGCTCGACTCTGGTTTGCCATTCTTCATAGGCAGACCTACTTTTGAACACAACCGTTAGAATATTGAAAGGAGATTATTGAAAAACGGTAGCATTCCGACCTTTCCGGATGAACCATAGGATATAGGTCATACGTACAAACCGGTTTTTAGAGAAATTGGTACAGTTGGAAAATATGGAGGCTATAGTGGCGTTGGTTATATGAAGACCTAGCCAGAAGCAGATCGTGGGGTGGGCCCAAATTAATTTGACGACCTGGCAATAAAAGAAAAGGTGGTCATCTGTTTCATCTACTTGTTGACATAAGGGGCAATGCGGGGGAATATTGTGTATGCAATGTGATAAACGATGTCGGGTAGGAAGTCTCTGGCTGAGTAATTGTCAAAGATAGAGCAGAAGTTTAGGGGTTACGTCTAGATTTCAGATCCATTTGAAATTCCAATGTTCGGTGGTCGGTAAATCATTAGCCAACCATGTAGCAGATTTGACTGTGAAGTCTCCAGCGGAGGAGGCACCCCAACAGAATGTATCGGGTATAAGGGTAAATGGTATGGGGATGCCAAAGATGACATGTACGATGGATGAAGGGAGAATGGCAAATAGTTTGGGCAAGTCCCATGCGCTCGCCGTAATAAAATGGGAGACTCGGGGAGAGAGATCAACTGAAGTGTCGGGGAGTAGTAGAATATGTAACAGATTTTGTGAGTAACACCAATTGTCCGTCCAGAAGGCGATATTGGTGCCATCCCCAACCTTCCAACAAATGCCTTTACGGAGAATTTCATGCGACTGAAGAATCTGCCGCCACTTCCACGAGTCGGAAGACTGGGCTTTTATATCCCAAAACATTCGACCTTTAAGATAGCGTTGCTGAATGTGGGAGACCCAAATATTGGAGGGTTGAGTCACAACCTTCCAGCCAATTTGGCTATCACAGCGTGGTTAAAGGGGGTCATATGTCGTAACCCCAAACTTCCCATGACTTTTGGGCGAAATATTTTATCCCAAGCAATCACGGGTAGTCCTTTTTTCGTGTCGAAGGTTTTCCAAAAGAATTCACGATGAAGGCTATCCAGAGTCCGACACGTGCTTTTAGGAAGCATAGTTGTGGCCATAGCGAAGTTGGGAAGAGCTTCCATGTTAGATTGAATGAGGGTCATGCGTCCGACCTTGATAAGAAAGAGCTCAGGACTTAAATCGCTTATCTGTATTCGCAATGATAGAGGCAAAATCACCTTTTTCAGGGTGGGTGCCGTTGAAGAGAACGCCAAGATAACGGCCAAGGACATGTTTGGGTTGCATATTGAAAAAAACTGGTTAAAGTAGTGCGCCGTGCCGGTTCCACGTGTTTTGAAAAAATAATAGAAGATTTTTGATAGTTAATATGTTGACCAGACATAGAGCAAAAGTCATCAAAAATATTGGGATGTTGTTGGCAATCTGATTGCCTAGCACGACAAAAAAACAAGACTGTCATCAGCGAAGAAAAAACAAGGAATTTTTGGGCTGTTAGGGGTGAGCCTTATACCAATTCCATTAGATCGCGGTTCAGACGCAAGTGCTAGTTTGCGGCAGAGTACTTCCATACAGAGTATAAATAAGTAGGGGACAAAGGGTCACCTTGCCTTAGACCACGAGTCGGTTTGAAAGGTGCCGTTGTGCCATTGTTGAGGATGAGGGAATAAGATACCGAAGTAACGCATCCCTTTATCCAGGTGATCCAATTATTGAAAAACCCAAGTTCTCTAAGACATATCTAGAGAAAATCTCATTCTGTTCGGTGGTAAGCTTTTTCCATATCCAGTTTAGGGGCAAACCATCCCGTTTTATTTCGAGATTTGTTAAAATTATTGAGTATTTCCTGAACGAGTAGAATATTATCATTACATGCAGACATAAAAGCGCTTTGAAACGGGCTAATAAGATGTGGAAGTAAAGGTCGCAAACAGTTTACAAGAATTTTGGCAATAATTTTATACAAAGTACATAAACTAATCGGACGAAATTGAGCAGCCGTCGGCTGCTCAATTTTAGGAATGAGTTGGATTAATGAGTGGTTAATTGGAGTTAGTATTTTCCCTTGAGTGAATTTTTTTTTAATAGCTGGCACTACATCGTGTTTGATGTATGGCCAGTAGTGTTGGAAATTTTTTGGCCCAAATCCGTCGGCACCTGGTGCTTTGTAAGAACACATTTGGGATAGGGATTCCCAAATTTCGACTTCCAAAACTGGTGTTGTGAGCACCTCATTATCGGAAACAGATATTGAAGGGTGGAGCACTCCCGATGTTAATGTTCGAGACGGATTGACTGTCACGGTAAAGCGACGTGGAAATTCGGTCGTCAAGAGATGGGCTATGTCTGATTCTGAGGAAGTCCACATGTTAAGTTCATTTCTCAATCGGAAGATGGTATTACAGTGTCGTCATTGGCGGAACCGGGAATGAAAAACCTTGTATTTCGATCACCTGGGTGAGCCATTGTTTTCGATGAAATTTGCCCCAAAACTTTTGGATGAAAGGCTGTTTTTTTTTTTTTTTTTTTTTTTTTGCAGATAAAATTAGTTAAATAAGTTACAAAATTAACTTTAAATTGTTTGGTTCTACAATAATCATATTGGAAATGAAAACTGACAAGAAAAAACTGAAAACCACTTTTTCTGGTTTTCAAAAACGGGACATTGGTATAAAAAAAAAAAAAACTGAAAACAAAAAATGATACCAAAACAGGCCTAAAGCTAATTGTTTTTCGGTTTTCCTAACGTGTGCCCAATTGGCACATGTTAAGAGTCTATTTGTTTTCATTTATAAGTGATTTTCTCCTCAATCCAACAATGAGATTCTATGTTTTGTTTTTTCAAATACTCTTATTTTTATCGGCTATTTCAGCTACTATCTCAGCATTCAACTACCGTCTCAGCATTCATCTAGTATTTCAATGTTTAGTTATTATTTCAATTAGTTTTACCAAACATAGCCTAATTTTACAATTAAACACAAGTTTGAGGTACAGCCGTACAAGTGCTCCATCCGCCCTTGCAAATTTGTATCCATAACATTCAAGATTTCGTTCATAAATGCACGTATCTCTTTCGAATTTTACCTACAGGATAAGATAATTTCCATTTTTTAATTAATTAGAATTTTTTTGTTGAAGAGAGAATTTCCATTTTTTAATCAAAAAGATGCAAATATAGTCAAAACTTTTTGTCGGTGTTGGAAAACCGACATAAATAATTGCTTTTCTTTTTTCAAAAATATGAAAAATAATATTTTTACTATTTTACAAAAATAATCTTGTGCCATGAAAAATATTATTTTGTTTGCTGTTATTATTTTGTTTATGGAAAATGCAAAATATTAAATAAAAGTTTTAAGATTTGATTCTGTTATTTGCCAAATTCTACCAAAATCATGCCGTTTTTAGAGCAACTTTTGATGTCAATGCTGATGTGGACGGCCTGAGAAAACGGTAAATGTACCGGTAATCAATATATATATAAACGCGTCAGGAGACTTTCGAATTTTTTAGAGCTCTGTAATCTTTGTGATTTGGTAAAGATATTGTAATCATACAAAATATACGATGATGTTTTACGTTTTTGGAATATATACTGTGATATTGAAATTTTTGTAAAGTTATTTTTTCGATGTAAGGCTAAAGCTAATTTTGAGCAACTTTCCTTGAAGATGTTGTTTGAGTTTTTAGGAAAATGATGAACATATATACGGAAGGAAGCTAAGACTTCATTGTACGTATTATTCTTTTCCTTTTTTTTTTGTGTAATGTGTGTACGATATGCCATGCATGTCAAATCTCCCTTCCCTTTTCCCAAGCTTTGTGCATTGGTTTCTTTTTTTGGTTACCGTGTTGGTTTCTAAATTCTATAATAGTTGTAACATACTACATCCGTTCGTCTTTAAAACGCGTAAGGTTGGAACACATTTTTAAGAAAAATAGAATAAAGAATGAGTTTTAGGGTTCACTTGGTATAAAATTACACATAGGGGTATGTCCCAGTTGCACTTTTAATAAACAAATAAGAGTATTTTAGTCTTTATATGTACAAATAAGGAAAGTTTCTAAGTATGAAGTTTAAAAATGAACACCCCTAAATAGAAAGTAGGAAATTTATAGGCGAACGGACGGAGTACTTGCATTCAAGAAATTAACTCTTCAATTGAGATGTTTCATGTTAATTTGTCGCTATCTCTAATTTACTGATCTATTGCCTAATTACAAAAATTTAAATGAATTTCTATAAGTCTAATGAATTTTTTATTTATATTCTATGTATTTTTCTATGTATAGAAGATGAATAAAAGTTAAGAGTAAAGGTAGTGTTTATATATAAAAAAAAACTGGTCTTATTTGAAATCATTGTTCATTGTTAATTATCGTTCATCGGTTTTTTTTATGATTAATGTCACTAGGTAACTGCAAATATTTGTTTAACTATTAACGATAAATTATTTAATTTAAAATGTTTGTGTGTTAAATTAAAAATGTAAATAATATATGAGTTTTAAAATTCAACCGTGGCTTTATTCTAGTTATATAATAGATATACGATAATATATGATATATTATATATTATTATTTTACAATTAAACACAAGCTTGAGGTACAACCGTACAAGTGCTACATCCGCCCTTGCAAATTTGTATCCATAACAACATTCAAGATTTCGTTCATAAATGCACGTATCTGGGCCGCCATGTTCATGGACCCTGATAGCTTTCACCATTGATGATGATGGTGTATCAATTGAATTAGAATTAGCTCTGACTATAAATTTGCAAGTATTTGAGTGATCAAAGGAAGAAGAGGAAAAAGTAATGGCCGTTCATATATTTGTCTATTCGTTGATGTCCTCTTCCCCTTTATCTTTTCTTGGCAATCGACATATGGTAAATTCCTAAAGAATTACCGACCCCAAACATGATTAAAAAGGATCTAGAAGAAATTTCAGAAGATGATGAAAAGATTATTATGCAGTTTTATTCGTTTAGAGAAGGAATCAATTTTAGTAATTCAAGCTCATCCTCAAGATATCAACCGGTAAGAAAATCATTTTCTTATGTCGAAACATCAGATTCAAATTTCAAAGTAAATTTTAAAAATCCTATTCCAGAATATGAATCAAACACATCTCCACCGCAATCACCAACAACATCTGATTTTCAAACTGTAAATGTCATTTCAAAAGAATTTGAAATTGATAAAAATTACCTTAGAAAAGATTTCAATTCGTCTCAAAATAGTAATAATAGAAATTGGTTCTTGTCTTTCGATGAAGAGATTAAGGATAAAATTAGAAACATCTGGTATACTGATATGAAAAAACACTCATTAAATATTCCTTTTTTTACATGGTTTTCATTACACTGTCAACAATTTAATATTGAAAACCCTTATAAATATTCATATGTTCAAGTTCAGAATAAATTAAGTAAAAATTGGAATCTCGTGGATGGGAAAAGTGTAACATCTGTTCATCCTCCTTTAACATCATTTAAATTTCAAACGGAAGGAAAAGAAGTAGAAGCTGCTCCATTTAAAATCGGACGACATCAACATAAAGAAGAACCCGTAATAGTAGATGATATGTTAAAAATCTACCAGCAAAATAATTACACTAATCAAATCTTGCATACTATAGCAACTCAAGTAGACTATGTATCTACCAGAATAAATTCAACAAAAGATCAAACTGCTATAGTCTCTTCTTCAAAACCTATGACTTTGTTAAGATTTCCAAATGAAATTTCTCAACCTCATTTTAAACTTCAAAGTCTTCCTTATCCAATAACAACTAAATTAAATAATCTATCAGAAGGATCTTCATCTTCTAATGAAAAATATAAAAACAAGGCTCAAAATATGACTAGTAAGCAACTAAACGTTATTGGTCAAGATACAAACTATAGTGAAACTGATGAAAGTGAAAGTTCAGAAGATGATTATGATAATACGATACGTATAGAAAAAATTGAGAAACAATTCAATGACGAACAATCCAATAATGATTATCAAATAAATAAAATCAAAAGTCAAGGGAGAAGTTCTTGGAAAAATACTTCAACAAGAAATTATTATCCGAGACCCACTCCTCCAGATATTCAGTATGAAGAAAGATCAAAATTTAAAACCAATCAATATTATCCTGATACCATTGATGAATGGAACATTGATGGTAAGTCTGAATATGAAATACTAAATACTCTACAAGAAATGGGTATGACAAAAGCTGCCTATAAAAGAAGAGAGTCAAATGAACAAGTAGTTTTCGGAATGTTAATTGCTGGATTTACTTGTCAATTAAAAAATTGGTGGGATAATTCCCTAACATTGGATAGTAAACTCGGCATTTTAAACCATAAAATTGAAGTCACAATGGATGATGGAAACATTGTAGAAGCAAATGATTGTTGTGATTATCTAATAGTAACCATAGGAATGTACTTTGTTGGAAATCCCCAAGAAGAACTCACAGCTCAAAAAATAGTTTTAACAAATTTAAGATGTCCTACATTAAGCGATTATCGCTGGTATAAAGACATGTTCTTAACATATGTATTAAGAAGACAAGATTGTAATGAAGGATTTTGGAAAGAAAAATTCATTTCTGGATTACCAAATCTTTTCGCTCAAAGGATTTTCCGAAAATTAAAAGAAGCTGTAGGATCATAATCAATACCATACACTCAAATAACATATGGTCAACTTTTTTCCTTTGTCAAATTCGAAGGACTTTCATTATGTGAAGAATTAAAATTACAGTCTAAATATTCGTCAGAAAAGAAACAATCTAGAAGAGAATTAGGATGCTTATGTGAAGCATTTGGTCTAGAAAAGGTTCAAGCTCCTTCTTCAAAATATAAAAAGAGTAAATCTAACTATAAACAATATTCCAAATCACGAAAGTATAAAAATCAATTTTCCCCCAAATATTATCGCAAAAATAACACGAAAAGGTATTCAAAGAAGCCACAAAAATCTAAAGAAATTATATGTTACAAATGTGGTAAGCCTGGCCACAAAGCTGATAAATGCTTTATGAAGCAGAAAATAAATAAACTATTTCAAGACGACACAGAATTGTGTAATAAGATATCCAAACTTTTATTACAATCATCCTCAGATGAGAGTGATAACCAACTAGATATAATACAAGAATCTTCAGACTCTGAAGCCTATGATTCGGCCTCTTCATCTCCCATTCAAATAATAAATGTTATTTCAGATAAAGATGATAAAGAATTTCTTTTCAACCTAATAGACAAGTGTGAAGACCCAGAAATTAAGAAAGATGCCCTTTTTCGACTCAAAAATTTAATGATTAAAGACCCAAAACCATTAACATCGTCTTCAATTCCAACTACTGAAACCTTTAGTATATCCAAACTTTTCAATAAATATCCTGCAACCACAGTAAAAGGAAAGTCATTAGAATTATCAACTTCACCTATTAAACAAATGCAACAAGAATTAAATGCCTTAAAATTCAAGTAAACAAATTACAAGATAATTTACAAACATATCAAATCAAAGAAAAAGAGGTAGAAGATAGATTAACAGTTTTAGAATTAATTAATGATTCAACCAGACAAAAGGGTAAAGGAATTGTGATATCTGAAGCTGATGATGCTGAAGATGACCAATTCATTCAAACTATAAACATAATAAATTTTTAAAAATGGTATGTCATTATAACTTTAAAAATTAAAGAATTTACAGGAAATTACTTAGCATTAATAGACAGTGGTGCCGATCAAAATTGCATAAAAGATGGAATAATTCCCTCAAAGTTTTATGAAAAAACTAGTACTCAACTGTATAATGCAAACGGAGATCCGCTTAAAATACAACATAAACTTTCAAAAGCTCATGTCATTAATGATAATTATTGCTTCAAAAATTCATTCATAATAGTTAAAGATATAAGCAATGAAATTATTCTAGGAACACTTTTTCTCACACAAATATACCCATTTGAAGTAAATTCTGAAGGTGTTCATACCAATATAGTAGGAAAATCATTAACATTCAAATTTTTAACTCATATGGTACAAAGAGATATATCTCTTCTCCAAAACTCATCTATTTACCAACAAATAAATTTAACTAGTTTTAAACCCGTGCGTTGCACGGTTCAAATATTATATCATTCTTAATGATGTTTATGTTTATAACCAACTATGCTATCATTTCAATAAAAATAATTCATACCAATTGTTGTGATGTTGCTTACATGTATTTTAAAATCTTGATCAATTCAAAAAAAAAAAAAATACAAAGATGTCTAGATTGTTCATGTTTAAATTATACAAACAACATTTCTTATCTTTACTCTTCAAAAACACCTTTTTTTAAATAGATATAGTATATAAAGTCGATGGTACTCATTAAGCATTACTTATCGAAAAATGTATAAATGGATCTCAAATTGAAATTCATTTCAAATCAAATAAAATGATATAGTTTTCAAAATTTTCTGATAAACATAACCAATTGTATGATTAATCATACCGTGTTTCTATAATATAGTGTGAATGGTTAATAAATTAAATGTGTAATTTATCCTCTCATTTTTTGCTATTTCACCATACACTAAACTCTTCGTTTTTGCTCTCTCATTATACGCTAAACTCTTTGACTAATTCTTAAATGTTGGACTCTTCTTTTTGATCTTTCACCATACACTAAACTCTTTGAGTAGTTCTTAAATGACTGACTCTTCTTTTTTGCTCTTTCACCATGCACTAAACTCTTTGAGTATAACTCAAATAATGGACTTTTAAATTGTTTTGCATATCGTAAAAATGCGTAGATGGATCTCAAATTGAGATACATTTCGAAACAAATCTAAAGATATATGTTTTGAAATTTTATGATACACGTAACCAATGTTATAAGTGATTATGTCGCAAATCTATCAAATACATTTATTAAAGAGTCTCACGAAAATAAGGATACTATATGTGGATTATTAATAATTGTGTGAGTTGTTAATAATAAAATGTGGGTATTTCTCATTTTTTAAACTCTAGTATTTCTCTTTTGTTGGACTCTCTCTATGCTCTTAAAAAATCTTCCTTTTATATATATATATATATATATATATATATATATATATATATATATATATATATATATATATATATATATATATATTAGATTATATTAATCAAAAGAAATTGTTGATTAAAACACTAAAAGAAGAAATTTCATACCAAAGGGTAGAAGAACAAATTCAAACCCCTACAATTCAAAAGAAGATTATAGATTTAGAAAATTTATTCAAAGATAAAGTATGTGCAGACATTCCAAATGCATTTTGGGATAGGAAAAGACACATAATAACCTTACCATATATTAAAGATTTTGATGAAAAATTTATCCCAACTAAAGCACGGCCAATTCAAATGAATTCCGAGTTATTAGAGTTCAGCAAAAAGGAAATTCAAACATTATTAGATAAGAAATTAATTAGACCATCAAAATCTCGTTGGGGTTGTACAACATTCTATGTGTACAATGCAGCAGAAAAGGAACGAGGAGTTCCTAGACTTGTCATAAATTACAAACCATTAAACAAAGTCCTCCAATGGATAAGGTACCCTATACCAAATAAAAGAGATTTACTCAAACGATTATACGAAGCTAAAATATTTTCAAAATTTGATATGAAATCTGGATTTTGGCAATTTCAAATAGCTGAAAAGGATAGGTATAAAACAACATTTACAGTTCCATTTGGACATTACGAGTGGAACGTAATGCCTTTTGGACTCAAAAATGCTCCATCAGAATTTCAAAACATAATGAATGATATTCTTACGCCTTATACTTCATTTTCAATAGTTTACATAGATGATGTTCTAATATTTTCAAAAACTGTTGAACAACATTTCAAGCATCTTCAAACATTTTTTTATATAACAGAAAAGAATGGATTGGTAATTTCAGCACCAAAAATGAAATTATTTCAAACTAACGTACGATTTTTAGGACATAACATCCATAAAGGCACTATTACACCTATAGCGCGAACTGTAGAATTCGCCGATAAATTTCCAGATAAAATCAAAGATAAAACACAACTTCAACGATTTTTGGGTTGTTTAAATTATGTATCAGACTTTTTCCCCAGACTAAGACAAACATGTAGCATATTATTTCAAAGGTTACAAAAAAATCCCCCTGCATGGACAGAGTCTCATACTAGGTTGGTCAAAAGTCTTGAAGAGAAAATCAAAAATCTTCCCTGTTTAGTCATACCAAACCCAACTGCATTTATGATAGTCGAAACCGATGCCTCAGAAGTAGGATACGGAGGAATTCTGAAGCAAAAGGTTGACAAAACAGAACAGTTAGTTAGATTTCATTCTGGAGTCTGGTTGGGTCCCCAGAAAAACTATTCTACTGTTAAAAAGGAAATTTTATCCATTGTTTTATGTATTTCAAAATTTCAAGATGACCTTTTCAACAAAAAATTTCTTCTACGAATTGATTGTAAATATGCCAAAGAAATTTTAGAAAATGATGTACAAAATATTGTTTCCAAACAAATTTTTGCTCGATGGCAAGCGATTTTATCAGTTTTTGATTTCGAAATCCAATATATAAAGGGAGATCAGAATTCTCTTCCAGGTTTTTTGACAAGAGAATTCTTACAGGGAAAATGCCAAGATCAAACAAAAAAGGCGGATATCAATCCTCAGATGACTATGAAATGAAAATTCAATCCTCAAAACCATCCTCTTCAAACACTTCAAAACCTACAACTTCAATGATACAACAGCCTACTCAACCTGCCCACATTCAAACCACCAACCAATTCAATGTTCTTTCAGGCTTTCCTGCCTTACCTTATTCACAGGCAGTTCAAAACCAATCAAATTTTCCAAAAAACAAAAAACCACAGGTTGAAGAAAGAGGTAGCTCTTCTTCACCCGGATATCTAATCAAAAATTGTGTTGAACCCTTACTACTCACAAGATTCAAAACAATCCCTCCATTTAATGAAGGTCGAAAGTTAATCTACAAGGTCTTCCCTCAAGGCTTTCACTGGAGACCAGATAGCATTAGTAAGACCAGACATTTTTATGAATTCATATTGGTAGACTCGGGGTCCGTAGAAATTAAGCATGACAAGTCTACTATTACTGACAAAGTTTTATACTCAAAATGCATAATTAATAAGGTAATATCCTCAGAAGAATGGATAGAACCTTATGCTCAAAAAACACTTTCCAAAAGATTTGTACCTCAAACTTATTCCTACTATGACTACATTCAAGCATGGTTTAAAACTCTTCTCTTAGAAGATTTTGATCACTCTTGGTTTATTACTTTCAACAAAAGTTGTCCCAAGAAGTTCCCCATCTGGTTTTTCCAATGGTGGTATTATTTTGGCCCAAACCAAGAAATTTACCCTCAAACCTGTATCAAAGGATTTGAAACATTTGTTTCAAATACTCAAGGAGAATTTTTTGAGAAACCTATACTTTTTCATGCAGAATTCAAAATTCCTTGGATAGTTTGTTGGAGTTATACATTCCATCAAACTCTCCCTGCTCCTTACCAATTATCACTAGTAAGACAGTTCAAAATAAAATGGTGGAATAAATTCCTAGTTGACTTTTGTTCTCCCGAAAATGTCCTTTCATTTCTTCAAACTGGCAAGAAATTAGAATGGAGTATTCAAGAATTCAACAAGATATCTCCTTCTACTTCTAAGCCTCCAATTCAAAAATCCCACAACCTAAGAAATTCCAAATCCAAACTTCACCCCTTAGATCATCAAGCTATTCAACACATCATGCAAGGCCCTGCTATCACTCAGTTAATTATGGATAGCATCAAAAAGGCATCCTCCGAAGACGATGCTAGTTCTTCAACATCATCTGCCTCTGATATGTATGGTGGTTCGTTTTCTCAAGACCCTTATGAGTAAACCACCATTTTGACACCCAAAAAAAAAAAAAAACGTATAATATGTTTTCTGATCCAAATAAGTTTGGAAATTTGTATCAAGTTATCTTTTCCAAGACTGTATTTCATTTTAAGGTTCAAGCTCATATTCAATGTATTTTCGTGTTTGTATCATGTCTGTAAATACGTATATGTACTAAAACACGTATATTACTATTTCAACTTTTACTATTCAAAAATACGAGCTAAACATATCTAGAAGCTGTCGGCAACAATTATTGAAGCTTCAGCAGTATTTTCAAGATGGCACACGTTCTTTGGTCCAGCGTAAAAGCAGCACAACACTCAAAGAACGGTTCAGAATCACCTGCAAATAAGAAATCAACAACAAACATTCAACAGGAGAATTCAAAAGTCTATTAAAGAAGCAGCATTCAAGACCAGAAGGATCAAGTTTTAAAAAACAAGATCTTTAGATAAACATTCACAACTACAAAGCTCACAAAAAATAATAGTGTAATAAATTTTGTAAGATCAAGCTTGTATTAGCTACCTTCTGTCAAGAATTCATATCTCCTCTTTTCAAAAGTAAGTTAAAGTAAGTTTGTAACTTTCATTTGTAATCGTTCATTAAGTTTTCAATGTATCGCAAGTTTTTCAACATCTTGTTTTCCTGCTACCATCATTTCTTTTGATTTATTAAGTTTTGTTGTTTAATAAGCTTTGTTTTAACCCTGGGCTCCCTTCTTGGTATCAGAGCCAAAGTGTAAATTAAGTGAATATATGATATATTATTCTAGTTATATAATAGATATACGATAATATATGATATATTATATATTATTATTTCAGTTAATTTTACCAAACATAGCCTAATTTTACAATTAAACACAAGCTTGAGGTACAACCGTACAAGTGCTACATCCGCCCTTGCAAATTTGTATCCATAACAACATTCAAGATTTCGTTCATAAATGCACGTATCTGGGCCGCCATGTTCATGGACCCTGATAGCTTTCACCATTGATGATGATTGTGTATCAATTGAATTAGAATTAGCTCTGACTATAAATTTGCAAGTATTTGAGTGATCAAAGGAAGAAGAGGAAAAAGTAATGGCCGTTCATATATTTGTCTATTCGTTGATGTCCTCTTCCCCTTTATCTTTTCTTGGCAATCGGCATATGGTAGCCCGGGGGAACGTAGCTCTAGGTACCCCCGGTTCAAGTGGTATATAATGAGTGAAAATTGAAAACTAATGAGTGGAATTCGGGAAAGAATGAGTGAAAGTTGGGAAATAATGATTGGAATAAAGTTGTATACAATGATTGGAAATTCAGAAATAATGACTAAAAATAAATTATGACTATGATCTATACTATACTTTGAATATGCTTATTTCCACGCCTACGTAGCAGCTTTCGAAAGTATTTAGAGCAAATAAAATCCAACTCAAAGCTTACGTGTCAGCACATTGTTCATTTTTCTTCTCTCTCCTCTATGTCATATACTCTTGAATACATCAGGACTCAAGGGTCAAAGCTAATAACGGGAGCAAGATAACACCAAAAGTCATAAGACTCATAACTATTTATTTATGTCAAGGCAAAAATCAAAAACTCTCCATCTTCCCTGTTTATTTTGAAGCGATCGGTTACAAGTCTTACAACCTTTAGCCTCCTCTGTTTTCCTATATAAAAAGGCCCTCACAAGCTTTCCACCTTGCCAAAGAAATTTTTGTTCTTGAATATAAATAGGCGCACTCTGCATGTTCATGAAGTTGGGTTACAACCTTTAACCTCCTCTGTTTTTCTATCTACATATTTTGTGCGACTGCAAGTCAATCTTTATGGAGGAAATATTGTGAATAGGGGGACAACGACCTAGGCGGCAATTCTATCTTTTTGGATGAAGTATTTTCGCAAATTCTCTTACGATCTTCAATGAACAAGACAATAGTATCATAAGCTCAATGTTTTGGTTTCTCTCATACTGTTGTATGTAATCACTAAATCCATTCCTATATAGGGGGATTTTGTATTTTTTTTGGGTTTCTTTATTTAATTAGGATTGTTCTTTCTAACTTTTTTTTTTTTTTTTTGACAACGTCTAAAATGAAATAAAACATGAAAAGAAAATAGTACAAATATTACATAAACAGTGACTTCCTAGCACATATAGCTAATCGGTGTGCTTCCATCACCTCGTCTCTCTCAACTTTCATGATTGCACAATGGGGAAGCTGCCGACCCAAGTCCCGAACATGATCCAACTCCCATTTGCGCACAATGTCTACAATATAAGTGCCCCGAAGCAAAGCAACCAAAGTATACGAGTCCGATAAAACCAAAACAGGTTGAAATCCAGACTGTATACTCCAGCGCAAAGCTAGAGAAACGGCAATGAATTCTGCGTGTAAGGCCGAGCTAGCAAAACCGCGCACACAGTCCCTCCCTAGACAAGAATCACGGTCCTTCGTATATGCCACCCATCCAAATCCCGCTTTCTTTGTAGACGCATGCCATGCTCCATCCACAAGTAAGTGTATCACGGAAGGAGAAAAGGCATGTTGTTGGCCAATTTGAACCAGAAAAAAACCAGGAGGGCAGTCAAGGTGTCCTCCAAATTCAGTCGAGCTTCTGGTGAAGCGACTATGAGTATGAGCTATGAGCTAACAGTGAGCTTTGCAGCTCAGAAACGAACTTTCCACTAAGTGCCAATACAGTAGTAGGATTGGGAATACACCCTCTAAAGATGACTTCATTTCGATGAACCCAAATGGCCCAAAGAATAGAAACAAACAAAATGACCATAAGATGAGCAGAGTCAAACTTACCTAGGAAGGTAACCGTATCCATAATCCAATCCTCCAATCTAACGGACAGGTTGGCCGCCACATTAAGACCCAACGAACTAGCTTGCCAAATACGTTGAATCACCATACACGAGCGGAATAAGTGATCCACCGTTTCCTCGGCGTTATCACAAAACACACACTGTGCGCCTAAGACAGTACCAAATCTGCGGAGACTATGGGTAACAGCTAGAGCATTATGACAAATTTTCCACAGGAAAACTTTCCACTTAGGTAAGAGGTCAAAAGCCCACCACCGCTTCCAGAATTTTTGTTCCGTGTCTGGTATATCAGAATGCAGAAATCGTGAGCACAAGAATGCATAACCCGACTTGACCGAATAATCCCCTGACCGAGTAAATTTCCAATACAAGAAATCATCATCATCTATTGAGCCAACTTCAAGAGCAAGGATTTCACAAGCACCCTGTTGTGAAAAAATGCGACGGACTTTCGCTGCATCCCACCTCAAATGATCATGAGTAAGCAAACTAGAGACTGTCATCCGAGCAACAGACGCTAACGGAATATCATCTCGAATCACATCACTCTTAGCCACAATCCAATTCTCAGAGAGTATAGGAGTCCTGAATCCATTCCCAACTTAACACAAACCAGATTGAAGCAAATGGCACCCCAAAGAAACACTCCGTCAGCCCCAAGATGCATTACCAGAAAAGGAGCGAGGTATTTTGCTCGAAAGGTGTAAAGTAGAGCCATATTTAGCAGAATACAGCTTAGAAATTAGCAACTGTGGGTTACGATGTAGCCGAAAGAAATGGCTAACAATAGCATCAATTTTATTGCACAGGCTAATAGGAATCTTGAACACCGACATGACATGCGAACAAATAGCCAGCAGAACCGAATTAATAAGAATCAGCTTACCAGCTTGATTAAAATTGACATGAGACCAGCTGTCAACTTTCGCCAGCAGCTTATCCACCAGAAAGCCAAATTCAGTTGTCTTGCGTCCCCGTAGATCGACAGGCATTCCCAAGTACGGACCCAATGACTCCGAAGTAGGAACAAGTAAAGAAGATCGGAGTTGCTCCTGATATAGAGCTGGTGTTTTCGGGCTGAACTTGACGAAGGATTTTCCAAGATTAACCATCTCCCCTGATAAGCTACAAAAGCGGGAAATAAGAGCACAAATGTTCTGGCAAGCTCCTACATCAGCCTTGAAAAAGATCAGAGCATCATCCGCATAGAAAAAGTGAGAAACAGATGGTGCTCGACGAGTGATTTTGACACCAGAGATCAAGCTTTGGGCCTCTGCACGTAGCAGCATGCGAGAAAAAACTTCCATACACAACACGAATAAATACGGGAATAAAGGATCCCCTTGCCGAAGTCCACATTTAGGTGAGAATCCTTTGGTAGGAGATCCATTGATAAGAATACGATATGAGACAGTAGAGATGCATTGGTAGATCCAACGAATCCAACAAGCTGGAAATCCAAAGGCCTCCAAAACTCTGATCAGAAAATCCCAATTAACCCGATCATAAGCCTTGTTCATATCCACCTTTAAGACACCGTAATGTTGGTTTCCCGTCTTTCGAGAAAATACAAAGTGAAGAACTTCATTTGCAATCAAACAGTTATTTCTCGGTATGCATGTATAAAAAACCAAGATACCGTTAAAGTGTCAATAGTATTGGCTCCTGAAATTAGAGGACTACAAGTTTGTCACACATTATTATGACCATTTGATAAGGTATACCGTATACATTCTACAAAGTTTGGAAACAATAGTTTCGATGACTTTGATGTAACTTTAAGACTTTAACTTTCATATGAATAATCTTTCCTAAGTTAAAGACATGTCGTGAATAAATAAACTACAAATTATACAAATCATTACGGGATCATTCTTCCATGTGTACAAAAAAAAAGGTGTAAGAGAAGTGTCAAGGAGCATAACAAATGCGATATGAAACAAAAGGAAAAAGCCCCAAATTTTACTATCAAAGCTTAACAAACAATTGGAGGTTTCAGGTTACAGCCGTTACACCATTAGTTAACATTTAACTTATTTAAAAAAGGAAAGTGACTTCTCCGGTGCAGCGGATGCCATTTTTATATCTCCTACGATTACCTACTTACACTTCAAAATGTGCTTACTCAAATACTCCATATGAATCAACTGGTGGTATGTGCGACTTTCATTAAAGAGAATCGTGTGAGTTAAGCTAATTATTAATTTGAGAAATTGATGTTTTCAAAATTTGCTAATGATCATTCTTTGACGATAATGGGGCGGAAGTTTACTCACATTTTCTCTCTTAATACTACTCCATTGTACACTTGCTAAACGTTTGGGTAAATCAGTTTCCTTTAAAGCAGGGAGTACAATAGTTAAGGTAGAATATCTTAGTTGCCAATCTATCTATCTATATATAATAATATTAATAGGCTAATATAAGAAGTTTACTAATCCGTACGTGTCGCAGTGGGGGAAAATTTAGGTCAATTTTTAATTTTTAAAACGCCGTGTAAGCATCATAAGTACATGAAATCTCTTCATTAATATAAGAAATAAGTACATCATTATTATAACAATAAATTATATGGTTGGTTGAATTCCAAAGCGACCATCTTACTCTTGACATGAGTTTTTATTTATTTATTTTTGTCTTAAATTATGAATAAATTGAAGGTCTTTATTTAATACTCCCTCCATAAATAAATACATGACGTTTTCGGATTACGAGGTGAGGGTTTGACTAGCGATTTTAGAGAGTAATACATGTCGAAAAATTATGAGACATATGTCGTTGGATTCGTATCGAAAAATACTTTCACGCAAGTATAGTTTCACATTTTTTACTAACATATCTTATGAAATATTGATGGATAAAGGTAATGTCTCGAAATGTGAGAAAGACAAATAAAAGTTTATGGAGGGAGTATAATGTTAAACATGGTGACTCTTGGTTATTGGGTTGCCAATTTTGTCGGTTACATGTTAATTCGAATTAGTATATATTTGCTAGATTTTTGTGATAAATACATGCATTGCGCAATAAGTTTTCGAGAGCGAGAAACATAGTTTAGCGGAGAAAGATGTTTAGAGAGATTCGTAAAAATAGTATTTATATAGAGTTTGTATTTGTACTACTATGATCAAAGTATTTATTGGTTCTCAATTAGATTGTGAACTATTATATTGGAATATAGAGATAGTTGTACTAAAATAATTTATGGTGAGTTCATTGTGTGATATTATTCTTTGATTCTTAATAAGACTAAGTTAATTATCACTTCTTTTCCCAAAGAAAAGGGGCACTCCATAGTTGGTCATCTAGAATGATCACACACGTGTATATACAGATACAAGAAAATAGACTTATATTTGGGAATATGGATCATCTGTCTTATTTTGTGATCCACTCCATGTATCTCTCCAATCGTAAGTTTGAAAATTCACATTAAAAGTTTAATAAATTCATTTTTTCCTTCTAAGTTAATTTTTTTAATATCTGATTGGAGAGGTGCGGGAGTGAGACACAAGAATGGATAAAGGATAATCACTCTTCATTTTGGACCTTTAAATTATTTATGTATAGGCAAATGGTTGTAAGCATTTGTATTGAAAGAGAGATAATTGTCACTCTTCCACTGTTTAAAGGAAGTTGACATGGATAATACCCTAAGAAATTGATAATGAAGACAATAGTTACACACAAATTGTATTATAATCGACCTTGATTCTCACCGTCATCTTCTGAAATTCCTATTCATTTTTCATTAATTTTGGAGTAAAAAAATCATAATCCGGACAATACGTATTATATTATTTTGTCTTCAAGACGTAACTCACTCATAACTTTTAGCAGTCCCGTGAATTTACGGGGGCAAAAACTAGTGTTATATATAAAGAGTGAAAATCGGAAGATAATGAGTGAAAATTGAGAAATAATGAGTAAAAGTTGTAAAATAATGAGTGAAAGTATATATATATATATTGAGTGAAATTGAGAAATAATGAGTGAAAATTGTAAAATAATGAGTGAAAATTGTAAAATAATGAGTGAAAGTATATAATGACTATAACGTGGTATATAATGAGTGAACAGTTCACCGGGGGGTAGGGTACCTAATAATTTGTGTTTTCCTGGTCAGATGGTAGTCTCTTGTTGGTGACTTGCAGTCTCGGAGCAATTTCGGCTTGCGCCTGCTGGTGTTTGGGCCAAGCTTGTTCCCCTGTGTGTTGGGTCTTAGTCGTGAGCTGTGTCGATCCGGTTTTTTACCTTTTGACCAGATCCACTCCCATAATTTCTAAGCATCTCAGTACATTGGTCTAGCCCGCCTCTTTTCGTAGTAGTAGTGTATATGTAGGTGTAGCCTGCCTCTTTTCGCAGTAGTAGTGTATATGTCTATAATATAGTATAGTCAGGGGCGAAACCACTTGGTGGCGAGGGGTGGCGGCCGTGGGATGCAATTTTTTGTTTTTGGTTTTATAGTGATATTTAGTTTATATATAATTTTGAGTGCTCAAATTACAAATTAGATGTAGTTGGCATAGGCCCTGTGCGATTGAACTGTATTTTTCTGATCTGATTTGATTTGATTTGAATTGAACTGATCTGATTTGATCTGAACTGAATTAATTAATAAATTATCTGCAATTAGACGAATTAATAACTAGAAATAGACTAGATTCATTGATTGTTATTTAGATAATTCTGATCTGATTTGAATAAAACTGATCTGATTTGAAAACACTGTTGAATAAGTTGAATCGCACAGGGCCATAGTGGTTACATTGGGATCCCTCAGGATTTGAACTCTTGACCTAATGGAATCAAATGTTGACAACTAACCAATAGCCCACAATCATTTCATGTTTTCTTATGCAAACTTTAATATATAAAACGTTCATTTCCCTTTGCTTGAGTATAGTCGTCTTGTAACAGTAGTGTGTTGTTGTACTCCCGCACAACATGTATTCTCTTACCTCTTTTGAAAAAAAAAAAAAATGCACGTATCTCTTTCGAATTTTACCTACGGGACACTTCACCATAATCGACTATTCTTATATGTTCTTTAGTTAATCTGAAAATAAATAAATAAATCATGATAATTAATTAACACGGAACACTTTTCATATTCTTTTTATTAATTACTTAATTTAAAAAAAAATTGATAATTGATTAACTGTTGGTTAGTTAAGATGACTTCTAATCTCACTAAATCACTTACGGATATTTTTTTTTTGTTATTTTTTAAATCAATTTTCACAAAAGGCTTATACTTGTCGACATATCTCTACCAAAATCATACTTAACTTTTCAAAAGTATGTGCAAATGGATTATTGAAATACATTTCGACACGATTTCAATGATACATGTATCGTAATATTCTGATATACGTAACCCAAGTTATAACAGTTTATAATATGCTACATGTTGATAATTTTATTACATATGAGTTTTACAAATATTGGACTCTCTCCGCGTGCATTTTTTAATGTTTCATGTGGATTACTCTAATAGTTTATGTGAGAGATTAACACATCCTGGACTCTCACTCTGCATTTCTTGCCCTCCCATGATAGTTAATTAAAATATTTGTTAGTTAAAATGTTTCATTTTCAAAAGTATGTGTAAATGAATCTTATATTGACATACATTTCGACACGAACTTAATGATACATGTATCCTAATATTCTGATATGCGTAGCCCGAGTTATATCTGTTTATATCATGTTTCATGTTGATAACTTTATCACATAAGAGTTTTACAAATATTGGACTCTGTGTGTGCATTTTTTATTGTTTTATGTGGATTACTTTCTATACTTTAGTGAGACTTTAGCAAATTTTGGGCTTTCTCTGCATTTCTTGACCTCCCGACACCCTCAATGCGCTCCAAATTATTTGCTTATATATATACTAGTTTTTATACCCGTGCAATGCACGGGAATTACAAATGCTTATATGAAATAGTTTTGTATCATATTACTTTATAGATATTAAATAAAAGTACCGTAATATTGACAAATATAAAGGAATTTAAAACATATCATTGGCAAACATAAATTTAAAATTTGTAAAGAGAATTTATAGATGTTGATAGAAAAGAACACCAAAATTTATAAATATAAGAATTTAAGACCAATGATAATTATTTCGTGTTTTCCGTGTGATATGTTTAAAAATGCACGCAATCATATAAGATATCCTCCCTACCAACTTATTTCGTTTTGAATCTCTTATTGAACGCATAAACCAACAATCGACTTTTAAACTTGACAATAGTTTCATACTGAAACTTTCTTAGTTGATCCCCTCTGCCCCTTAAATTCCTTAGGCGTCCCCACAATTCGTTTTAACTCTTATACAAAGATCCTCGACCGACAATTTGCACCCTCAAGCATCAATTTCTATTGCCCACATACACACCTCCATGCTAGTATCCCACCCACTTTCCTTACCAACACTCAATCACCCGTCAACATGTTACCCGACACTGTAACAGTCTGATCCATCATACGTCGCAACACAACCCAATAAGATTAAATGTCACCCCTTAAGTTTGTAAATCCTCGCTTGGTTTTTAAAAGGTGAAAGGCTTATTGGTAATGTATAGTAGAAACCTATTATAAACATATCATAATAAAAACCTTAGTGTCACAACTTAGGACAAACCAATTCCATAAACCACTTTCCATAATCTTGGAGTGTTACAAAGACCATCTCCCCTTATGTCACATGTTCTAGCCGACCCTCAACCCCAGTCGATACTTACTTGGCCCCTTAACCAACACTTTTTCACTTGTCAGATTTTTTTAAACGGCACTGCCACACATGAACTCATTTGAGGGCCCACTCCAAGTGAATTCCTCTAATGGACTCCCACCCGATCAATTCCTATGCACCCGTCCTCTTTACCCGTGTCAATTCGTATACTCGACTATCTATAACACACATATTATCGACTCCTCCACTTGCCCTGATCTGCCTAAACGACATATGAGGCTCTGCCCCACATGAACTGCTATACTCGACCTCCAGCTGGGTCATTTCTTTTACTCCCAGTCCCTTTTACCTATGTTAGTCCTTATACTCGACCCCTTATAACACACATGTTATCGACTCCTTCACTTGGCACCCCTCATCTCCCTATGCAACATATGAGACTCCGCCCCACATGAACTCCTCTACTCGACCTCCAACTCAATTCTCGTACCTTGTTCTCTTCACCCGTGTCGATTCTTATGCTCGACCCTTTTTCACACACATATTCTCGACTCCTCTAGTTACCACCCCTGATTTCCTACGCGATGATCCCACCATTCTCCGAAAAAATTATACCTTACTTTCAGAGTATATTGAATATTTTAAACTCTTCTAATAATATAATCGGTAAGCAATAAATATACTTTGATAACCAATGACATCTATTGGTGTGCATCAACTTAGAAGTCAATAAGCATATATTTTCAATGTCGGTCAATAAGCATATATTTTCTAATCCATTTGTTTTCTCTGATTCTTCACTTTAGTCACTCGCATACTCCATCGTTTGATCTAGTCCTAGCGTCTATCCTCGAAAGGCCCACGTTACCATGCAAAAGTGATAGAGCGATCTAACTGTACATGTAGTCATGTACCGATCTTCGTTTAAAATTGCTGAAATACCTAGGGTTTTAAATACGTGGTTCTTTTCTCTTTTAATATTTAGTATGTAGAAAAATCTTATCAACATATATTCTTGTTCATATCTTCATTTTGAATTGATGAATTGATTTATGTAAATGTAAATAAAAATTAGTTTATAAATTCTTTCGCTTTTTAAGATTTCTAGATTTGTTTCAATAATTAACGAATCATAATACGAAGGGAATTAATCTTGGGCATTCATTCACCTAGATCTAATGGCTAACAAAATACTCCCTTTTATTTTCTCTCTCCTCCTTTACCCACCACCACCACGCACCACCCATTCGACACCCGCCTGAGATGTTGCCGCCGCCTCCACCATCCACCACCTGAGATTGTAGTTCAACTGGTGGTGCTTCAATAGTAACTTGTGAAGTTGATATTGCTTCATTATTTTCCATTTTGCAGTAGAATATGTGTGTGAAAAGAGATTTGTATTTGGCAATGTCATTGTCTCGGATGTTATGTCGACTATCATTTATATAATAGCGTGTAATTAGGGTTTGATCATAAAAAAAATCAGTACACACATATAATGTAATGGACCGTATGAATGTTTGTATTTTTTTTAATTTGGACTGGTTATTTCTTTTTTATAGAATAAGTTGTACGTTGAAACTCGCCACGTCAGCTTATCATGCACGCAATTATTAAAAGTAATAGATATATAGTATTGTATTAGATTTTTTTTTGTTGAAGAGAGAATTTGTTTTCTTCGAAATCATTAATAATAAAACCAAAAAAATATAAATAAAAAGCAAAGAAGAAAAAGAAAAATGATGTAAACACTCCCGAAAAACACTCAGCTGGTAAGTACTTCCGTCATCGCCGCATTTCTCCAGTGAACTCTGCCGTGATCTCCGCCGGCAATTCTCTGTTTAATCGAACTTTTGAATAATCTTTTCCTTTCACTTGTTTTGTTTTGTGCATTTCTGTTAAAGTTAGGGTTTTGTTTGCCGAGTTTTTCAAGGGTTTCCTTATGTTATGATGTGATTTATGTCTCGAAATTAGATGAAATTCGCCAGCACTCGTAGTTTTTGGTCCGTCATTTGTTTTCTGTAAAGTGTTGTGTTTGTCATTCATGTTCAGATTGAAAGTTGTTTGCGTGTTTTTGGGGGTTTTGTTGCGTTTAATCGTGGTTTCCGTCACCATAATTCTGATGATTATTTCCCTGCACATATGAGTAGCTTGGTCGAGAGGCTTCGCCATTGGTCGGACAGATGACTAGGCCGATCATGCCCATGAAAATTCTGGGGCGTCCAAATAGAAGCCTGAGCTTTTTGAAAGAGATACCTTATATTTATTCCACATTAATGCATCCTGTTTATAAGATGACCCCGTGGAAATTATGATTATATTTTCATGATTGTTGTTACGAACTCATACTACTTGTCCACTATGGTTAAATAAAGTAGCAGAGATCTTGAACGATACTAGTGAAATGTTCTTTGACATTTATAAATTTTACTTTTGAGGAAGATCTATTGTTTTGTTAGTAGTTGTGATGAAATGCCTGCTTAGTTGAGGGATTGTTTGCTCCCGTTTCTAAACTCAATTTATATAAAAAAAATGGGTTCATTGCTAAGTTTCGTCTATAATTTTAGATAAAAGAAAGTTTGGTGTAGTGCTGCCATTGACAAGAGTAGAGGGACACTAGTTTTGACTATTCTTGGGTCAAGAATTCCCCGAGGCTACATCAAAATGTCATTCATGTATATTATGTTCCATCGTTGTGCTTACACTGTGTATTACTATCAAGGCAATAAGGTGTTCTTCTATTTCAAACTACAATGTGGTGAATCTGTTTATGAGGGTATGTCAGTTTCATTGGTACTTGCTACGGAGTACGGCTGTTGAGTCTTCGATGTGAAAAGTCTTATTTATGCCGTATATTGTTTGGGTTTAGAAACTCTTGATTCATGGTTCAGAACGAAAGGTTCATTGCTTTTGAGTTTAGAGCAGTAGCTTCAATTATGTAGTATTACCTTGGTGCTCTAAGATGGATATCTGGATGGGGTTGCTCCTACTACTTCTTTTATGAAGACTCGTATATATTCCCAAATTGTAGGAGTACTTGGGAACTGCATGATTGCTGTTTGTAAGTTCAGCTGTTAGTTCTGGTACCCTATTAAATGGTTGTTCTATCGAATTCCAGAATGCGTCCTTGCTTTTAATTCACTTGTGCCAAACTAGCAATCTTTTCATAGCGCTTTGTTGCTGTGTAAAGTCAGATTGCTGATGATGCTTTAGTTACTACCTTTTAAATGGTGCTACTTGGATGCGGTTTCTTGTTTATTTTTTTTAGTTCTTTGTTGTTACTCATAATAATTTACGAGTCTCCTGCTGTCATGATTTGTTTGAAATACGTATACTATTACAAGTTTGTCGTGTTATTTCATTTGTCATGCATGATACTTGTTTGCGGGCTATTTATAAACTAGAGCTTGTTTGTGGCTTATTGTTTCTTTTTATTCCAGATTGTATAGGCTGTTTGATTGTTTTTATGGAAGTACCATGGTGTTATATAATTTCCCTTTACCCTTTACACACATTATCTTCGTCATATTTCACAGAAAGATAATGCATCCCAGTCCCGTGGAGAAAGTGGGAATATGTTGGGAGTGTGAAACTTGTACTTACACTTACCATCGGAAGTGCTTGGTTCCACCCCTAAAAACACCTTTTCCTGATGATTGGATGTGTCCTGAATGTGTACATCTCTGCATGCTAATTTTTTCTCGTTTCCTAGTGGGATCTTGTTGGATAAATTATCTGAAACATTTTGGACTTTGAAGGTTAGCCCTCTTAATGACATTGAGAAAATATTGGACTGTGAAATGCGCCGTGCTGCACAGGAGGGTGGTGATGCCTCGGCTCTAGGGTCAAAACAAAATTTGTCAAACAACACCTTTTGTCTCAATAGTGTCTTAATGCTGGCTCATGTCTGTAGTTAATTCTCTTAAGCTGATTGTTATATCCATGTCTTGCTGTACAACGCAGGGTACCTGAGAAACAGTTTACAGATGCCTTTAAAGCCCTTCCTCGTCTCAAGACCAAAGTCAGTAACTTTCATCGGCAGATATCTTCTGTTATCAGCTCAGAAGACGATTATATTGCTATACGACCTGAATGGACTACCATTGATCGGATCCTTGCTTGCAGGTTTGTTTGCTACATGCTTATTTTTTTTTTTTTTTTTTTTTTTAATATTATACGAATGCCGTATATGCTACAAACTCTTATTCTCAACTTATTTATAACTTTCTTTATGTTTTATGGAGCGGAAGAACCTAGTCATTTGGGTAATAGTAATGTGGAGAGCTTTGAGGGCCCTGCAGCTTTGGGATGGAAGCTCAGGGCTATCTGGAAACCTAATTGATGACATTTTGATCAAAATTTAAGTTCGGTGTTTTTAGCGAGATATTATCAGGTTGAATTGAAATATGTGTGCTTTGACAATCTCCTTATCAATTCCGTGTTGTTTTGTATATTAACTCTTTCGGTAAAAAAAGTTATCTACAACTCATAAATGGTTGAATACCACACCAAAAAGTATCTAAACCATTATTTTACGTGTAACTCTTTCTCCCCAATTTCTCTCACCTCACACCTTTAGAACTCACGTTCATCTCCTACCTTTTGCATCACCAATAACAATAAAGTTATCAACAAAATTTGGTGTTTAGAACTTAATCACAATATACAATTGATGGAAGTATCCTAAGCCTTCAACTTAGTTACATCAATAATTGACTTAATGATTAGACCATCTGTTGAGGATCTAGTTCCATATGTCGTAGTCCTCCATCTTGATCTTTTTTTCTTTACTCAGCCTTCATCTTCTACATTTGCACCATCCTTTCCATTCAGAATTCTCTTGTTTTTAACATGAGAAGGTGGTGGGTTCTGAGTTTGGTAGCACCACTAGGGTGTCAATTTTTACGCTCAACGCCCTCATGGAGGGGCCAACCACCAAAATCAATTCTCGCATGGGGTTGTCTTTGTCTGCAGTTCACTCTGGTATTTTACGGGAACCCCATCAGTTTTAGTGCAATAGAGTTAAATGGAATAATTTGTAATGGCCATAATAGCCTAATAGTTATTTATGTGAGGCGGGGTTAAGTTAGGTGTTGACAATTTGTTTGTATTATGGGTACTGCCCGTATTGGGATAGGACTATAGGAGTATCATGTTGAAAGCTGATTTTGCCTTCTTATGTCTAGTCATTTGAATCGCATAGTTGGCTGGAGAATGTCATGTTGATTTGTCCCCGACTCCCCGGAGACTGATGTTAACATCTTTGATATTCCATTGTCTATATCTGTTGCCCGATTTGGCTGGCCATGATTCGTTTGTATTGTGATCGTCATATATATATATATATATAGGAAATCTATCAAATGAGAAGTATTAATTTCGTGAGAAGTGAGAAGTAATCACAACCCTCCATCTTACCTTATTCTAGTGGTCCAAATTAAAACTGAAATAAAAAGAAAATAAAAATAAAAAGACCCACTCCCTTTTCATTTTCTCTCTCCTCCCCAACCCCCCCACCCACCCGAGACCACCCCATTCCCGCCGGAGGCTGTCGTCGACCACCACGACCACCGGCCACGACTAAGCCACCGTGATCGTCGGAATACTCCGACCTCCCCTCCCCCGTTCCCACACGTCGCCGCCACTTCCTTCTCCCCCATTTCCTCATTTTTCCACTTCGAAAATTTGGGGAGGGGCGGCGAACGTCGGGGGAGAGGCGGAGAACGTCGGGGGAGGGGCGGCTAACGTCGGGGAGGGGCGGCGGATCATCGGGGAGGGCGGAATTCGTGGTGGTTTGAAATGAGTTTGAGGAGAGAGAATTGGTCGATTGGGGATGTCAAGTGGTCGGCGGGGGGAGGGACCACCACCGGTGGGCTGGCGGCAGGACGGCGAATATGGTGGTGCTGGCCGGCTTGATCGGAGTGGTGGTTGGTGAAGGTGGCCGGTGGTGGGAGGGAGGTGACTGGTGGTGGTGGATGGAAAGGGGAGGATAGAGAAAAAAATTGTGGGTTGATTTTTCAAATTTTTTTTTTTTTGTTAAAGTTGGAGTTACGTATTTTGGTTAGTGGAGTTAAGTTGGAATTACGTGTTTTAATTAGTAGTGTTAAGTTGGAGTTACGTGTTTTTGTTAGTGGAGTTACGGATTTAATTATGGAGTTATGAGTTTTAATTAGTGGAGTTACGTTGTAGTTACGTGTTTTAGTTAGTAGAGTTAAGTTAGAGTTACGTGTTTTAGTTAATAGAGTTAAGTTGGAGTTACGTGTTTGAGTTAGTGGAGTTATGTTTATTTGTTATTGGAGTTACGTGTTTTCGTTAGTGAAGTAAAGTTAGAGTTATGTGTTTTAGTTAGTGGAGTTAAGTTGGAGTTATGTGATTTAGTTAGTGGAGTTATGATGTAGTTACGTGTTTTAGTTAGTGGAGTTAAGTTGGAGTTATGTGTTTTAGTTAGTATGGTTACGCATTTTAGTTAGTTGAGTTACGTTGGCGTGTTTTATTTATTGGAGTTACGTGTTTTAGTTATTGGGGTTAGTAGAATAACGTTAAAACTATTGGAATTATTAATATTATTAGAGTTAGATAATTTAGTTAATGGAGTTAAATCATTAGAGTTAAACAGTTTAGTCACTAGAGTTATAGGACTGGAGTTATGCAGTTTAGGTAGTGGAGTTACTCGAAATCAATGGCTGAGATTACTCTCACTTCTCACCAAATTATCACTTCTCACTGGATAGGCCCCCTATATATATACATATATATATACACAGGCGAGATCAGGTGCGAACTCCTGCTCGCGTGAGAACTGCGCACCGCCATAGAGTGACAGACATTGTCACATAGAATGACACTCACATACAATGACACAAAATATCCATAGAATGACACCGAAAAGTCTATACAATAACATGAAAATTTAGAGCTCATGTAGGAGTTGAACCTACAACATCCGTGTATGTACACAAATGCTTTACCAAATGAGCTATCAAATCAACCACCACAACCACAACCACAACCAATGACACTATTCTGTGCATATAATTACAAATAGCGTCCATAGAATGGCACATCCACAATTTATACAATGACACCGTACAATAATACCGAGTGTCCATAGTGTCATTCTATAGACAAACCTATGTCATTCGATGGACAAACTTGTGTCATTCTATGCACAACCGTATCTCATATGCACAACCGTAAATCATTCTATGCACAGACGTGTCATACTACGCACAAACGTGTGTCATTCTACGCACAATCATGTGTCATTCTATGCACAAACCGTGTGTCATTCTATGGACAATCGTTTGTCATTCTATGGACAACCACAACCACCGCCACCACAACTAGTGACCGCCGCCGCAGCCACAAATAACAACAATCGCAAAAACAAACAAATAACAACCACCACCACCACAACGATTTCGCCGTCCTAGTTTCACCGCAACCCCATCCGCACCCGCCACCACCACCGCCATCACCACCACCACCACCACAACAGCAACAAAAACAACAAAAACAACAACAACAACAACATGTGTCATTGTATGCACAACCATGTGTCATTGTATGCACAACCATGTGTCATTGTATGGACACCCACAGCCACCGCCACCACAACCAGTGACTGCCACCACCGCCTCCACAAACAACATCAACAACAACAACCGCGAAAACAACAAATAACATACATCATTTGCTAATCAAATCGATTAACCGACAAAATTACACAACAAATCAACTAAAACATCAATTTTTCCATGCAATCGAATCGATTAATCATGAAGAAATCGAAATATAAATCTCAAATTTCAATCTAACAATAATTGATGACAAAACGACGAATCATGAAGAAATCAAAATATAAATCTTAGATTTAAATTAAAGGAGATTTCAATTGAAACAATATATTCGAAAAATAATAGCAAACCTAAATCGGGGATACATCAAGATCGATGGCGACGGCAAGATGAGAATCGATGGCAGCGGGAAGATGAGAATCGACGACGGCGGCGAGAAGCAAAACCGAAGACGGCGGCGCGCGAGAAGCGAAATTGACGGCAGCGGTGCGCGAAAAGCGAGAACGACGGCAGCGGCGAGGAGAGAGAGTGGTACTGAGAAGAGAGGGAGAGGAGGCGAGATTTAAAAAGAGATAGAGGCGTCGATGGCAGGGGCGACGACGAGAGAGTGAGAAGCCGCGAGATTTAAAGAGAGATGGAGGCGACGGTGGCGACGATGGAGGACGGTGGCGGCGAAGAATTAGGGAGGAAATTAGGAGAGAGAAATTGAAGAGAATGGTGAGGTCGAAAAAGTGGGAATTAGAAATGAGAGGAGAGAGAAACTGAGAGTGGGACGGAGGGTTTTGTTTATTATCGCGAATTACTGAATTGCCCTTTATGACGTGTGTGATCTGCTGACTGTAGGATCTATGTCATCTAACGGTCAAGATTGGGTGCACAGTACTCACCTAAAGAGGGGTACTCTTATGATCCTCACTCTATATATACATATATATATATAGTATATGTGCTATTTGAATTTAGTCGTTTGATCTTTCTATGTGTACACTGTCGAATGCTTTGACTTCTTGCATTTTTACCTTATTTTGCTCCCTTATTCGTGTTTATATCTTTGAGATTCTAACATCCATTTTTTTTTTGTGTCTTTATTTTAAGTTCATGGTTTTGTGTTTTGAGTGCTGACTGTAAGTTGCCTTCTTACCTTTCAGAGAAGATGATAAAAATGAGTATCTTGTTAAATGGAAAGAGCTTCCTTACGACGAGTGTTATTGGGAATTTGAGGCTGATATAACTGCTTTTCAGGCTGAGATTGAAAGGTTTATGACGATACAGTCGAGGTTTTACAGACCCACTAAGCTGAAAAACGCGTGATGCTGCAGATTCCCACAAGGAACATGAGGAATTTCAACAGTATGAGCAGAGCCCTAAATTTCTTTCTACAGGTAATGTGGTGTTACTTTCGGAAAGGTGTCATTGTTTGATGTTCATAATTCAAGATCAGTTACTTTTAGGAAAGTTGTTTATCCAATTATTTTCATTACATACTTTTTGATATGTGTTTTTCTTATAAATTGAAGGTTCCCTGCATCCATATCAACTTGAAGGGTTGAACTTTCTACGTTTATCATGGCTCAAACATACACATGTGATACTTGCTGATAAATGGGTCTTGGTAAGGTTTTTTTTTTCCCCTCCGTTTAATAAAGCTGTTTCTTGGGATTGTGTATGTGTGGGAGCCTTCCTTTTCTTTCTTTTTTTCATTTCCCTTTTCTTCAGAATAATTCTTGATATGCGTTGGTCACAGGAAAGACTATTCAAAGCTTTCTTGGCGTCTCTTTTTGAAGGAGTTTTCCCTATTTAGTGGTGGCGCCATTATTGTCAACACTACGTAATTGGGAAAGAGAATTTGCAACCTGGGCCCCCCAACTGAACGTTATACGTATTTTATACTTTTGAATTTGGTGTTTGGAGTAAATATTTGTCCTGTGCGGTTGCGGTGTTCAAACCCATCATTAGTCTATCCTTGAACCATCTATTAGAAAGAAATTAGTAAAGTAGACGAATCTTCTACCTAATTGAGTATTCATTATGCCTTTTGATTGCTGAATAAAATGCAGTTAATGTATGTTGGATCTGCACAAGCTCGTTCTCTCATTCGGGAATATTCATTATGGTAATACTTTTTTAATGTATCTGTTTCTGTTCAGGGTTATCAAGTTGATAATTTCCATCTTAGATCTCATGTCATCTGAAGAGCCCATAAAGCCATAAAGGCTGGTGCTCCTTGATTAGTTTCCGATGTTCCTTGTAATTGACTTCAGGTTGTGGATGGAGGTCACTGTCTAAAAAATAAGGATTTAAAGTTGTTCCGTATGTTGAAGCAGTTCTGAAGTAAACATCGTATGCTTTTAACCGGAAAACCCCTCCAGGTTTTGAAAAGCCTGACTTTTGGGTGCTTTGTTTTTTTATTGGGATCTGTAGTAGGGCCTCAGTTAGTTTTGTAGATGATTGGCAACTCATTTCTATTTTTACTTGTGTTCAAAATAATCAATCGTGCGCAGTAGATTTTTCCAGACAATTCAATCTCCGTGTTAGCTGACTGTCATAGGATAGTTCCTTGTTGGGAGTCCAACTATGTTAAATCTGGAATGATTGTCTCTAGAAATTTGGCTGTATGCCTGTATGTAAGGCCATGCTGCCATGGTGACTGTGTTGACAATGTTGATTACTAGCTTTTCTAGAACTCTTGTACCGAGTTGTTGACTGGGTAGCTGTCATTTTCTTTCCTATACTTTGCATATACGTATGAAGTCTTTGGCTTGTGTTTCATATCTCTCTTCTGTGGAGTTCATGAAGTCTTCAGATGTGCGTATTCTTTTAACGATTGGTGGTGGAAAACTGGAAACACTATGGTTTAGGCTTTGTGCTTTTTGAAATTGGAGCTTTATGGCAACAACTTCTTAAGATCCCCCTGGACACCGTACCAGGGTTCTGTCTTCTTTGCTTTTCTTTGGTCACAGAGGCTTACTTTGTTAGTTCATTGTTTTGGTAAAATTTTCGGAACACTTGATGAGCTTTTCATGCTGATGTACTTTCTTGATGCTGGGAAGGTTAGTGTTTCTAATGGAGCTTTCAGATTACTTTGCAGGATGGCTATTTTAAGATGGTTATTTATACTTTGAATCTTGTCCTTCTGCTTTATCACAACATATTACAGTTTTGGAAGCTTGGAAGAGTTCCAGGAGGAGTTTAAATATATAAAACAAGAGGAGCAGATATCAAGGCTTCATAAGATGCTGGTTCCTCATCTCCTGAGAAGTATGTCTCATTTATGCATTTGTGCGATTTCAAGATTACCAAATTATGTGTGGGACGATATGGAGCTGATGTGTGGGACTTCTAATTGACCATGTCTTTTACTTTTACTCTTTTTATTGACACTGACGCCTTTGGGCAGTCTCATTTTGGTCTCGACTGTCTGAAAACCTATAAAAAAAAAAATATGAATCAATAAGATACTGTGAGAGTTTGTTGATACACTGCTGTGTGATTTCACCTTCTGTTTGAGTTACTAGTTAGTGATGTCATTTCCTTGGAGGCTTCACCATACACTTTATGCCCCCAAACACTTGGAAAGTGGAAGTGCTTGGTTTTTTGTTGGTAAAGCCAGGCTGAGTGGCTGGATTGTGTTAGTTTTGCTGAAAGGAAATAAGGAGGCTGTATGCTGTTAGATATTTAGGGAGCTGAATGAGTTTGAGTTTCCCTATGTAGGCATTTTAGATTATTTTCTCCTCTATTATGCCTGAGAAATTGCGATTCATTCCAGGGGTGAAGAAAGATGTGATGAAGGAGCTTCCTCCGAAGAAGGAACTCATGTTACGTGTTGAACTAAGAAGTAAGCAAAAGGAATAGTAGAAGGCAATTCGGAACTATGGGCTTTTAACTTGTAAAGGCGATGGACAGGTGAGAATATATTCTTAAAAAATACAGTATTCGTCACATCTATTTCAAATATATTTGATAGGATCTGAAATGTGAGTGCTGCTGATTACTCACTTTCAGAACATGTTGGACATACTTGAAGACTACCTGACATACAAGGTGTAGCCATGCTCTGCTCTCTATGATCTATTCTATCTGCGAGTTTGTTTGGATTGAAAGTGCTATTTGCTTTATCTGGTATTGTAAGAGTATAAACTTGTTTCCTGTCCTTTGTAGCTATTTAGACTCCTTTGTTGGGTGTTTTTGTTCTGTGTGATCGCATATAATTTTCTCTCTTTGATGACTTTCTATCATGCATGTTCTATTTTCCTAAAACTTTTGAATGGAAATTGTATTTTTTTTTGTTTTGTACGTATCTATGTATTCCATTCTTTTTTATTTTTATTAAAAGAAGTAATGAGTATTAAAATGAGATTTATGTATATTTTGAGAAGTCTATGTCTGACATTATGTTCTTTGGTCTGTACTGTTGCTACTTGTTTTAGTGCAGTCTATAAAGCTTACCTTCACTCCAACTAAGTTTCTTATGCTCGGTGTTCAGATATGGCAATATGAATGTATTGATGGAAAAGTTAGTGGAGCTGAGAGGCAAATCCGAATAGATAGATTTTGTTTTTTTTTGCTAACCACCAGAGCTGGGGGTTTGGGAATAAACCTTGCAAAAGCAGACACGGTTATGATCTATGACAGGTAACATCTTTCGGTTTGATCCGTATTTGCTGAAACTTTTGTCTCTTATGTGAAGACACCATAGCCATTTGGAATTTTTATAGAGTACTTATCAAACGGATTGCATTTCCCAGTTTATTTTCTCACCTGTATACTATGTTTATTTTTTCTTCCCAGCATAGGATGCCTATTAAATGACAAAGGGGGTGGTTCCAAATATAAAAAGACTCAAGGGGGTTAGAAGTTTAAAACTCATGCTATGAGTAATTCTATCTACAGAAAGATGAGAAATCAAGATACCTCATAGAACAACTGGAAATCATGAATACTTTGTTCTCGTATCTCATTGGTTAAGCTGACCTGGTTGGTCTTAAAAAATTGAATCTTAAATTTATATTAGCCATCCCAGAAGTGTGTTTCACACACATGAGAAGAATTGATTGATGGTTTGTTATAAAGTAGTCGGTTTCACTTATCAAAAAAAATAAAGTAATCGGTTTCAGCCTCTCCAAACAAGTTGCTTATGCAAAACTTTAAATCATCAGCTTTCAAATGCTTGTAGACAGGAAAGTATAGGATGCGACGTTTTGTTCATGGGCTAGAAAACAATTTATGGCAGCACACGTGTCAGGATAAGTTTAGCTATTGTGCTGCAGCCTACTATTGCAGGCAGTGAGGCGCACGACTATGCAATTTCCGTTTGTTTTCTCTTATATCTTCACTTTTACCCTACCGTTTGCCCCTTAATCCCTAGTTTCTACTTCTGTACACCTTAGGGTTTGTTAGCTAAATGAGTACGCCTCGCTTCCATGAGGCGCGCGCCTTCGCCTCGCGCTTCGGTGTGCCTCGCACCTTCTGAAACTAACTTCTGCATCTCTTTTTCCTGAGCTTGGTTTTCTAATCTTTATTATCCTTGCTCTTTTCCCTTCTCCTCTTAATTTTTTTCAGTGGGTTTACTACTTTTTGTCTCGGTGTTCTGTCCAACTTATTTTTCATAGCCTTTTAAACTCTGTTTATTATCGTATTCTCACTAATTTGGACATTTTCATGCTAAACCGTGGCTTTATCTGATGATTCGTGTTGTAATCAAAGCCAAACCATTCCAGCACATGGCTTCATGTGATATTTCATGCTAACATTGTTATTGTTATTGCTGTAAGCATCTTGATCAAAGAATCTGCTGAGTTGAATACTGTGCATCTGCCACGTGATGTAGGTTGCAAACTTTGAATATGTATATGAAGTTGAAGCAGCTGCTGCGGCGGAGGAAGAAGCACAAAAAGCTGCTACTGAGGCCAAAAGCAATGTGAATAATTTTGAGTGGGCCACATATTGGGAAGAGTTGTTGAAAGATAAATATGAAGTGCACAAAGTTGAGGAGTTCAATTCCCTGGGAAAAGGGAAGAGAAGCCCTATACAGGTATATGAATGCATTTTGTGTTAAATAGCATTCATTCTTGCTGTTTGTTTTACGGCAGTATATTAATGTGCTTATTCCTTTTTTTTTTTTTTTTTTTTTTTTTTGTTTCTTGAGCTGGTAATAGAATCTGGTGGTTATTTGTGATCGTGGAATGCGTGATATATGCTATGGGCTTCTTTAATTGGTTTTAGTTTGTAGGTTCTGTGCTTGTGCTGTGGGCTTTTATTATTATTCATATTCATATACATTTGCATACCCGTTTATTGTGATCGGCCATGTTCTTGGTGCTAGTAGAGTTGAAATTCACTATATACTCTCTCCAGTCCATCGGTGAATGAACATCCATATTAAAAACGGAAACGTGGGTAAATGAGCTGAACTCTCGCAATTGGAAAATGTTAACTTACCAAATGCAGCAGTTCGAATGCAATAACATTTATGTGATGTGTTTATGAAATAGGGAGGTCACGGGGAAAAGTATAAACCAGATTGAGAACCTAGTGTTCCTTTCCTCACCTATGATTTTGAATGATTATCTCTGCTTTGTCAAAATAGTAATGCTCTGTATCCCACACCGGCCTAGGATATTTCTTTCTTTCTTTCTATGATTCGTGATCCCATTTGGCTGCAACCTGCACTCCTTGCGTGGTGTGATCACCACTGCCAAGCTAAATAGTCACGGAGCTGTTTCTTCCTCTTTAATTTATGGCGAAAGGTCCGATTGCAAATAGTACTGAATGGTTACAAGGACACCTACAATTGGCCCTAACCAATGATAGCTGCATTTTCAAATCTCGGTTCCTGATTATTGACAAAAATGTATTACACTTGAAGTTTGGAAGATGGTTCCAATTGCGATTTGGTGGTGTACTTGGAAAGAAAGAAATCATCGCATTTTTGATGATATTAGGTTGACACACCAAGGCTTCACATTTATATTCTTGTGGATGTTGTATAGTTGGAGTCAAGTGTTAAATTCACATCGACACTTGACTTTCATTCTTTTTGTGGATAAAATTTCTCATGATAGTCCTAGAGCTTGATTAGCTCTCTTTTGTTTATGGACGTCGCCCCTTTAGGGGTTTTTTGTACATGGGAGTCACCCCCTTGGTGTCTTTTTGAATATATTGATATCCTATCTTACTTATCAAAAAAAAAAAAAAAAAAAATTGACATGAAAGATAACATAGGAGAAAGTAAATTAATGTGGACACTCTTGAGACACTTGGTGTATACATGTATTTGGAACCGGATGCCTGGTTAGTTATATGGAATGCAGCCTCATCTCACTCATCCTTCTTCACTCTTCACCTAGAAAGCTCTCTTCCTTGGACCTGCACAGCTGCTGTCTTTTTCATTTTTGATATCTCCTCTGCTACTTGCACAACCAGATATCACCTGTGTCATCCTTGTTAGCCTTGCCTCTCAAGTCCATTTTGGCTCTTCAAATTATCAGAAATGGTAGTTGTTAGAATTTGTCAAAAGAATTACTTAGTTCCTTGTCTGCAAATTTGTTGGGTTCTTGAAAACAAAGCCACTTCGAAAGACCTCGTGCAAAATAAGTGGGCCGCAATTGTATGCGTGGGAGCAGCACATGTCAGAATGTTTTGTGAATGTAATTAAAGGACACCTGCGCATTTAAAGTAGAAGAAATGAGGTAGAATTTTTTAATCTCTCAGTCTCTCCCTCTCTGCCAACATTTTTTTTGACATCAAATGAGTATCCACGGCGAGTTCAGTCCCTTCTGGTATTGTCTTTATTACCTGTGAATTAAGCTATGCACTCTTCTGCAAATATATGCCTCTGTCGACCACACAAGTGACCTTGTAAAGTAGACTAATTTACCTTTGTCTATACTTGCGGTGTTGCCATCTATTTCTATCTTAACTAATGTATTGTTGTTGCAGTTGTTGTGCTAGTAACAATAATCATAGTGTTTAGTTGGGCAAAAGAAAGAGTTGTATAGAACTATAAACCCTCAATGTTTCCATCACTTATGATAGTGATTTGGAAAATTGGTTTTGCAGTTAGGAACCTGATGCGTAGTTCTTCATTTGCAAAAAAAACTTCTTGTCAACTTGTCTTTTGTGTATGACTACATTTTTTTTTAAAGGTTTTAATAATCTTTGATTAGAGTTATAATAATATAATAATATTAGTAATTTTCAAAAAAGGAGAGTAATACTAATAATAATGATATGATGATCTGTTGTCGTTTATGTAGTTGTTATTTGTAGTAGTACTACAGCTTATGCTACTACTACCAATGCTGATGTTTTTATCATTCACCTTTTTAGATAAGAAAAAGGTACTATTGAAATAAAATGGTGGAGGATAAGGAACACCCCAAAAACTTATTGCAAAAGTAGGTTCCCCCCGTTATGTTGCAAAGTTGTGGTCAGAGAATCCTTTTAATCAACTTCCTTAGCGTATAAGGACCCCAACTAAACAATATGCCCCCTAAGGGAATCAAGAGGGTCAGAAGCTCCTTGAGAAATCTGACGGTTTCTTTCCAACCAAAGGATTGCGAATGCATGCACCATTGCTGATTTGTTTCCTTGAAAATAATATTATGACGATAATAATAAGTATAATATTATTATATTCATCACTACTATCAATGGCTTACCATTCCTTGGTTTTCTGCTTGTGTAGATGGTGTCTGTTGAATATGACGATGTGGCTGGCTTGGAGGATGTTAGTTCTGATGGTGAAGATGACAACTATGAGGTTGACTTTATGGATAGTGAGACGACGTGGAGCACTTGCAGGTAGACGGGGGGTACAGAAAAAGAGTACAAGGTATATGATTTTTACTGTTGGTTTAAACAAGGGTCTACCATATGAAACGATATTGGTTATAGGTGTTTTTGTGGAAATCTTTGTTTGCAGCTGGGATCGAATCCCTTCCTCTGATGGAAGCTGAAGGGAAATCATTCAGAGTTCTGGTTTTTAACCAGAGTCAGCATGCTGCAAGGTTTGGAAGTGATTTAGCCGTCTCATTTTGTGGCATCTTTCCTTGTACTGCTTTATTGTACACATCCTTATGATAGTGGATGTTATCTGACCCTAACTTCTTTTAGGATAAAGCATTGGCTGTTCTTGTTTCCCAGATCTGGTTCTAACTTGTTTTCTTTTGCCCCAGATTTGGGATTGGAGCTTTTGACTGGGCAGAAGTTGTACCCCGGATGAAGCAGAAGACACATGAAGAAATTGCAAAGTACGTAATAAGGCTGGTCTTTCTGTGGAATAGGAAATTAAATCTCACAAAAGTTGATTAACTTTTTTGGCTCTATATGAGCTGCGTGAAATTGTCTCGTTGTTGTCTCCATCAATAAATGTCTTTCTGGACTTTTATATAAGAAAAAAAAGAATTTTTTTTTTTCACTTATGAATATAGAGGCTCTTAGCTTGTGGTTGGATTCTTTTCCTAGCGGTGCAGTTACTTACATAAAAAGTATAAACTGATTCTCTCAGCTATTCGGATTTAGACTGTATCTTTCGACATTCGGATTCGTAGATCGGGTTTAGACTGTATGTTTCGCATATTCTGTTATAGTGATACCAGTTCAGTTGCTTCTCTTTCCTTGTGAGCCCAATGTAGTTAGCTTTCGGTGCCTTGGGATTCTGGGAATCAAGAGAAATGTATAGAGGCAGAAGCTCCTTCCCTAGAAATACTGTCTCTCTGTGTGTTTATGTATCTGTGCGTGAGAGAATGTGTGTGTGGCATACACTGGTGGGAGTTGCTCATTTGTTTGGTGCTACTTAGAGTAACATAATTGAAATTAACAGAATCTTGATTTTTCCGAAGCAGCGTGTTTGAAGGCAATACAAATCCTGTGTTTCTTGGTTCTATAGATAATGTTAGGATACCATACAATGCGAATGCAGCCCAGCAATTTGTTGATGTTTAGCTTCTGTTTGCCATTTTTATTTCATACCGCAAGTTATGGCATCCTGTGGACCCCCTCTTTATTCCTGCCATTACATTGATTGATTATCTAATTTCAAGTTAAATGTGGGTAATGAAGTCGGACTGTATGAGGGAAGCCATTCTTCTCTATAGCTAGGTTTCGAGATACAAAAGGTAGGAAGGATCTTAAAAAGGTCAAGAGTGGGGTCAGTCACTAAGTGAGAGTAAAGGAGGTGATTCTCAATGTGTCCAGAACAGGTAGAAATAGAAGAAGAGTAAGGTCTGGGAGTGTAGGATGAAGTGGCCATTACTAACTCTATTGTCTGCTTCTCTTGTTCTATGTAATGGATTGTTGATTTGTCAAGGCTACTGTTTATGGAGCATTTGCTTTCTTCTTGTGGATTTGGTGAAGTCATATTGAGGAAATGAGTGCTTTAAGTGGGACGTTGAATTCGTTTAAGCAAATTTTGGGTTTTTGGCTCCATTTTCTGTGGCTGATATGCTTTCTTGGGTTCATATTTTGGTGTTTGATTTGATTGAAATTGTGTTCAATTTGAGGACTTTAGGTCAATCTAGCTGTTTAGTGAATTAAGTTTGTCTCCTCATATTTTGTTTCAGTATGAGCAGTGGAAACTATTACTTGATCAATTTGATTCATGACCTTTCTTTTTTCTTTCCTTTTTCTTGGGAGGGGGGAGGGGGGAGGGGGCGGGTAGCATGAGTCGCATGACCATTCTTCTTGATTGTTAATTTTTGCCTATAGTGCTGATCATTGGGATTTTAATTCATGTAACTATTGGAATTTATTCATTCCTGTGTTTATGATCATCCTGCGTGGCTTTCAATCTTTTTAGCAAATTGTTGGTAATGTTGACGGGGTGACTGATACTTCTATATGTTAGAATATTTTTTTTTGGGTAGTGAATTATAGTTAAATGAAGATTTGCTAATCTAAACTTTGGTTTACTGAATCACACTTGTAATTATACTTATATGAGACCTACAATCCTAAATGAAGTATAACACCACTACCTGAACTTATACTTGAAACAGACCTCCAATTCATTTAAGTATAATTGAAGAGCGGGATTCCTCGGAAAGTTCACTTTAGTGAATTACTTAAATTAAGCTTGTAGGCCAGGATCTTTACAAGTTGAAACAAGAAAGAGACAAACAGATAATCAAATCGTCGTAAAGGTTGTGCCATTCCTACTGATGTTCTTACTGAAATGCATACTCTTAGAAGTTTGTTTCTGTTTCCTTCGACTCCCTCGATTAAAGTAGGAAATAGTTGTGGGATTACACGCAACGGTTGTTGCAGCTGCAGCTTATGAGATCGGCTGGGAGGGTACCTGTTCTTCCTTCTAACAAGCTTTTTAATTCAGAAGCCTACCCTATATGAATTAAGTCCTTATTTTTTATGCTTAGCTTGTGACAGTAACAAAATTATTCTGGCAGCAGCTATTCGATATGTGTAGAGTAGATAGTATGTGGATTAGGCAGAGAGAGGTGGAAGTGTCCAAGTCGCGAGGACACTTGGTTTAAGGTATGTCATACGTGAAATTTAGTCATTTGGACACCATTGACCATAATGGTGATGACCTTTTTTCATATGCTGGTCTTGTTATTGCTACGTGCCATATGTGTGCATGCGTGATTGCCTGAATGCGTGGTGCTTAATTATGTCTGTGGAGCAGGAAATTGTATGTGCATTTAATTGCTATTAATTGCCGTGTTATGCCTTTGCAAGTATCCTCCTTGTAGGTTGAAGATTTGGCAAGAGAGCGACAAGTTGAACGTGAACTGATGCTTATGAAGCTCAAAGCAGATGTGAATACCCGTCCCAAGGTACTAATTTTTTACAACGCAATGATCTTTCTATTGGATGCAATATATGGCTTCTTTGTTTTGTCCCTCTGCAAGGTGAGTGATCATAGAACACTCCTAGAATCTTATTGTTAATAAAAAATGGTTTACAAATATTAGTTGGTATCTTTAGCCTTTAGGCGATGCGTTATAAGGGGAGTGCATATTTGGGTATGAAGATTTAAACGCTGTACAGATATCAATCTCCTTCTCCCAACGGAGACAAAAGTGAGTATTTCTCTCATGTTAGTTCTTTTTCTTTTTTCTCAGGTGTTAATTGTTGATCTACAAAGAGACTGAAGCGACTTCAGGAGGGTGAAAGCGAAAGAGAGATTGGTTGACAAGAAAATAATGGCTGTGTTAATGAGGTACTTATTTTGTTAATACTGCCATAATTTTGTCAGTTGTAGATCTTTGAATGCGTGATTCCAAATCAAGGCTGCAGATTGGTTGGATTTGAATTGCTAACAATAGTAGATAGTGGATGACCCAATTTATGGAGCGAATTAAGCACTGTTGTTGGAATTGTTGAATTGTGGTCTGAATCCTGATTGATTTCTTTTGTGTGATCAAAAATTGATTTATAGGTGAAATTAGTTTCAACCTATGATTTCTGATACATTACTTGTTTGGTTTTAGGTAACTTCTAGAGATTTTTATCATACTTATATGAAAAGAAAGCCTGAGAATATAATCATATTTAGGTATATATGTTTCTATCCTTCTAATTGAAGCTGGAGGCTGGCCGTAGCTTACATTTAGTTTTACAAAAATTGCCTCCAACTTTACACTTGCTTACGTTGGGACGGAGTAAGCGAGCGAGTCACTGTATGGTTACTTTAGAGTGGGTTCATATATAGGCACTGCTCTTTGTTTAGGGCCATCTACTACACTAAGATCCTTGGTTTTGAAAAACGGAACACTGAGTGAGGAAGGTTCTTAGGTAATAAGGGTGATTAACAGTGACACTGTCACATAAGAGTGGGGGAGGCAGTTGTATATAAAAGATGGAAATGATATGTGTATATCTTGGGTCTAGGTACCAGAACTACTTTAGGTATATAGTGCTTAATAGTTTCGGGCTGATTTTGTTGCACAATTTCATCGACACCAGCACTATTATGACCCTTTTGATAATTTAAGTGCTAGCTAGATATCAATCGTGTGTCACTTCGTTGGTTTCTGGACAATCAAAACAAAGTTCACAATGGACAAAGTGCAAGGGACAGTGAAATCTTACCTTGCCTTTCTATGATGTAAAACAATTATGTGTTAGTTTATGGAGAACTAAAATGCTGCGTATATGATGCATGTTCTTGTGTGTCAAAGTCTCCCAACGAATGTCAGAATTTCAGTTTCAGTTTCTAGGTGATCACAACGATCAGGCTTTCGTTTCTAGCGTTTCTTAAACGATTTCTCAACTCATATTCATATTTTCAGTTTTTTGACCTAAAACTTGCTCCTCCGTTTTAAGCTTCATACCGGATCCGTTGTCACCGATCCTGGCACCTTCAGCTCGTTTGTTTCACCTCTTTTTCCCGCTTGATTTAATTTATTTGTTATTTTTTTTGTTTTTTATTGTATGATGTCAAATTTGATGATACCAACTTGTCTGCCATTAATGAATGTAAGTAAGCTAATTCAGGAGAGAAGGTAAATGAAATGGTGTTGTATTAACCTTTGAAGTAATTGTTAAGCCCCATAGGTTGCCTTCATTTTCTTCAACTTTTGTGTTCTGTTTTGCATTCGAACTTCAAAGACTATTAATGGGTTATGGTGATGGTGATGCTTAGTTCCTAATTTCCAATTATCTTGTGACTAGTGATGATGCGATTTGTTTGTTAGTTAAGTTGGCATTTGAAATTCAATTGGAGTTCCGGATTTGACGTTGACATCCTTGCAAAAAAAAAAAAAAAAAAAAAAAAAAAAAACCGAACTCTTATCTGTGTTTGTTTTCCTTTCTTTTTCCATTCAGGCGGAGAATTCAAGCACGGGAGCTTGAAAAGGTTTGTTTTAATTGCCCTCTTTTTAGTTAAATATATATTTTGTGCTCCCCTTTGCTTAGGTTAAGGTATTGGACTAGAAGCCCTCTTTATTCCGCACTTCTTATCCTCAAGGTAAACTTTTGTTGTATTCCATTTGAGTTGAATTAAAATTAGCTGTGTATTCCAATTTGTTTCATTTGGAAGTGATCGTAAAGCAACTCCCTCTAGAACTCAATTCATAAACTTTCTGAATTCTGTGTTCATTTGAATGGATTTGCGTCAAGGGCTTTGCTTGAAATAGGGTCTCTAATTGGAGCCTCAGCATATCTTTATTTGGCCATCTTCTTCAGAATCTGAAAGTAAAAATGGCTATTATTTATATGTAAAAGCAATCTTTGAACGTTAATACCATGATGACTCAGCCTACTTTAACTAAAAAAGGGTGTTTGCTGCCATATTAGGGGTGGAATAGTTTATAGCAAAAATTCTGATCTTCATGAATCTGCCATATTTGCAAATCGTTCGTTGCCCTGTCTGTGGTTTTAACACTATGATCGTGATCAACCTTATATTTTTTTTTTTTTTTGATAAGTAAGATAGGATATCAATATATTCAAAAAGACACCAAGGGGGTGACTCCCATGTACAAAAAAACCCCTAAAGGGGCGACGTCTAATCAAGCTCTAGGAGACTAGGACTATCATGAGAAATTTTATCCACAAAAAGAATGAAAGTCAAGTGTCGATGTGAATTTAACACTTCACTCCAACTATACAACGTCCACAAGAATCTAAATGTGAAGCCTTGGTGTGTCAACCTAATATCAGAAAAAATGCGATGATTTCTTTCTTTCTAAGTACACCACCGAATCGCAATTGGAACCATCTTCCACACTTCGGCCAGCCACCCTAACCTTATATTTGTTTGCGACAACATATATATTTTTTTGTACATTTGCCAGTTTTTCTGCTTATTTCTTGACAGCAACTGATTTCTCTCAATAACATTATATTGTGAAGGGATTTAAAGGGAGTAGCAGTATAATAATGTCATGAAATGCTCTTCAGCCAGTGTGTAATTGACTGTTCTATCTGGTCAAATCAAATAAATTGCTGAGTTAAGAAGTATGAAATTTGCAGCAACTTTCAACCAAATTGTTGTTGAGAAATTTCTCTATGTGCAGGGATTAGATTCAAGGCTTTTGAACTCTTTCTGAATGATAATTACCTACCAAATTGGAAGCTGTGATCATTTATAGTGGTTGTTTCTCCTGTTTTTGGTCTCTGGGAGTCTGGACTGGCTTGGTCTTGTTCATGACTTTGCGTGTAGTGGCTAGTAGTTGGAGGTCAGTTATTCTTTCTGTTGTTTTTGGTCATGTCTTACGTCTATGTTTATGCCGTTTGGTAACTCTCTTTTTTCTTCTGGTTCCATTTCAATGTTCTTATTTTCTTGTGTACATTCTGTTGCGAGTTGCTGCTGCTTTACTCATTGTTATGGTCTTCTTTAATTGGTATAAGCTTTGACAGCTCTTCTTAGTAGTATCTGACAATTAAGCAGGGTTTGATCAGGGTGTATGTGTAGTAATTTATATTATGAAAAGTAGTGACCAGGTTGCCAATTTGTTATTACTAACATACATTGAATCATTGAAAGTTGTAGGTTTTGGGATCAAAATGTTCTTAAAGAAAATGTGAAAACCAAAATCATTTTACTTCTTTGTGTTGTGTTTCCTAACAAAGATAAGGGGTTTCTCAATCTGTTCTTTGGCTGCGGCATACTTTCAGTTGGGTTATTTAGTATCTATCTCTTCTTTGAGAAAAGTCAACTGCCCGATGCTATCAACAAATGAAATTGAGTAATAATGTTGGGGGTTATTTAATATCTATCTCATCTAAAGTGAAGGTTCCTGATATACTTTGTTTCTTTCCGTGTACTTCTCCGTGTACTCACGGCATCTTATCTTTTGTTGCTCAGTTCAATGCTCATTAGTATATCTTGCTAAACCCCATCTATCTTCTATCCCCTGCACACAACCTTTTTCTTGAATGATTAGCATTATTAGTTAGGGGATCTTGTTCTTTGGTATAATGACACTTTTGTGTTAGTTACCCTTCTGTTGAACTGCTTTCTAGGTATACTTTGTTTTTCTGATGGAGGCATGCACTTTATTGGGGACCTTATATTGATTTTACCTATGTATTGTCGCATGCCAAGTTCAGTTATTTTACCTATGTCGGCTGTTACTGGTATCTTTTCTCTTAGTATTTGTCTTTTGTCGAACAATTAGGTTAAGTTTTAATCCGAAAAGCCAGAAGAGCCCCTTTTTGGCGACGAGCTTGTGTTACGATATCCAGCCGTGAAAGGTGGAAGGGTGTGAAAACCAGAGCATGATCGGATTCTTCTGCCTGCAGTGCTGAAGTAAGTTTTCATCCAAAGTTCTGCTGAAAGCTGTGGCTCATGGTTGAACAGAATGAACACTGTGCCTGTTACGTGATTGGAATTTGGCTCTTCTCTGTAATCTTTCTATAACATATCTGATCTAGAGAAAATAGGCAAATTATTATGTGTTATGTGTAATTGCTATTGCCCATAGCTGCCCTGAAACAGACTGCTTTTTACTTTCTAAGAATAAATTTTTTGTCTAAAATGAAAATAGAACTTACAAGGACAAGAAGCCTTCTTAAAGAGAAACCAAACAGCTTACCCCTTTCCTAAAGAGAACTTGTATCTCACCTCATCTTGGGAGTTTGTGAGAGCAAAGTGAGTTTGATGATATGATCCAATCATTTTTCACGTTAGGATCTTTTGGGGTTATTTGGGAAGCTAATGATCCACTGGGGCCCAATGGTGTTCGAGCAATTGTTCTTACTCGTCTGGAATTACTAGTTAACTTGAACCTGTTGTGAGAGTTTTACAAAATTGCATTTAAAGTTTTGATAAAATAATCTGTTAGTTCATACATTATTCTGTTCTGCTCAAGGCATGGGTATGGAAGATGACAACCTAATCTTGATGACAAAGACTTGAACATTCAGGAAGTCATTTGCCAAGAGCTGAATCTCTCCCTTATAAATCTTGCTAGCCTTGGAACTAATCAACCTCAAGTTGGTTCCACAATGGCCAATGCAGAGCCATCTGGTGATCCCCATAAGGGGAGTGCTGCTGGTCAGAACCCTTCTGCAGTTGACACAACGGCTCAGGAACTGACACTGCAACTTTATTGTATCAGTTCAGGGAGATCCAGAGACAAGTAGTATTTCTCCTACCCTTATAAAAGTGTGTAAGGGTAACTGCAGTAGCGGCTAAAACGCAGCATTTGGCTTTGTTTCTTGTGTCGTTTTGGTTAGTGTGGAGCTTGCTCGTCCACGTTGCCCCTCTCCCTCTCCATCACTCATTTTCATCAGTCATCAATATTCAATGCCCTCTCTCACTTCCACTCTATCTCAGAACTCCCAGGTTCCCATTCTCTTGATCTCACTTGCTCTCTCATCCATAACATCCTTTCTCTATTTTCTTGTGGTTATTCAGCACATCTCTGGTATTTCATTTTGAGGTATTACGATTTACGACCAACGCCTTTGTGATTTTGGTGATTAGTTACAATTTCTGGTTTTGATTTTATGTATATGTGTTGATTTATTACAATTTCATTGATAATTTCAGCTTGCTTACATCGTACACAGTTTGGTGCAAGTTTCAAGCTTCAATCTATTACTTTTGTTTTTTCCTTCTGGGTCTTGATCCTGCTTCTCAATTTTGCAGGGGGTTTTCTGATTATTTTGGTAAAATCTGTACATAAATTGCAGAAGCAATAATAGGTCAGATCCGATACTCTCGAAAATACCTCGACTACAGTTAAACTAAACCATTGTTAATTTCTGGTGTTTTCTTCATGATTCAATTTTAGGATTTTCTTAATCTGGACATTTTTTTTATATATGATTTTGATCAAATTTTGGGGTGTTTTTTTTCCAGGCATGTCGTTTTTCATCCTGAATCCGCTAATAAACTTCACCCTAAGAATCGTCTTCTCTCTGAGGTTTGTTTTATTTACCTAATTTTGTACAGATTTTTCGTAGTTCTCTTACTGATGAATTGGGGATTTTTAATTGTTGGATTAGGGTTTGTTTTGAGAATTTATGTGGTATTTGATTGTCATTATCATTTGAATTGTTTGTTTTACTATGTTATTACTCGTACCCAAGGGTATTAAGGTTCGTTTTTTCCACTTTCTTTCCGTTTTAATTTATGGGTCCTTTTGTTTGTTATGTTCTGATTTTTTTGAATGATAAAGTTTTAGTCTTGATTAAATTTCTTGCCTTTTTATTTTCTCAACTATCATCCCCTTTAAAAAAAAAAAAATTCCCTTGAGTCCGCGTCTCCCCCTTCCTCCTGGTCACTCATTAGGGTCATTGTTCTTATCGTTGTTTCATTACATTTTCGTTGTCTATGCACATTTGGCGCCTCGGTTTGCTTGGCTTTCAAGACTCGCGCTGGAGCTACAGTAGGTCTTTTCTCGCTCCTCTTTTTATTCTACCCATTAATTTGTTTGTTGTTTTGTTGTTTGAGTTTGAGTTTTCATTGCTCTTAGAAGTGTAGATTTCCGATTTTCAATTATGTTTTTATTTAATATTCTGTTGATCAAGTTTTACTATTTTTGTGATTTTCTTTTCACCGTTGTTTTTAGTTCTTCAATTGGTCACTCTGAAAGCCCAGAATTTGTTGATTTTGTTTGACTTTACCCCTTTTGTAAATTTCTGTTTGTGGGGTGAATTGAGGGTTGATGATTGGTGGTTTTTTGGATTGGTTTACAATTAGTGGAATCCTGAAATATGAATTGATATTGGATATCGTTGTTGTTTGTGTGGGGCTGCCTATGATCATCTTTGTTATTCGTGGTACTATCTAGATTTGAGGTTTGGGGAATTTGGTTTAAAAAAGAAAAAAGCTCATACTTCGATCAAAAATTGAGGACTCGTTGGCATTTGTGAGTCAATATCATGGTACAATGCAATTAAGGGCGCCGGCAGCCACGAGGTCTGCCCTATGTTGGCTGACTTGGGTATGGCGCGGCCATTGTGCTGTCTTCACGTGCCATGTATGAATTTGATTGTAATTTCGTGATGTTGTTTGGCAAGCCGCGGTGTAACTCCTTCTGTAGCTACATTCAGTACTCAACTTGGGAGGCGTATTTTAATTGATAAAAAGTTTTTAAAAAAAGGGCTATTTCACTGCAACCTGTTGACAAATGCCTTCAAAATTGCTTTCTTTTACGCCTGCTTGTTTAAATGGGCAAAGGAATATTGGGTGTGCTCTTTGGCTGCTGCCATTCACTATGCTTATGAAAGTGCTGCAAAACAGTTAAACAACAGTATGTGGTTTATTAGTGTTTGAGTTTGGTCTTCGTACAACTTCAAAGGCGTACTATCAGTGCAGCGTGCTTTCATTTGTGCGGCGTGCTTTGAGTTTGTACGAGCGCTACTAACAAGTTTTGTAGGTTAATTTTTGTGGCTTTGAGATCATATGCATTATCATATTAGTGCCTGAGTTTGTGTTCATTGTACCGTGCTTTATTCGTTTTAGCCTCGCCACATGTCTGTCTATATCTGTAATATTTCAGTTAGCTTTTGACGCCATAAGGATGACGGGTTTGTTTCCTTTTGTTGCGCTGTCGTGTTTGTTCGTTGCCGTGATTGTGCTCTGCATCCATATTGGTAAATCAGTTGCCTATTTGTTGAGTGGTGGGGCGGGGAGGGCATTGCAGGCTGTGTGTAAAAGACTTTGTGGTTGGCTTTTGTCTGGTTTTCAGGGGGCGGGTTGGGTGTATGATATTTTGATGTTGCCCTTCTTTTCATGTGTCCTTGAATGTTCCGCTACCATGGTTGTCAAGCGGCATCATTGTAGGTTGAACTTTATAAAAAACAATGCAATCTTCATATTCTTGTGAGTTTGACAATTATTGCTGCATGTAGTAATGCATAGTTACCGGGAGTAATGTTAAAACATCGAAGTCTGTATCTGATAACATTTTGGCATTTTTCGTGCAATTTGTTGAGCATATTGCGGGTGGCGTGTGTTGGCTCATAAGTTGTGTTTCTGTGTCCGACTGTCTCTTGCTTGCTTGTTCAGCTTATTCATGGTCACGTCCACGTCTCGACTCTGTTTTCTATTGGTAGTCTTAGGCTTGGATCTCCAATAATAGTATGACTCATTGTGTGCCTAAATTGAATGCACTATTCGAGAGACAAACTTTAATTAACAAATAGTTTTTTGAAATGTACTACATGGTTGTGGTCCGTTAACACCGTCTTCAGAGATGTCCTTTCGTTGTGCCTGCTACTGTTACACACCGGTGCAACGATTAATCTGTAATTCATTTTTGCCTGGCTTTTGAGTTCATATGGCCTATGCCGTTGACTCTTATCGGGTGTGGTTTTAGGTGTGGAACCCAACATGTTTATAGTGAAAATCCCATATAAGTTGGGAGTAATGCTTTGGCAACATGTCCCCCCCCCCCCCCCCCCCCCCGCCCCCGTCCTCACCAATTGAGATTTTTACTGGAAAATTAATTTTGCTGGAAAAGTTCTACTAGAAAAACACACGGGTTCCTTTGTTTTTAGATGGTGTTCACATAATACCGAGTATGTGCTCTTCTAGGCTCTAGCACAATAGATGGCTTTTGACTCTTATCGGGTGTGGTTTTAGGTGTGCAAGTGTGCAACAGTGCAACCCAACATGTTTAAAGTGAAAATTCCATATAAGTTGGGAGTAATGCTTTTGCAACATGCATGTAAAGAGAAGATGAGGGTGATAGAGAACGTATTTGGATTGGAAATGAAAAAGGACCCGGAAATTCCATATAAGTACCGCGTGATTGTCGGGCCAATGCGATTTTTTTTGCAAATTTAAGCTTCGAGTGTTTTTCATTTGTGTTTTTTTACAACTTATCCCTAATACTTTGTAAATAACTTCTAAATGCAATCATAATGTATAATAACACCATTGTATCCGAAATCACGATATCTTTTGCAGACTATTGCTGGCAAAGGGAACATTTTGGTAACTTCTAAAGTTGACAACCGCGTGAGCACCGCGGTTGTACAACTAGTACTCCGTATAAATAAAAAAAGTGTTACTTTGAAAAAGGTTGTACATAAGAATATATTACGGAAGTTATTTCTTTTTTTTTATTTCTTTTTTTTCTTTTTTTTTTTTTTTTGAGAAAAGGAAGTTATTTCTATGCTTGCGGCATTTCAAACTGCAAAACTTGAGCTTTTGCGTTGTTATTCGAGTTTAGTAGATATGCAATATCGAGGATTACGAATTGATTTATTAAACACACATTACACATGTTTGAGAAGCTTGGCCAAACAAGCACTGCTCCATAGTGCTGTGTGTTACTCGGAAAAGGGTGCACATACAATTGTTGTATGGAGCATCTCATACAATGGGATGTGGCAACCTTTATTGGTCAATTTCAAAAAAAAAAAAAAAAAAAAATTCCCAAAAGTTTTAATTTTCATTCAAAATTTGATTTTTTTTTTCGAAATAGAGCTCACAAAGTAAATGTTAAACAAAATAGGTTGAATAAATATCTTTATTCAACCTTATGGGGTGCACGTTATCCCCTTTCAGCTTCAAACCGTATTTGTAAGTTTCCAAGTTAACATTTCAGAAAAAGGAATGTATGAATTTTAATGTGAGACGGATTAATACTCACCATGTCACTTAGAAAAACACATGACTTTCTAATTTGTTAATTTATCTAAAATCTCGCTTTCCTTCTCCTCATTACCCCACCCAAAAGAACTACCCATTAATCCCTACTCTTTCATGGTGAGAAATACCACCTTGTTCCTTTTGAAATTTTAGGTAAATTTACTAATTAAAAAGTAGTGTGTTTTTTCTTTAGTGAAATGGTGAGTATTAATCCGTCTTACACTAGAATTCGTACATTCCTTTTTTTGAAATGTTAATTTGAAAACTTACCAAATCATGCCTCATGGTTTTGGGTGGCAGTAACATATGCGCCAGTTTAACTAGTATTCCGTACTATATATAAGATGATGCGTGATTGCGTGGAAACAAGAATTGCTCATATCAAAGTAGTGTGTTTTTTCTTTAGTGAAATGGTGAGTATTAATCCGTCTCACATTAAAATTCCCACATTCTTTTTCTGAAATGTTAATTTGGAAACTTACCAAATCATACCTTATGGTTTTGGGCGGCAGTAACATATGCGCCAGTTTAACTAATATCAAAGTATCAACTGCTTTCCAGTTTTAAATAAAAAAAAAAAAGTTTCAATAGAAGGGCATACGATTAGAGAGAGTCAGAGAGGGCGAGCAAGCAGTGTGAAGTTTGAACAAGGTATGTTTCACACTTTCACATCAAAATCTATTCAACCCACTGACCAAAGCTAGAATGTCCCTTCCTTCCATATCAACTTTGCCTTACCAATGGAAGAGACATTTCACTTTCCCTAATGATGACTTTACACTCCTAGTAATGAGGTCCTTATTTATTAAAAAAGCGTTTGTAATAAAAGCGGCCGAAAACGATTTTATTGTTTTTATAAAATTATAAGCTATTGTCTGCATTGGAGCAAGTTGGCATTTGCAAGGCCAAGTGATAAATCATGGACCACCATAGATGATGACGAAGAGCATGCACTGAGTTTGGACAATTCAATACCGGATAGTGGAAGGTGGGGTAACAGTGTGTATGAGGTTTTAGGTCTTGGTAACCAAATATTAATCTCGTTTATAGATTGCTCGCTTGGTTATCTTGATATCTCTGATTTGAATGATCCACAAGAGCTTACTGTGAATGATTCCTCACGCTATCCTCCAAGTCCATACATGCCGAGTATTTCAGGATTTCTTGGTATACGAATTAGAGGATACATACCTCCTCCTCGTGTACATTTGACTAGATATAATCCAATCACATTTGGATCATACTTGGTATACGCATGTGGTAATATTTTCATGGTTTTGCGAAGTAGGGATTATGAAGTTATTGAGGATATAGATGAAGTTGGTGAAGATGAAGTTGGTGAAGATGAAGATGAAGCTAGTGAAGATGAAGATATACTTGTAGATATAGATGAAAATGATAATCATCTTGAGGTTGGAAAGCATTACTCCACGGATGGGTTTAAGGTGTATAGGCTTGATTCTGATAAGGGAAAATGGTCTAAAATCCGTCAACTTGACGATGTTAACCTTTTTGTTGGCAATTCTTCTTCAATGTCGGTCCCCATTATTAACAATAGACCGTGCTATATATTTTACACCGATGATCAAGATGATTGTTTGATTTCGTCGAAAACCCCTCGGGGGGAAGACATTGGAGCTTTTCATTTGAAAAAGAAAAAGATGTATGATATACCCATGGATTGGGATGAATCAGATATGTGTTCAAAGGTCCAAACCCCTTTGTGGTTTATGCCCCGGTTTTAGGTTACCATGTAGGCTATATATTGTTAGCAGCAATGACTTTGGCTTGTTGGTAAATTTTCATTTGTCTGAATTTTTCTTGTTAATCGTAGTTGCAGCTTGGTGAGGGTTTTTTTTTTTTTTTTTTTTTTTTAAGTTATTTATTTATCATGTGGTCTACTTGTGGTTTTTGTTGATAATAACTCTTATATATGCATTCGAGTATTACTCTTTGGATATGGAAGAGAAATCTATACTTCCACCACTTTACCCTCAAATGAAATGGGAGCAGAATTGGTTTCTGGCTTTCTGGGCATACATCTTGATTGTATGGGCATCTATTGTTGTATAAGTTACTGACACAATACTCCATATTGATTCTATGTGTACGTGATATGAAGTTTCATTTAAATGGACCTTAGTTCTCTTGTTCACGAATCTTCTGCATTGTCTTACCAATTGATTTGGGTATGTGTAGCAATTGCTATTTAAGAATGGCAAAATGCCGCCGCTGGCCCTTTCATTAGGTGTATTACGTCTTTGTGAAGGATAATGTCTCTCATGACGTGATTCTGTTGCATTACTTTACATGTGTTACTATGATTTAATGGCATTTTGGTTGCCGCCAAGTTACAGATAATGTGGTAAGCGAAACTGTCCCTATTGCTCGCGTTGAGGAGGCCGGATGTTTCCGTTGCTAACATAGAGTTTGTACCAAATCGCTCGTCTTGATGATGAAGAAGTTGAAATTGTTCTTTTTTTGTTTTTTTTTTTTTTTTTTGTTAATGTAATGGAAGTAGAAAAATGGACCATGAAGTATCTAATCTTCTTGTATCGCATTGCGATTCTTAACCCAATCTTCATTACGAGTCACAGTTGATTAGTCTTTCTATGTTCAACATAAGAAGAGTTAAGCATCAATTTGGGGTCCAATGTTTCCCAAAAATTTTGATTTGGGGTCTGCATGTTTTTTTTTTTTTTTTGTTATCGATTGGGGTTTGAGGTGGGGTTCCGTTACTTTTGCCGTCGGTTGAAGGTTGATGCAAAGGGATAAACTTCATTTCCCTCTTTGCTCTCTCCTCAGTCCTCCCTCAATCGTCTTACCACCGTCCCAAACCTTACGACAACGATCGATATGCAAACCACGAATTGATGAGTAATCAGAAAGCTCAACCAAATAAAAAAAAAAAAAACACAAAGAAATGGAACCGTCAGAAATGGAGGTGGAGCAGCAACAACCAGTGTCTCAGCCGCCGTCATGCGTTTCGCGCTCAAAAACTCCATCCAAACAAACTTTGGCTACGACTATGTCTTCAAAATCACTCCAACCAAAGTAATGAATTGATGAATAATCAGAATTTTCTTGGGTTTGATGCTCTTCTCATCATCATCATCATCATCATCATTAGGTGAAGAATTCTGATCTATTTATCACATGGAATTTCATACTTTCTTCACCGTCGCCCACCATCGCCGTCTCATCTCCCACCGTTGTGGCTCCAAAGCACTCCCAAATATTCAGCAGAATCAATCTACAACACTCTTGCTTAGATTTTTTCCAGGGTGAGTCCAAATTTGTACAAGTTAAATAAAATGAGTCAATCGAGTTTTAATTAAAACGATGTAATTTTGAATGACTTGGGGAAGATACTTTGATGAATGAGTCGAGAGATTTGTTCATGCTTTGGCCGATCATCATAAGAGAATTTTTGGTTTTTTTTGGAGAAATTTCTGGGTTTGGAGCTACAGATTCATGTTGGATGAGGAGAAAAAAATTCATGTTGATTTGCCTTTTTTTTTTTTTTTTTTTGTTGAAGGATTTTTGGTTAATTTTTAGCTTTTTTGTTTTGAAGGAATTTCTGGGTTGATTTGGGATTGTTAGTGTTCTTGAAGATGAATGGGGAGAGAGAAGGATGGAGGGGGAGTGAGCAGTTGAGCACGTGGGGGCAGCAGACTAAAGATAAATATCTAACTCCTACCTTTTATATACCAAAACTTCCAAAATCCTACCTTATTTTCAAAAAGTTTCTAACTCCTACCTTATAAAATATTTTTTTTATCAAACTCCTACCAAAACTTCTACTCCGGCGAGTTTGACTCTATTTTCCGGCATTGACCTTCAAATTTACGCGATTTCTTCGATTTGTTTCATTTTTCCTCCAATTTCTTCCTCCAATTTCACATTCTCTCTCCTATTTCCCACATTATATCACATTGCTCTTCAATTTGATCGCAAGATGTCAGAAATATATAGGAGAGAGAAGATCAAAGTGGAGTGCAATGTGATACAATGTGAGAAATAGGAGAGTGAAGGTGAAATTGGAGGGGATACGAAACAAATCAAAGGAAATCGCGCCAAGTCGAAAGTCAATGCCGGAAATAGAGTCAAACCCGGCGGAAAAGAAGTTTTGGTAGAAGTTTGATAAAAAAACGTTTTATAAGGTAGGAGTTGGAAATTTTTTGAAAATAAGGTAGGATTTTGGAAGTTTTTATACATAAAAGGTAGAAGTTAGAAATTTTTCCAAAAAAAAACTCCCAGACCCCAAAGGAAATTTTTTGGGAAACATTGAACCCCAATTTGATGCTTAACTCACATAAGAATAAGGCTTGCACCTTTACCTTCACATGTTCACATGTACGGAGTATTTTTTTTGTGTGTGTAGCATAATACACCAACTATAACCATAATGTCTATGGACATTGTACTAGCTCCTTTTCCAAAGCTGAATTACTAAGGAAGAAAAATCATTCGTTGCAAATTGTTTTAGGGATATTTCCCAATGTACTATTGAGGCTTGCGACATAATAGAGAAAATGGAAGGCGGCAATATGATCGGAATATATACCATACCTAACACGACAATTTTTAGTGTACCCCTGAAGTTCCCGACTTGTCCAAAATACCCCGAAATTTTCGATGTCTATTTTCCCTTCTAATATTCTTCTAAAACTCATCATTAGTAGTATTAAGATGGGTGACCTCTTGGTAAGGTTAGTAGGGTGCACACAGGTGGGTTCAAAGTGCGTTGGGGAGGTGACTTTATCATGTTCAGGTGATGAGCCAGGGTGATGGTATGAGAACAACCATGCGAGCGCATGTTGATCATTTGGTCAGAGTACCCAGGTCTGGAAAGATCATGGAGTTAGAATACGGTTAGCTATGAGTGACTCATGCGCAACGAAAATGTTGTTCTCTTAAGAGGGGATGAGTGTAATACCTCAAATTTCATAAGAGATTAAAAAAGATTTAAACAGCTCATATGAATGCTTAAAAAGATTGATTGTGCTACTCATACCAATAAAGTCTACTTTTCTTTTAGGAATCTTATGTTTCAAACTTTCCTTTTAAAAAACACGTGTTATGAACCCCAATGGTTATACTATGCTCCCGGGAGCACAATGAGTATGGTGGCCCTTCTCACAATAAAGGAGTAGGAACCATACTTAAATAAACTTTAAATAATTCTAAGTGTGGTCCCTACTCCCATATTGTGAGAAGGACCACCATGCTGCTTGTGCTCCCGAGAGCATGGTATAATTTACCTATGAACCCCACTATTAAGCGTTTTTTATGTGGAGTAGTTCATGATAAATGAACTATTGCAAAGTTTCCCAGATTGCAGCAACCATAGACTACTTCCGGTTCAAGTAATGAGTCGGGGTCTTACAATAGTTTTTGTGTTTTATGGACATTCCTTACCAATAATTATTTTTATATATATGGGATTTCCTTATCCTATTTTTTTTTGTCGTACCAATAGAATTATGTTTTAGAAAAGGCATTGTAATGTGTAAAACCGTCTAAATTCTTTTTTTTCTTCTAAAACGTGAATTTGGAAACTTACCAAATCAAATCTTATGGTTTTGGGCGGCGGTAACCCGTGCGGATATTTGTCCTCCTTTCCTATTTAGAAAAGTGGGGCATGTGATCGGCATATGACATACGGAGTAAATTAATTTTCTATTTGATCGCATCAATTGATTAACGGAACCAAACCCAGAAACATTAATTCCAATCTCATCAAAAACACTGGCCCTTTTTCCCTGGATTTTTATTATAGTCATATGTTATCTTGTATTGATAAGTGTCATAATTTTGTTGCAGGGATGTTTCACAAAAGTAAGTAAGCTTTTTATTCATGGCTGATTGGTCTAAGTTGCCGTTTGATCTTCTGGAGGAGATTATGATGAGGTTAGAAACAATTGAAGACTTGGTTTATATCAACTTTGCCTTACCAATGGAAGAGACATTTGTCTGAACCTAATGATGATTTCACCCTCCTTGTGATGAGGTCATTATTTATCAGAAAAGCATTTGTAATAAAAGCGGGCGGAAATGATTTTATTGTTTTTGTAAGCTATTGTATGCCTTGGAGCAAGTTGGCATTTGCAAGGCCAAATGATAAATCATGGACCTCCATTGATGATGACCTAGAGCATGCGCGGAGTTTGGGAAGTGCAGTGGTTTTTAACAAATGTGTATGAGGTTTTGGGTCTTGGTAACCAAGTATTTATCTTGTATAGAGATTGTTCGATTGGCTATCTTAATATCTCTGATTTGAATGATCCACGGAAGCTTACTGTGAAAGATTGCTCATTCTATCCTCCAAAAATTCTGAGTGATCCAGAATTTCTTGGTATACGAATTAGAGGATACATACCTTCTCCTCCTGTAAATTTGGATGACTATATTCCATTTACATTTGGATCATACTTGGTATACGCATGTGGTAATCTTTTCATGGTTGTACGAAGTAGGTTTTTCTTGGTTATTGAGGAGGATACATATGAAGATGGAGATGGAGATGGAGATGGAGATGGAGATGGAGATGGAGATGAAGATGAAGATGAAGATGAAGTTGAAGTTGAAGTTGAAGTTGAAGTTGAAGTTGAAGACGAAGACGAAGGCGAAGGTGGAGGTGGACTTCAAATTGGACCTGATTACTCAACAAATGGGTTTAAGATGTATATGCACGGAGTGTGATAAATCGGATAGATGTTCAAGCGTTCAAACCGCTCTATGGTTTATGCCCCAATTTTAGATTACCATGTAGGCTACTGTTAGTAGCAAAGTTTTTGTAAGGTTTGCTGGTATATTAACTTGTAAGATGATTTTTGACGTCATGAACAGTGAGACAATAATAAAGTTTTAGAGCATTAGAGGTGATGGTTGTTTGGTAAGCTTTCATAATGTTGTTGAATTCATTTCCATGCCTTCCGTTTATTTAGGTGAATGGTTCCGGAGTTCTAGTTTTGGGAAGGTCGTAATATATTTGGGGAAGCTTTCTGAAGGACCATGAGGGTCGGTTGCTGGATAGATTGTATAGCAGATGTTGCATAGCTTTGCTACAAGATTGATGTCAGAGAGTTGGTGTTTAGTCTCAAAATGCAGCTACACTTCAATCTTGTCAGTGAAACTAACGGTAGACGTCGCATGGCTTACAGCCTCCAAAATAGAACCACATCCTCTGCTTCTTCTCCAAACTGCCTTGAAATAGGTAAAACAAATATAAGATTATCAAAGAATCCTCACTGAGTCTCTTTATATTTTAAGAATCAGACTGCAGCACGAACACGCCTACCACGACCTCCAACACCCACGCCACCTGTAGTCTGACCATTATCCTCATCGACACACCATCACCCTCATCAGCAGAAGAGCTCGAACTTGATGAACGGGGATTTTTGAGAAACCTATTTGCAATTCGGTTCTCCTCGGCATTTTTTCCGGCTGTCTCCTTCAACTATCTAAGAAAGACGGGGCAGAAAACCATTAATTTAATGATTAATGGATACATCAGATGTTAATGGTTTAATTTCTATAATTTAAAAGTCTTTATTCTACTACATCCATTTAAACAAATTTTCTACTACATTTATCGGACTACGTTCAAATGGATTTGAACAAGCAATTTTTTTTTGAAATGGACGAAGTAACAAGGTCAATTGCTCGTATTCCCAATTTCGCGTAGTTGGTACGTATAAAAGGAGACAAAAATAACATTATTCTACAATTGAAGGAGAATTGAGAGAAAATTACGGCAAACTAACTTTATTCATATACGTGATTTCAATAATAACTTAGGGATGTTTTAGAAAAAAATGATAACATGCGCAGTGTACACATTCATTTCATATGGATACAGTAATTACACTCATGATCATTCATTCAATCCTATCAGGAAATCTGACAAATAATCAATACTTTTCATGTAATCATGCATCCCTGGTAGGATAATTCACAAATGCACTACTCCTTGTACAAACCGATTCGCATATCGCTTGATTGAGGAGAGCAGTGAGGTCGAGGAGAGAAAAATTGCTGGATATATGTTTGGTTAGGTATATCCATATACATTAAGGTTTTCTCAAAATATAATACCAACTGCTTTCCAAAGTTAATAAAACAACGCAAAAAATTCTAAATGTTACCTTTTATAGTTATTTTCTTTCAGAATCCTACCTTTTTATATTCAAAAATATTGTTTCTGCCGGGTTGGCTCTCCTTCTCCGGGTTAACCTTCTATGTTTCGTTTTCTCTCAATTATTCACCCATTTTCTCACGATTTCCCCCCAATTTATTTCATTTTCACTCAATTTCCTCCGACTCTACCCGAATTTATCTAATGCACCCAATGATTTTGTCCCGGCTCACTATATGTTATCATCGGAGTTAACTATACAAATAGGGTATAACGAAGGAGGGGCTACCAGGATTCAAACTTGAGACCTCAGAATCGCTGAGCCTCTGATACCATATTAGAAACCAACTGAGCCAAAAGTCTAGACTGATGGTTAGGGCACCCACAATGGTTTTATACTTCAACAATCTTCCTCCCAAGTTTTTAAAAAAATCAGACTCAAATTCAATCCAAACCCCTTGTAAATATTCAGCAAAATTCCCAAAGTTTTAGATAGAAATGAGACTCCTATTCACCCCTCCAATCATCCTCACCATCGTCGTCTCTTGGACTACCGCCGCTGCCGCCGCCGTTTTTCAAGTCGAATCTCGGTCCACCCCCAACAAGCCAACAAACCCTTAAATCTTTCCCAACCTTGTACTTGAATAGGTAAAAAAGCCCCTTCAATCACAACAATCTTATTTAAAAAATTAAATGACCATGGTTTTTTTGCTTGGGGGGTTATTATGAAAGAGATTTTTGATAAGTTAGCCGAAATTTGTTCATATTTTGCTTGTGGTGTGATGATTTCATAAAAAAAATTAGGGAAATTGATTTTGAAGGGGCGAATTCATTCAGATTAATCCTCCTTTCGTAGTTGTGAATTCGTTTATAGTACTGACCGACTACTAAAATTTCTTGTTGAAATCTTGAGGATGGATTAAGATAGAAAGAGGAGAGAGAATATTTATTTTCTGTGGTCTTGATGATGAAGATGAAGATAGAAAGAGGAGAGAGAAAAATGAGAGGGGGACTAACGTCCGTTACGGCATTCCCCAATCAATAAGAAAAAAGAACTCATTCCCCATTTGATAAAAAGATGTAAACATTATACCCCATTTGTACCCTTAACTCGTTATCATCGCATATATGTTTACTTTGATAATTACTTATTACTACAAGTATATATATAAAAAGGCACGAAGCCATGCATGACTTCAACTCTAACTGGGGTGTAATAACTAATAACCCACTTTTAATAATTGTTGATTCTTCGTCTAAATACTAATAATTTAATTTCCATAATATAGAAGGAAAAAAAACATGCAACAAAGTTTTTGCGTAGAGAATTTTAGTCATTGAATGCCTTGTTCCCTAACATTTATTTCTCCCTTGATTTAAGGGGGTTAATGCATTTGTACATGGGGTGAATTACATTCCTTTTGGGAGAAATTGGCAAAGGCAGTTGCCTATATATACCATGCCTTTATCATTTAGTCTTCGATGCAGAATTTTGTCTAAGTTTTATTCAAAACTGAAGTGCTTCAAACCATAAGTACAGCACAACTAAAGTGACTTATGAGTATTCTAGGTTTCGTAAACATATTTTACAAAATAAGTAACCGTTTCAAGTGCGAGAATTAGTCTTTTAGTAGCAAGGTTCTGTTGAAAGGTCTGTCAACACGTAAAATCGACTACGGTATGTTACTTAAATTATTTTAAGCTAATGTATTTAGTTAATGACATTAACGACCGTACGCGTTCTATAACTTATATTTAATTAATCTTGTGGCGAATAGTTATTACGGTACAATTAACTCGACGGATATACCCCAGTTTGTGAACGTCACCGTTAATAAGAAATAACTCAAGATTGAATATTAATTATATTAGTGGTAAATACTAAGTCCATGAATAAAAGTAGGCCAGCGGAATTACCCCAATGGTGAAATAATCTTAGAGCGAATAATTCCCGTTAAAGGACGATAATTTAATGAATTATTAATTTGACTATATAGTTACCACTTTGTACGTCATTTGACACTTAGATAGTTATTTATCAAATAAAAAACACTATAATTACATTACCAAAATGATATTAAATAAATAACTTACGTGACTTTATTTACTTAGAACGAGAAAATACATGAATTACTATCGCGGTGATTAACAGTGACACTGTCACATAAGAGTGGGAGAGGCAGTTGTATACTAGTATTAAAGATGGAAATGATATGTGTATATCTTGGGTCTAGGTGCCAGAACTACTTTAGGTATATAGTGCTTAATAGTTTCGGGCTGATTTTGTTGCACAATTTCATCGACTCCAGCACTATTATGACCCTTTTGATAATTTAAGTGCTAGCTAGATATCAATCGTGTGTCACTTCGTTAGTTTCTGGACAATCAAAACAAAGTTCACAATGGACAAAGTGCAAGGGACAGTGAAATCTTTTGGGTTCCCTCCCAAATTAATGACCCAACATTAGTAAAAGGAGTATGAACTTCTCCATAAACAAGGAATTATGGGGGAAGATGTTTTCATGCATTTACATGATGATGTGAATGCATATGGAAGAGTTTCATGCATGCATATGTGAATGATCCACGAAAGCTTACTGTGAACGATTGCTCATTCTATCCTCCAAAAATTCCGAGTGATCCAGAATTTCTTGGTATACGAATTAGAGGATACATACCTTCTCCTCCTGTAAATTTGGATGACTATATTCTACTCACATTTGGATCATACTTGGTATACGCGCATGTGGTAATCTTTTCATGGTTCTACCAAGTGGTAATCAAAGATTACCGTGTAGGCTATATACTACTGTTAGTAGCAAAGTTTTTTATAAGGTTTGCTGGTAGATTAACTTAGTTATTATTATGTAGATTAAGAGATGATTTTTGACGTCATGAACAGTGAGACAATAATAAAGTTTTAGACCATTAGAGGTGATGGTTGTATGGTAAGCTTTCATAATGTTGTTGAATTCATTTCCATGCCTTCAGTTTGTTTAGGTGAATGGTTCCGGAGTTCTTGTTTTGGGAAGGTCGTCATATATTTGTGAAAGCTGACCATGGCCGGAAATTACGATTTGGTTTTCCTGCCTCCTCTTACTTCTCCCTTGCATCGTGCCTCTGTATATGTCGTATAAATTTCTAGGATGGAACATCACTTGATTTTCATTGTCACAAAGGCTTACGTTATTTGATTCTAAACAAAAATTATCTTCCTTTGATTGCAAATCCATCTGATTGATCACTGTCAAAAATTTTCTAAAAATGTACGAGATTGATCAATGTGAATAATCTTCTAAGAATTGTCCGTATGACATTACTACTTTATAGTACTAATAATTCTATGATTTTCATAATTCCATGTGAGTGTGTGAAATTGGGTGAAATAATGTGACATTACTAGAGATCGTACTGATAAAAAAGACTGATTTTGGAGGATCTAATGCGAAATTGCTGTGAAATGTTGTCGTTAATTTGTTGTCATCAAGAATCTTTTTAATCTAATTAATTCATAGAGATTGCAAACTTTTGATCGTTACTATCTTTCTTGGTTTAGCGTAAGCATCTTGGAGATCGTCTACGATTTTGACCCACCTTTGGCAAGATACTCAAAGTTTACTCTATTAAATTATACTTCATTTATTCGCGTTGAGTTTGAAATCAGATAAACGTTAACAAGCGGAATTGAGTTATATTTTCACGCACTAATCAAAATGTCATCCCCATTTTGAATCCTTGCTTGAGTTTTTCGGTTGACGTCTTGACGATATTGGCAAGCCATACCTTACTAACGTCAAGACAATTGTACATGGATCGAGATTAGTTATAATTATAACTATATTGCCTCGACTTTAGTACTTTTTGTCGCAGTAAAATCATCACCTTTTGTCTTAGCTTTCTATGGTTCAAGTAGTTTACCTAGGTTAACATACAAAATTAGTAGGAAAATAATACTATTATTTTCTCGGATAATCGAACCAACGACCGTAGCCCTTTGGATTGAATATCAATAGATTCGGATAAACTTGTTTGTAAGAGAGCTAATTCATATAGAGTTGTAGACATTTCATTTTTGTGTCAACAATAATAGACCATTGGATGTTTGACTCACTATAATTGACCCGTTAACATACCTTAACTCGAGATTAGTTACTCGATATATAGACCAAAACCCAAATGACCTCATCGAATTATAAAACGAAAACTTTTGTCCTGGGTCTTAAACAACGTGTTTACATTTTATATTTTATGGTAAGGGACATGGTGAGCGATAACAATTGGACTCGTGATCATTTGCCGAATATGTACAATTAGACACCATTGTGCTACCCCTCGATTCTTATAAGGTTTTTTCCCTTCCAAATGTGCTACGATTCCGTCTTCGAGACAATATCATCTCCACCAAAAGGAATACAATGACCAAAGCGGAGGAGCACCAACGCAAATGCGATGTGTGTCTGCGAAACATTGTCATGGAATCATTATGACAAATTGACAATGGGGTGCACCAGACCCATAAATAAGCAAACCATTTCAAGTGGGTAGGGACCCGTGGGTCAGTCCAACACCTAATATGGGGGTCACCCTTTGAACTCTAAGCCTTCAAAATTACGAACGCATTGTGAAAGAGACATCCATTATATTGTACGTCTGTACTAGATCACATCGCACTATAACAAGATTAGCATCGAATATTTGATGGAGCTTTTATTCTCAACTTGGCGTCAAATACACATGCATAACACATGCATTCTTTGCTATATACAGATGTGTTAGGTAAAATGTCAAATGAGATTGCGATATATCGCGTTTACTTGTACAAATACGGGGACCTACGACTTGACTATAATCAGAAGGCGGTAGTCTGAGATAGCCTAGCCGGCTAAATACGGGGAACTACGACTTGACTATAATGAGAATCGATTAGGGCGGTAGTCTGAGTCTCTGAGATAGCCTAGCCTGTTAGCCGGCTCAGGCATTGTCCGGTTAATCAGATAGAACAAAGCAAAATTACACAAACACAGACTTTTTATTCATAATTGATCTAGTATTACACGAGAAGCCGCTACAGAGTACAAGTTCACTAAAGACGCCGGTAAAACTAGGACTTTGGCAAAAGTTGTAAAAAAACAGTTCCAATACAGGAAACTGTGATGGTAGTCAGGAGACTGATCTACCAAGCCAAAGCCCATGAACAAAACCAGGCACCATACTAGAACTTCCAAAAGCAGCAGACGACGACATACAACATTAACCAACGACCTACAACCACGACCAAAATATTGGTGATCGGACATGGACAACATTGTAAAACCGATAACAGACTCAGGAACAGAAAAACGGGACAATACTAGAGGACGGTTTTTTTCATTTTTTTTTTTTTAAGAAAGGTCCAGACACCAGCAAAAGATAGACGAAGGCCTCACTCCTCCATTCAGGGACTCGGTAGCTGTATTATCAGGCATCCACGGCTGTAGAATGCGGCACCCATATAACAGGGGCCAAAATTCTTGAAGCAGAATCCTCATCTTTGAGGAAACTGCAAAAAAAGGGGGTATAATAGCCGTGTGTCTCCCTGGAAAAAGAACCGAGTCGCTGGCGAAGAGGAAGGCCCCATTTTGAACTGATGAACCCAAAAACTAAGCGAACCACCTACTATTCACGGACGCTTCTTAATATACTACGACCATAACTGAAACATCCCACTTAGGCAAGGATATCACACCTGACAAGACGGTCAACAAGCATGTCGATCACGCTGCTGCTGATTGAGTTGCAGTTCTGAAGGTTCAGTCCCATAAGCGACTGACCCAACTTTGCGAGGAATGGCAAACACTTGTCTGAGAGCATTGAGCACCCAGACAACCCAAGGATCTGCAAGCTCATCTGCTTTGAACGGGCCAAAGACGCAACACCAAAATCGGTGACAGCACACTTTGACACATCGAGTTCATTGAGCAGAAGGCAGTCGCTAGCGATGGCCACCAAGCTAGCATCAGTCACCTTTCCACAGCCATCAAGGTTAAGCACCTCAAGAGTCCCACCATGGACTTTAGCCAATGAAACAACAACGCTGTCGGTGACATTAATGCAACCAGCAAGACCGACCTTGACAAGACCAGCACCAGCATCACAGCTTGCAACCAGTGACAGAAGGCCAGCATCTGTGATTGCAGGAAGCCCAATGAAGTTGACATACTGCAACTGAGGACACAACTTTGCCAACATGGCCAAAGTCATATCCCCAAGACCAGGACAGTTCCGAACGGTTACTGATCGCAGTGGTGTAGACAGGTTGGGTAGAGGAAATCCCAAAATCATGTCCTTGAATCCGAAGCAGCTAGACATAGCAAGAGCCTTCAATTTGGGACCACAGTTCAAAAGGAGACCAAAAAACCCGATTTGGGTGATCCTGTGGCACTCCTCCAATTGCAGGCTCTCAAGAGATCTCGCTACCTTGGCAAAAGACACCAATCCGTTGTCAGATAAGAAGGCACACTTCTTGAGAACGAACTGTTTTAGATTGGGACAGCCCTTTCCGACAGCTTCAACTGCTAGATCAGTAACTCCTCGGCATGATGAAATAGTGAAGGATTTGAGATGCTGAAGACCCTGAGCATTACCCATGACCCAGAAACCCCTTTCATTCACATTTTGTAGGTTGGCAAGCACCAGATCAGTGAGTGTTTTGCCATAGTGCCCAATGACAGCAAGAGATACATCAGTGATATTCAATCCCTGGAGCTTAAGCTTGCTTAGGACAAAGGTAGCTGATGACATCAAACTAGCAATACCTTGATCAGCGACGAGAGGGCAATCTTTGATGCTAAGAGACATCAAGTTGGTGCAGAACTGCCCAATTGCTTGAAGACCTTCATTTCCGACATTTTGACAACCCTCAACATTTACAGAGCTCAAAGTCGGGCAACTCTTGGCGATTGCAACCAAGGCCTTGTCAGTGATAGCAGGACAGTTGCAAAGATCTAGTTTCTCAAGGCGGGGGCAACCGTTGGCAATCTCAAAAAGACCCTCGTCCCCGATGGAAGAAATGTTCCATAGGGAAAGAGACTTCAGGGATGGGCAGCACCGAGCAACAGCCTTCAAACCAAGGTCAGTCACACCACGAACAGGGTTACTTCCCCTGATCACAAGCTTTCCCAATCCACCACGACTAGCACTCCCAATAGCAACAGCAGCAAGTCTCACATCAGTTGCTTTCTTTCCTTCCAAGCTCCTGGTAAGGAATCCATCGCTCTCGATTTCTAGATCCTCATCCATGGCCTTCACTTCACCATCATTCTCGCTGCAAAGCTCTTCCTTAGGGATACTACTCAACAACATAAGCCACCGCTTTGAAACACCAGCACAGCTACTCCTCTCTTGGTCACCAGGCAAGCGCCTCAGGATCTCATACAAACACTCATCCGGGAGAGAATCGATCGAGACTTGCTTTTTCTGCTCCAAGATCTCTCCACGAACAACGAAAGGGGCATTGACACGAGCCCTCTTGCGAGGGAAGAAAACATCCACAGGGCTTTCACCCAGGGACAAAAAGCTACCAGCTTCCTTGGGGTTTGAGTATATTGATCCCCCATGGTAAAATTCCTCATCTCCTGAAAAATCGAAATAAAATCGAAACTACTCAGCTATTGTTTTCCAATATGATTACACAAAACCATAACCCTAACCATAACTACATAACTCCCATCACTGATCATCTACCAAGCTTATTAGATCCTAAAGATTCAATCTTGAATCAGAAGTAACATTCACTAATCAAAGATTATCTATCAGGTGAAAAAAACTCCATGATCTATGGGTATATTTACATAAAATCTTCTAACAAAGGTATGTCATAAAATTCCAGAAATTACTCCTATGATTAGAATTCAATAACAAACACCAAACAAACATGAATTCTTACAATCTAACCACCAAACAAACAACATATTAAGCCTAATCATACCAAAACTTTGCTAATCTCTAATAACAAAAATCCCCAAAATAATATGATTATGATTATGATACTATGAAAACCCAACAAAACCAATTTACCAAAACTATCAAAAACTAAAGAAATTAAATTAATTAAATTAAAAACTAAAACCAACCCATTAGAGCTAATAACATATAAGATCATAAAATTAAATGAAAAAGCAAAAATTAACAGGAAACGTACCAGTGAAGTCGAAGATCTGAGACATGTTGAAAGGCAAAGAAAAACCTCAAAGAGGCAAAAAAGGTGGAAACTTGATGGGAAAAAAGCCACACCCAGATCCACACAAGTGCCAGAAACCCTGATTATCAACTCAACAAGAATAAAAATGGCTGAAATTTGTGAAATTTGCGCAAAATTCATGTGACAAGAGAGTGAATCAAGCAGAAGAAAACCCTATTAACATAGGGAAAAAAAAGGAAAAAAAAGAAATGTGAAGAAGAAAAAAAGGGGGAGAGAAATGAATGAATGGTGATATGGTGGTGAGAATATGTGGTTTTTATCTATAAGATTTGTTTGCCAATGTTTTTGGGGGAAGAGAAGGGGAAAGTGGGTCCAAAATTAGAAAAAAAAATGAGAAAAAAAAAAGTTTATAAAAAATATTTGGTGGTAGTATAATATGAATGAATATGATATTTGTTGAGTATTAATGAAGATTTATAAAAATATAAAATAATTAATGTGGGGGAGATGGATGATACAAGATACAAGGAATTTGGGTAGGGGGAGTTGAGGTTAGCATGCAAATGCATTGAACCTAACTCTAAAATCCGGGATTTGTTGCTCACATTCCTAAGTTATCACTCTATCCCCACTTGTCTAAAAATGCCTTATTTGTGGGGGGGTGTTTTGAGAGAAACTCCTTTTGGTTTGGTGAAAGGTGTGATTACCATTCTTTCCCCTTTTCCATGTTTGTCATTCACTTAAAATTTGGGGTGTACCTTTAAAAAAAAGTGAAAATCGTTTATTTACTGATTTAAGATGGGTAACTCTTTCTTGTAAAAAAATGCATTTTTAATTTTATTTACCATTTATAGTAATTTATATCAACTTTATAGAAAAATAATATAAGAAATGATAAATTAACCCACATATTATATTTAATAAATATTTATTTTCCTAGCATATGGAAGAAATCTTGGTGATTTGTTGGTTATGATATATAAAATTATATACTGCATTTTCTTGGTAGTGAATATTTCGTCAAGATCGTTTTCCTTAAAGTTTATAAAATCACAATCTCTTAATCGTATCTCCTTTTTTACCTATTGAATTAGGGTTGAGCAAATATCAGTCTGGATAGGATTGGACTACATTATCCTGGTTCCTAGTTCTCGGCCCACAAAATTATGTGATTTTTCGATTCATGCCATTTGTCCAGTCTTTGATCCACGAATTACGGAGTTTAGTCTTTGTTAAGGTTCTGGACTAGTGCTTAGCCCTTGCCTATATTATGTGTTGAAAAAAATAAAGTTTTCAATCATATGGCTTGCTTGGTATTACTTTTTTGTAAAGTTGATAAATTCATAAAATTCAGATTTTAAAATTCTGAACATTTGTCGTATTTGATTTTTACTTATCAATTTTTCTCATATAAATAGATCAAATAATTTTTTTTACTACTTATTTCACTAAGATACAAAAAAAAAATTGAAAATACGTGATAACAGTGTAATTTCTTTGGATTGAGATCACTTGAAGTTGAAAAATAACTCTACACAGTAGAGTTTACTTAAAATGGAAAATTAACTCTACCATGTGAATTTATCTCTTATTTTCAAAAATATATTTTCAATTATATTTTTCGTTTACAGTAAACTCTACTAACTCTATGAAAAAATAACTTTAGGGGATCTGAATCCAATTTCTTTTAGGCTATGTTCGATAGTACACTAAAAGTCACATTGTCAATTGATATGCGTGTTTGGCCGTATAACATTGGAGTAGCTCTCTCAAAAAAAAAAAAAACATTGGAGGAGCATTTATAAATTAAAATAGTCGGTAGCAATTTAATACTCCCTCTTTCTCAAAATATATGTCTTTCTTTCGAAACACTTCTTTGACCTGCGATATTTCTCAAAATACAAGGGTGAAAATTATGAAATTATAATCTTGTGAAAGTATACATCACAACCAATCTAATGGTATAATTTTTAAAATTTTTGAATTTTTTTTTTTTTTTTTTTATGAAATTGAAAGTCAAAACTTGCCTCATAAATCGTAAAAGTCATTTATATTGAAATGGAGGGAGTAACATTTTATGGAATGCTAGGCTTATTACCATTTCATAGTTATAAAGTAGCATCCTTCTTTTCTTCCACGTACGCCTTTAAATACATTTTAGTTTTACAAAAATTTCGTATATTTTAATGCAATTTTATGTAATTTTGATACTTCAAGTTCAACGGCTAAGTTTACATGTAATCAGCTTTATCGACAAACATGCTACTCCATCTTGCTACCAAAACAGTTACATGCTAGTCAAAGAGTTTACCTACTACTAAAAGAGTTACGTCTCCTAAAGATTTTAATCGATCTATGTAATTTGAAAGTCCTTCGTTTTTTAAAATAATTAGTCAAATCATATTAATCACCTATTGACTCACTTTTGTGAATTATTATCTAGCTATCTAGTAATACATTCTTCATCCAAATTTTAACCTTTTAAAATTATAAACATCGAGTTTGAAGACGTGAGATCCATCGAGAAGCTAGCAATTTAGCATTTCGAGTGAACAAATGATAGGCAGTAATTTTACAAATCATAGTGTATACTCCAAGAAGGTTAGAAATAGAGTCGAGCATCGGTCCAGGTTCGAACCAGACCGAGGATCAAAACTCCAAAAAAAATTGGACCGAGATTCGGTCCAGTTCGGTCTCTTATACTGAATTTTCCAAAAATAGTTGGATCGAGGACCAGACTGAATTTATTAAATTCGGTACAGATCGAGACGGTTTGGTCTGGTTTTCAGTCTGGACCGTTTTGCTCTCCCCTAGATAGAAGCCTAGAAGTGAGTAGAACATAAATACATAATCTCATGATCATACTAGTAACTAGTAAGTAGAGTAACTCAAGAAATTTACACAATTGTCACCTGGTGCGATTGGTATTCACTATCTATAGAAACTTCTAATTTAAGCAAGACCCAGTAAAAGAAGAAGAGCCAGCAGGTGACGATTGGTATTCACTAATCACTATCTATAGAAACTTCTAATTTAAGCAAGACCCAGTAAAAGAAGAAGAGCCAGGTGATGGGGGGGCACTGAGACCAGACTTGACATTGAAATTGACAAATTTCGGAAGTGTACATACAATGTATTTCTTAATTTATATCTTATCAATACTATGAATCCGTTGAAATATTGTCCAATACGCGGCTTTGCCTAGAATATCAAACCAAGTCCAAGTCATCTAGCACCTTCTATGGCCCTGTGTACTCTTGGAGGACAACTTGTTAATTTGATAGGATCCAAATTTATTTGAGGTAGTAAATGGAGCTATTTGGAGCTGAATAATCTAAATTGAATTTATTTATAACTAACTGTTAATTAACACCAAATTCAACCCTAAAAAAAAAATAACATCAAATTCATACGGAAGTTGGTCATGATCATGGGGAAAATATCGAGGGGGCAATAGTGTGATCAAAGCTAACCAATGGTTTCATCACGATAATCCCACATACCATCGTCGTCATCTCACCTACAAGTTGATTGTTTAGCTACTTTTAGGTGAAAAATTATTTTGAAAATGAGTAATTTTCTCGATAAAAATTACATAATTGTTTTTTGGAATGGTAACAATTTTTGTATTCTAAATTTAATGCTAAATTGTTTTAATACTTTTTATGTATGCGAGTTTTATCGCCATCATGAACAACGTCGTATAATAATGTCAAATTCTATAACATGAATTATCCAATCCAATATATATGTTAGATTGGTGTCGGAATAATCTAACATCAATGAATGAATGAAATACAAAAACACACCCATAGACATTATTGAAAACCGAAAAATGTCGAGTTTTTAAATTATGCCTACTTACCATTCACTAAACCCCATAATTTAAACCTGATTATCTTAAATAATTATCTCTATGTCGATTATTCTTAAATGATTTGACGTCAATTTCGTGTCACTTTCTACTCCGTATACTCTCATTTCTTATACAAAAACCAAACTCCGGTTCTTAAAATGGTCCAAAAATAATTTTATTTTCTATTCCTCGTTCTTATTATTATTAATAAAACATGAAACCATAAGAACGAACTATATACCATTACTGTTGCTCTTTTAATTTAAAGTCGTGCAATGAAATTATGATTGAATAAATAAAATGATGGCAATTGCTTCAAGTTTTCCCAATTAAGCATCTGTGGACTTGTAAATTGAAGGTGCAATTGAGAGGCACGTGCAGTCTCTCTCATCTCGGGAGTTTGGACGGTGTGTACATTCATCATCCTAGGACATGTACCTTTAATTTGTTCACTCATCATCTACGAAGTTTCTTTCGATCATTTTCATTTTTTGTTTTCCAGTTCATTAGAGTTGGGATTTCCGTGAGTGATAGAGATAACAAGTGTTCGATGTTTCTTTCAATTTCCTATCAACTTGCTCATATACAATGATCCACTACGATAATGATGTATACAATTAAGATGAAAAGTTTAAATTGTGACAAATGAGTAACTATACAGCGTGGTGATGTTGCCACACTAAATGGATTGAGACACGATGTCCACAACTAGGCTATTGTACCAGATGCACGTGTGGACATCGTGCCCTAATCTGATCTATTTGTGACGTGCCAATATGATTGGCCTATTTAAATTGAAGATTATACTGCAAAATTATTTGTATGTAAAGTTGATAACAAGTGGGAATTATCAACAACTCAACAAGTACATACATACATTCATCTTTCCTCCTCTAGATTCTTATATCTGGTAATCCATACATGCAAAAGCTGGCACATATATGCAAGTTGCTAGCCTAATCATGTTGCATGCATAAAGATGCATTCATCTTCTTTTTATCACCATTATTATTCCGGTGGTTGATTTGGTGGTCCGAGTACTATATACTCTTTCCGATTCAAAAAAATTTTCCTGTTTCTTTTTGCAGTTTTGAGATGACATGTTGGGAGCTATTTTTAGACCAAATAAATCGTTCACTTGCTGTAAAAAATAGTAAATATTTGATTCTACATTGCAATCTTCCAAATCTACTTGATTTTAAGGCAAATGGAGGTTTCATTTGGTCTATAAATAGTCCCTAACATACCAACTCAAAACTGCAAAAGAAAACAGGAAAATTTCTTTGAATCGGAGGGAGTATCTTGATTGTTATTTGGAAGCTGGAACGATTAGTACACAAATGGGCTAGCGTTCGGTTGCCTACAATTCTACAAAATTCAATGGAATACTCGATATACGTCTTCTTTATCGTACCGCAATCGACGATATATTATAAAACTCTGAAATAATCAAACTTCTTGAAAAGTCACCAGCTTCATTTAAGTATCCATTCTCTATAATTAACCAATAAAACGTTTTTTTTTTTTTTAACAATTTCACCACTCGAAATCTATAAACTTTATATCCACGAGAACTCTGACTTCTAACCAAATGAGCGCTAGTACTACTATCACGTATCAACGTATGTACCATACCCCCTAATTAATTAAGTTAGAGTAACGAATTGATACACGTCCAAGCTAAGAATGCGGCTAGATATACACTTACGAGTTATGAACACGTACGTCCCGTTGATACCTGAGGAGGCAGCCGCAATGAAATTCTCCAGAGCTAATTACGTAACAGTGCAGTCTAACCACATCCGTCAACCCCCATAATCTCTACAATTCCTCATTGAAGGACACATCGCACACTTTTCTGATCTATGTATTTCGTACGTCATATATTTGCAGATCATTTTCACATGCATATATATATATATATATATATATATATATATATATATATATATATATATATATATATATATATATATATATATATATATATATATATAGGGCTTATCCAGTGAGAAGTGGTAATTTGGTGAGAAGTGAGAAGTAATCTCAGCCATTGATTTCGCATAACTGCAGTAAGTAAACTGCATAACTCCAGTTGTAACTCTACTAACTAAATTGTGTAACTCCGGTAAACTAACTCCACAAATTAAATTTTATAACTCTAGTATTATTACTAACTCCACCAAATTCAACGAAAATTCATGAACTCTAACATAACTCCACTAACTAAAACACGTAACTTAAACTTAATTTCCTTTAATAAAAAACGTAACTCTAATAACTCAACTACCTAAATCACGTAACTCCAACTTAACTCCATTAACTAAAACACATAACTCCAACTTTTCATCAAATAAAACACGTAACCCTAATAACTCCACTACCAAAATCACGTAACTCTGACTTAACTCCATCAACTAAAACACGTAACTCCAACTTAATTTCATCAAATAAACACGTAACTCTAATAACTCCACTACCTAAATCACGTAACTCCGATTTAACACCATCAACTAAAAACACGTAACTCCACTTAACTCCACTAACTAAAACACGTAACTCCAACTTAATTTCACCAAATAAAACAAGTAACTCCGACTTAACTTCATCAACTAAAACACGTAACTCTAACTTAATTTCCTTTAATAAAACACGTAACTCTAATAACTCCACTACCTAAATCACGTAACCTCCAACTTAACTTCATCAACTAAAACACATAACTCCAACTTAATTTCATCAAATAAAACACGTAACCCTAATAACTCCACTACCTAAATCACGTAACCTCCAACTTAACTCCATAAACTAAAACACGTAACTCCAACTTAATTTCATCAAATAAAACACGTAACTCTAATAACTCCACTATCTAAATCACGTAACTTCGACTTAACTCCATCAACTAAAACACGTAACTCTAACTTAATTTTATCAAATAAAACACGTAACTCTAATAACTCCACTACCTAAATCAGGTAACTCCGACCTAACTCCATCAACTAAAAACACGTAACTCCACTAACTAAAACACGTAACTCCAACTTAATTTCATTAAATATAACACGTAACTCTAATAACTCCACTACCTAAATCACGTAACTCCGACTTAACTCCATTAACTAAAACACGTAACTCCAATAATTAAAAACATAACTCCAAATAATAAAAATACGGTACTCCAAAAAAAAAAAAAAATGAAAATGACAAAAAAAAAAAAAACAATTATCTACCATTTTCTCTCTCCTCCCATACCACCCAACCCCAACCCTACCCCCACTACCGCTCCGCCCCTCACCAGCTCCTCAACCAACTCAGTCACCAGACCGGCCTCCTCCGTCGAACAAGACGCGGCCGTCAAATACCAACACCACCATCTCCGCCCCTTATTTCCGCTTTCTCACGTTTTAGGTGTTTCATTTCCCTAAACCCGACACAACCGCCCTCCTCTGCCTCACCCACGCCTCCACCTTATCCGGCAGTGACTCAGTCGCCACCAATAGGACCAGAAACCGTCGCCGAGCCACGCGACACCCTCCAGTCCCCGACGCCATCATTTCCACATGTTTCCCCTCTTTCCCCACCTTCCACAAGTTTCGATTTGCCATTCCGCGGCGAAATTGAGGCTTAGCGACGAGCAGTGTAGCGAAAATGAGGAAAGATGTTGGAAAAGATGAATCTCGACGACGGTGAACACAAAAGGCGGCCGGAATCTGGAAAACGAGCGCGGAAAGGAGGGAGGGAGAAGACGGTTTTCGCGGCGAAACAAAGCTCGACGGAGGAGTCTCGTGTGCGACGAAGAGTCGCGGTACTCCGACGAGTCGGCCGGCGGTGTCTTAGCCGGTGACGGTTGTTCCCGGTGTATACGGCGACAGTGATGGGCGGCGCGGGGTTAGGGGCGTGGAGAGAGAAGAGGAAATGGAAGGAGAGAGAAAATAATGTGAGATTTGGGTTTGGGTTTTCTTATTTTCAGTTTGTTTGTTTTTATTTTCAGTTTTTAACCTAAGCCATTGATCTAAGTTGAATGGAGGGATGAGATTACTTCTCACTTCTCACGAAACTAATACTTCTCATTTGATAGATTTCCTATATATATATATTAGCTTATACTATACGATCGAGCTCCATCAAAATTACAAGAGCCAGGAATACGTATTTGATTGCGTTATTCACGATAATGATTCTAGACTTACAACGCCACAACATTTGGAGGGGGTGTGATGTATTGTATATATTCAGATCCATGCATGCATCTGGATCCAAGCTTCTGAGTATATATATGTATATACGTACCTTTGCCTTTTCGTGGCTACGGAATACTCCGTATTTCTTATATTCAATTTTGTCCGGAACCCTCTAACTTATATATAGAGTTATATAGACTATATATTTGGTCTTTAATTAGATACGGATAAAAGCTATCGACTGAAATTTCAAATGACCTACCAACGAGAAAAACGAGTTTAATCACTGAATAACTGAATTAATACTTGAATATAAACCGCAAAATTAGAAAAGTACGTGAAAGAAAGAAAAATTTAAGAAGCTATAATAACATGCTAAGCATCTTAGCATATCATGCATCGTAATATCGTATGTATTACGGAGTATATGAATTTATACTAGTACTAGTATGATTAGATCAATATATATGTATATGGCAAACCCAGTCTTCAGGTGGAATCTAATCTATGCCATGTAAGTGGACATGAAGGTGGTGGGATTAAGATAAAAAACAATAGAATTAAGGTATAGAATTGCAAGTAGTAGCTTGAATTACAAGGGTGACCAAAGACCATGTTCGTTGGTCGAATTAATAACTTTATTTGGTGCAGAGAATATTCATCAGTTGGTACATACTACTCTTCACTGCTCAGGCAGACAGCGGGTGCATTATCCTAGTCATCGACCTTATCATGTGACTCAACCTGGCCTCCTCCCGTGCACCATTTTACTCTGTGCCTCTTCTCTCCCACCTTATCTTTTCTCGAACCAAAATTAGAATTTGAGTAGTTTACTACTCGGGCTACGCCCGAAATAAATATTTTATTTATTTGTAAACAAATAACTTTATCAATAAAATTTATCATTTATAGAATTTTTACTTTCAATATAGATGACGTGATTCCAGTTCAAATAAGTTATAAGGAAGGTACAAAATAAAATTTATCATGGCACTTGAAGAAAGAGTTGGACTCGTTTGCTAGTAGGAAAAGATCGAAACATTGGGTGGCAATTTGGGCAAGATGCTGCCTTACTGCTACCATATACCAGATATGGGTAGAGAGAAATGCGAGAATATTTGCAAATGAAGAGCACCCGGAGGACTGGCTAGAGAATACAATTAGATTTGCTGTAAGTGTTAGATTGTTCGGTTGGAAAAATAGTGAGAATAATCCAGAGATCGTCGAGAGTCTCCTAAGATAGTGGTTGCTTAGTTCCACGTTTCTTTAGTGGTTATACTTGTAAGCGGTTCTTTTTATTCCCCATTATGGGATGAATAAAAATTTAAATAACTTCTTACAAAAAAAAAAAGGTACAAAATAATAAGGTAAAGAATGAATCAATTAATAGAAAATATTAATTTTTTATAATAAAAAAAATATTGTGAATTTTTTAATATGAAAAACGTCTCTTATATAGAACTATGGATGGAATATCCAACTATACTCTTTACCATAAGAGACATTTTCAAATGATTTTTTTATATGAAAATTAAAGAGACATGCCACGTGGCATGACAGATGGCCTAATTGAAGCCGGTGAACGTGGTATTTGAGTCTAACACAACTTTTAATATATAGTATAAGATATTCGAGTTTTTGAAAATTACGAGTTTGACATGTTTTGGATAATCAAAGCCGATCATAAAGATTTAATTTGAAAGGTAAAATAGTTTTTGTTAGATCGAACAATAAAACACAATCGCCCCTAGACATGAGGCTAAAGGCCGAGTCATTATCAAATACGGAGTAAAGCGTTATAGAGCCACTCGTGGGTGCCCCATCGGTCCCTCTTGTACGTGACTGCTGTTGAATCAGTTGACATCAATAATATATACTCGTACATTCAGGGCCGTTCCTGACATTTTGGAGGCCCTAGTGCGAAACTACTATTATGGGCCCCTAAATGCTCAAACTTCCGGCAATTCTCGTAGTAATTTTCTTAGGATTGGGAGCGGATTTTTTTTTTTTTTTTTTGAGTGTGGATATAGTCGCTTTTAAATAAATTAAATCGCGGAATCAACTATGTTAGAGTCATTAAAATGTATAGCTTTTGTATTTCGATGGAAATTATTATTTTTATATTAAGTATAGTGAGTTGCATGATTCTTTAGCGTGTCAATATAGGACTAAAACTTGGTTATGAATTGAAAGAGTAGGAAATATGGTGATTAAAAACACAAAGGAACAAAAACAAGGAAATCCTTTATAATTAGCCAAAGAAAAATGAACAAAGAGGTGATAGTAAACTGAAAAAAGAAAAAAAAAAAAAACAACAGCAAGTGTGGGTAACATGAATCGAACCCAAGCCCATACACAAGAATGTAGCATCCACTACCAGTATGCTATGAATATCATTACATAATATATTGTTGCTTAATTTATATAACTATAAATAGTGTATAACTCATCAGATGGGCCCCTTTTAATCGTGGGCCCTAGGCCGTCGCACCCTTGGCCTACCCTCAGGGCCGGCCCTGGGTACATCCTATAAATTGAAACCTTTTAAACTAGCAATGCGAGACTTTGTAAATTGAAGTTATCACTTTAATTAAAGGAGTTTTCAGTTGTGTTCCTACAAAATGGTGGATACTTCATACTTGTTCCCTTGCATAGGCCCATGAGTTCCATATGAAATTGGATCTTTTTCAAGCACTTCTAACTAAACTTCAAAATCTGACCAAAACCTTATTTAGCTTAAACTGAAACTCACAACTTCACAAGGGTAGTCAGAGTTGATCATTTAGCATTTTATTGAATTCTAATATTCCATTAATTTACTTAATTCTTTTATGCAATACAGTATATACGTACTTGATCCTTTATTTCATTTTTCTAGGTCATATCATTGGTTTGAAATTTTCTCGTATTTTCAAACCAAACTTAAATAAAAGACATAGAAAATTCAAGAGAGTTGTTAATAAAAATCTATTGCGTTCGGTCCAACTCGAATGAGCGTAGGTAGCACGTGTGTAAGAGTTATTAAGTTCTCCAACCCCTAAAATTCTGATTCATAGCATCTGCTTAATCATGGTCCGCGTACCACTTTGATTGATTAAGATATCACCTGGTTGGATTCTCTCTATAATGATTAATAATTAACTACCATTATTAGTGCCTTTAATTTGTTTAGTTAGTCAAACATCAAGTTGGTTTGGACAAACTATTGTTGTTTATGATAGAGCTTTATGCTTAAGGAAATCAATAATCACTAAAGTTTTCGGACATTAACCGTTGCCGATATGTATTCAGTGCAGATCACCTGTCCCATTTTCCTATCTCACTCCGTGCACCCCATCAAACACATGTTATTATTTCATAAATATTTTCAATACAATATAATCTTTAAAAATAAAATAATTGAATGCTAAAATATGATTGGTGGGGTACACGGAGTGGGATAGAAAAATGGGACAGGTGATCCGCACTGATACGTATTAGAGTGTGTTTAGTAGTCGTAGCTGTTCGGGTAGCTTTTAGCTGTTGAGGTAGCTATTAGCAGTTTGACTAATATTAGCTGTTAGCGGATAGCTGTTAGCTGTTGGCTGAAAAGTAGCTGTTAACAATGACGTGTTTGGCACAAGTAGTAGCTGTTGAGTTATTAGCAGTAGCTGTTGAGTCATTAAAATTATATATATCATAAAATTAGAAAATCTGAAATGCTACTTTCGAGGGGAAATGCTACTTATAATAGTGTAGGAGGCAAAAAATTCACAACCTATCAAAATGCGCCACGTGGAGGTTGAAAAGTCTACGTTGACAAGTTGACTGGCCAATTATAAAAGGGCACGTGTCATTTTTATATTAGATGACTGTTGAATAAAATACCGTCACATGTCACCTACGACTCACAGTTGGAAGCGAATTGCAAGAAGTTGATTCCAAATTAGACTGGAATTAATTAACTCAGAAGATGAAGTTTATCGGAAGACAATGACTTCCACCAGTCAACTTCCTGGAGATCAAGTCTTCCAGATTCCTGGAGATCAAGTCTTCCACATCCCTGAAGTCTAAGTCTAGAAAATCCCTGAAGACCATCTTGGAGAAAGCTCTCAAGCACCAAGATCAAATCAAGCAACCCTCAAGATCCGGAGAAAGCTCACAAGCACCAAAAAGTCGCCGACAACAATCAACCTACAACAATCAACTCACAAGATCCGGAGAAAGCTTCCAAGCACCGGAGATCCAAAGAAGTTCAACAATCATCCACAAAAGTTCAACAATCAAATCTAATTCAAGATCAAGCCTAGGCCCTTGAACGCGAAATTCGGAGTACCATCAAGGAGACTCTCAAATCAAGATTGTCAAAACCCTAAATTCAAATCCAAGTATAGTTCGAGATCAAGTCATCACGACCCTCGAATTGAAGATCAAAGTGGAGATTGAATCAAATGATTTATTTCTATTTTAATAGAAATCACAGAGATTGTACACGAAATTCTGATAAATATTAAATTCATTTGAAACTCATATTTTGTTGTCTTATTCAGATCTATACAAAATTTGTGTCTACAAATAGCATTTGTCAAATGCCCCTTAAAACGCTAAATGCTACTTCAAATGCTAATAACAAATGTACAACCAAACATGTCAAGTAGCATTCTGACTTGGTCAAAATGCTAAATGCTACCTTCTACTTGGCTACCAAACGTCCAAACACACCCTTTGTCTTTTTCTATTTCTTTCATTTCATTATGTTTAAAATTTGCTTCCTAACTCAGGCTCTACGTTAAAAAATGGAAGGAGTATGACGAAAGGGTTTGAGGTATTTCGATGATTAGATGTCCATTTTATGTCACTCAATCATGATTCGATGTCCATTTTATGTAATTTAGCTAGACGCTCTTCCGTTCTTTTCACTTTGAACGTTTCATTCGAGTTTCTGTCACCCTCACATCCAAAGAAAAAAAACTTGGTAAATCTTAGCATTGTCTTGAATTGCTTAGGGCCCGTTCGGTATCACTGTCGTTTTCAGTTTTTGGTTTTTTTGCGTAAAATTTTTTGTTAAATAAGTTGCAAAAATTAATTTAAATTGTATGGTTCTATAATAGTCATACTTAAAATGAAAACTGACAACTGAAAACTGAAAACCATTTTTTCTGGTTTTCAAAAACGGGACTTTGGTTTTCAAAAAAACTGAAAACTGAAAACAGAAAACAATACCGAACAGGCCATAAATTTTTTTATGTTATACCAAGACCACCTTAACTTTAATTTATAGATAAGAATTGTCACAATTGTATCAGCAAAAGCATAACCTTGTTTGACCAATTATAAATTCCGACTTATTTTGAAATACTTTATTAATATAAGGTGAAGGAATTTGGAATGTTTATGCAAGAAAAGTTTATACGGAGTACAAATTATTCCGAAAATGGATGTAAAAAGTCGGTTATTCTAGAATTTTTGCAATAGCAAACACTTGTAGTGACCATCATTCCATCAATTTGTCATATGTTTGAAATGAGATATAAAATAATGCTAAAGAAAGAGCTTAATTATATTATCGTTTCAATCTCAGCATAAGGTCGGGAATCATTTCAACCGAATTTCACTAATAATAGGTGCGATTTCTCAATATATTGAACGCATTGTAAACTCGAACACATACAAATTTCAGAATGTAAAAGAGGTATGCTTCTCAGAAACAACCTCAAATCTTTAATTTTGATCATCCGATTTGAAACTTGCTCGAAATTTTGAGTGAAAAGAAGTTTAGTCAATAATTCGAGCAAAATTATTGTGCTATAGAGTTGTAGGTGGTCTTTAAGAAATTTTATTTGTCTCTCATCGATGTCAAAAAAAAAAAAAAAAAGGTCTCATTACAGAATTTACCTCAATAGTTACCAAACTTTTTTGCTTCCAATTCTAGCCACAAATATCGACAACTAATTTTTCAAATTTTTTGACAATTGATTGAAAATATAAATGTAGTTTCCTCCTATCTAAGCATACAGATACAGTATGTATTATGGCCCATCTACTCGTATTATTTATGGTGTGTGGACCGAAAGCTTTCAACACACTCTACAGTCTACACGATCACGAAGGTCCATTACTTCTTCCAACCGTGTCGCATATGTGGCATGAAATGTTTTCCGAAGGGTGCCTTCTTTGACAAACTAAACACGCCCCATATCACCAATAACTTTCCGTAACATCATCTATATCCTCTCAAAAGCAAGTTTAACGAGGAAGTAACTAAGGGCAAACAATCTCTTCACCGCGGTTTCAGAACATGGCCTCACACAGAGTGGTTAAAAACTATAACGACATATCCTGAAAGTGAAAATAAACTATACGCGCACAATGCACCACGACCATGACCTAATCCCTAAAAGATCCGATAGCCTGGTTCAGGTTCGATCAAACACCTGCAGTGAGGAGCTGTGTTTCATAGGAGACCTATGACATTACCGTATGTAAAATCACAAAAAGTTGAACATCGCTACAAAGCAAAAATCAACGAACAGCTTTAAGATAAAGTGAAATGTAAACAACTGTCGTGATAGCACGAGATCAGGAAACGGAAAGACAATAGGCATAAAAAAGGAGGGAAAATTTACAATTGTAAACTCATGTTAAGCAGTGGAATAAATCATTGCTTTGGCTCCTATGAGGATCATATAGCTTTGCTCTTTATATTCATGAGTTAGTTACCCAAACCTTAGCGTGTAATAGGATGAATAATCTGTTTTCCAGGTTTTAATATGTTCAATCGTACAAGCCTTCCTGTTCCCAGACATCGACAAGAAAATCAACCATTTCCTGGCAAATAACAAAATAAGCATAACTATATTCAGTAAACTAGTCGCGAAGCCCAGAGCAAGAGTAGTTACAAGTATACGTATCTTCAGCACTACTTACAGGTAGAGGAATGGGTTGCGGAAAGGGCTTATTAGTCCCAAGAAGACTATCATATGTAGCATTCCAACTGCAAGATGCAGAATTTTGATCAAATTTCTGAGGACAGAGGTGGCCTTGAAATAGATGATTATGATAAATCAAAAAGACGAGGAAAAAAGACAACTAAGCTAACGCGAATCATTGAGAGCGTGTCAGTAACACATCAGCCCTGCCAAAAAATATACATGCGCCTATTTCCAGTCTCCAGGCTTCCAAAGCCAGGGAACTGAAAATGAAAAATGTGTACTTATTCAAGTATTAAACTTTAATGAAGAAAACAGATTGCCGTACCTTAATTTGGGTTCACGTACTTTGGTCTGGTTACGACTCTTTCTATCTCCAACCCATTGCTGCCGCGTTTGGTTCCATAGAAGTAGGCCTGCATCCAACATATTGTTCAGTGGACTTCCTGGGAAAAATGGGATGGAATATTTCATATCGTCTGAAGAGAGGAATCATTAAGGAAAACATTGCAACACGAAATCTTAGCATCATCTAAATTTCACGAAATCTAAAAATCTAGAAAGGTCAGTATGGCAATAACCAGATAAAATGACCCCCAAACATATGCAGTACAATAAAAAAAAAAAAAAAAAAAAGCAAACCACGACAAACATGTTTAATGTATTTCCTGCTTTATATCTGCTTTCTTTCATATATTTTTAAAAGAGTCTCAACAACAACAGACTATATAAAATAAGAAGCAAAGACAGTTTTAAAATATGTGTTATTTGACCATCTAGGAACCAAGGGAAATGAAATGAAAAAAAGATGGAAGCTTCAAACTTGCCATGGTTTACAAATTCAGGATTGCTCGTGCTTCCACTAGCTGTATTGGGATCAAGGTTTTGGTTAAAGGTACTTATAGATGAAATGCTTCTCTGTGATTGAACTGCGCTGTTGTCCATTTCATATGTGCTAGTGCTCCAGATATCCTCTGACAAGCTCGTTTTCTTTACCACACGCCCTTGAATTTTGAGTCCTTTTGAAGGCTGATCCACAGCAATAATTAGTTGTGGCTTAGTACAGCATCCAAGACAACCTCTGCTCTGTTACAAATTAGGTATTTAAACAATGATTAGTACCAATCTCTCAATATGCTACATGGGAATGGATGAAATGAGTCATTACCGAAAGTACGTACTTGAAATCGAAACAGCAGAAAACTTTTATCAGATTTGCACACCAGCACAATAAATTCATGTATCCTATGATAAGGTTTCCACTTACTACTAAAAGCATAAGAATATCCCAGCTTTGAAGAAACAGGAATAATATCATCTATACAGTGTACTATCATCATTAGACCCCTAAAAATTCTGCAGATAAAAGATTTTAATTTAAGAAGCTCGGAAACAAAAGACAAAACTAGCAAGATAGGGAATGACCATAAGCTTATTAGATCATTATTAGACATCGGTTGCAGTTCAGTTTGCAAACTTTTCCAATCACCAGGAGTTGATATGCTAAAAATGAAAAGCAAGCAGAGTTTCCAGCTTTTAACAACTGGGACGAGAGAGAATAAGCAAGCGCGCATCAGTAAACCCCATCCATTAATCCAAAATTTCTGGTCTCACAGGCTATAGAAATGGGTAAAAGAGTAATGAGAAGTAGTTCACTATTCTGGTTGTCTACTGGTAAAGCTCCAATGTCAGCAATTCAGCAAACAAAGCAAAAATATACAAATGTGTTGAATGTAAATTTAGCAGCCAGCGTACAGTGGAGAACCTCAACCTAAAGAAGAGAAGGAAGGACACTATCATCAAGTAGTTATCCCACAAATTCTACAAAGAGATAAGTTTCTCATTTTACCAACTAAAATCTAGTCCGAACATGAATACTACTACTAGGTGATTCCTCCTGGGAACCAGTGGCAACAGCATCTGGAGCACCAACCAGAGTTGAAAGACTTGTTTATGTCGTTGATATTCAACAAAAAGTACCCATCACCATTACTCCAACCATTGTATTTTCTTGAGACCAACAAGTATTCTACAACATTCATTCTTCAATATCATTGCAAGTAAAGCCTCTGACTATGAGAAGTAATTTCAGATTTTCTTATAGGAGATTTCTAAAACAAAGGATCCCTGTCGCGATACTAAACCAAGTAATCTACTTATCAAAATTGAGAAAACTAAAAAAAATTGAAACCCTCGAAAAAAGAGAAGAGCACTCTTACACTGAAAAAGTTATTGAATTTATCTTTTATCTTTTCCATTGTCAAACGGATGAGAATGCCGAAGTAAGCAATGTAAAGCCCCAAAAATGAGCAGCATGGCTTTCTACCAACACAACTATCAAGTTCAATCATCAAACAACATCTTGAATTCATAACTTGATCTCCACGACAGGTTTAGAAAATGATCAGAGAGAAAACGACATAAAACACGCTGAAAGAATTTAGCATCTCAGGTATTCTAGGAAAGATAAGGTCATAAGAAAAAGTCTCCCCCATAAGTATCATCCCTCATCTTCACAAGTCACAAGCTTCCTCACAAAACAAGAAACACTAGATTCTTATCCAAAGAACAAGCAAACTACCCTAACCCTTTCGGGTACATGGCCAATCAAAGTAGAATAGAACAACAACCAAGCACAAAATACTGCAACAGGATAAACAGCTGGACTAATACACAGTTCTAAGTCTCTCAAAAAAACAAATAAAAAAATACACAGTTTTAAGGATGATATATGAGCTGTAGAATCTTCAATAACACCAGTACACTACACTTGAGAGACCATATTAAGCTTAAACCTATCCCACTGCCTAAGTAACCTAAAGCTTACAAATTAAGTTATGTGACCAACACTTTCATTAATTTCCCACTTTCTAAGATTGGACACACACCTATAAATATAATTAAAACCCAAACTTTCTAATTATGACTACACATACATACACAAAGCTAATCCCAAAGAACTCGAGGCCGGCTAACAAGAATAGTTCGTAATTATACAACATTAATCATGGGGGAAAGACAAACAAAATGTCCATCTTTGTATAGATCTTCTCTATGGGAATGAAACATCTTCTCCTCCATAAAATTAATCCAATTACTAAGCATCTAAACAAGAGGAATTCAAACGAAACGTAGGGAGTACATAATCAATAACAAGAATAAGTTGGGTCAACAAAAAGATTCAAACTTAGATGAAACTGAAATGATGGGAAATGAATGAATTGAGATAATAAAAGAAGAAAAGACTCACCCCATGCATGCACAGATGTGACAAATCCAATCAACTTATTGAAGAAGATACCCAAAAGTTTGAGAAAGAAATGAATTAAACCCAGATAGTGGAGTGCAGTGTTGATGAGATCAGCATCATAGAAAAGAATGAAAGTTTACCTAATAAATACCCAATTTGACGAAAATTAGTGACAGTGACAAGTTACTGGTATTACTAAAAACAGTAAAAACCCAGAAAAGTAAGAAAAGAGAGATCAGATGAGAGAAGAGAGAGAAAGTAAAAAGATCTTGAGATGGTGTGAGCTGCTCTCTGTCTGTCTGCTGATGCTTCAGAATCAGCAGGAGACGCAAGATTTCAGAGAGACTGTGTTTTGTTAATTGCAAACCCCACAATTTTCCCTTTTTTTTTTTTTTTTTTTTTTTTTTTTTGAGGAGAATAAATTTAATTTTTGAATGATGGGAAATGGGTAAAAGATTATTGGCACTCCAACTTGAGATTTCTAGCAATCTCATTATCTTTCGAGATGTAAAATATTGTAAGTGGGAGTGTCGTAAGATTACAGTGGAGTGTCGATAATTTTTCTTGAGTAATTATATCTTTTGATGATCAAAAGTTTGTAAAAGTTTGGACCAAATTTCACGTTCAAGGCGGAGTAATAGATTAGAGTACTTTCTCCATGAAATTATACTACTTGTATGTGACACATTTTATTAGTCAAGAGCCCCTTTTAGAGTTTTAGTTTCCTTTTTTTCATAAATTACGAAAACTGATTTTTATGAGTTTTTTTTTTTAAATAGTAGTTTAGTGTCATGCTTTTCATAATTTTTCGAAATGTATTTTTTCTTTCTGTAATGCATGGCTAACCAAACAAACATACGTCTTAGAGGTGCATCAACTCTACAGGGGCATTTGCGCTCGTTTGAATTGATAATTTGGTATCGCTTTGTTATGAAGACCTTTTTTTAAGTTGTTACTATTCACGTGTGGGATCACCTGTTTCATTTTTCTATCCCACTCCATGAACCCGTCCAATAACGTGATATCATTTCATTATTTTATCACATGAGCAATTGTGAGTATAAACTAGGAAGTTTTAAGCTTCAATCATTCCCGACACTCAGCAATGTTGGACAATAAAAGTTAGTGAAAAGCATCAACAAAATGTCTAGTGGAGCATTGAGATCATGGGCAATGCACTCCATACTACTCCCGATTTTTGTGCTTTTGATCACGATACGTTTAGTTTACACTTCAGATATGAACATCATATTCATACTAAATGTATGCATACTGTAAATATGACTATTTGATCACGGTCAACAAGATGTTGAGTAATGCAACCTGTAGTACTGACTCTTGAATCCCGACGACAGCGAAATCGATAAATGAATTCTGTTATATGAACATCATACGTATAATGTACAATGAATGATAACCACAGTTTTTTTACTTTCGGCCACAACAACGGTCCGTTGAATAGAATTAGGTCGTGAGGATCGGAGGAATAGGAAGGTCAAGGGACTTGGAACCTAGGACACTAGCTTTCGTATCAGGAAACCACTTTTCTGCATCTGATAGTGTACTTATAAGGCCATTTCTAGTCACTTCAACAGGATAACGAAGGATGTGACCTTGTATATCATTATCAAAGGCGTTGCTTGAATAAATATTCCAATTTTGCTCGCCAATCTTGTTGAGCTGATGCATGCATTCCGATGTCTCAGGATTGTGGAAAGATTGGTGAACTTGGCACGCATGCTCGTACCATAGAGAAATTCTAAATCCGAAAACCTGACCTCTTGCTGGCTGCCTTGCTGATAAGTGGTGCGGCTGGTACGCTCCCATTGCTATCTCGGTATCCCTTCCTCCGTCCATCGATCTCTGGTTTATATTTGCAGATCCAATGATAATGTATTCGTCATCGACTGTAAAATACAGATATGTAAATGTCACTGCTCAGATCAAAGATAATTCGACGAAAATTAGTTTCCTTCAATACAGTTGCATAAAGAAAAGGCATCAAAGACCTAATATGTGAGAGTGAGGATGAGAATCAGTCCATAGATATTTTTGCAGAACCTACCTATCATCATCTTCGCATGAACATAAATCATGAAGCGCCGACTCTGCTGAGCCCTAAAATAGTCAGAATCAGTCTCTGGTGTATCCACAGGTACATATTCCCCAGGTTTCCGAACCTCTCGATTACCAAGACAGAAAAATGACAAATAGTCTCTTGGGTGTGCATCTAGCTGTTTACGTTCGATAGCAGCAGCAATGTCAGTGTACATCATCTCCATTGTCCTCCTCTGATAAAACAGTATGTCTTGGACAATGGCGCTTTCAGGTTCTCCTTCTGGCCACATTGGGATTACAACATAGACACAAAATCTCTCTCCAGCTTCTATCTTGCTGACAATCTTCAGGGACAGCTCTTTCGGTATGAGATGCAATGCTCCAACTTCCTCGGATCTTAAGTCAGGCAAATTTTCAGCTTTATCTTCAGGTTTCCAGGCATATGAACTTCCAATAAAGTACTGATTTTCAATGTAGATAAAATTCTTTGCTCTTCTGATAGCATTAACATATGCATCCTGGATACTGCGGTCAATGATACTTCCTTTATCAGAAACAAGACCGCATTTAGCAGCTTTGTTAGAATCTGAAGGAAACTCAATAACTGATCCACCATCGATTGACCGAAATAATTGAACATTCCAACTTTCATCATCCACTATGGACGATGTCACTTCTAGTGGTTCGGTAATCCTTAGGTTATGCAGCTGAGCTTTTGAGTGTAAGAATCGCTGAACTACATGATTCCTCCACCTTTGCTCAAAGTTTGTTAGCACATCCCATGCGACAGGGCCTTCAAGCCGGCAATGAATATCGTGCCAGGGCTCTCTCGGTCCACCTTTCTTGATTGAAGATCCTGAAAAGTTGGGCTGATGGAAATCATCCTTGTGAACTGTGTTCAGTGTTCTAAAAAGAGAATGATCTTGAGTGTCATATCTTCCATCACAAAGATCAATGCCTCCAACAAAACTCATGATCCTCCTGTATACACCCATACTCTCACAATCAACCACCACTGTCTTCTGATGATGGGTGAACACAGCTTCACTCTGAACTCCCTGGATTTTGCTTCTTCCTTCATCAGGTTTACGTGGGCACCGTACACAGCGCACTTTAGAGTTTTGGAAGTAAGATATGGTGTCTTCATCATGGGTTCCCATCAAGCCAAAACTTTCATGGAACGTTTTGTGAAGCCATTTTTTTGAAGTTATATCATTCCACACAAGTACAAGAACTCTCATGTCCTTCTCTTCCGCTTTCTTTTTGAGCAACTCTCCGAGTTTAAGGTTTTCTATTCCACCGGGATTTGGTCTACTAGGTTCCCTTATCAAGGTGATGTTAGTGTACACAGACCAACCAGCTACGTAAACTAAGTATTTCGCATTCACAATGGCATCAGCTATGTCCTTCCAGCAATGTTGTGGCTCATACCTTCTACCACCAGAAAGTTCAATTTCAGGTCTGAAACTGTCAGAGACATGTGCGTCTTGATACAGAGAGACTTTACAGCCCCGTCTTTGCTTGAAATATGTCGAAGGAACTCCTCCAAACTCTGGATTTTGAATGCCCTTAGACCAATTAGGATCTCGAGTGACATCAGAGAACTGGACAGTGACATGAATCTGTGAGCCTATGGGCTTACTCTTCTCATCAAGTACGGGAAGCCATCTGTTAACTCGTTGCCCATGAATAAGTTCATCGACCGACAAATGAGCTCTCCCGATTAGTGTAGCACTGATAGGATTTTCATCTTTGACTGTAAATACAATTTCTGAGACCTCATGAGCGGTATAAATTAGAAAAGACTGAGACCAGTGAGGATCTGAAGGTGTATCTTTAATTTGCGTGTGCGCAACTCTTACGTGATCCAGATCAATTGTGGCATAGAGTCTGTAGCCCATAAGCTGTAACAACAAGGTAAGAAGCTTAAAAAGCTGCAGAGCTGCAGGAGGCCTACGTCATCCAACTATAATTTGGTTGGAGGAAGAGGGTGGGGGTTGATTAGCTCTCAAATTAACATACCTGAGGGTCACAGGAACAGTACTGTTTGACTCTGTACAATAATGTTTTCCATGTCCTCTTGGGATCCCCAATACCCTAGTTCCGCTCAGGCAATGGAAGCAAAAATTTAAGAACTAAGAATAATGATAATCTTCAAGCACGATTGAGATTCAAGTAGTTTTTCCTGTAACTTCCTTCTTGATTTCTCGATAACTTAAAACATAACAGTTATTTCAACAGAGAGGATGATGAATATTCAGAAGTATTCTGGTATGCAGTTCTATGAGGATATATAAAGTACAAATGAAATTAACCAACTACATGACATAGTAGTATAGTACTCAAATATCCTCTACTCAAATAAAAAGAATGAAGTATACCCTTAACTGCGCTCACCTGTTTCAGCAAGGGCAACCCAAAACCAGTATGCAGCTTGTCAATTTCATCAATAGTGACAAAAAGAACCCCATGCAGCAGTCTCTTCATTTGTCAATTGACTCTCCTGTTAATCCCGAAAAATAAGAACCGGGAGTTAGGGGGGGGGGGATTAATAAGACCCAAAAAGACGAGAGAAACAAAGAAAGAATAACCTCAGCAGCAAATTGAAGAACTTGAGCAATCTTTCCCTCCAAAAGTACGGAATGTTATGAAATTTTCAGCAACCCAAGAAAACTGATTCCAAAATGACATCACGATCACGATTTACGATTACATATTTACATAGGAGTAGACAGACCATGGAAGATAGCCAAAGTCTATTTCAACAAGCCATCCTAGTCCAAAGTAATGGATATCTGGGAAGACGACTTCTACACATGTGCCTTATTCTAGTGAATATCATGAAATCATGATAAGAATTTGTTCTTTACTTGTCCAGAGAGTTCAAGATATACCCATACAATAGATTAGCATGCAAGAGTAACATTTCCCTACAATGGAATGTCTTTATTATAAAGATTGAAACCTTTTGAATGTATTAAGTTTGTCCACCTCGGTAACTGGTTGGGATATCTCAAATATAAGCATTTAGTCCACATGATATTACAGCAAACCCACAGTCAGATCATGATTCATAAACTTATGGTGATAGCATCTGAGTCACCTTACAAGCAAATTTGAGGGTTGAAACAGAAACTATATCTCCAACAAATACCACTATTTGTCAAAGAAACCAGAGAGTTGGAGGTCTAGAAGTTGCAAAGGCAGCCTGTGAAAATGGTGTATAAAAGTCTCTATTCTTAATCAAATCTGCTTAGGCCTGTCCGCACTACGCATTGTCAGTTTTACCTTCGCTAAATAGCAAAATCCTATCTGCACAATGTTGCAATGAAGAACATACAACTCAAGAAAAACAAAATTTAAGCAGCACCATAATCAATGGAAAATAAAGCATTACGTTGCAAGGCATTGTGATTAGGATCTACGACAAAGAAGTTGCTGTCTGATTAAAACCTAAAGGCCTGCATAGTCATGAAACTGTCAGTCCCAAAACAGATAGATAGGCAATTGATGGAAAAACCGAAGAGCAATCATCTTGCTAACTCTGACCACTTGACCATCTCATAATAAATTTTTATGCAGTATAACTCACAGTATGAAGTTTTTAGACAGGACAGGTACTGTCCGCCATTCTCAGTATTCACAACAGCAAATAAACAGACCATGACAGATTTTTAACCAAGGCTCTTATAGTTAACATACGAGATCACTTATAGCAATCCCTTTAACATTTTTATAAGGGACAAAAAAGAATAAAACACCAAGTCTTGCCTAAAATGTCCCTGATGTGGGCAGTAAAAGAACCTTGGGATCAACATATTGGGTAGAATATCCTAGAACTTCACAAAGATCAGTAGTACTTTGCTACATTGCTACAGATAATCTAATCTTCCTTCCTTAACATCATCTAGCTTAGAAATTTAGAAGTAGTTGTTCCTCAAAATGAATAGGGGAAGGAGGAGGAGGAGGAAAGAGCTTCAAATCTGCAACGTCTCTCAATCTTACTCCTGCAATTCCTCAGATGGATTACGGATTTACATAATTTTACACCAAAAAGTGGAAGGACAGAATCATATGCTAAATGAAAAGGTTCATCCTTAGAAGGCAACACATGGATATTCAAGCTGTAACAATGTCATCAACACCACGACATAGCTTTCTCAAATCACATCTTCTATACTTTTTAAACCATTGTGTACACACATACTCGAAAAGTCATACTCTGCAAGTTTAAGAGAAAAGGAGCCCTCTACCTATTAGGTTTGACAATCATAAAAGCGTTGTAAGATGGAAAAGCTTCTCGTTAGGATATTAATGTTATTGCCATAATATGTTTGAATACATCAAAGTATCAAACCTTCTCTTCATAATTCACATTTTGCGGCTTAAATACTCCAACTCCAATGGGTTTAATAGCTCCTTGGTAAAAAGTTAGCACACACTCTCTCTCTTCTATATAAACATTCTTAAATCCTATCTCGCTTGCACATGTTAGAATTGAAGAATTTGGAGCTGATAAGCTATCGGGATGATCCTGCAAATTGATATAGCAGAAAATAATTGAAATCATGGAAATGGATTATCACTGTAATACAACATAGTGACTACAACTGACGCACAAAGTAGCACTAGTTTTTTTTATACCATAAGTAAATAACTCTTCAAGTTAAATAATTGTCCCCTTAGTATAATAGTGAACATAAAATGAACGAGAAGATAGAGTTGTCATACTTTCTTTTGCAATAACAGCACGAGACTAGGTCGTAAGTATTGGAGGTATCGGAAGGTCACGAGACTTGACACCAAGAATATTAGCTTTTGTATCAGGAAAGAACTTTTCTTCATCAGACAATGGAGTTATATTCCCATAGCTACTAACTCCCACAGGGTAGCGAAGGAGGTGTCCAGGCAAATCTTGATCAAACAAATCACCAGAATAAATCTTCCAATGTTTTTCAGCAATCTTGTTGACTTCTTGCATGCATTCCAGTTTCTCAGGATACAGAAAGGATTCATGGACCTCCCCAAGATGCTCATACCAGAGAGCCGTTCTAAACCCAAATATTTGACCTTTTGCTGGAGCGCTTGCTGATAGGTGATGTGGCTGATAGGCTCCCATTGCGATCTCTGTGTCCCTTCCCCCATCCATTGATCTCTGGTTAATATTGGCAGATCCGATCATGATGTATTCATCATCGACTGAAAAGGACAGCCACATAGAAATTAATGCACATGGAACCAAAGAAGTGCATGCATTCAGAATCTAACATTTTATAAAAGCTTATTGAAGATAAAGAAGCAAGGTAAACAATGAACTGGAGTTTCGACCTAAATTGATCTGTCATAACAAAATGAGTCACAGATATCTGCATAACGGTTTGAATAAGCAATCATAACTCAAGAAAACTTTGATTGAAAAACAAAGGGCCACTCAGCCCTACATACCTATCATCATTTTTGCATGAACATAAATCATGAATCGCCTGTGGAGCTGAGCTCTGAAATAGTTAGAATCTGGGTCTGGCTTTTCTTTGGGTGTATCTTCTCCAGATTTTAGAATCTCCCGATTGCCAAGACAGAAAAATGACAAATAGTCTCTTGGGTGTGTACTTAGCTTTTTGTGTAGGATGGCAGCAGCAATATCAGTATACATCATTTCCATCGTCCTTCTCTGATAATATAGTATGTCCTGTACAACAGCGCTTTCCGGAACTCCTTCTGGCCACATTGGGATGACAACGTAAACAGAAAATCTCTCTCCAGCTTCTATCTTGCTCACAATTTTCAAGGAAAGCTCTTTTGGAATGATATGCAGCGCACCTACATCTTCCACAGGCAAACTTCCAGCTTTATTATTTTCAGGTTTCCAGCTGTACGAACTTCCAATGAAATACTGATTTTCAATGTAAATGAAGTTCTTTGCTCGTCGTATGGCATTCACATAACCATCCTGAATGCTATGATCGACAATGCTTCCCTTCTCAGTAACAAGATTACATTCAGCTGCCTTTTGAGGGGACGAAGGAAAATCTACAACAGATCCACTATCAATAGATCGGAATATTTGGACATTCCAATCTTCATCAGTTTTTGCTGATGTCTCTTCTAATGGACTTGTGACTCTTTGGTCAAGTTCTTCGATTGAATACAAGAATCGGTTTCCTACTTGCTTTTTCCACCTTTGCTCAAAGTTGTACAACACATCCCACGCTACAGGCCCTTCTAGCCGGCAATGGACATCATGCCAGGGCTCTCGAGGACCACCTTTGTTAATGGAAGACCCTGAAAAGTTTGGCTGATGAAAATCCTTGGCATGAACAGTGTTAAGCGTCCGGAAAAGAGAATGATCTTGTGTATCATATCTTCCATTGCAAAGATCAATGCCTCCCAAAAAACTCACAATCCGCCTCTTACCGTCGGGATTTTCAGAATCAACCACTACAGTCTTCTGATGGTGTGTGAACAAAGTGTTACTCTGAACACCCTGAATGATGCTTTTTCCTTCTGCAGGTATGCGTGGACATCGGAGACACTGTACATTGGTATTCTTGAAGTAAGCTATCGTGTCCTCATCATAGGTTCCCATCAACCCAAAACTTTGATTGAATGTTTGATGAAGCCATTGTTTTGAAGTAATATCATCCCATACTAGTATAAGAACTCTCATGCCCTTCTCTTCAGCTTTCTTTATAAGGATCTGTCCTAATGTAAGGTCTGCAAATTCAGAATGCTTCGGCCTACGAGGGTCCCTTATGAGGGTAATTTCGGTGTACACTGACCATCCAGCTATGTAAATTAAGTATTTTGCATTAACTATAGCATCAAACATGTCCTCCCAGCATCGCTGTGCTTCATATCGCCTACCTTTTGCAAGGCCAAATTCAGGTATAACATTTTCAGAGACATGTGCATCTTGGTATAACGAGACATTGCAACCATGTCTTTGATTAAAGAAAGTGAAAGGTACTCCTCCATATTGAGGAGTTTGGATGCCATTAGACCAAAATGGATCTCGAGTAACATCAAAATACTGCACGCTAACATGAATTCTTGAACGTATGGGCTTGTGCTTCTCATCAACTACATGAAGCCATCTATCAACTGGGCGCCCGTTTATCACCTCATCAACTGGTAAGTAGGCTCTTCCAATTAGCGTTGCACTAACCGGATTTTCATCTTTGACCGTAAATATAATATTTGACACTTCATGAGCGCAATTTATGCGAAATGACTGAAACCACTGAGGATTGGAAGGCATATCAATAACAGTTGTGCGTGCTACTCTCACCATGTCCAGATCAACTGTGGTGTAAAGTTTAAACCCCATAAGCTGCAACATAGAGTAAATCAGTTGCGGCAGCCAGGTGAACCAGCTATGAGCTAATTGTCTTTGCCTACTATCACAAAATGACCTACCTGTGGATTACACGCACAACACCCCTTCACTCTATATAATAATGTTTTCCATGTCCTTGTCGGATCTTCGACACCCTAAGTTCCCTCAAAAGTAGAATGAAAAAGGGACAGTCATGACTCGTGTAACATATGGCAGAATTTACAACTAAGCAGAACTACTAACTGTGTAAGAGCATTAACATGATAAAAACTACCCACGGTAAAATTGCCATAGACTCTAGTTAGCGTGAGTATAAAAATTCATCAGAGGCTTATGGTAGCATCATTAATAAACGATGCAAACCCGTTTCTTATTAACAAGACTAGATGAACAATTGAACATCCCAAATGTACCACCTAATTTGGTGCAGCAATGACCAGCCAATGACATCACCACACAACTGACAAGATAGAAGATGTAGAGACCCTTATAAATACACTCTTCAGACAACCATATGAGAACTACCTATTGACTGTCAAAACTACACTAAACAAAGTTAACCATGTTCTAACCATATACCATCTCCTAATTTTATGAAACACCAATTTGATTCAACTTAATTGTTTATAATTTATTATTGCAAACAGCGATTCATGTTAATTAACCTGACTCAAAATTTCATTGTGGGACTAAGGATTTGTTGTTGTTGTCGTCAATTTGATTGAAATCACTCTAATGTACCAGCCTAAGTTGTCCACGGCTTCAACCAATGGCGTCTCTAGTCTCTACCTTCATATTTGAGACCCCCCACTGTACTCGTAATTTCATGGACATGCCACTGGCTTCAACATGACAAACCATGTGAAAATGCACTGTGACAGACTGACAGGGACATGAACTCATAGCTATGCATGTACATAAAGGCTTCTATAAAGTTCGACTGCAATGTGGTTCTATATGCTTATTCATCAGTAATCAACATCTTAATTTCTCAAGGCCCTCAAGCCCTCAACATATATGCCCACCACAAACCAAACACAATCGAAATTCTAGGCAATAACAAGATGAGAAGAACAACAACAACAAATAAGTCTTATTCCCAAAATGATTTAGGGTCGGCTAACATGAATCGTCATAAGTAACCGTCTCGTGTATGTCATATAAGTTAAAGATCATTAAAATCATCTCAGAAACAAAATTAAACATACCTGCCTCAATAAAGGCAGCCCAAATCCTACATGCAACTTATCAATTTCATATACTGTGGCACTTAAAACACCATGAAGAAGCTTCTTCATTGCTCACTTGATAACCCCTACAATTAAACAAAAAACTACACAAATAAATACACACATTTAGCTAAAAAAACACTCCAATGTTGAACTAAATAAAAAGATCAAAGGGGCAAATTAAACTAAAAAAAAAAAAAAAAACATCAAACCTTTTCTGGGAAAAAAAAGGGATAGAAAGTTTGAAACTTTACAACAGTTGAAGTTTGTTGCAGAAAAACCCAGGATCTCCATATATAAGAGATGATTTAGTAAGTGGAAATTGGGCAAAATCTCCATGAATAAGACACCTTGTTGTAAAGCAACGGATATTTTTGTTGTGAATTTTTTCTCAGGTTTACTTTCTCTGATTTGGCCTTTTTTGTTTATGGGGGAAGAGTGTGCATGACGAAATAGCCTGATCAAGATTGACAAGTAAGGTACCATTGTTACACCAAAAACTGGAGGTCATAATATTGTATTTTGCTGTTTTCTGCTTTATTTGCATGCAGAATGGAAATTCTCATTGTGGTCTTTGTTAGAAAATTTTGAAATGTGGAGTGGTGGAGAAGATTAGAATGGAACATCTTAATTGGAGTAGTAATAAAGTCGAATTTAGGATTTGATATTCGGGTTTTGTAAAGTTTTGAGTTAATTTTAGAATTATAAAATTAAACTCGTTTTAGGGATTTGTTTGGATAATTTATGGTGTGTTAAATCAAATTTGAAACACGAGTTATTTCGATATGCAGTTAATGATATGGGTCGTAAGTCGATTGCAAGCCTTTGCAATTGTCGGCTTAGTGATGAATGAGAATTAATAAATGTAATACTTGAACATAAGATCGATGGCTTAAACTTGCAATGCTCTCCCCAAATTCCAAGCATGTGAGTATGTGACGAGTAATAGTCTTTGACGCATTTATATATAACATTTTGAAGTTATGAATCATATGAGTCGATCATCATTTGATAAATCTGTTCCTGTTTCCATACTAAAGCACTCTTTTCAAAGCGTAAAGTTATTCTTATTTGCTGTAAATTGAGCTAAACTTTTAAGTAAATGAGTGATCATGGGGCAAGCTAAGGTATCATTTTATGAAGCAAAATCTTGCCGAAAATACAATTGAAAGAATTGGACGAAATCGACAAAAAAAGAAATGAGAAGAAATGGATGGATCGAATCAGGGAACAGTCGATTCATGAGTATACTACTGTACTCATATTAAAATCATTTTTTTTTTTTTTTTTGGAAAACTGGAAAGAAAATTAAAATTATGGTTATGGACAACCTTACACCAAATACGTAACATTTTGAAGATGAGTCTTCAATGATCGTATGCCTTAGTTATAGTGTAAGGAAAACTTTTTAAATGACTTCATATGGCTTATTCGAAATGTACATTACTCCGTATTAATGTATTACGAAGAGCGTTTGAGATTTCCAAAAAAAAAAAAAAAAAAAAATAGTAGAGTGTTCGAGGCTGATGAATAATATGGTTCTTTATCCTGAGATTATTGCAGCGAGAATTAGTTTTGTGGAGCGATAACGATAATCGACACTCCACTGCACCCAAGTTTTCTTGTACTCCCACTAACAATATTACAAAGTGGAGTATATCTCGAAGGTAATATGCTTCTCTATCCTAAAATTGGAGCGAGAATTATTTTTGTGAAGCAACAATCGGCACTCCGTTCAAGTCTTCCAATACTCCCACTAATAACAATATTACGAAGTGGAGTATATCTCAAAGGAAATATGCTTCTCTATTCTAAAAGATTGTAGCGAGATTTATTTTTATGGAGCAATAATCGGCATTCCACCCAAGTCTTCACCAGGACCGGCCTTTAGCATAGGTGGGCTAGGCGGTCGCCTAGGGTCCTCGATTTTTGGAGCCCAATATCTGCTAATTTTGTTTACTCTGTATATAATATAAAGATGTAATTGTATTCATTAATATTTCTCTAGCCTAGTGGTTCGCATTTTGTTTTTTCTACACTTAATTAGTCTGGGGTTCAAGTCAGCCCATGCTCATTTATTGTATCCTTTTTTTTCTTCTTTTCTTTCCAATTGGACGTATTCTAGTTTTGGAGAGGGCCTCTTTTCTGATCTGTTCAATTTGTAACGAAACCGGACTTCCTTTCGTATATTTTTTCTCATTTATAGTGTTCATTTAAAAAAAAAATTTTTGCCTATGCGATAATAAAAATTACTACTTATCAATACCGTAAGACTCCTATAGTACTTAGGACCCCCTATCGACATTTCGCCTAGAGGCCCCCAAATTTCAGAGACGAACCTGTCTTCACAATATTACCGAATATATCTCAAAGGAAATTGATTGCTCGTGTAATTTTTTTTTCTCTTTTCTTTTTGTAAATTTGTAACCGGCACTACGTTGTCGTAGTTTCTATCACATGCTTTTGTTGGGGTTGACACTGATCGTACCGTACTCCTTCGGACCTCGACTGCTCAAGGACTTATGGCGATGTGGTCACAAAATGAAATAATATCATGGATAGTGAACCCGTGTGTTTAATTTTCTATAAAAGGCAGGCAGGATTGGTGATTGATCCCTTGTGCCGAGCCTAAAAAACAGTATTTGTACACAACAATGTCATAGGTGCCGAGCCTAAAAAACATTATTCTCAGTCACTATTTCTAGTATTAACCCGTCGTATTGATAACTTCGTAATTAAGAGCTAACTATCGAAATTTCAAAGTTGCTTATTTGTAATAGCACGCTGGAAATTCCAAGAACGCCCATCCTTTTAATTTACATCTCATAATCCGAACTTTTTCATATGCCTAAGTTGATGCGCGTAGTAAGCCCGGGGATTATGGGAGCACTCATTAGAAACATGCATACTCCGTATATAGGGACGTGATCTCTACTAAAAAGTTTAGATATTTTCTTCAAACAATAGGTTTTAAGTGTCCGTACTCTTTAATTTATATCCTTTTGTAATTGTAAACGTTTGACTTTAGATTAAAAAAACTAGATAGATGTACACAATCAATAATAAACTTACTTTTTCCTTTAGGGTGGACAAAGCTTTCATATTGTATCTCTTCATTTATAAGTAACTTTTTAATTGGGACCCCTACTAATTTGGAAGTATGAAGTTTTTTGTTTTTGCAAATCGATCTAGAGATAATACTAGTAGTACTATTACACCATAAACAAGGGCAGGTAGAAACTTTAAATGCGTCAAAACTATGGAGTTAGTACTCTGGTACTACTACACATGAGTGAGTGACTTAGCTTTTCTTACATTTCAATCACATTCACATACAATTATATTAAAGGTCGGTCCACACCGACAAGTCTTTTCTCATCTCTTCTTCCTTACGCACATCTTTCCTTCATTTACTCTCTCACACTCGCATTTTTCTCAGACTTATATATATAATGTGTATAATCTGCGACAAATTTCTGAGCAAATATTAAGAATAATAAGAACACCCACACCAAAAAAAAGTGGCTGCTCAATAATAATATAAGAGTACATATTTATACATAACAGAATTATGGTACATCCATCAAAGAAGTTCAGAGGCGTCAGGCAGCGCCAGTGGGGTTCTTGGGTTTCTGAAATCCGCCATCCATTATTGTATGTCAGTTATATTCCAGTACTTTCTCGATCGCCGTCTTGCGGCTCATATATATCATGCTAATTAGTCGATCCTAACTCATTCTGAAACTAACGTGTCTTCTACTCGATATATACACGTGTCTTGTCCACGTTATATTAAAATGTGTCATTTTGTTTGCACGTAATATTTGTTAACGTTGTTATTTTCGTGTCACCGTTAATATGATTGTAGGAAGAAGAGGGTGTGGTTAGGAACGTTTGAGACTGCAGAGGAAGCGGCTCGAGCATATGATCAAGCAGCCATACTGATGAATGGCCAAAATGCTAAGACCAATTTTCCAAGAGATGTGAATAGTAACAATTCACCGAGCAATATTATTGGAAATAATGATGGTACTAAGGTAAGTATGAATAATAATAATGTTGGTCATCACAAAATGGCACCATTCAACACAACATTGTCCGAGATACTGAGTGCGAAGCTTAAGAGATATTGCAAGGATCCATCTCCGTCACTCACTTGTCTCCGACTCGACACCGATAATTCACACATTGGCGTGTGGCAGAAGCGAGCCGGGACGTGTTCAGGGTCCAATTGGGTCATGAGGGTTGAACTTGGAAAAACATCATCAAATTTAACTAAAGAAAACATTTTGGTTGATGCATCACCACCACTATTGTTATCAACAGTGTCCTCTACTACTACTAATCCTACGACGACTTCTACGTCGTCGTCGTCTACGTCGATTTCGGATGCCGGAGCTGAGATGACCGAGGAAGATAGAGCTGCATTGCAAATGATAGAAGAATTGCTCAATTGGAATTCTCCAAGTATAGTAATCTAGTAAAGGATTTTTAGCTCTTAATTGACCTTGTGCACAAAATTCAACTAGCTATGCACTAAAGTCATAGCTTTTTAATTACTACAACTATAGGAATTATACCCTATATCTATCATATCACATATTAAAGTGTTTACCAAAAGGTTAAGTTATGTCTAAATATAGTACTTCAGATATAAATTTAGTGCGTCATATAGCTATAGCATTACACTTTTTCATACCTAAAAAATACTCTACAACATATAAAGGGTTGATTAAGAAAAAAAAAAAAAAAAAGACAAGGTATAGTATGTACATAGTTTTTTTTATATATCTTATATATAAGAATAAAAATGTATGTCAATGTCGAACTCTACATCATGCATGTTAGTATATCCTCCAACTTTTTTTAGGATATTGTGAGTAGATCTATAAATAATGTATCTATAATTCTATACTTCCGACAAAATAATGTCCATTTATTTGTAATAATTCCAATTTATAATCTTATATATACAACGAATGGTTTAATGTGATACATGCTTATTTTCAGTGTTAATTGTTATTCTTTAATTTCGGATAATCTCTCTAGCAGAACATATATAAAGACCTAATTTCTATATTCGTTTTTAATTTATTTTCAAGATATATATGTGTGTGATTTTTGCGAATTCGATCACACATGAAAAAATTTGATAACTTAAGAACATTTCAATTCTATGATGATCAGGCGTACATACAATTTTCCATGTCGACTTTAATTTGTCAATCGTCTTGTGGTTTATCAATCAATATGTATATAGTCAAGAAAAAGACTGCATTATCCTTAATTTTGCAATCTGATGTTAACTTGTTATTTGCCAAATTATATTGTATTATTATCCAAAAACAAAACCATATGGTTATATGTCAACCTTGCTTACACCAATTGGTTCAATAATCATTTGAAATTCATATTATGCAACCTTAATTTGAAACATAATAATCCTGTATACATCATTATCATTTCAAACATGCAAGACATAGAAATGTATCTTTCACATTTTTTATGCATGAAATATACTTAAAACAGTCATTACGACCTCTACAAACCTACTTATTATGGAATTTCTGATTGTGACAATAACATTCATGTCTTAATCTCAAGGATTACGGCTACTAACAAGTGATATATATATATATATATATGGACTGCACGCTCATGTACAAATTACAAGCTCCATTATCATCTACATATATACAATCCTTACATACATTAATTAAGCTCCACATACAATTAACAATTCATGCATAATCGGGTTTAAATACAGTTCTATTTCATGCATAATCGGGTTTAAATTCAGTTCTATTTCATGCATAATCGAGTTTAAATTCAGTTCTATTCAGTCCAGTTCTTCAATTTGATTCAACTTCATACAATTGATCGATTGAAAGTATGTATGATCTTCAACAATACACAAGAGGCATGCATGATGTCGTTGATCGAATGAAGTCGTACACTCGTATGTAGGTCATGTGATGAATATTATTATATCTCATATACAAATAGTCTCACTCTAAAAAGAAGGCATTATGATAATGATAATAGTGTATACTATATAATGTACTCATGTACAGTTATTGTACACTATAGATCAAATTGTGCAATAGTAGTAACATTTACTCATGTATTAGCTAGGCATGCCGTTACAATATTTAGCAGTCCAATCCAAATCAAATAGAAAATCGTACAGTTCTTGCACATAACGGGTTAAATTTTTTAGTGAGCTCTGGATGCACAACATTTGTGTGAGTCTGTAACTATTATTGTATACTCCGTAGAACACAACTTCATACATACGACGTTTTATAACTAACCTTATAGTCTTGTACATGTGTTCTTTTACATAATTGACGTTAACGATTCAAGGAACCCAAAGAGTACGAGCAGTTATATACGGTAGAAAATAACGACATGAGAACATGTGCTAATGTGCATGCATGGCTCCTAACTCGTAGGACTATAATACGATACTATGTTCTTTACTGCATGGTTAGCGACTTAGCGGTAGTACTCAAACATGTACAGTTGATAATTTAGTGGCAAACCTTAGATCCACAAATTGAAAGAGGCAGAAAAACAGGTCGATGAGACGACAAGAAAGTGAGCTTAGTTTTCAGGTAGTTGAGTTATTCATCAATGCTCTTTACAAATAATTTAAGTTAGCTTAGCTGTTCTAAAATGTACTCTCAATCTTATTTCAGGACACCTCATCAGTGTTTGAACAGCAACTTTACCTGGTTTAGTCTCCTTATTTATTGACATCAACTTAAGTTGACATGTCTTAATCAAACACTCCAATATTAGTTGAGCAAGATGTTGACACTCGCTTCTTTGTACTATCTCAACTCCCTCAATTGTCAGTGAAACTTCTATCAATGGGGATAGCCAAATGCGTCACCGACTCGACCCTAGCCGATCATCTGATTCCTAGCTACTGATCAATTTACGCGTTTGATTTACAATCCTCGTAAACAAGACCAATTGGACTATAGGAGAAGTGATTTAATTTACTAATGTTGTGCTGAGTTCATCTATCCGGATGAATAGCCATTATTGTTAAATTACTAGCACCTAGAAAAAAAAACAAATTGTTAGATAAGTGTCCAATATAACTGTTATTGAGGTAGGTAGATTAAGATAATTACACATGCGATTTCATTGGTGTTTATTTATGTATAATAAAGTATGATGTCCTCATGTAGTACAACTTGGAAAGGAAATGGAGACTATAAAACAGGGGGGAAAAGAAAAGTCTATTTTGGTAGAATTAGTTTTTAGTTCACCTCATCTAGTAGATTCATAGTGTTTGCCCATTTTATGAGTCATGGGACCTTAAGTCATACTCGTAGATCAGAGTTCCCACGCCCGACACCCCTAATTACAAATGCAAGGATTGAGGTTCGACTCTATTATTAGTGTGATGAGACTGTTTCGCATTTTTGGGAGGCATAATAATATAGAATACTGTGCAATATCGGCGAATGACTATGTTAATAGACATATTTTGGGTCTATTTTATATTGATATCACATGAAAGAGCCATAAGGATGTAGTTATATCTAACAACATCGTCTCTTATTTCTGATCGAAATGACCTCATGAGACATTACTTGTTTTTATTTTTATTTTTTTATTTTAAATATGAGGACAATGCTTACTTACCTCAAACCTTCAAGAAGAAGGACATCCATAAAATGCTACCTAATGAGACATTGAATTAAGTTGAAAATGATAGGACTTGGTCCCTTTGTTAGTGGGTAAGCATAATTTAAGTCTCACATTGCCAAAAGAAGGGAAAGCATCAAAGTATATGTGCATAAAATGTCATAAATTGGTCAGTAAAACTAATTCAAAGAAGAGAATATTCGACATCCAAATGATCTAAGCAGTAAAGTTATTAAATTTCAATGCCAATTTTGACACAATACGTGATCATATAAAATTCTTGGGCCAACAAAGTCTCTTAACTTGAAATTTAAGGAGAAAGTTGGCAAATTCCCACAATAGCCTTTTTTAGCTTGATCGAATTCAATAGTGAGTAGTCTGAGTACCTATATTTTTTCATCAAATTGAGGGTATCTTTTTTAAGGGATAGGGAATTAAATAATGCACTAGGATATGTATACTCTTTATCATTTTGGTTCGATTGCCTTTATACTTGCATCATTTATCGTCTTCCATTAAATACATTGTCTAGGAAAGAATACATCAACTTTAGTCTTTGGTACAAACATCCAAAATATCTCGATTTGTGATAAGGGATGTTATGAAAAGTCCGGGGAAAGATAGTACACTTGTGAGTTGTATCAATATCCCACATTGACAAAAACAGGTAAAAAAAGTACAACTTAAATCTACTAGCAAATTGCTAGAGTTCTACTGTGTAGACATAATTATTTGTCTACAACGTAAAACGGAGTTAGTAAAAATTATTTGTTTGAGTAGTAAAATTTTAATAGTGTAGTAATAAAATTATTACTATTAAGTGTCTATACAATTTACAACAACTTAGAGGAGTGCCAACTGGTTCTTTCACTAGAATACTAATGACAGACAATTCATTACATCTTATACTAAGGCCTCGTTTGGTTCGCGTTTCTGGAGTATCTGTTTGGTTGCAAAATTTGAGGTGTTAAACCCCAAGAACCCGGTAGGTATCGGGTTGCCAATTCCCTCTCCCCACTCCGGGATGAAATTGATACATTGGGTTTCAATATTTAATTAATAAATCAAATCTGGAGATTCATCGACCAACTGTACCTTCTTCAATTTCACAAAATCACAACCACCAAAAGTATTCTAAAATTAGATGCCGGCAAAAACTTTACATATCGCCATTACATATGAATCTCTGTTCAACGTTGTTGATAAACTGAAGCAAATCTATGATAATCATTAGAGCTAGTCCACAAATTGAAGTAAGATGAAGGAGAGAGAAAACACTTTTCTGGATATTTCATTTGTTACCCTTTTTTTTTTTTTTTAATAGTTTTCTAGTAAAAACGCCATTGCTATCCACTTGCTTCAATCTTTAAGTTTTTGTTTTTTTTATTAGTCATTGCTACGTGGGTGGTGAATCATGATTTACTCCCTCCATTTTATTAGGTTCTTTGCATTTGGTTTGAATATGTGAGAGGAATTCAAACCAAATGCAAAGAATCTAATGAAATGGAGGGAGTAGTATTTTTAAAATTGCTTTATCAGTTGTAAATCAGTACAATAATCGATCAGAAAAATAGTTCTACGTCTAATTCATATTTTGATTTAGATAGCCAAACACTAGGTTTTAGGAATGAGGTTCCAACCCGATACCGTGTCAACCCGATTCCTTATCCCAACCCAATAACAATACTTGAACCAAACGAGGCCTAAAGGAGTTGGTGACCAAGGAGCTAGTAGTGTCAAAATAAAGGAGTTATTTTTTTCTAAAGTTGGTAGAATTTAATATAAATGGAAAATATAAATGAAACTATATTTTTAAAAACAAGGAATAAATTATAGAGTTAATTTTCCATTTTGAATAAACTCTACCATGTAGAGTTATTTTTCAACTCCAGATAATCTCAATCGTTAGGCCAGGGTAATATTCGATTAGCTTGACTTTTTACTACATGTAACTAGTTAGTGTTTGATAATTATAACATAGAGTTCCTATTCACAATGTTACGCATACCTTAGGAGACGCTTAGCAGACTAATCAGAGTCAGGGGTGTATGCGTTTCTATGGTCGTATTTGATTGGAATTCAGAATACACCATATGACATCAAAATAAGTAAGACTTTGTAGGCGTAAACAAAAGATACCAGATATAATATTAATCATTACTCGTAACTCGTAAGTAATATGATAACTCTCTCATTTCAGAAAAAATGTATTACGAGTATGAGTGTATGACTCTCATGACCAAATTGGTTTCGCCCCGACTAAATCTTGAATCATACGGACCCTAACGCTCGACTTTGAACTATGGGCAAACGAACCACTGGGCTTCGTGTATCCAAGCCTTACAATTAATTTGGGCTGACTTGAACATCTTCACTGCTTCTAAGACCAAAGCGCCAATTTCATTTTTTTTAGTAAATCCATCAAATTCTCCCATCTTCTTCGTGAAGTTTTGAGGGAAGAACGAGAAAATCGAAGCAAAATAATGTTGCTGGCAGTGTTGATTTCCAACTCTGAGGGCAACATTCTTGTCGAAAGGTACAATCTTTCTCCTCAAATTTTGACGATTACTTGCTAAACAATCTATTATGCAAAAATCCCACTTCTCATCTAGCTTAATTTTGTGTTATTAGCTCAATTTTAGCTGCAGTTTTCTCTTAATTACATGGTTTAATTGCCCAGATGTTGTTTTCTGATGATCTTGTCTCTGAATTTAACAATTTTGATCAAACTTTGTTGAAAGTTGTAATCTTTATCTGACTTTTTATTCCTAATTTCTATTGAAATGTTGATTAGATGTGGGTAATTCTTCTTGCTGCTTTGCCTGTATAGTACGCAATGAATTTAGACTATTCAAACTGAAATGGGAACAAAAATTTGGGGTTTTCAGCCAATTTTGAGATCTGGGTGTAGGATTTTGTCCGCTGGGTAGAAATGATCTGTTGATAAAATGCTTAATTTGGGGATAAATTCTGATTACTTGTGAAATTGTTGGTAATAACGAGGAGGGTTGAGCTTCTATGATTTGACCATCGATTTTCGTCTATTTCGTGAATTAGTTGTAATTTTCACAGAATCATTTAGCATTGTGATCGCGCTTGTGTTTCAGGTTTAATGGAGTTCCATCAGAGGAGCGGCTGCATTGGCGGACGTTCTTAGTTAAATTGGGTGGAGAGAACCTTAAGGGTGCTAGGAGTGAAGAGCTCTTTGTGGCTTCACACAAGTATGTGGCACTTGGTTGAGTTCGAACTTTGATCTTATATGCTGTCTGCTCATCATTTTCTTTGCTTAATCTTTGCTGCTTTTGCCTTATTCATTGTTGAATTAGAAATGCTGATAATAAAGAGTGTTAAGCTTGTCCCAATTCCTGCTTTATGGGTAGCCGGGCACTTTCATAAACCAATACTCACATTAGAAGCTGAGATTAGGATACTTGTTGGCAAGTTCGTTGTAGCTTGCCTTTCAAAACAAGTTCTTTGTAGCTTAAATCTGGTGTTAAGCTGTGCTATACGGAGTATAGAGGATCGTCAAAACTCTAAAGCATCTCCATTTAGCTTGAAACTGGTGTAAAGCTGTGCCCTGCAGAGGATTCTCAAAACTCTGAAGTTTCTCCTGCTAATTAATTAAGGGGAGACATAATTCCAAGGGCAAAACTTATATTGGTATGTGATGGATATCCACCGTACCTAAATTTCCCTGAATCGCCTTAGCAATAGAAATTTGTTCCCCGCTAATAGAGGGATTTTTTGGGAATGCCTACTCCTTTTTTCCCATGGAAACAGCACAGATGCCTCATGGCATTATAATATGTTCCTTAATTACTTGTTATCTTGTAAAGTGAAAGGGATACTGAGAACTCTAAGATATACTCCTTGCATACCTTTATTCATGTTGTTATCTTTATTATGACTGACTTCATCGGTGGGGATGGGCAGGACCTCTACTCATTCACCATTAATTCATCAAAGAGTTAGATGTGTCAAATATGTTTTAGATTTCTCATGCTCTAGATGAGCTGTATTTTCTTAAATTCTTCCTGTCATCCCCTAGGTTTCTTTAACCTGATACAATAATCGAGGTTGAATAATTTTCCACGTCGATGATACTTCTCCTTGTGAAGTTTTTGCCTCTGTTATTTGCTACTCAGTCACAAAAAGCATTATCCTCATAGGGTTGTCCATGCCATTATTAATATGAGGTCTTCACAATTTTGTGCAATATGGCTTGGATGAGTTCTGCTCTGTATGTCATAATGAGGATACTAGATACCACTAAACCTTATGAGTGAGGTCCCACAGAATTCTTGGTCACGGGATTTTGGGACTACTGATGGGGTTTTGAGCCTGGATTCTGATGAGCTTTATAATACCGTTACATTGGAAGAATGAAGACACGGACTGATGAGTTGTAACCTGTAATGGGCATAGCTTGAGTTAGATTAGTGTCTGAGAAAATTCAAGGTGAGGGGCTGGAAATGGCAAGAGAGAGTTTCAGATAGAATATAATGTGTGCTACATTTATGCTAGAAGTCATCTATACAAGTATTTGCTTTCTGAATGCGTTTCTATGTTGTCATATACTCTCACTGAGCTTTAAATTATTGATCACTTTTTCATTTTGGTTAAAGCTGTACTAGTATTCTCATTTGCTCATCAAATTAGGTACTCTCTAGAATAAAGTAAAGACTGACTGGAGAGTGTGGAGGAAGTATCTATTGTATTTTTCATGATATCCTTGTAAGTGAGCATACTACATCTTGTCTAATGGGGGAGACTGGAGTCTGGAGAGTTAGCCGCTATGCGAATAGGTGTTCTTTATCATCCATCATCCATGTGGAATTTTCTAAACTAACAATGATGAGTCCAAAACATAAGAGATACGCAAAGTCCATTTAGCTTTCTTAAGGATTTTGATTGGACTCTTATATATTGGCTCCTACAGTTTAAATAAGAATTCCTTTTTTTATGCTGCTATTATATCTGAATTACTCTCTGTTTCCCTTATGAAGTGGTAGAGCATGTCATTTAGGTTAAGTCTTACTACGGACTTAGTAATGGCACAGGAATGATCATGTGTTCATGTCCATTCTATGAAGGCAGCATGTAGTATACACAGAATATTAATGCCACTTTTAATTAAGATGTCATATGTTTGAGACTTATTCTTCGCTTCGTCAAAAAAAAAAAAAAAAGACGACGACGATTATTCTTTGCTTCCATCATTTTTCACCTCCTTCGCTATAGAAGTATATCAAATGATATCTTTACATATACCTGTCTACTGGATCAAGCAGGATAGATTATCACTCATTGCCTGACTTCTCCTTTTCCGATTTTGAACAGATCAGTTTATGTCGTATACACGGTGCTCGGGGATATTCATATCTATCTTGTTGGCAAGGATGAGTATGATGAACTTGCTTGTAAGTGTGTATCTTTTCTCTCAGTGGTGAACACGCATGGCTGCTCCTTCGTTGATTAATAATACACTGCACTGAATGTGATACAGTCATTTTTCCATTCTCTCAATGTTTGGGAGGTTTAGTTGTTCTTGATAGTATGCATAATCTTTCACATAGTTTGCATTGTGATTGACAAATGACAATGCATGTATGATGTACCTCACCATTGGTTGTTGCTCTTTCCCAGTGTCGGAAGTGATTTTTGGCATTACCACAACTCTGAAGGATGTATGCGGGAAAGTGCCTAATGAACGTCTGTTCCTGGACAAGTATGGAAGAATCTGCTTATGCCTCGATGAAATGGTTTGGACGGTAAGACATGTTCTCTTATACCATATGTTACCAACCAACTAGTTTTACTATCCACATTCCACAGTAGTGTTTAAAATTCATTACTCGGCCACACCTATACTCAACTACGTGTGTGTTATTTCAGGGAGTTATGGAGAATACAGATAAAGAGAGGATCAAAAGGCTTGTGAGGCTGAAGCCGCCAACTGAGTTCTGAATAGTGATTACTGAGAAGGTGGTATTACGCAGAAGTCAGAAGACATACTGTGATGTTTGTAAATTGTGCATTTCTGTACCCTCATTGTGACTGGTGTATCATAACTCAGAATCTCAGATACTACCATCGTGTTACTAGACAGTGATTGGTTTGGCATTCGTGGGACCTGAACTATATCTGGCTCATTCTAGATGAGTACTGAGTACATGTTATCATTAATGCTTGATTCGAGTCTCTGACCAGATTTATCAATGATCATTCTCAGCTTTTGTGTCCAACACTACAGCTTGCACAGGTATATTCCGATGAACCCCAAAAAAAAAAAAAAGAGAGAGAATGATAGATATTCAGACTTGAATGTACGGTTTATCTTTCCTGAAACCCTTGAGACAGTCATGAGGCTTATGCAGTTCTGCAGACATCGGAATTTTCGATCATATCTTCCATTACTACTACTACTACTACTACTACTACTACTACTACTACCAAGGGGGAATTCAGAGATAGGAAAACCCTCAAAAGAGATGTGAGAATTAAAAGTCAGGACACCCAAACCCTCAAAAGAGATACGAGAATTCGAAGTTAAAAGACACCCCTCAGAGACACGATCATCTCCGCATCCACTTCAAAAACCGAGTGAAGCCAACACACCACATAGCTAGAAAGATCAGGCAACGCCAACATAAATCACAAAAGCACACAAATTGAATCAATTCAGTCCATCCAATCCAACAAATTAACCAAAATGTCGACTCATTAAATCCGAAAACAATGGTACTATCGTCTCAAATCAAATTAACAACCAATAAAAATACAAAAAAAAAAAAAAAAAAAAACCCAAAACCTAAAGACAAAAGCTCTAATCTTTATAACTTAACCTAACTAACTAATTATTCCATAATCAAAGGGAACAAACCAGGAGTATAGAGCGAAATCTGTTCAAAACTGCGCTGTTTCGGCTTATAAACTTGCTTAATACTCCTACTCTTAAGATTATAGCAGTACAATCTACTCCTAGTCTTATTACACAGCACAATCGTCTCCAATTTCTCCCTTTTTTTAACCACATCATCTTCATCATCACGGTAAAAATAATAATCACAAAACGGGTAAACCAAATCCCTGCTCATCCCTGTCATAAACAAATTGTATTTCCTCACCCAATTGAACCCACCCTCGACCACATTGTCGTGCAACACCCATATCTCCATTCGAGGCGGCCGCGAAAAGTTGTCTACCGCGCAGACCGCACCTTTAAACTCAACCAAATACATCTGATCGTGTAACATGACTTCCCCTGCGTTCCCTTCTGGTGGAGGGATTAGGGTGAAGGTTTCTTCCTTGTAGGAGAAGCAAACCACGAATCCTGGCCCGTTGGCTGCGGTCCAGAAGAAGCGTCCGTCTACCATGACACCGAATTCCCGCACCGGGGACGGGACAGGGGAGGTGATTTCGCGCCATGGAGTTGACCCGGCTTGACCCGGCCCGAATTCGAGGAGCTCGGCTTTGGTGTTCGAGATGTTGACTAATGCGAAACGGTTATCGCGGTTGAAGTAACCGAATGCGCCGTGGGAGGTGGAGGGTAACGGCGGGGAGAGGCGGAGGAATCGGTTGGTGGAGGGGTTGCAGAGGTAGAAGTAAAGCTTGCTGGAGAAGCAGGATAACGGGGAGAGGTGGTTGGAGGAAGGGAGGAGGCGGAGGTCGGTGTCGGTGTACGGGGTGAAACCGTTTCGGATAGGGTGGGTGGCGACGGGGGAGTTTGATTCGGGTCGGAGGAGGGTGAGGGAGGCGGGCTTGGTGGAGAGGAGGGCGGGCCGATCGGGGTGTTTGACGGGCTCGGAAGGGAGGTGGCGAAGGATGAGGAGGAGGGTTGGAGGGAGAGGCTGCGGCGGCGGGAGGCGGTGGCGGAGGGATGGTAGGAGAGGATCGGTGGCGATGACGGTGTTCCAGAGGTGGCAGACGGAGCGGCAGCGGTAGAGATCGGTGGTTGGGAGGCGGGCCCACACGTGGACGAGGGAATCTAAAGGGAGGCGGCCGTTTGTGGTGGTGGTTTTGTGGTCGGGGATTTTTATTATTATTTTATAGGGAGATGTAGGGAATTGTTGGGACTCTTCTTGTTCCTCCTCCATTTGTTTTGATTGGGGACAGAAAAATGTTGAATTGGAGAGTTTGAAGGGGTTTTTTTTTTTTTTATTTTATTTTATTTGGAGGATGGCATTTTATAGTGATGGGTTGACTTGGGGTTGGGTAGTTTTATTATGTTGGGCTATGATGATGTTATTATAAGGCCAATAGTTCGAGATGGGCAAAATGTAATGGATCCAACTGATTGAATTAGATTTGGCAAAACTGATACGACTTGAAAACGTAACCTAAATAATCATACCCGACCTGAATTTGACTTGCAATCCTTCTCTTCTGATGCAAAGATGACCTATATTTGACTTGACCCAAGATTGGACTAGACCAAACCTGACTCAGTCTGACCTAGATTCAATTAACCTGAATCGCAATAACGATCACCAAATTTGTAAACTAGATAGTAAAAAGTTGGGTTTGTTCGATATCACAGTCGTTTTCAGTTTTAGGTTTTTTTTTTTTGCATGAATTTTTTAGCTAACTAAGTTACAAAATTAACTTTATTTGTTTGGTTATATAATAGACGTATAGAAAATGAAAACTGACAATTGAAAAGTGAAAACCACTTTTTATAGTTTTTAAAAAACAAGATTTTGGTTTTCATAAAAACTAGAAAACTGAAAACAGAAAACAGAAAACGATTACAGACATGCCCTAAGATACGGCCTAGGTGGAAATTCAATAAAAGCATGATTCTCTAATTAATGTATTTTTCTCAATAACTGATAAAACCGCGATTTTTTTTCATTAACTTGTTGATACGGCCTATGGGGAAATTCAATCAAAATAAATAAAACAACTGATGGCCAGCCCTACAAATAGGAAGCAATCCTGATGTTGAGCTTTTGGTCTCAGGTACGGATCGGTTTGGTCCGATGTTAGACCGATGCCTAGCCCCTTCCTTGAATGCAAAGTTTGTACGGCGAAATCCAAAAAGAGGTTCTCTCCTTACCTGGTGGATGAACAAGTCGACATAGTTCAAAACTTGCAAAATATGGGTAGCCAGTCCAACTCATTCAACCAATTCCAGGTCATCGTTACGCAAAAGACTAAAACCAAACACATGCATCACAGGCTCAATTTGCACAGTTACAACCAGAACCAAAAACGCATAGGGTGTTACAGTTGACCTTACAACAGTTAGTTACAACCTAACCACTTCAAACACTATACCACTATCAGATTGATAATTTGAATCTACACCCTCGTGTCTCAAACGCTCCGATGTATGTTCCAAAAGTATAAACCAATGCCTTAACAAAAACGAGTAATAATTTGAAAGGATCATATACTCGGACAATATCTCGATACCACCCTTAAAAGACCGGATGTACAAAGCTCCATCCAATGCTGACAACGCCCCCCCCCCCCCCCCCTCCCCCCAAAAAAAAATAAGTGCCTATCTAGGAAAATTGGACACAACCTATACAAAGGGACTACTTGAACACTTGGGAAACCATGAGAAAGTGTAATTCACACAATATACGTCCAAGAAAATTCAATAGTACAAAACAGGCACAATGGTACAAGGACTACAAGAATACTCGCCTCCCGCAAAACCTCCACCCTAACAAAATCACATTTAGGTGCTCATACCCCCTCTCGTTCCTATTACCCGTTCTTCACTATAGAGTGAATGAAAATAAGATCACAGAGAAGTGTGATACAATATTACAATGTAATATCACGGATAAATTTTTTATAAGAACATAAAAGCAATTAGCTACAGGCTTGAGATAACGAATCAGATGGGATTGTAGTAGTACCCAGCAGGTGGCTGCATCATCCCGTTTGGTGGCATTCCGTATTGCATCATCTGATTAGCCATTGGCATCATCGGGGTAGTACCGGGGGTGTAGTAAGCTGGACCACCGATCTTTCCCAAAGATGATTGACCCTGCATTCCGTTGTTTGCATATTGTTGCCAAACTACCTGCTCTTGGACAAGTAAGTGCTGTTTCTTCTCCAAGTCGGCCATCTGTACATATGCTGGAGGTGGAACAACTAAGGATGCTGCAAATGGGTCTCCTCCCACTGTGGTGACTGAACCATCTGGAGCAGGGAGTGCTAGCACGGGTGTTGTTGTCTTTCCAGGCAATGCGACACTGCTGGCACTTCCGCTCATCTGGGTAGCGGATACATGCTGCCTGACGATCCCTTGATCATACATTCCATTCAAAAGCAAGGGATCTAATCCACCACCCAAACTTGCCTTCTGGTGTGATAAGTGACTAGCTGTTTCCACCAAGGCGAGCTCCCAATCTGCTTTACCTGCTTCAGCAGCCGGAGTTTGCCAAGCAGAAGTGACTTCTTTACCATCTGATGCAAAAGTCTGCCATGATCCGTTGGTGTTGCCACCAGGTCCATCAAACAAAGCTAATGCAAACTTATTGCCCTGCGCATCAGCTGTTTCTCCCTCCTCCCTAAGATCGACCAAGTCCCCTGCTACTTCTGCCTTTGGTTCAGGTACAGGCTCAGGCTCTGGAGGTGGAGGAGGGGTGAAGCTTTCTGGAGCAGGCAACGCTTTGATTTCGTTCATATCTTGAACTGGCTCCTCCACTTTAACTGGTTCAGGTTCTGGCTTTTTCTCAGGGCTCTTAGGCCTTCTGGTTCTGTCCCTCACAAACTCCTCCAAGGTCTCCAAGAGTTTATCAGTGATCCTCTGTACTTCTGGAAACTCTGATGACCTGGCAACGCCGGTGTCCTTGCACCAATTATAAAATGCCACAAGCTCATCTATCTGCTTTGCAGCACCAGCATAAGCGTCAAAAGCCTTGACACAGTCTGCATTCTCCATGTCGAAAAATTTGTCTAGTATCACAGCTAGAACCTCACAGATATCTGCATACAGCTTGAAGCTCTCCCTTGCAAGAGGGTACAATGCAATGAGGAGCATTCGGCAGTTTTTTGCCAATCCCGTGGGTCTGCAAGCCAAAAACCGATCCAAAAGCCTCTGCAAAAGAACCATCTTGGCAAATATTCTCTCAGGCGTCCACTCCCTCAACGGAGTAACAGCCTTGTTCTCCTCTCTTCCATTCGAGTCCCCAACATCGCCAAATGATCTTGACCTCCTCATCCTCGGTTCCTCCCTAGAATCCCCATACTCATCAAATCGACTTGGTGGAGACCTAAACCGATCATCCCTCGGCTCATACCTCACCATCTCGTTACCCTGCCCACTGCCCCCACCACTCTCCCTACCCCCCATCTTCTTATCAAACAACATCAACTCCAATTTCTGATCCAAATACAACGCATAGGTCCTCACAAACGCTGAATGGTCCCATGAATTCGAGTGAGCCTCATCCTTAAAATCGGACATATTCAACAACCTCGTCCCCCTCCTAGTAGCATACAACAACTCCTGCTGAAAAACAGGATCCCCATCATTCATCAACCTATGGACCAACATCAACGCCTTCAAAGCCACAACCCAATCCCTCGTCTTCCCTAACCTCCTAGACACGGAAGTTATACACGCATTGACATACATTCTATTATACGACGTAAACGTGATTATCCTCCTTATATACTTCTCATCAGCCGGCTCATCATCATGGCTCGTCGCCTTGACAATCGCCACCTCGAGCTCAGGCGCCATATCACTCGACACCTTAGCGAGACCGATACTCGTCTGATCCTTAATCTGCCCCACTGTTTTCCTTATACTCGGCGCCATCTTTCCCCTCTCCTCTACACCACAATCAATCTCACTCTCGCTCTCGCTCCAAAATCGAATTACGCACCTAAATTAACACCAAAATAACCCATCAAACTCAACAAAACTTATTAATCACGCCTCTCAAATTTATGTCTTAGGTTCAATTATATGATAATTTCGAATAAAGTGTTGAACTTTGTCTCTAAAATTCAACTAATCAAATTAATTAAACCAAATCCAATTGATCATACTTATCAAAGATTAAATCACATTAATTAAAACATACATTGCAAATCTTTGTCCATTAATTTGCATCTCATATGCTCAAATTAATCAAATAAATGATTACGCACAATTTTATTTATGTCGGTCCATTATTTCGCCCAATTAATAACTTTATTATACAAGATTTAAACTTTATTATACAAAAATTACTCCTAGATAAATTCCAAAGCTAAAATTAAATTAAAATCAGAGCTAAGAATAATAATAAGCTAAAAATGGACATACCAGGGTGGAAAAAATCACCGATCTGGACAAAACGACGTCGGATCCGTTGACTAAAAACGACAAAAACGGAATCTCCGATGAGATCGCAGCTCGATCCAACGGCCAACGTTTACTCTCTTCACTATATTCTCTCCGATTTATCAGAAATGCGAGATTCAAGCGCACACCGAAAATTAAAAAAGGGGCAAAATTAAAATTGAAATAAAAATGAAGCTATTATTAGTTTAAAATAATAATTTTAATTATTCCGGGAAATAAGGGAGGTTTTGGGAATTTTGTTTTTTGGTATGGAAAAACAAAAAAGAGGAGAGAGAAAATGAAATGGAAATGTTTTACAGAAGAGGAAAGACAAGTATAATGAGGGAGGTGGGAGATGACGGTGCGTGTGTGTTTATTAGTGTAGATTAGATTAGATTAAATCAGATCAAAAAGTGGTTGAGTTTATGATCATTTGATTTCATCTCAGCCGTTGATTTTGGATCCTGGAAATATTAGGTATTGTCGGAGATTGTTCGTGTGAGTCTTACGCGCTATTTCTTCTTGCCTTTTTTGCGCGTTTATTTAATTGTTTTGATCTGAATTTTCCAACTAATAAGACGATTTGTAGTCATTGAGAGTGGAAGGGTAGTGTACTTGTCAAGCTATATTGATTAACGATTACGCAGTAGTAGTGTTTAATATGACGAGTATGGATTTTCTCCTGTCATTTCAGATTTTAGTGAGATATACTCTCGTTTGGTAAGTGATAAGAGATTTGGAGAATATAACAATAACGTAACGGTAACCGTAATGCAATAATATGATTTCGTAGTATATGGAAGTAATGAAAGTGCAATGTAGAACTATGGAAAATACGAGTTATTGAATGAGTTTAAAAAGTAAAAAGAGATACTATAATGTAAAAATAACGACGAACAAATGGAATGCGTAAAAAATGCTAGATACGTTACTATATTATAAGTGTGTAATCATTGCATGTTGAAAATATATGTGCAACAATCAAGTTGAAGTCAAAATGTCATTTTCGACACAAGAGAACTCGATAAGACGACTTGTGATGAAAATTTTACCTTTATATTCATGTCACAAATAATCTAAAAGTTGTTTGAAGTTCAACTTTGAAGATATCAAGTTTGATATGCTAGTGATCATGCATTCGACATACAATACAAAAAAAGGTACTCATATGAATCAATGATTCTATGGTCATTACCGCTTGTGGTAATCACCATAAAAATTATATTTTAATACAATTGTAAATGTTAAATTAATATTATGCTGAATTTTTTAATTTGGTAAAATAATCTTATGAAATACAATATACATTTTTATATGTGTTTTTTTGTGGTGTGTTTGGAATTGAATGGATTCGGCAAAGTAATATAGTTAGTTTACCACAAGCTAAGCCCAGATTATGTACATAAACCTTCACACACATATGTAGTATATAATTGCTTAATCATTAAGAAGTACATGGGGAAGCAAGTAGAAACATCTAAACAACGAGGGGTTATAAAACTTGTGAATGTTGTGATCTGATCATCATTCTTTCGATTTCGACCACATTGTTAATAAGGGGCCGGATGTCTTGGTGAAGACTCGGAAGATATATCGCGATACGTTCGATCATCACCGATTGTTGTTGTTGATACAAATACGATTATGGTTAATTCACAATTATTTATATAATTAACTATTCTATCATGACCGGATTGGAATAGAGGATCTGCATTGATTACTTATGTCTGATTGTCTGGAAGAAGCCATTAATGGCGGCATAGTTGCGTCTTTGCTGATGATGTTCATTTCATTCATAAATTGAGCTATACATTGTTACAAATTATAGTAATCATGTAAGGTTAATCTAGCCGGAAGATTGCTCTACACTAGATGAAGCAAACCAATAACTCAAACAATGTTAGTTAACTTCTTGAACCATTAAAATTTTTAGACAAACCATTAATTAGGAGGTTTCTAGAGCATAAGCATGGTAGCCGTAGAGAGAGGGAAACAGGGAAGGGGAAACCCAAGTCTACAATACCAATTCACCATAAGTCCAAACATTTCCTTAGTATGACAATATTTTCTAATATATTAATATTAGATATTCTATCTATATTTTAATTTAGGAAAATAACAAATTCTATTAAAATATTAATTTCTTATGGTGATTACCATTAGCGGTAATGACCATAGAATTTTCGCATATTTAAGGGTAATATTGCAAAAGGATGAAACCCCTATGATTTTATATTAGAGTAATTAGACTTGATGAGGTGTGCTTATAAAATGAGAAATATACACGCATGAAAGCAACATTGTACAATTCGTTGCCTTAAAAAAAACATTGTACAATTCGTATGTACAGAAGAAGACTTCGCTTTTGTCGGTGTGCGTAGCGTATCCGTTTTAGTATAGAGGCTTAAGGCTTTCATCAGCTACTTCGTGCATCAAGTCATGCTCTTCAAGTCCTCATGTTATTATTCAGAGTATTCCTTAGCATAAATAAATAAATAAAAAAGAAGCAAAGAACAAAAGTCAAAACTTTACTGTTCGAGATGATAAAAAAAGTAAGATTATTAAATCCAAATAGAGAATGAGACACATCGTATTATTCTCCAAAACGAAATATTTGAAAACAACTAGTACAAATTATTTTTAATAGAATGAAAATTATTATTAATTTTTAGTCCATATAATACAATAAAAAATAGATTGAAATTATTTAAAATGATCGAAACTCAGATTATTTTCAACCAACTTAACTATGTTAACTTCTATGAAAATGCAACAAATAATGTAAAATTTGAGTTGACTAGGACTGGCACAGTCGTACATAAAATGTGAATGTCTTTGTTAATCTTCCAATTTAGATATTAGAATAGTACAAACATATATATCATCAATTGGTCGCGTGGCCTAATGGATAAGGCGCTCGCCTCCGGAGCGGGAGATTGTGGGTTCGAGTCCCACCGTGATCGCTATTTTACTTTTCACATTTTTGGATGAACGGAATGCGTATGATCCCTCTTAGCTTAACCCTGAAGATTACTTGTGTATGGGAACCTGAGTATTTGTTCAGAGCTGATGACAATGGAGAGTAAGATTAAATTCAATGACATTTAACTTGAAATTTGGTTGAAAATTCTAGGAATGAACAATTTTTATATGCTTATTTACGTTTTGTCTTAAGTTCGAATTCCCTTTCCATCGATGTATTTGCCATTGGGTTTCATAATTACTATGTTGCTCAAACACGGGTACATATGTCTCCAAGTGACTGCTATCTCGACATTTTTACCTAAAAATGGAGTGTCTGAGTTTCCACGTAGAGTCCCAAGTGTTGGACTCGAATATTGGGGGACAACTGAAGAGTCCAAGCTCCATAGTGCCAGTAGTGGTAATCAGACGCAAGTGGGAAACAATCTTGCGTTGGTTTGGAGTCTTGGAGAGTTAAGTAAGCAGTAGTCATGACAAATTAGGTTTGCTAGGTTCTGGTTCAAGCTAGCCAGATTCTATCGACCTAGAACTTGTGAGCTAAGTTAGAAATTGTTCTATGCCAAGGAATGGTTGTTCACTTGGTTATCATGTCACTTCATGTGTTTTGATCTATGCTAAGGGAAAACATCTTAAACCGGCCGTATAGGGAGTTTGCGGTGAACAAATTTATGTTCTGATTCAGAACTATCATTAATTGATATCCAAATTTCTGATGGTCGTTATTACATCCAGTCATCAATGTGTTGCATTAGGTCGCTGTAACCTCACCATATTACATGTACAAGTTTTTAAAAAAGGCTAATATAATCTTTGAAATAAGCTAATCTTCGAATTTTACAATATGGGACTGACTTTTCAACTTTGAAATAACGTATTCCTCGTGTAAGGTATAAGGAAATAATATAATTTCCTAGTACATATTATTGTTAATATTGTAAATCTATATTTTAGGATAATTATCATCTTGTTGTATTATCTTTATATTGTTACCATACTTGTAGGATTTAGTTGAGCTAATATAGGAATGTAATTTATAGTGTTTACACCTAACCTATTGTATAAATACTCATCATGTATCATTAATGAAATCAAGCTTTTATCTTATCTCATACTCTCCTACTCAACATGGTATCAGAGCATAGATCCTATGCTCCGGCCTAACCCTCTGAAAAGCTTCAAACCCTCGGCCACTCTACATCCCGGCCACCCTCACAAACTCGGCCACCCTCTTCTCCGGCCACCCCCTCTCACTCTCCAAAACCATGGCCAAATTCCTCCAAAACCATGGCCACAACTTTCCTAAAACTCTCAAAATCACCTTCCTCGAAATTCTCTCATAACTCCAAATCTGACGCTCTAATCACGATCTCCACCGTTCAGATCGAAGACCCTTATGTCATGAACATGCTCGTCAAATTTCGTACGAATCGGACCACGGATAACCACCCGATCGTCGACTTGATCATCATCCTACATCAAAATCCGGGATTTTTTGGTGATCTCGGCCACTCTCCTCTATTTCGGCCACCATCTCTACTCCGGCCAGTGGCCACCATCAAGCTCCGACCACTCTCTAGCCCTGCCGACCCTCAAGCTCCGGCGATCCTTACGCTCTGGCCACCCTCATCTCTTCGGACACATCAACTCCTACCAAGGTGACTCTCATTTGCTCTTTATTCCTGATCTTCTAATTTTTTTTTTTTTTTCCTCTCTGATCTCTTACTTGCAATCCAAAAGCTCTCATCACTCTCATATTTACCCACAGCTTTCTCTAGGAACTGATCAATGCGGAAAAGGTGAAATGGTGTCACGGAGCTAGCTTCTGTAGTACTGTTGTGGGGGGTCGAGCAATCATAAGCGAGACACTATCATGAATCAAAGCCAACCTCAATTTACGACATCACATTAACATCCCAGCATAGACTTTAATACGTAATAACAACACACTGGCGCAAGCACCAAAAATAAGCAACAATAAGCATTCAACAGCTCTCAGATTTAATATTCACAAACAAAAAGCCAGCTTATGCTGTGTAAATCCATAGTGATAAACTGCTAAACACCACAGCAACACAAAATTAACCTTAACAAAAGTAACATTTGGAGTAAAAAAACTAGCTTTTTAGTTTTATTTTTGGAAATTTTTTAGGAAACCATCTCCTACTTTGTTCATTTTTTGGGAACCACATTTAAAAAAAAAGTTTGTGTTGAGCCACAAAATAAAATACAAAATGAAGGGTAGTACCACCTATCCCTAGATGACCCGGTTTTTCTACCGGATTTGTCCTACGTGACTGTCGGACCTATCCTACGTGGATTCCACCTAGATAAATCAATAATGAAAAAAATAAAAAAAAAATTAAAAGAGAAAGGGCTAGCTTCCTCTTTACTTTCTCGCGCACAATTATATGGACGCACCCACGTACCAGCGCTCTCTTCCGAAATGAAGAATGTAAAATACTCCTACTCCGTATCAAACATTCGGTGCTCAAGATTATTGGCATTTTCCAATTTTCAGGAAGTGGTCTACATACAAGCCGGACATTACGAAGGCTACCGTGCTGATCGTTTTTGACAATTCCGAGAGGTTTGTTTCGTAACCTTTGCCAGTTGAACTAGATGATATTTGATTTCGCAACTTAGTTCTTGTAGAGTAGTTTAATCCTCAAATTTGTTATCGACCCTTTAAATTATTTCATCAGGAGTTTTGTATTTTTTGGTGGAAACTGGTGAAGTTTTTTTTTTGTCAGAAATTCAATATTTGGCGTTTGATTGTTGATTGTTGTTAAAGTATTAAAACAATTATCGGACCTTAGCCATTAGCTTAAGCTTTTGGTCAGGATGGTTCCGTAACTGCATGCCGTTTATAAACTCCGTTTAGCACTCAACAAGCATAAATTAGTAAAAATCTAATCGCAACAACAAGTATATAAATTAGACAACAATAATCAAACTCAAGTTGGTAATTGAACCTAGCCATAATAAGGCCTAATTATATGAATCTAAAGACTTGAAAATTTACGGATTAAATCATAGAACTAGCATGTTATGGTTCGACCAAACCATAAAAAAAGACTACTCACACATATCCAAATTAACAACAACAATAATAATTGAATTGAAAAACATAATTAAAGAAGTGTAGAGAAAGAATTGCAATACTGTGATGGTCTGAATAATACTTTGCATAATAAAGAAAATAAATCTCCGAATCTGGTACAAAAATGCTTGAATCTTGAAATAAAGTTGGATGCAGAAAATAATGAAATTAGATACGGAGTAGATAGTACAAGGGTTCAACTAGGTATAAATAAATAGGAGGTTATTTTATAATTTCATAAAAGAAAATAGGAAATAAACCCCCAAAATTAGAATAAAGGAAAATCCAGAAAAAATCAACTTGTGCATTTACATGAGTCATGCAACACAGCGCACGAGCCGTGCCCGGATCAGCGGCCAATTCGTGTTTATGCACGAGTCGTGCAATTCTAGCACGAGTCGTGTAAAACTGCTCCGACAGTCCAACTTCAAACGCCTCTAATTTCTTCGTTAGTTATCGAATTAAGGCGTCCGACCACTTTTTAGAAAGCTAAGACCATAATCTTTCACCTCCAATTGGCTTCACTTCAAAATTCAAAGTGGTTTGGCAGATATTGAGCTCCAAAGTTGGCACTGCGTAAAAGACTTCAATCACGCATCTTCAATACTCCAAAATTTTTCTTTTTATGTCCTGAAAAGCTCAAAAACCAACAACTATACCAAGGACGTGAAATATTTATTAATCGAGTGTAAATGGGTCAAATATAGCAATTATTGCACTGTAAAGTCCTATATAATTATGCAATATAAGGACTTATCATAGCCATAAAAACAGGTATTGGCGATTGATTTCGCGAAAAAAAATGACTTATGTACTTAAAGTTATACTCATTTGGTTGGTATCTACTTTCATAATATTATAGTTTTGTAGTTATTGGCTTTCTATTTTAATATATTTTTTTTTTCATTTTAATGACTCACCAACAAAAATGAAATGATATTGAAACATATTTTTGAAGAGCAAATATTGTATATATAAAATATAGCGTCATCATCATTGTCCCTTTTTTTTCATATTATTATTTTTGGAAATTTTCTATAATTGTCCTCATTTGCATTTTTTTTATTGCATTTTACATCAACGCATCTCGATAAATTAGTGTTAAAAATATTTTGTTGTAAAATGGTTAAATTAAGAGAACATCAGCCTACCTTAGCTTGTGGTTATTTGCATGAAAATTGGTTATGTCTTAGTCATTTAGAGCCTGTATGATTTGATAATTATATTTCATTAAATGAGAAATTATTTGATGTGAAATGAACATTTTAGATGTTAATTGATCTAAATTGATTAAAAAAAGAATTGTAATTAATTAGAGAACCTTAGTTTGAGGTTATTTGCATGAAAATTTATTCTCTCTTGGTTATTTCGATTCTGCATGATCTGGCATGAAGCTATATGATTAAATCGGAAGTTGTTTGATCTGATTTGCATATTTCAGATGTCAAGTGTTCTAAATTAATTAGAAAAATTGTGAGTTATGCCTTAATGGAAGAAATTAATTTGGATGAGTAGGTCTCTTTGCACTAAAACTATTGCTATTAGCCAAAATTATTAAGTCAGCCACCTTAATGTAGTCTTTTTAGAAATTCAACTTTTTTTATTATATTGAATGCGTCTGGAAATGAGGAAATCCCCACAACGCAAATGGAATTCTCCTAGAGCTTTAAAAAAAAATTATGCACAATCCTAAAATATATAATACTCGAATTACAAATATATTCTATCTATTAACATAGGGATAGTTATGAGCTTAAATTAAACTTTTTTAACTATATCATAATGATTTCGGTAATGGATAGTGCGTATATAACATATAATATTTTTAATGTAACCGTGCAACGCACGGGCTTTAATCTAGTCTTAATATATTTATAAACGAAGCTTTTTTCGTAGGCACTGAAGAGGTCTAGAGCTCTTCGAATTTTCTTAGAGCTTCTGGTGAATAAGGAATTAATTTATGTTATAAAATTGTTGTTTTTACCATATGTGAGTTTATGGTAATCATGTACAAAATTCATATATATAGTAGTTATGGAAATGTTTTACCATATTTAAGTTTATGGTAATTATGTACAAAATTCATATAGTAGTTATGGAAAGGTAGAATATAGAATAGATTAAGTGTTATGCAAATGTAGCAAATGTAAATTTATGGTAATCATATAAAGAATTCATTTATTAGTTATGAATATGTAGTTACCAATGTAAGTTTATGATCATTTTGAAAAGATGAATTAATATAAAAAATTTCTTTTATAAGTTATAGTAAGATAATATTCCATACGTCAAACTTACATTTTAATACGCGAGAAAAAAAAATATGATGACATTATCTACATTTTGGTAAATATAATAACCAAGGGTTTGTTTTTTTAAAGGTGAACTTCGAATTAGAGGTAGTAATTCTAATAACGATAAGTCACTCATTTACTATAGATGGATATTCAACTACAGATGGATAACAATTCAACTTATTTAGTAATTTCCCAATACTAATAAGACCCTGTGCGATAGGACTGCATTTTTCTGATCTGATTTGATTTGATTTGATTTGATTTGAACTGGTCTGATTTGATTTGATTTGATTTGAATAAAATTAGTTTGATTTGATCTGAACTGAATTAATTGATAAATTAACTGCAATTAGATGAATTAATAACTAGAAATAAACTAGATTCATTGATTGTTATTTGGATAATTCTGATCTGATTTGATATGATTTGAATAAAACTGATCTGATCTGAATTGATTTGATTTGAATAAATCTGATCTGATTTGAAAACACTGGTGAATAAGTTGAATCGCACAGGGCCTAAGTAGGAGTATAAGTTAAATATGACGACATTATCTACATTTTGGTAAATATAAGAACCAAGGGTTTGTTTTTTTAAAGGTGAACTTCAAATTAGTTATGGAAATTATCATATACAAAATTCATGCATTAGTTATGGAAATGTAGTATACCATACATAATCTTATGGTAATCATGAAAATAAGCTTATGGTAACCAGGCTGAAGATATCACATTTTCATAATTATATAATTATTTTATATGTTATTGGAAGATAATATTCCGTAAGTTAAAAGTCTAATATGACATTTTCTACATTTTTGTACATATAAGCACCAAATGATGACCTTAAAATTTGAGATACTAATACTAATTGTAACAGCCCGATCCACCATACGTCGCAACACAACCCAAGATGGGTAGTCACCCTTAGGCCCATATATCCTCACGTGAGCTCTAAAAGGTGAAGGCCTTGTTGTTAGTATGATGGTAGGAATCTATTATAAACTGATCATATGAGCCTTAGTTTCCCAATGTGGGACAAACCAACTCCATAAACCACTTTCCATATTCCGTAGTGTTACAAACTCCCCCACTTAGAGAACGCAACGTCCCCGTTGCGCTTAAACCAAACCATGGTCCAAGATCTCACCCGCTAGACGGCTGGTCTGGGCCTCGCCCCAGCACCAAGCACGCGGTCGTAGAGTTGCTCTGATACCATCTGTAACAGCCCGATCCACCATACGTCGCAACACAACCCAATAAGATGGGTAGTCACCCTTAGGCCCATACATCCTCACGTGAGCTCTAAAAGGTGAATGCCTTGTTGTTAGTATGATGGTAGGAATCTATTATAAACTGATCATATGAGCCTTAGTTTCCCAATGTGGGACAAACCAACTCCATAAACCATTTTCCATATTCCGTAGTGTTACACTAATAACCATAGGTAACCCTAATATAAATGGGTAACCGTTTAACTTATTCAAATGAATTACTCAATACTAACAATTATACGTCAACTCTATTGAATAGGTTAAAAGCCCTACGAATATTCTTAGAACTTTAGGTGAATAAAGAATTAATTAAGTGTTATAAAAATATAGTTAGCATATGTAAGTTCCATACGTCAAACTTACATTTTGATACGTCAGAAAAAAAATCTGACGACATTATCTACATTTTGGTAAATATAAGAACCAAAATTGTTTCTTTAAACTTCGAATTAGAGATAGTAATACTAACAAAGATAAATCACTCATGTACTATAGGTGGATTGTAATTCAACTTATTTTATTATTTCTCAATAGTAATAAGTATTCCCTCCGTTCGCCTATAAAAATAACAGTACATAATCCACTATTTTTCGACAAAATGGCTCCGAAACAAAAACGACTCAAATTTTGGTGGTAATCTCTACAAATGATATAATGAGAAGATAAGGAAAACAACCAAAACGGTCAGAAATTCCACAAAGTGACGAGCGTCGAAACGCATGAAATACTTCACAAAATGAGGAACCAACACTCAAATCCAACAAATATAGTTCTAGGGTATCTAATTTAACGTTTGGAGGACATTTGGCTTGTATCGAAAAATTGATCAAATTTGACCAAAATCGCAATACATAATCCACGGTTTTTCGATAAAAATGCTCCGGAGCGAAAACGGCTCAAATTTTGGTGGTAGTCTCTACGTATGGTACAATGAGGATTTTCAAAATATTAGAGTAAAAAAACATAAGAGAAGATAATGAAAACGGCCAAAAAGGTCATAAATCCATACAAGGTGACGAGCGTCGAAACGCATGAAATATTTCAGAAAATGAGGAAACAACACTCAAATCCAACAAGTATAGTCCTAGGGTATCTACATTAATTTTTGGAGGACATTTGACGTTTTTCGAAAAATTGATCAAATTTGGTCGAAATCGCAGTATATAGTACACGGTTTTTCGATATAAAGGCTGCGAATACATCTCAAATTTTGGTGGTAGTCTCTACGTATGATATAATGAGGATTTGAAAAATATTAGAGTCAAAAACCTAAGAGAAGATAAAGAAAACGGCAAAAACGGTCATAAATCCATATAAAGTCACGAGCGTCGAAACGTATGAAATATTTCAGAAAATGAGGAACCAACACTCAAATCCAACAATTGTTGTCCTAGGGTATCTACAGTAATGTTTGGAGGACATTTGACGTATTTCGTAAAATCGATCAAATTTCACCAGAATCGTAGTACATAATCCACGGTTTTTCGATAAAATGGCTCCGAAAGAAAAAACGGCTCAAATATCGGTGGTAGTGTCTAAGTATGATATAATGAGAATTGGAAGAATATTAGAGCCAAAAACCTAAGACAAGGTTAGAAAAACGGCCAAAACGGCAATAAAGCCATAGAAAGTGACGAGCGTCGAAGCGCATAAAATATTTCACAAAATGAAGAACCAACACTCAAATCCAACAAGTATAGTACCAATATATCTTTAGTAATGTTTGGAGGACATTTGGCTTTTTCTTCGGAAAATTGTTCAAATTTGACCAGAATCACAGTACATAATCCACGATTTTTTGATAAAATGGCTTCGTAGCAAAAACGACTCAAATTTTGGTGGTGGTCTCTAAGTATGATAAACTAAGGATTTGCAAAATATTAGAGTCAAAAACCTAAGAGAAGATAAGGAAAACGGCCAAAACGGTTATAAATCCATACAAAGTGACGAGCGTCAAAACGCATGAAATACTTCAGAAAATGAGGAACCAAAACTCAAATCCAACAATTATAATCCTAATGTATCTTCAGTAATGTTTGGATGACCTATGGCTTTTTTTCGGGGAATTGATCAAATTTGACCAAAATCACAGTTCATAATCCACGATTTTTTTGCTAAAATGGCTTCGGAGCAAAAAACGACTCAAATTTTGGTGGTGGTCTCTAAGTATGATAAAAGAAGGATTTGAAAAAAATTAGAGTCAAAAACCTAAGAGAAGATAAGGAAACGGCCAAAACGGTCATAAATCAATACAAAGTGATGAGCGTCGAAACGCATGAAATACTTCAGAAAAAGAGGAACCAACACTCAAATCCAATCAATATAGTCCTAGTGTATCTAATTTCACGTTTGGAGGACATTTGGCTTGTTTCGAAAAATTGATCAAATTTGACCATAATCGCAATACATAATCCACGGTTTTTCGATAAAAAAGCTCTGGAGCGAAAACATCTCAAATTTTTGTGGTAGTCTCTACGTATGATAGAATGAGGATATTCAAAATATTAGAGTAAAAAAATTAAGAGAAGATAATGAAAATGACCAAAACGATCATAAATCCATACAACGTGACGAGCGTCGAAACGTATGAATTACTTCAGAAAATGAGGAACTAAAACTCAAATACAACAATTGTTGTCCTAGGGTATCTACAGCAATGTGTGGTGGACATTTGGCGTATTTCGTAAAATTGATCAAATTTGACCAGAATCGTATTACATAATCCACGGTTTATCGATAAAATGGCTTCGGAGCAAAAACGGCTCAAATTTTGGTGGTAGTGTCTAAGTAGGATATAATGAGGATTGGAAGAATATTAGAGCCAAAAACCTAAGAGAAGGTTAGAAAAACGTCCAAAATGGTCATAAAGTAGTACAAAGTGACGAGCGTCGAAACGCATGAAATATTTTACAAAATGAGGAACCACACTCAAATATAACAAGTATAGTACTAATGTATCTTCAGTAATGTTTGGAGGACATTTGCTTTTTTTTTTCGGAAAATTGATCAAATTTGACCAGAATCACAGTACATAATCCACGATTTTTTAATAAAATGGCTTCAGAGCAAAAACGACTCAAATTTTGGTGGTGGTATCTAAGTATGATAAAATAAGGATTTGCAAAATATTAGAGTCAAAAACCTAAGAGAAGATAAGGAAAACGGCCAAAACGGTCATAAATCCATACAAAGTGACGAGCGTCGAAATGCATGAAATAATTCAGAAAATGAGGAACCAAAACTCAAATCCAATAATTATAATCCTAATGTATTTTCAGTAATGTTTGGAGGACCTTTGGCTTTTTTATTCGGAAAATTGATCAAATTTGACCAGAATCACTTTTTTTTCGGAAAATTGATCAAACCCAAAAATCCAACTATTTTTCGCAAAAATGGCTTCGGAGCAAAAAACGACTCAAATTTTGGTGGTGGTCTCTAAGTATGATAAAAGAAGGATTTGAAAAAGATTAAGAGTCAAAAACCTAAGAGAAGATAAGGAAACGACCAAAACGGTCATAAATCAATACAAAGTGATGAGCGTCGAAACGCATGAAATACTTCAGAAAAAGAGGAACCAACACTCAAATCCAACCAATATAGTCCTAGTGTATCTAATTTCACGTTTGGAGGACATTTGGCTTGTTTCGAAAAATTGATCAAATTTGACCAGAATCGCAATACATAATCCACGGTTTTTCGATAAAAAAGCTCTGGAGCGAAAACAACTCAAATTTTTGTGGTAGTGTCTACGTATGATAGAATGAGGATATTCAAAATATCAGAGTAAAAAAATTAAGAGAAGATAATGAAAATGACCAAAACGATCATAAATCCATACAACGTGACGAGCGACGAAACGTATGAATTACTTCAGAAAATGAGGAACTAAAACTCAAATACAACAATTGTTGTCCTAGGGTATCTACAGTAATGTGTGGTGGACATTTGGCGTATTTCGTAAAATTGATCAAATTTGACCAGAATCGTATTACATAATCCACGATTTTTCGATAAAATGGCTTCGGAGCAAAAACGGCTCAAATTTTGGTGGTAGTGTCTAAGTAGGATATAATGAGGATTGGAAGAATATTAGAGCCAAAAACCTAAGAGAAGGTTAGAAAAACGGCCAAAACGGTCATAAAGTAGTACAAAGTGACGAGCGTCGAAACGCATGAAATATTTTACAAAATGAGGAACCAACACTCAAATCTAACAAGTATAGTACTAATGTATCTTCAGTAATGTTTAGAGGACATTTGCCTTTTTTTTTTTTCCGGAAAATTGATCAAATTTGACCAGAATCACAGTACATAATCCACGATTTTTTGATAAAATGGCTTCGGAGCAAAAACGACTCAAATTTTGGTGGTGGTATCTAAGTATGATAAAATAAGGATTTGCAAAATATTAGAGTCAAAAACCTAAGAGAATATAAGGAAAACGGCCAAAACGGTCATAAATCTATACAAAGCGACGAGCGTCGAAACGCATGTAATACTTCAGAAAATGGGGAACCAAAACTCAAATCCAACAAGTATAATCCTAATGTATATTTAGTAATGTTTGGAGGACCTTTGACTTTAAGTCATCGCCAGCAATCAGCTCTTATCCTTTGGCGGAAAATTGATCAAATTTGATCGGAATAACATTACATAATCCACTACTTTTCGACAAAATGGCCCCGGAGCAAAAACGACTCAAATTTTGGTGGTAGCACTACAACAAAATAGGCATTATGCAACACCCAAAAATTGTTGCCTTAGAGCTAAAAACTGTTGCCTAGTGTTTTTGACAATAGTTTTGAGCTGTTGCAAATGCCTCTGTTTCTTATTCCTTTGGCAACAGTTTTTGCTTAAAGGCAACAACATAGCTATGGCAACGGTTTTCATTTGGCAACAACAACAAACTGTTGCCACTTTTGGCAACACTTTTAAATTGTTGCCTATGTTTCAATAGGCAACAGTATTACCTTTGTTGCACTTGTTCCAAGCAAAACGAATTTATAATAATAATAATAATAATAATAATAATAATAATAATAATAATAATAATAATAATAATAATATCATCATCAACAGAATTTAGGCTATGTGATATTCGAACCCACACATATTGTGCGAAGTTGCACATAGCTCTACCATTAAGCTAATAGCCTAATAATTAAGAAAATGGATATTAAACTCACAATAATCGTGATTAAAAAGTCTAATAAAGGTAGAAAAGTAGTCATTACGGAACATCATGAGAGTAAAAATGTAAGAATACGAACAAATAGATAATCAACCACCAAGCTTACTAATTAGTTGTCATTTAGCACTACCTCTATGATCAATTTATAATTGTAATCAGTACCGAAAGCTTCAAATCTGGACATAACAAACACACCGATATAGCGTGCTTAAATACAAAATTTCTAAAAGGCATTCTATAAAAACAACGCTAACCTGCCCATGCCATGGCATTACAGACGCTGCAAGATTACTATATACTCCAAGAGTGTCTTGGTGACAAGAGCCACATTATTGCTCCAAGACTGCCCTCGCATCTTCAATCAATATGGCGGCCTTATCAATCATAAATAACTGCACACATGCCAAACTCATCTCCATTGCATATTACACCTTACTATAACTCATATGTTGATAAACTTGGCCATCTTCTTCACTTAGAATTATTAAAACTGGCATTGAAATGCAATCATATTAGGACACATATATGCACACTATGAATTGCCGTTTTACTTTTAGAATATCCTTAGTAATCGAGTCTCAATCGTACTATCAAAACTACAAGTCCAGCACTTGAATACTACTAACCACCTTATTCTAATAATAATTCCCCCGAGAACCGAAATTCTCTAACACATCGGAACACCACCACTACAGAATACAATAGACCATTGTACTGATATTCATAATGGCCACATTTAATAATTACTGGCAACTAAGTAAAGACGAAAGAAAATCAAATCAAATACCAAAACAACAATTCAATTGAGGGGGACAAACTCACAGAAATTACAAGTTAGCAGCTTTCCATCAATTATATGACCAATCCAACATAGATTTAAAAACTATGTATCAAAGTCACTATCATAAAAAGCAGCCCATATAAGCTGAATTAATAACGGTCAAACATTCAGTTAATCAATTTCAAGCGAAAATTAGCAGATACCCAGAAGTAACTGGAAAAAAAATATATCAAAAACTAATTATATGATAAAAAGTAGCGAATAGAAATGGGTTCATCTGTGATCTAATCATATACTCAAAGTAAAATACAATCAATTAATACGCAACAACGAATCAATCAATTAGTTTTGCATTGTAATTGATTGATTGTATTTTACTTTGAGTATATGATTAATCAATTACAATGCAACAACGAATCAATCAATACGTAACAGCGAATCAACAAAAAAGAGGGCAAAAAAGAGAAGATAGAAAGAGACATACATATGCGGTATGAGAGAAGTCGGGAACGACTATGATGATGCGGTGACGGTGACTGCGGCGATGGGATAAGGTGGGTGATGCGATGTGGCGCGAGCAAAAGGTCGACTTCAATTCGCGAGCACAGTCTGGACGGAAATCGACTAGGTGGTTGCGAGCAGATCAGATCTGGCTCAGGCGAAGCCGGCGTGCGAATAGAATGAGTGGGCCAGAGCTCTTGATCGGAGTCGTCGGCCGGCGGTGAAACGCGCTACCCTCGCCTTCTCTCTCTACTCTTTCCTTTTTCTCCTGGTTGCTGCTGCACGTTTGATTGAGAGAGAATGAGAATTGGAAAAGTCCATTCTCCAATTTGGTGTCTTTTTTCTTTTGTTTTTTTGTTTTTTTTTTTCGTTTTTCTTTCACCCTTTTTTACCTCCAAACCCGAGACTCAATTTTGTAGTCCGCTAAAAATTCACTTTCAAAAAAATGAAAGCCCGCTAAATTGTTTCTAGATTTCCCGCTAAATTTCTGTGTATGTTGATCGAAATCTTTAGAAATATTGTGTTTTTAGATAACTTTAGAAATATATTCCCGTAAAAAAAATTATAATTATCTTACCAAAAAAAAAAATTGTACTTGGGACTTACGAGTTTATGAGTATAATCGGGTATCTTACCTGGTTATAATTTGATGTTTTTGGTAATTGAAATTGAAACAAATACGGATCATTTAACCCAATAAGTTAAATATTGTTCACTCTAATCATGTCTAATTTAGATCGAATAAAAGGAAAAAAAATGGTACATGGTGTACCTTTTTTTTCTCTTTTTCTTTTACCTAGCCAATTCTATTCTTCCTAATTAATGATGCTCCGTATAAAGCAGTTGTAACATGAACCTTTTCCTAATATCAAGAATATTATAGTGTCGGTGCGGTTTTTTTCCCACTTTTTAGTAGTGTTTCAAGTAGAGTAGACAATGATATGTATATGATTTTCAGCTATAGCAGAGGGAATTGGCAACCCAAATTGCTCCAATTCGATTCATATGAAATAACCCGATTCGAACTTGTCTCGATGCGAAGTTGTACGTATAAATGACCCAATTGAACCACATATTATATGAATCATCGTGTCAATTAAGATACTAATGTTTTTTATTAAACATTAATTTTTGATGTTATAATGCCAAATTACAAAAACATTTTATATTGATTTGATCTAAATAACCAGACTTCAAAGGAACGGGATTGACCCAATATTAATTAAGGAATGGTTCAATTTGTGACCAAATATATGAAATGATTCAATTTGGATTGAAATAAATATCAACCTAAATTTCAATTTCACATTTTTTTTAGCAAATCCAAACTACACCTACGATACACTCGTATTGATTTAACCTATACTCACCGAAATAATGGTAAGTATAAATTGGCCCATTAAGAATCAAATGACCCAACTTCTTTAGGCAACAACTTACTATTTGTTGGCTTAGTAATGATTTAGGCAACAATTTTAACATTTGTTACCTTAGATAACTTTAGCCAACAGTTTTGTTATTGTTGCATTCAGGTTTTCTTAGGAATTGATAAGCCAAGGTAACACTATAAAATCTGTTGCCATAGCCTACCAACTGCAATAGTTTTATTACTGTTGTCATTTTTCTGTTGCCTATTCCCTTTTTTGTTGTAGTGTAGTCTCTACATATGATATAATGAGGGTTTGCAAAATATTAGAGTCAAAAGCTAAGAGAAGATAAGGAATAAAGCCAACAGGTCAGAAATCCACACAAAGTGACGACCGTCGAAACGCATGAAATACTTCAAAAAATGAGGAACCAACACTCGAATCCAACGAATATAGTCCTAGGGTATCGACAGTAACTTTTGGAGGACATTTGGCCTGTTTCGAAATATTGATCAAATTTGACCAGAATCGCAATATATAATCCACGGTTTTTCGATAAAAAGGCTCGTGAGCGAATACGGCTTAAATTTTGGTGGTAGTCTCTACGTATGATATAATGAGGATTTTCAAAATATTGGAGTATAAAACTTAAGAGAAGATAATGAAAACGGCAAAACGTTCATAAATCCATACAAAGTGACGAGCGTCGAAACTCATGAAATACTTAAGAAAATGAGGAAAAACCACTCAAATCCAACAAGTATAGTCCTAGAGTATCTACAATAACTTTTGAAGGACATTTGGCTTGTTTAGAAAAATTGATCAAATTTGACCGCAATCACAGTATATAATCCACGGTTTTCGATAAAAAGGCTCGGGAGCGAATACGTCTCAAATTTTGGTGGTAGTCTCCACGTATGATATAATGAGGATTTGAAAATATTAGAGTAAAAAACTTAAGAGAAGATAATGAAAACGGCCAAAACGATCATAAATCCATACAAAGTGATGAGCGTCGAAACGCATGAAATACTTCAGAAAATGTGGAACCAACACTCACATCCAACAAATATTGTCATAGGGTACCTACATTAATTTTTGGAGGACATTTGACGTTCTTCGAAAAATTGATCAAATTTGACCGGAATCGCTGTATATAATCCACGGTTTTTCGATAAAAAGGCTCGGGAGCGAATACGACTCAAATTATGGTGGTAATCTCTGCATATGATATAATTAGGATTTGAAAAATATTAGAGTCATAAATCTAAGAGAAGATAAGGAAAACGGGCAAAACGGTCATAAGTCCATACAAAGTGACGAGCGTCGAAACGTATGAAATACTTCAGAAAATGAGGAACCAACACTCAAATACAACAATTGTTATCCTAGGGTATCTACAGTAATGTGTTGAGGACATTTGGCGTATTTCGTTAAATTGATCAAATTTGACCAGAATCGTAATACATAATCCACGGTTTTTTTCAATAAAATGGCTCCAGAGAAAAAATGGCTCAAATTTCGATGGTAATGTCAAAGAATGGTATAATGAGGAATGGAAGGATATTAGAGCCAAAAACCTAGGAGAAGGTTAGAAAAACGGTCAAAACGGTCATAAATCCATACAAAGTGACGAGTGTCGAAACGCACGAAATAATTCACAAAATGAGGCACCAACCTTCAAATCCAACAAGTGTAGTCTAATGTATCTTCAATAATGTTTCGAGGACATTTGACATTTTTCGGAAAATTGATCAAATTTGACCAGAATTATCACAGTGCATAATCCACAATTTTTTGATAAAATGGCTTCGGAGAAAAAAAACGACTTTAATTTTGGTGGTGGTCTCTAAGGATGATAAAATAAATATTTGCAAAATATTAGATTAAAAAACCTAAGAGAAGATAAGGAAAACGGCCAAAACGGTCATAAATCCATTCAAAGTGACGAGCGTCGAAACGCATGAAATACTTCACAAAATGAGGAACCAAAACTCAAATCCAACAAGTATAATCCAAATGTATCTTCAGTAATGTTTGGAGGACCTTTGGCTTTAAGTCATCGCCAGCAATCAGCTCTTATCCTTTGGCGGAAAATTGATTAAATTTGATCAGAGTAACAGTACATACACTATTTTTCGACAAAATGGCTCCAGAGCAAAAACGACTCAAATTTTGGTAGTAGTCTCTACGTATGATATAATCAGTATTTGCAAAATATTAGATTCAAAAACCTAAGAGAAGATAAGGAAAACAGCCAAAACGGTCAGAATTCCACACAAAGTGACGAGCGTCAAAACGCATGAAATACTTAAGAAAATGAGGAACCAACACTCAAATCCAACAAATATAGTCCTAGGGTATCTAAAGTAATTTTTGGAGGACATTTGGCTTGTTTCGAAAAATTGATCAAATTTGACCGTAATCGCAGTACACGACTCAAATTTTGGTGGTAGTCTCTACGTATTATATAATGAGGATTTTCAAAATATTAGAGTAAAAAACTTAAGAGAAGATAATGAAAACGGTCAAAACGTTCATAAATCCATACAAAGTGACGAGCGTCGAAACGCATGAAATACTTCAGAAAACGAGAAAACAACACTCAATTCCAACAAGTATAGTCCTAGGGTATCTACGGTAACTTTTGGAGGACATTTGACGTTATTCGAAAAATTAAACAAATTTGACCGGAATCGCAGTATATATTCCACGGTTTTTCGATAAAAAGGCTCGAGAGCAAATACGACTCAAATTTTGGTGGTAGTCTCTACGTATGATATAATGAGGATTTAAAAAATATTAGAGTAAAAAACTTAAGAGAAAATAATGAAAACGGCCAAAGCGTTCATAAATCCATACAAAGTGACGAGCGTCGAAACGCATGAAATACTCCAGAAAATGAGGAAACAACACTCAAATCCAACAAGTATAGTCCTAGGATTTCTATAGTAATTTTTGGAGGACATTTGACGTTATTCGAAAAATTCATCAAATTTTGCCGGAATCGCTGTATATAATACACGGTTTTCGATAAAAATGCTCGGGAGCGAATACGTCTCAAATTTTGGTGGTAGTCTCTACGTATAATATAATGAGGATTTTCCAAATATTCGAGTAAAAAACTTAAGAGACGATAATGAAAATGGCCAAAACGATCATAAATCCATACAAAGTGACGAGCGTCGAAACGCATGAAATACTTCAGAAAATGTGGAACCAACACTCAAATCCAACAAATATAGTCATAGGGTATCTAATTTAACGTTTGGAGAACATTTGGGTTATTTCGAAAAATTGATCAAATTTCACCAGAATCGCAATACATAATCCACGGTTTTTCGATAAAAAAGCTCCGGAGCGAAAACGGCCCAAATTTTTGTGGTAGTCTCTAGGTATGATATAACGAGGATTTTCAAAATATTAGAGTAAAATACTTACGAGAAGATAATGAAAACGGCCAAAACGATCATAAATCCATACAAAGTGACGAGCGTCGAAACATATGGAATACTTCAGAAAATGAGGAAATTCAACCAAGTATAGTACTAGGGTATCTACATTAATTTTTGGAGGACATTTGACGTTTTTAGAAAAATTGATCAAATTTGACCGGAATCGATGTATTAATCCACGGTTTTTCGATAAAAAGGCTCGGGAGCGAATACGTCTCGAATTTTGGTGGTAGTCTCTGCATATGATATAATGAGGATTTGAAAAATATTAGAGTCAAAAATCTAAGAGAAGATAAGGAAAACGGCCAAAACGGTCACAAGTCTATACAAAGTGACGAGCGTCGAAACGTATGAAATACTTCAGAAAATGAGGAACCAACACTCAAATACAACAATTGTTGTCCTAGGGTATCTACAGTAATGTGTGGAGGACATTTGGCGTATTTCGTTAAATTGATCAAATTTGACCAGAATCGTAATACATAATCCACAGTTTTTTTCAATAAAATGGCTGTGGAGCAAAAACGGCTCAAATTTCGGTGGTAATGTCTATGTATGGTATAATGAGGAATGGAAGGATATTAGAGCCAAAAACCTAAGAGAAGGTTAGAAAAACGTTCAAAACGGTCATAAATCCATACAAAGTGACGAGTGTCGAAACGCACGAAATAAATCACAAAATGAGGCATCAACCTTCAAATCCAACAAGTATAGTCTAATGTATCTTCAGTAATGTTTCGAGGACATTTGACATTTTTAAGAAAATTGATCAAATTTCACCAGAATCACAATACATAATCCACGATTTTTTTGATAAAATGGCTTCGGAGAAAAAAACGACTCAAATTTTGGTGGTGGTCTCTAAGGATGATAAAATAAGGATTTTCAAAATATTAGGGTAGAAAACCTATGAGAAGATAAAGAAAACGGCCAAAACGATCATAAATCCATTCAAAGTGACGAACGTCGAAACGCATGAAATCTAATACTATATATTAAAACCTGAAACCAAGTCTTTCTTAGAAGGACACTTGGCATATATTAATTGGATAGAACATAAAAATAGCATTAAATACAATTATTGATTAACATATGGTAATAAATTATCATAAAATATATTATTAGCTAATTTATGGAAAATAATAAATATGTTAATTTAGTTTATAGTATGAGATCTAAGAGATAATATTATGGTGGTTTGCTAATTTATGGTGATAAATTTAAATATAATGTGATGTAATAGTTACGGGATAGTAGAATGAAATAATGGAACATGTGACGAGATAATGGAATTGAATCTATGTATAATGGGTGACGTAAAAGTGGAATATGATAATATGATGAGTGAGTAGAAATAGATATAATAATAAAATATGACGGATGACAAACGTTGATTATAATACCCGTCATAATGATATTACAACAAAGACAAAACATGCAGTACATTTTTATAAAACGAGTATAAACATTATAAAAAGACAAACCCGTGCGTGGCACGAGCATGCAAACTAGTATTTGATAAAATGAGGAACCAAAACTCAAATCTAACAAGTATAATCCTAATGTAACTTCAGTAATGTTTGGAGGACCTTTGGCTTTAAATCATCGCCAGCAATCAGCTCTTATCCTTTGGCGGAAAATTGATCAAATTTGATCAGAATAACATTATATAATCCACTATTTTTCGACAAAATGGTTCCGGAGCAAAAACGACCCAAATTTTGGTGGTAGTCTCTACATATGATATAATGAGGATTTGAAAATATTAGAGTCAAAAACCAAAGAGAAGATAAAGAAAACAGCCAAAACGGTAGGAAATCCACACAAAGTGACGAGCATCAAAACGCATGAAATACTTCACAAAATGAGGAACCAACACTCAAATCAAACAAATATAGACCTAGGGTATCTACAGTAACTTTTGGAGGACATTTGGCTTGTTTCGAAAAATTGATCAAATTTGACCGGAATCGCAGTATATAATCCACGGTTTTTCGATAAAAAGGCTCGGGAGCGAATACGACTCAAATTTTGGTGGTAGTTTCTACGTATGATATAATGAGGATTTTCAGAATATTAGAGTAAAAAACTTAAGAGAAGATAACGAAAACGGTCAAAACGTTCATAAATCCATACAAAGTGACGAGCGTCAAAACGCATGAAATACTTCAGAAAACGAAGAAACAACACTCAATTCCAACAAGTATAGTCCTAGGGTATCTACAGTAACTTTTGGAGGACATTTGACGTTATTCGAAAAATTAATCAATTTTGACAGAAATCGCAGTATAATCCACGGTTTTTTCGACAAAAAGGATCAAGAGCAAATACGGCTCAAATTTTGGCGGTAGTCTCTACGTATGATATAATGAGGATTTGAAAAATATTAGAGTAAAAAACTTAAGAGAAGATAATGAAAACGGCCAAAGCGTTCATAAATCCATACAAAGTGACGAGCGTCGAAACGCATGAAATACTCCAGAAAATGAGCAAACAACACTCAAATCCAACAAGTATAGTCCTAGGGTTTCTATAGTAATTTTTGGAGGACATTTGACGTTATTCGAAAAATTGATCAAATTTGGCCGGAATCGCAGTATAATCCACGGTTTTCGATAAACAGGCTTGGGAGCGAATACGTCTCAAATTTTGGTGGTAGTCTCTACGTATGATATAATGAGGATTTGAAAAATATTAGAGTAAAACACTTAAGAGAAGATAATGAAAACGGCCAAAACGATTATAAATCCATACAAAATGACGAGCGTCGAAACGCATGAAATACTTCAGAAAATGCGGAACCAACACTCAAATCCCACAAATATAGTCATAGGGTCTTTAATTTAATGTTTGGAGGACATTTCGCTTATTTCGAAAAATTGATCAAATTTCACCAGAATCGCAATACATAAATCACGGTTTTTCGATAAAAAAGCTCCGGAGCGAAAACGGCCCAAATTTTTGTGGTAGTCTCTACGTATGATATAATGAGGTTTTTTTAATATTGGAGTAAAAAACTTACGAGAAGATAATGAAAAGGGCCAAAACGGTCATAAATCCATACAAAATGACCAGCGTCGAAACGTATGAAATACTTCAGAAAATAGGGAACCAACACTCAAATACAACAATTTTTGTCCTAGGGTAACGACAGTAATGTGTGGAGGAAATTTGGCGTATTTCGTAAAATTGATCAAATTTGACCAGAATCGCAGTACATAATCCACGGCTTTTTTGATAAAATGGCTTCGGAGTAAAAATGGTTCAAATTTCGGTGGTAATGTCTAAGTATGGTATAATGAGGATTGGATGGATATTAGAGTCAAAAACCTATGAGAAGGTTAGGAAAACGGTCAAAACGGTCATAAATCCATACAAAGTAACGAGTGTCGAAACGCACGAAATAATTCACAAAATGAGGAACCAACCTTCAAATCCAACAAGTATAGTCCTAATGCATCTTTAGTAATGTTTCGAGGACATTTGACTTTTTTCGGAAAATTGATCAAATTTGACCAGAATCACAGTACATAATCCACGATTTTTTGATAAATTGGCTTCAAAGAAAAAACGACCCAAATTTTGGTGGTGGTCTCTAAGGATGATAAAATAAGGATTTGCAAAATATTTGAGTAAAAAACCTAAGAGAAGATAAGGAAAACGGTCATAAATCCATACAAAGTGACGTGCATCGAAACGCATGAAATATTTCACAAAATGAGGAACGAACACTCAAATCCAACAAGTATAGTCCTAGAGTATCGAATTTAATGTTTGGAGGACATTTGACTTGTTTCGAAAAATTAATCAAATTTGACCAAAATCGAAGTACATAATCCACGGTTTTTTCGATAAATCCGGAGCGAAAACGGCTCAAATTTTGGTAGTAGTCTCTACGTATGACATAATGAGGATTTTCAAAATATTATCGTAAAAAACCTAAGAGATGATAATGAAAATGACCAAAACAGTCATAAATTCATACAAAGTGACGAGCGTCAAAACGCATGAAATACTTCAGAAAATGAGGAACTAACACTCAAATCTAACAAGTATAGTCCTAGGGTATCTACATTAGTTTTTCAAGGACATATGACATTTTTTGAAAAACTGATCAAATTTGACCGGAATCGCAGTACCTATTCCACGGTTTTTCGATAAAATGGCTCCTGAACGAAAACATTTCAAATTTTGGTGGCAGTCCAGTCCCTACGTATGATATAATGAGGATTGGAAGAATGTTAGAGCCAAAAACCTAAGAGATTGTTAGAAAAACAGCCAAAACGGTCATAAATCTATAGAAAGTGACGAGCGTCGAAACGCATGAAATAAATCACAAAATGAGATTCTGGTCTGCCCATTTTCTACGCATCAAGTTGATGGTTTTATTATATTTTAACGTTCCAAATGATGTTTTATACTCACTATTGGTGTTGAGTATCGGTTCTTAAGTTTTATGTAATTTTGGTCATTTTAAGCACATTTTGGATGCACTGAATAATTGACGCGTTGTTGAAAAGCTTTCCAGAGAGTTTTGGCGGTCGCGCTGCAAGCTTGGCGGAGCATTAAAAGTACCAAAAAGATATGCGTCAAAGACTTTTCGCGGTCCGCTGTGGTGAGCTTGGCTGGCGGGGATGAGGCTTTGCGGGCCGCGGTGAAGAGCTTGGCGGACCGTGCTTTCTGTATTTTCCTAATTACGTATTTTTCTATTTTATGTTTTCCGGATTTCAAGAATCCCCGACTCTAGGTTTATTCATTCAGAATTTTTAGAGAAAACAAGGAGAGGGGGCGGCTAGAAAAAGTGTGGTGACGGCGGACCGAGGGGTAAGGGGAAATCACGTCGAAGGGAGAAGGTAGAATTGTGCTGGGAGGCAGTAGGAGCCGTCGACGGTGAACGATCACTCCACTAGTAGAGTCGCCATCATACGACGAGCAAGTGTTGTGGCCGAACAACATACGGTGGTGGTGTGTCCAGGTAGTCAAGTAAGAGGTGGGGATTGGTCATTTTATTTTATTATTATTGGTTATTGATTGTAATTAACTCAAGCTAATCATGCTCCTGTCAATATTATAGACGGATAAACTAACAGAAGTTCAAAAATGGGTATGGTATGCAGTTTTCGAAAGTACGGGGGTACCGTATGCACAAAGTTAATTTGTAGGGATACCGCGTGCAAAACCCCAAAGTACAGGGGTAACACGTGCATTTTCCGATAATATAATTTATGGTGATTATTGTGGTAAGCTACGTTATAGTAATATAAAAATATAATGTGATATAACAGGTGATGGGATTGTGGTATGAAGATGTGATAGTAAAACGACTAATATAAAAGTGGAAGTAAAATAATAATATACTATCATTACTAATAATATTATAAAAAAGATAAATCAACATTTTTATAAAACAAGTATAAAATTACATAATTGCTCTCTTACAAAACCATAAGCGAAATACATAAAAATTATGTGTCTCGTCTTCTCCAAGCAAGCCAACACGGTCCTCGAGGATACTTTACCCCACACAACATGACCCCCACCATAACATAACCTAGCTAAATCGGGGCATAAACCACAAAGGGGGTTGCTGCTTTGGATGTGTATTACGACTCTCACCGACACCAGAAATACAATCATGGTCTTGTAAATTACAAATCCCTATGTCCCTGCCCCATGAAACAATTTTTTTTTCATCCCAAGCACCGGCATAGTCATCGGTGTAATAAATACAATTAAGTCTACAATTACCGGATCTAATTTTGGGGACCGACATTGAAGAACAATTGCCAACAAAAAAAACATCATCACTAAGGTGATGAACCTCAGACCATTTTTTGTTGTCATAATCAAGCTGGTAGACCATAAAATTAAATGTTCCATAAACAACTCCATCTTTATCCTTTGCACGTTTGAGATAAGACCTATTTCGTATGACCATGAAAAGATCACCGCTTGAGTATACCAAGTATAATCCAAACACGGACAGACAACGTACTTCGTTCAAAATCTTCGAAGGTGAAGGGAGGTATTCTCTACATTTAAGACCTAGATTTCGTGAATCAGTCATAACCATTGCAGGTTTAGGTACAAAATCTCTAAGCATAAGCTTTTGAGAATCACTCAAGTCAGGGACATCAAGATACCCAATAGAAGCATCCTCATATAGAATCAATATACGAGTACCACGACACACGACCTCCGCCACTCTGTTGGCCGAATAGTCGTCATTACAAAAATCCTCCCCTGTGGGCCCTGCTTGTTCAATGGAGGTCCATGACTCGGCACCTGGCCTAGCGAATGCTAGCTTCTTCCACGGATAAAAGTAACTTACAAAAACAACAAAATCATCTTCACCTACTCTTACTACAAACACATTTGCTATAAAGTTGCTATGCATCAAGTAAAGGGTACTATCATTATCACGATCAAGAAAGTAGTCCTCCCATACGTATGGGAGACGTGAAATGGGTGGGAGGGACATTCTAGCTTTGGTTAGTGGGTTGAATAAGTATAGTTCAAAATCTTGATTGTATGCCACAAGCCAACCATAAGCCGATCCCCAACATCTGCAACCACTAATCTCCGGTAGTTTTAATTGATAATACTTATTGTTGAAAGGATTGAAAACATTCCTCAAACAATCAGAATTATCTTTGGGGTTTTCGGCTAACAACAACCATGGCGTTGATTTTACATTGAACTTATGTTTAACCGTAGTGGCAAAGAAATTCCACTTATGACAAACGACAGAGAAATAAACCAAGTCTTCGATTGTTTCAAATCTCAACACAATCTCGTTTAGAAGATCAAACGGCAGCTGGACCCAATCAGCCATGAGTAAATGCGCCTCCTTATATTATAGATGATGAAACCCTGCACCAAGTTATGATGGATGGCAAATTAATATTTGCAATTTTAAATGGTTCATTTCTCCGTTCGGCTATAAGTTTTCTGCTTCCAATTTTTAATATATCAATGACATGCACCAAACAAACCATATTCATGAATTAAAAAAAAAATACCTATGAAATCAAAGTTATTCATCATATCAATATAAATTGCTCAAAGATAAATCAATAACACAAGTATAACGGAACGATGAAGAAAATCGAAAACGGGTACAGTACAATACTCTCATAGTCTCATCCCAGAAATCAACACAAGTGTGGGTTAGAAAAAAGTGAGCAAAGTACACACTCCAAACTTGTTCCATCGAAGAATACAAGCTAAAATCAGTTTCTACCCCTACAACATCGACAAACGTTTCACACAAGTTTCAATGGTAATCAAATAAAAAAGACGCAGAAGAATTAATGGACGTAAGGTTAAAAACAAAAGTTACCGCATACCTCTGAATCTGAAGAACACAATATCCTTGGTTGCTTCCTCTTTAATCCTTTCTTCTCTCTGACCTTAATATATTTTTCTACCGAAATCGTCGCCTCTTGAAAAGTAGTTACTCTTCGCGTAAAACCAACTTTTTTTTTTTTTTCTATTTTCTTTGTCAGAGGTAAAGCATTGTATTTAATTATTTATACCCGTAATAAAACACCTAACTTGGTCATCCATCAGACCATCAATATGGTAGGCCGAATGATTTAGTAAAGTTTCTAAAATTGGTCTTTCATAATCCTTCTCTAAGTACAGAAAAATATTCCAAATTTGACAAGCATGTTTGCAGCCCAAATTGATTGATATTCTTTTGATGCACAATTTGATATCTCAAAAGTGTATGTGACCGTAAATCATTTGATAACCCACTTCAAAAAAATCTTGTACATCAACTTGCACAACAAAAACCACATTCGATACTACTTTTATAATGTCACAAGCAAAGAGTTTCTAACTTAATAGATCAACTCACGAGTTTGCTATATAATAAACAGGGTCACGAATCATCGATGTTAGATAACCAACTGAGCCAAAAGTCTAGACTGATGGTTAAAGCACCCACAATAGTTTTATACTTCAATAATTGAAGAATCCTTTTGTTTACACGAAACTCTCAAACAAATACTAACATCAGAGAGCACATTAAAGCGAAGCGATGCACTTACGTATAAGAATCACATGATACGCTTAATTTTTTGTAAGTGTTCAGGTTTTGATTAGAGCTAGCCCCTTATTATTCACGTATCCTAGCATTTTGCTCTGGTGCCCGTCTAGTCTATTGCCGTTATGTGCGCTGTGAAGAAAGGGGGAGTGCACAGTGCTAGCTCCTCTATAAGTCCTCAGAACTTGAATAATCGATTTTAAGATAAGAAGTTTATTAAGTTGATGATTAAGGAGAAATTAGGGAGAAAATGATTGTAGGAAACATTGTGATTGTATTATTTCTCCATAACAATTTTCTATTACATTGCTGCTATTTATAGCTACTGATCATCTAGTTTGTTACAAGAATTCTGTTACAAATAACCGTCATTGATGACTCAACATTTGACCGGCTTCTAACTGCTTTGACCATAACCGTCTTCGAGCTATGCTACTCTGCTTCTAAGTGCAGCTTGCTCCGGTGAGGTTGCAGGTGAATGCCAGCTTGATGTATATTACCTACATCCCCCCCTCAAGCTGGAGAGGGAGGACAGCTCACAAATCCAAGCTTGCCAATGAAGGATTGATGATGCTCAGCTCCTAATGCTTTGGTGAATACATCAGCCAATTGACATTTGGACTGTACATGGGAGGTGTACAAAAAACCTTCTTCAACCCTTTCTCGAACATAGTGACAGTCAAGACGCAAGTGTTTTGTTTGCTCGTGGAACACAGGGTTTGCTGCGATGTACTCTGCTGACTTGTTATCGCAGAAGAGAGGAACAGGTAAGGCAAGCTCCACACTCAAATCTGACAGCAATCCTTGTAACCACACCATTTCGCCAGCAGTTTGGCTCATAGAGCGATATTCAGATTCACAGCTGGATTTTGAAACAGTTTTCTGCTTCTTTGTCTTCCAGGAAATGAGGGAATTCCCAAGGAAGATACAAAAACCAGTGAGGGATTTTCCTGTGTAAGCACAACTTCCCCAATCTGCATCAGAGTAACTATGAAGCTGGAAATTGTTGTCAGAGGAATAGAAAAGACCCAGGTGGATGGTGGTTTTCAAATATCTGACCAAATGCTGGGCAGCATGTAAGTGGGGAAGCCTTGGACAACTCAAGAACTGACTAAGTTGCTGCACAGAATATGAGATATCTGGTCTGGTCAGGTTTAGGTATAGTAACCTTCCAACCAGTCGTCTGAATACCTCAGGATTTGGAAGAGCATCACCTTGTTCAGCAGAAAGATGAAGATTGCGAGGAAAAGGAAAAGAGGTGTCTTTGCATTCTGTCATATGCATATCCTGGAGAATATCAAGGATGTATTTTCTCTGATTGAGGATAACACCGGCTGATGATCTTGCAACCTCAATTCCAAGGAAGTACCTTAGCAGACCCAAATCCTTTATTGTAAAAGCTTTGTCCAAAGCTGCCTTTACTTGAGCTATATGAGATGTATTATATCCAGTGACAATTAAGTCATCAACATATACAAGTACAACTGTAAATGTACCTCCATTGTTGTATATGAATAATGAATAATCTTGTTTGGATCTCTGAAATCCCAAGGTTAGCAAAAACTGAGTCAGCTCAATATTCCATTGTCTTGATGCTTGCTTCAAGCCATATAATGATTTCTTCAGCTTGCAAACTTGATTGTTATGTGCTTTATTGTATCCATCTGGTATGCTCATATACACTTCTTCATCCAAATGTCCATGAAGAAATGCATTGTTGATGTCAAGTTGGTGCAATTCCCAATTTCTTGCTGCAGCAATGGCAATCAGACATCTCACTGTGGTGAATTTTGCCACAGGTGAAAAGGTATGTTTGAAATCCTTTCCTTTTATTTGATTATACCCTTTTGCAACCAATCGAGCCTTGTATCTTTCCACAGAACCATCAGGTCTAAATTTGATTTTATAGACCCATTTTGCTCCAATTGGTTTCTTTCCAGGAGGAAGTTCTGTTAATTCCCAGGTCTGATTTAGTTCCAATGCCTGGATCTCCTTGTCCATGGCTTCCACCCACTTTGGATCCTTTTGAGCTTGCTTGTAGGTTGATGGCTCGGGTGTAGATAGAACTTTAGCAAGTGAAGCCATGTATTGTGGAGAGAAATCAGAAAAATCTCCTGTTTGAAGAACCATATTTGCTGAGGCAGAAGGAATGACAGCTGCAGGTACATTTTGAAGAACATATCCTTGCAATCTGGTTGATGGTTGTCTGTTTCTGACAGGTCTTGGTGGAATTATTTGTTGTTGGGTTGGAGATACATCTGAGGGAGAGACATCTGTGGCTGGAGATATAGGAATTTGATCTTGAAGGTCAGGATTTTGTGAATTAGGAGTGGTGTGGATTGTTGCAGGTTCAGAATAAACTGGAGTGTGATAATCATCGGGAAATTGATCAAATAATGTCTCTGGCATGTTCCTACATGCTGTGTGGGTTTCTCTAAACTAACAGGAGTCTGATCTAAAAAGGGGAAGACATGCTCTTGGAATATCACATCTCTGCTGCTAAAGATCTTTCCACTGCTCAACTCCAGAAGTTTGTATCCTTTCTGACAAAATGGATATCCCAATAACACACACCTTCTTGCTCTAAGGGCAAACTTGTCAGCGTCATGAGTAGCAGCAAAACACAAACACCCAATGACCCTTAGATGTTCATAGGATGAAGGCTTTTGTAGCAACAACTCAGTTGGTGTCGACCAGTTGAGAACAGAACTGGGAAGAAGATTGATTATGTAGGTTGCAGCAAGGATTAATTCACCCCAATATCTCTTTGGCAGTCCTGACTGATACATCATGGCCCTTGCTGTATCTAGCAAATGCCGATGTTTTCTCTTTACCCTCCCATTTTGCTGGGGACAACCACGGATACTTTTTTGATGGAGAATGCCTTTCTCTATAAACAGATTGTGACATCTCTGTTGTATCACTTCAGTTCCATTATCAGATCTAAACATCTTGACAGATGTATCAAACTGATTTTGAACATAGGCCAAGAATCCAGCAATAGTGGGAAGAACCTCAGTTTTGTCCTTGAGCAAATAAGTCCATGTTGTTCGAGTATGATCATCCAAAATAGTCAAGAAATATGATGCACCAGTAACAGACCTAAGTCTATATTGTCCCCACAGGTCTATATGAATCAAATCAAAGGATTTTGCAGCATGTGATTCACTTAAAGAAAAGGGAAGTTTATGGTGTTTGGCAAGAACACAAATTTCACAATCAGAAATTTTATTACCATCATCAGTAATCTGGGTTACATGCTTCATTTTTCCTAATGAAGTGTGTCCTAGCCTAGAATGTAACAAATAACCAGTTGGTTTACTAGCTACATTAGCCTGGACATTGTTCTTATTTGCTGAATGAGAAACAACATGGTTATTTACATGGTGAAGAGTATAAAGACCAGCTTTCCTTGTTCCCAAGCAAGTAGAATTCTCAGGTGTATGGCCCTGGATGTGACAACCAGAGGATGTAAAAGTTACTAACAAGCCAGTTTCATCCACAAGTTTCCCAATAGACAACAGATTATGCTTAAAACCAGGCACATATAAGACATTTCGAAGAGTAATGTCGTTATTAAGCTGCACATGTCCTATTTTATTCACAAACTGGTGCGTTCCATCAGGTATGGTTACCCTAATTGGTGGTTCTAAGTCATGAATATGGCTAAACAGGCTCAGGTCATGGCTCATGTGATCAGATGCTCCTGAATCTAACAACCAATCATGCTTAGCAGAATTTGAACCAACATAGAGGGCTGTGACCATACCTGCAGAGGTATAGGCAGGTGGAACAATTGAAGAGGATGTAGCAGCTGCAGAAGATGTGTGCCCTTGTTTCTGCTGAACTTGCTGATAAACCTGATCAACCACATGCTGATCAACCCTGATGTAGTTTCCTATGTTCGGATCAGTAATGTAGACTGGTGGATTAGCTGGTGGATTCATTCCATAGAATGGCCTGGTTGCAGGAGAGGAATTGTGCTCAGGTGGTGCAGAAGAGGAGCTTGCAGCAAATTTCGTGTCTCCAAGCATCGGGCGAGCACCTCTCCACCATTCTGGGTAGCCAACCACTTTAAAACAGTCTTTTGTTTTGTGGCCTGGTCGATCGCAGTGGATACACTCACTTGGTCTTTTATCAGATTTCTCTGATTTAACTCTTTTGGCACCCCTCTGCTGAGTATAATCAGGATTTGCCTGGTAAGAGTTGGTGGAGTGTGAGGTTTTGGGTGAGTTTCTGTAACTGGTGTTGGTTGCCATAGCAGTGCTTTCAGGGAGCATTGTGGACTTCTTCTGACTGATATGCTGCTGCATCTCAACCTGCTGGATATTGAAGAATGCTTGATTGAGTTTTGGTAGAGGATCAGTGGCAAGGATCTGATCTCTAACATGAGTGAACTCCTCCCTAAGTCCATTGAGAAATATCAGCAGGTGATGTTTGTTTTCCCTGTCAACTATCCGCTTCAGGACATTACAGGCACACTGATTCAGGACACCACAATCACACACAGGCACAGGATCCAGGGCATTCACTGATTCCCACACTGTCTGCAACTGTCCATAATAAGCTGCTACAGACTGTTCACCTTGCACAATCTCTCCAAGATTTCTTCTCAATTGGAACAGAAATGGAGCATTAGTCCTGCCATATCTCTCATGGACTTCATCCCATAGCTTCTTCGAAGTTGTAGCAAACATTAGGGGTGTGCAAAAAAACCGTCAAACCGAAACCCGAACCGAAAACCGATTTACCCGAACCGAAAAAGCGGGTAACCGAACCGATAAAATGCGGGTTAGGGTCGCAACTTTGTGTGTATGCGGTTAACCGAACCCGAACCGAAAGTGGACATAATGCTTATTTTCAATAAATTAGGTTATAAGTCAACTAATTCACAAGTCTAAAATAAGATAATTAATCCAATATGTTGTTAAAATTCACTTGTTTGAGGGAAATAATACATAAATTAATTGAAGTATCGACGTATAGTGGAATCTTAATATTTTATCCATCAATTTTACTTAATTTGTTAGGTCAAATAGTGTCCCCGTACTAAAACATTACCCGATTAAACCGAACCGACCAATCCGGTTAACCGATGTGCGGTTAACCGAACTAACGGTTACGGTTTAGGGTCGGCCAAAAAGTGACGAACGGTTAACCGAACCCGCATTTGCACACCCCTAGCAAACATCATATTGTTCGCAATCTCCGGTATCATTGAGTGTAGAAGCCACCATAAGACGGCGTAATCGACACGCATCCAATCATAGTGTCTGTCGTCATCTTCAGGAGGTAGTTCAATCTTTCCTGTGACAAATCCAAGCTTGTTTTTCGAATTTAGGAACAATTTCACATGTCTTTTCCAATTAACAAAATTGCCGCCATTGAACTCCTCTATGACTATCTTAGTCAGTTGTTGGTCGCTGTTTGTCAAGAAGTATGGATCCTTGTAGGACTGAGAGAGCGTGTTGTTGAAGCTTGTGTTCTCAGTCTTTTCAGGCATCTTGAATCTGTTCAGAAGTCTCCAAAAAAAAAAACTTTCAGGAAGCTTGTAGTTGAAGCTTAATCAGGATTTCAGCTGGAATTTGCTGATGTTTGCAGAAAGATGCTCAGAATTTCTTCGCGAAGATGATCGTAGTAAAATTGTTCAATTTCGATCAGTTTTGAACAAAATTGAATGATTTCGATCAATTTCGATCGAAATTTGAAGAATTTGATCTCTATTTTCAGAGATTCAATCAGAAATGTAGGTGAATCTGCTGATGAACTTCTCGAATCCTCCGATTTCAGAGGTTTCTAGGAGAAGTTTTGCAGTTATTTTGACGAAATTATGTAGAGTATTGCGGAAGATTTGCGGTTGTTGGATCTCTATCTAAGCTGATACCATATTAAGTTGATGATTAAGGAGAAATTAGGGAGAAAATGATTGTAGGAAACATTGTGATTGTATTATTTCTCCATAACAATTTTCTATTACATTGCTACTGATCATCTAGTTTGTTACAAGAATTCTGTTACAAATAACCGTCATTGATGATTCAACATTTGACCGGCTTCTAACTGCTTTGACCATAACCGTCTTCGAGCTATGCTACTCTGCTTCTAAGTGCAGCTTGCTCCGGTGAGGTTGCAGGTGAATGCCAGCTTGATGTATATTACCTACAAAGTTGAAAGTCGAAGCTATATTTAGGAAACCGTGAAAGGAACCTTGCTCATTACATACACAATTTTGCTCATTGTATAAATTTCATGTCTATCTACTGTGGTGCAAGGTCACTTGCTCAATTCAATTGACATTAGCCGCTGATCAGGTAACAAATAATGTGCCTTCGCATAGCAATAGTAGATTACACCATAATTAACCAAAACACAAGCGAAATACATACAACAACAACATCTTTAACTATTGAAACATAGAGAGGTTGCGCATGGATGACCCAAAATGAAAATTGTTTCGAGAATCGCACCGACTGATTGCAAACGAGTGGCTTAAGGTTGGAATACTAGGTGGTCGTTTGGTTGTCAAGCAAAATCATGGGAATTCACCTACCATGAATTAAAAAATGTAGAGTTGTTTGGTTGCCCAAAATCATAGGAATTGAGAATTCATCATGAAAATTTTTAACTTTCAAAATGGAAGAATTGACTTACCTATCCTCCCTTTGGTAATTGAAAATTTATATGGGAATTCATTTCCTCTATGTAACCAAACAATTTTGAAAAATTCTCATGAATTTATATTTCTTGGAAATGACACGTCAGGGTAATTACTAATTACCGCATGCAATTAAACGACCACTAGGTTTTTTTTAATCTGGTTTACTATTTGTGATATGGTTCTTGAGAATTCGGAAAAAAATGCAATATGTCCCTTCCCGTCTCCTCTCAAAAAAAAAAAAAAAAAAAAAAAAAAAAAAAAAAAACTAACCCATTCCTTTTTGTAAAAATTTCCAATGTACCCATGATATTTCCGAGTTTTTCTGGTATACCCCTCTTGTTTCCGAGTTGTCCAGCGTGCCCTTGAGGTTTGCAAAATCACATTTTTTGAGCTTTTTCATTAACGACGTCTAACACCGTTAGGCCTTTAGTGAGTTTGACTTTTTTTAAAACAAATTGACCCTTAATTACACATCAATTAAAAATAAAAATAAAAATAAAAATAAAAATTCAACCCATATTCTCTCTCCTCCCCACTCCCCCACCCACGAGCCACCCTTGCTCCGCCCCTCCCCCACCCTCGCTCATCCTCACCACCACCACCACAGGCGCCACCATCACCAGCCTACGCGCTGGACACCATGCTGACCGCCACCGTCGAGTTAGAAACGCGGGAGAAGGGAATGATGGCGCCCTCAACAGCACCACCGGCACTCACACCAGGCAAAGACCGATGGGGAGGGTGTGGGAGACGGCGTCGAGCATGGAAGTGCGGTCATGGAGGCGGAGGATGGCAGCGATGAGGGAGAGGACAACGACCGGAGGTGGTGGTGGGGTTTGGGGTGGAATGAATGATGGAGTGAGAGAAAGAGACGTGGTTGATGGAGTGGGGGTCGAGGGGTGGCGGGGCAGGGTTCGCCGGCGTCAGCCGCTCACTTTTGCGGTGATGGTAGGTGCTAGTGGCACGGTGGTGATGTAGTGGGGCAGGGCTGCGTGGGTTGGGCGGGGAGGGAGAAGAGAGAAGATTGAGTTTTTTTTTTTTTTTTTAATAATGGTATTAAGGGTCAATTTGTTTTAAAAAAAAAAAAAAGTTAAACCCACTAAGGCCTAACGGTGTCGGATGCCGTTAGTAAAAAAAGCTCAAAAAACGTGATTTTTCGGAGGGATATACCGGAAAAACTCGGAAATCTCAGTGGTACATTAAAAATTTCCTTTCGTTTTTCTAAGGGGCTGCTACCTTGGTTAATCACACAGCTGTGAGCCCCAATTCCTTCCCTTGATTACACTAGTTTGGTTTTTTTTTTTTTTTGACAAAGCGGACACCAGTTTGGTTGTGCCTACTAGGAGTAGTTTATAGTAACTTCGATCGGCTCTCGTGTGAGGAGTTCCTCTATCACCATATAAGTGATTGGATCTACGTGTTCTTAGAGTATACGAGATGCAGTGATTCTACATTCGGAATTAAAACAGCTGCCTTTTTCCATCAAATGCATGCATTACTAAGCCAAATATATCATGCTAAGGCCATTCTAGCCAAATCATAATCAAAACAGGTCACGTTACACTACGCCAAAAATGGCATTTAACACCCGTAAATATGACACCGGTAGGCTTAGAACCGGTGTCTGAAAAACATAAGACACCGGTTTTCAATCAACCGGTGTCAAATGCTTCCCCAGTCGATTTGCGCGCAATTCCTCACTTAGCAAAAAATAATAAAGAATAAAAAATTGGACATACGACACCGGTGTCATAAGTTACCAGAAAAAAAAAAAAAATTGGACTTACGACACCAGTTTTGAGTAAAACCGGTGTCATATGTTACCCCAGAAAGGGGCATTAATCCACTCAGCGAAAAAAACATTAAAAAAATTTATCTTATTACAGAAAAAAAAAAAGGACTTACAACACCGGTAATAAAACCGGTGTTATATGTTGCCCCAGAAAAGGGTATTTTTCTTTTGTCATATGTTAATTCTAAAAAAAAAACTATAATCCCCAAAAACCCGAAACCCAGAAAAATAAAATTCTAATTCGCCGTCGCCGTTCTTGCTCCGTTGTCACCGCTCGCCGCTCGTTGCTCGTCGCTCGTGTCGCCGCTATTGTTCGCCGTCGTTCTGTGTCGCCCCTCTGTGGTTCGCCGCTCGTGTTTTGGTGTCTCTTTCATTCAATTAGGTTTGTCGCCAATTACTGTTTTTTCATTCAATTTTGTATTTTTGTTTTTTGTTTTTTCGTTCAATTCGCCAAAATGGAAGGTTTAATCGCCAAAATAGTCGCCGCTATTGTTTTTTGATGTGTTAGTTAGTGAATTGCCGTTAGTTGAATGGAATTATGTGTTAGTTAGTGAATTGTCGTACGTTACTTGAGTAGAATAGAGTACAACTTTAGATTATAGTGGACAAAGACACCGGTTATACATTTGACCGTTTTCTTATCTATAATAATGTTTTGTTTAGGTATTATGAATATAGTACGATAGTAGTGGGTTTAGTGGTATCAAAACAAAATTAAAGCATTATAGATTATTCAATTAGCTAGATTAATTAGATGTTTGATTTTTTTAAGGTTGAATTTAGAATAATTGGTTAATAATTCTAATAGTGAGTTTAGTTTGATTAAAACAATAAAATTTAGATTATTGAATTGGTAGTTTTAATTAGTTATGTTTAGGTGTTTACTTTTTTTAGGTTGAGCTTAGGATAATTGGTTACTAATTTTGGTTTATATAGACATGGATCGAAAATGGATAACAATGTCAAATCAAGGAGACCGTGATTATGAGGAGGGGATTCAAAAGTTTATATATTTTGCCGAGAAAAATTGTGAAGACTTAAAGTGTATGCGGTGTCCGTGTTGTAATTGTTATAATATGAGATTTCACTCTCTTGATACGGTAAAAATTCATTTGGCTAAGAGCGCTTTTGCTTCAACTTATACAAAATGGATTTTTCATGGGGAGGCAACACATGACTTGAGCATGGAGAGTCAAAGTAATAGAGAATTTGTCCAAGAAGATATTGAAGAGGATGATGATGACTATATTGGAGAGGATGGTGAAGAATATATTCGTGAGGATGATGATGTCGAGAATATCGATGCCACTAGTGGAGAGGCTGGTGGAGAAGAGGGGAATGATGATCCGAATGACGATGAAATTGATGTAGATGTAAGTGGTGATGACCCGAATATGATGGAGAACTTGTTGAATGAAAGTAAAGATGAGTTGTATGAAAATTGCAAAAAGTATAGTAGATTGTCCGCCGTTCTTAAGTTGTATAATTTAAAGGCGGCAAATGGTTGGAGTGACAAGAGTTTTACAAGTTTGTTAGAGTTGTTGAATGACATGTTACCAAGTGGTAATTCTCTCCCTACTCGGACTTATGAAGCAAAAAAAATGTTAGCTTCAATGGGTCTAGGCTACCAAAAGATTCATGTTTGTCCAAATGATTGTATATTGTATCGCAAAGATTATGAAGATGATGTTGTTTGTCCTACTTGCAATGCCTCTCGATATAAGGAGCATAAGAATGGTGTTCCGGCTAAGGTTTTGTGGTATTTTCCCATTATACCAAGATTGAGGAGACTCTTTGCCAATCCATAGGATGCGAAATTGATGACATGGCACAAATCTGGTGTCGATAGAGTTCATGATGGTAAGTTGAGACATCCGGCTGATGCTGTTCAATGGAATTTTTTTGATGCAAAATACCGTGATTTTAGCAAGGATCCGAGAAATTTGCGACTTGCATTATCTACTGATGGAATGAACTCATTCGGAAATATGAGTAGTGCACATAGTACATGGCCCGTTATACTGATTACTTATAATTTGCCTCCGAAGTTATGCATGAAGAGAAAGTACATGATGCTTTCTTTGTTGATTTATGGCCCAAAGCAACCAGGTAACGACATAGATGTTTATTTGGCTCCCCTTCTTGATGATTTAAAATTATTGTGAGATGAATGAGTACAAGTCTTTGATGCTCATAACAACAACAACAACAACAACAACAACTTGTCGTGCTATGTTGTTCAACACTAGCCAAGATTTTCCCGTTTATGGCAACTTGTCCGAATATAGTGTAAAAGGGGACAATGCATGTCCGATATGTAAAGAAGATGCAACTAATCTCTATCTTAATAGATCTCACAAGAATGTTTATCTTGATCATCATAGATTTTTGCCATACAATCACCCTTATCGTAGACAACGAAAAGCTTTCAATGGACAAGTGGAAATGCGTGAGCGTCCAATTGTTTTGACGGGTGCCCAAGTGTATGAGAAAGACAAGCATTTGAAAATCACATACGGGAAAAATGGGTTGAAACTTCCATCCAAGGGTTATAAGAAACGATCTATATTTTTTTATCTTCCTTATTGGAAAGATTTGACCGTTAGACATTCTCTTGATCTCATGCATATAGAGAAGAATTTTTGTGATTCTATTGTTAACACATTGTTGGATATTCCGAGCAAGACAAAGGACACTTTGAAAGGAAGAGAAGATATGTTCGAAAAGTGTAAAGTCAGAAAAGAGTTGTTACCGCAAAAAGTGGGTGCACGAACTCGTTTACCTCCCGCTGCTCACACTCTCTCTAAAAATGAGAAAAAACAATATTAGCAATCGTATGTCGATGAAGGATTTGAAACTTGTTGGATTGAAATCTCATGATTCTCATATACTCATGCAACAACTTTTGCCCGTGGCTATTCGTTCCATTAATTTTACCAAAAAAGGTACGATTTGCACTTACAAAGGTGTGTTTATTCTTTAATGTCATTTGTAGCAAGGAGATTGATCCGACTGAGTTGGACAATTTGGAGGAAGGGATTATTTTCACATTATGTCAGTTAGAAATGTATTTTCCTGTTTCTTTTTTTGATATCATGATCCATTTGCCGGTCCATTTGGTAAGAGAGATTAAAGAAAGCGGACCAATCTTTTTGAGATATCAATATCCATATGAAAGATGCATGAAAATCTATAAAGACTATGTGACTAATAGATCTCATCCAGAAGGTTGTATTGCCGAGCATTATATCATAGAAGAGGCTCTTGCTTTTTGTTATGAATTTCTCTCTGATGATGAGCGTGTTGGTCTTCCAAAGCCACGTCATGTCGACAAAATGGAAGGCAAAGGAGTTAGGGGCCACAAGATTATCCAACTTAATGCCGAAGAAATGAATTCAGTTCACTCATATGTTCTTCACAATGATAAAGTTGTCGATTCTTACATTGATGAGAATAAAAAGCATTTGAGAATCATAGAAATAAGAGCGACATATGGATTGAGAATGAGAACAAGAAGTGATTTGGCACTTGGTTGAAGAACCAAGTTGTAAGTCAACCCATTAATAAGTTCCCTGATTATGTGAGAATTATGTCTTTTGGTCCATCTTTACAAATTTACCCTTATAGTGGATATGCCATCGGTGGATATACGTTCTACACCAAAGAACAAGATTCAAGAAGCACTATGCAAAATAGTGGAGTTTCTGTTGAGGCCACTTCTATTCATTTTGCAAGTGCTAAAGATAAGAACCCAAGGGAAGAAAAAATGATTTATTATGGGCAAATTGAAGAGATTTGGTAATTATATTACCAAACTGTTCGAATTCCCGTTTTTAAATGCAAGTGGGTTGACAACAACAACGGTGTTAGAAGAGATGAGTTGGATTTCACTTTGGTGAACTTTGATAAAGTTGGGCATAAAGATGATCCGTTCATGTTCGCAAGCCAAGCAAAACAAGTTTTTTATGTGATTGACCCTTTGGATAAGAAATGGTCTATTGTTTTATCCGCTCGACCTAGACATGAGTTTGATTATTATGTTGAAGATGAGATTTTAGAAGGTTTGGGTGCTCCGAATTCATGTGTCCAAGTGATAGAGAATGATGATAACTCCTTATCATATGTTAGAGATGATCATACACTATCACACAATTAGTCTCTTTCTCGTACATTCCTACATTACACAATGCAATTTAATTTTACCTTGATTAACAAAAGTATACGAGTTTATTTCAAAAAAAAAAAAAAAAAAAAGTATACGAGTAATCATTAGATAATCCACTTCAAAAAAATTCTTGTACATCAACTTGCACAACAAAAACCACATCCAATTGGCTATGTTTGGTAAAAATAGGTGAAATAGTAGATGAACGCTGAAATAGTAGCTGAACGCTAAAATAATAGCTGCAACAGTAGCTGAAAGTTTTTAGCTGATAGTAATAGGATTGTTTGGCAGAATTAGCTGATATAAGAACTGGTATATATAAAATTACATAAAATGCAATATTTATTTCTAATCTCATTTTAATTTAGTAAATAAATGAGGGTAAATTAGGAATAAAATTATGATAAGTTAGCTTAGTTTTAAATAAGTTACATGGAGTAACTTCTTAAATAAGCTAGCTTATTATTTAAGCTAGTAGTGTTACCAAACCAACTTATTTGGTTAAAGAGCTTAAAAAGCTAGTCAAATAAGCTACTTTGACCAAATAAGCTAGCTTATTGTGCATACCAAACATAGCCAATCTTAATATATTTATAAACGAAGTTTTTTTCGTGGGCATTGAAGAGGTTTAGAGCCCTTCGAATTTTCTTAGAGCTTCTAGTGAATGAAAAATTAATTTATGTTATGGAATTGTTGTTATATACCATATGTGAGTTTTTGGTAATCATGTACAAAATTCATGCATTGTTATGGAAATGTAGTATATATACCATACATAATTTTATGGTAATCATGAAAATAATCTTATGGTAACCAGGCTGAAGATATCACATTTTCATAATTATGAAATTATTTTATATGTTATGGGAAGATAATATTCCGTAAGTTAAAAGTCTAATATGACATTTTCTACATTTTGGTACATGTAAGCACCAAATGATGACCTTAAAATTTGAGATATTAATACTAATAACTATAGGTCACCATAATATAAATGGGTAACCGTTTTAACTTATTCAAATGAATTTCTCAATACTAATAATTATACGTCAACTCTATTGAATAGGTTAAAAACCCTACGAATTTTCTTAGAGCTTTAGGTGAATAAAGAATTAATTACGTGTTATAAAAATGTAGTTAGCATATGTAAGTTTATGGTAATCATATAAAGAATTCATTTATTACTTATGAATATATATATATATATATATATATATATATATATATATATATATATATATATATATATATATATATATATATATATATATATAGTTACCATATGTAAGTTTATGGTATTTTGTAAAGATGAATCAATATAAAAAGTTTTCTTTTATGAGTTATACTAAGATAATATTCCATACGTCAAACTTACATTTTGATACGTAAAAAAAAAAAAAAATCTGACGACATTATCTACATTTTGGTAAATATAAGAACCAAAATTGTTTCTTTAAACTTCGAATTAGAGATAGTAATACTAACAATGATAAATCACTCATCTACTATAGGTGGATAGTAATTCAACTTATTTTATAATTTCTCAATACAAATAATTACTCGCTCCGTTCGCCTATAAAAATAATAGTACTAACCCACTATTTTTCGACAAAATGTCTCCGGAGCAAAAACGACTCAAATTTTGGTGGTAGTCTCTACATATGATATAATGAGGATTTGAAAAATATTAGAGTAAAAAACCTAAGAGAAGATAATGAAAACGGCAAAAACGGTCATAAATCCATACAAACTGACGAGCGTCGAAACGTATGAAATACTTCAGAAAATGAGGAACCAACACTCAAATCCACAATTTTTGTCCTCGGGTATCTACAGTAATGTTTGGAGAACATTTGGCGTATTTCGTAAAATTGATCAAATTTGACCAGAATCGTAGTACATAATCCACGGTTTTTCGATAAAATGGCTCCGGAGCTAAAACGGCTCAAATTTCGGTGGTAGTGTCTAAGTATGATATAATGAGGATTGGAAGAATATTAGAGCCAAAAACCTAAGAGAAGGTTAGAAAAACGGCCAAAACGGTCATTAAGCCATACAAAGTGACGAGCGTCGAAACACATGAAATATTTCACAAAATGAGGAGCGAACAATCAAATCCAACAAGTATAGTCCTAGGGTATCTAACTTAATGTTTGGAGGACATTTGGCTTGTTTCGAATAATTGATCAAATTTGACCAGAATCGCAGTACATAATCCACGATTTTTTCGATAAATCCGGAGCGAAAACGGATCAAATTTTGGTGGTAGTGTCTACGTATGATATAATGAGGATTTTTAAAATATTATTGTAAAAAACCGAAGAGAAGATAATGAAAACGACCAAAACGGTTATAAATCCATACAAAGTGACGAGCGTCAAAACGCATGAAATACTTCAGAAAATGAGGAACTAACACTCAAATCTAACAAGTATAGTCCTAGGGTATCTACATTAGTTTTTGGAGGACATATGACGTTTTTTGAAAAATTGATCAAATTTGACCGGATCGCAGTACATACTCCACGGTTTTTCGATAAAAATGGCTCCGGAACGAAAACATTTCAAATTTATTTGGTGGTAGTCCCTACGTATGATATAATGAGGATTGGAAGAATATTAGAGCCAAAAACCTAAGAGATTGTTAGAAAAACAGATAAAACGGTCATAAATCCGTACAAAGTGACGAGCGTCGAAACGCATGAAATACTTCCCAAAATGAGATACTGATCTGCCCATTTTCTTCGCATCAAGTTGATGGTTTTTATTGTATTTTAACGTTCCAAAAGATTTATTATACTGACTATTGGTGTTGAGTTTCGGTTCTTAAGTTTTATGTAATTTTGGTCATTTTAAGTACATTTTGGATGCGAACAATAATTGACGTGCTGTTGAAAAACTTTACAGAGACTTTTGGCGACCGCACTGCAAGCTTGGCGGAGCGTTAAAAGAAGCAAAAAGATATGCATCAAAGACTTTTCGCGGTCCGCTGTGGTGAGCTTGGCAGGCGGCGATGAGGCATTGCGGGCCGCGGTGAAGAGCTTGGCGGAACGTGGTTTCTGTATTTTCCTAATTACATATTTTTCTATTTTATGTTTTCCGGATTTTAAGAATCCCCGACTCTAGGTTTATTCATTCAGAATGTTTAGAGAAAACAAGGAGAGGGGGCGGCTAGAAGAAGAGTGGTGGCGGCAGATCGAGGGGAAGGGGGAAATTGTAACAACCCTAAATTTTCGACTCAATTAAATAATGAAAACCTAGGATTATTATGCCACAATTAACTAACCAAGTTAATTGCAAGGCGAAAACCAAAATAATGAATCCAAAATGTAAATAATGAAATAGTACGACAGCGGAAGACTTAGTCAAAGTTTACAAAATCCAAATCCGAAATCCAAATAAATAATAAATGTTCATCGATTGTCTAAATAATAAGACCCCATGAATGCAGACGTCCGCAAGCTCAACATATCACCATCAGACACACCTATCAACTGCGCCATCGGAAAATGACACAGGCCCCAGAATAGGGTAGGGACAAACCCAACAAAAGAACGTCAGCAAATTGGCTGAGTAAGAACTCAAAGCAAGACAAGGGAGATTAAGATACGCGCCTTTGAGGCGCGTAGCTGAACAAGCAACGCTTACAATCAAAGGATTAGCCAAAATGATTAGAGAGTTATATGAACAAGAATTATATAATGAGTATCAGAGAGGGGAATCAAGTGTATAGGAATGGGCACTCCGCATCAGTAACCCATCTTTGGTAAGGGTCCTACCCCTAACCAGGAACAACTCTAGAGCTAACCAACCCAAACCACCCTAAGAGAACCCGAGTGTGCACACCCCTCGCAAGAGGGCCAGTAGGATGTAACCGGTCAAGGAGGAGGTTCTAATAGATAACTGGTAGCTAATCCAGTTAAGAGTTACCTTGATCAGAAGTAGAATAAATTATTTGTAAACGAGCACCCCCGGAGGAGTTAACACGTCACTCTAGAGTGTTTATAGAAGAAATCCCATCAACCATAACCCATATTCAAAATCATTATTAGATATTTTATTTGATACATAACCAATCCCCAACCAAACAAGAGATACTGTGATCAATTAGAAGAATGATAGAAGTCAATATAAATGAAACAAGAATTGATCACATTAGAAGACAATAAAACATGCTCAAGCTCGAGAGTTGGCGTTCTTACCGATTGTGCTAAACTTCTTCTTAATTATTCCTCTCAAAAGCAACAAATCGAACCTCTTTAAATCCGCAATCTATATATCACCAAAGTGGTAACTATAATTAGTAAAATGAACTACGAGTCTTAACCATGTTATTAACAACACAACCCAAACAATCATTACTAACGTTCTATTAGCTTATTCAAATACTCATGCCTCAAAAATGATTTAATTATATATCACAAACAACATCACTTAGCCAAGCCCCTTAGATATCCCACTTCTCGGCATATCACAAAACAATAGCCCAAAACCAAGATAAAATTACAATGCCACTGCCACACTAGCACTAAGACAAATTTAGACCACGACACACGTTACAATCCTTCGACCATACGCACTATCACTCGTACTAGCACCAAAACAGCCCCGAGCATGCCATAGATGTCCATATACATACTCACCCAAGAGTAGCCACGGCTACACTATAAGCAGCCATGACCAACAACACCACACACAACCAAGACAATAGCAACAGTCGACTCCGATTGCAATAACAACAACAATTCTTGTATACTATCGATAATTCACGCACAACAACACCCCACAACACCACGACAACCCATAGGACAGTAGCAACAACACCAAATACACCAAATACACCAAAGACAACACCAACGACAATACCAAAAACCACCCACGAAAAGCAACAGCACAACCCTCGAACAACCTACCCAACTCAAAATCATTCATAAAAACAGGTTTTAATCTTATAATAACCACATTAAACAATAATCCAATAATTAAAACCAACAAAAGTTCATAATCAAAGGTTAATTAGCAAAAACGTAAAATGACGATACGGTAGGAATGGACGGAACTAGGAGAAATTCATACCGTTATGTAGACGAGAGAAAAAGAGGAATAACGGTACTAGTTTCGTCCAAAACCGGGCTGAAAATTGATGGCGGCGAGCGATTGAAGGGTGACGGCGATTATAGCGAAGATGATGATGATGACGATAAGCGGGTGATCAAATGGTGCGTAAAAGGGTTTGGGTGGGTTTAATTGAATTTAGGTTTATTAAAAAGGTAAGGGTATAAACGTAATTTGGTAATTAGGAAACTTTAAATATAAAATGGAATTTGGCTTAATTTGTTTAATTTGTAAACATAAAACATAATAAAATGTCCTTTAAAATCTAGAAATCATATTAATAATTTATGAAAATCAACCCAAAATAAATATAATTAGTAACACAAGATTTAAACAAATTCCCAAAATATACGGGGTGTTACAGAAATCGCGTCGGAGGGAGAAGGTAAAATTGTGCTGGGAGGCGGTGCGAGTCGTCGACGGTGAGCGATCACTCCACTAGTGGAGTCGCCATCATACGACGAGCAAGCGTTGTGGCCGGACAGCATTCGGTGGTGGTGTGTCCAGGTAGTCGGTGGTGAGGTTGTGAGGCAGTACGTTTTGCTGGGTAGGGAAAGGGAAAGGGGGAGAGGAGAGAGAAGTTAGAGGTGGGGATTGGTCATTTTATTTCATTATTATTGATTATTGATTGTAATTAACTCAAGCTAATCATGCTCCTGTCAATATTATAGACAGATAAACTAACAGAAGTTCAAAAATGGGTATGGTGTGCAGTTTTCGAAAGTACGGGGGTACCGTATGCACAAAGTTAAATTGTAGGGGTACCGCGTGCACAACCCCAAAGTACAGGGGTAACACGTGCATTTTCCGATAATCTAATTTATGGTGATTATTGTGGTAAGCTAAGTTATAGTAATATAAAAATATAATGTGATATAACATGTGATAGGATTGTGGTATGAAGATGAGATAGTAAAACGGCTAATGTAAAAGTGGAAGTAAAATAATAATATGATAGGGAGTAAGTGAGTAGAAACATATAATATAATATACTATCATTACTAATAATATTATAAAAAAGATAAATCAACATTTTTATAAAACGAGTATAATAATGTGAATATGTAAGAGTATGAGATTGAGGGAAAAGCTTAATTGTATTGATGTGCAAAAGTGAGTATAAATACAAGAGTACAATTAGGGTTAATCCTAGGGTAGCCGACATTACAAAGATTACGAAATACACATTTACCTAAGATAGAGGAATACAAGATATTGACTATCCTAAAATATAGATGATACAATATTCACGAGATATTATATACTATGAAATATATTATTTCCTTATACGCCCTCACAAGATGGACGATCGTAGAGGAAGACCAATCTTGAGAAGTAGAAGTGAATGCCGTCGTTGTTGAAATAGGAGTGGTGAGATCGTGGAGTCTTGAAAGAGAGTAGGAGTGGTGAGATCGTAGAGTCTTGAAAGAGAGTTTTTTTTTTTTTTTTTGTTGAATTTTGAGTTCAGAGGGTTTTGGAGTTTGTGAGAGGGTTTCCCGAGATTGGGAGAGAGTTTCCCAATTTTGGTTTAGGGAAAGGGTGGTAGGAGTGTTGTGATTTAGGTTGCAGCGGAAAATAATATCAAAGGAGTTTTCGAGTTCCAAAGAGTGTGAGAGTACGTAACAATGCCTCGGTGAACATTGTAACGGAGTGTGAGTTTTGGGAGGATATGTGCCGTTTTACACGATTTGTAGAAAAAGAATGGAATTAGTATTCCCGGATTTGGAGTGCACGGTTATGATGAAGTCGACGATCGGGTGATCAAAAGTGATCCGATTCGTACGAAATATGGTGGAGTTGTCAAGGACATTAGGGTGATCAATCTCAACGGTGGAGATTGAATTTGGAGTTTTGGGAGTGTAAATTCTGAGGGTTTGCCGAGAAGGGTGTTTTTGGGTTTCAAAAGGTTTTTTTTTTTTTTTTTTTTTTTTTGAGACATAGAGTGATGTCGTCACGTGGAAAAACAAAAGTTGAGTGTTAGTGGTTTTGCATAAGAATAAAACGAAAAAAGGGAGTTTCATGAGTAAAAAAAAGTGATTGATTTTGAGGAGGTATTGCCGTGGGTTGGCTATGGTGGAGTTTTGGCCATGTTTTAGCTATAGGTGGTTTTGGCCGAGGGCCGTGATTTTAGAGGAGTTTAGAGTTTTCGAGGGTTGGCCGAAGTAGAGGGTGGCCAAGGGGTTTGGGAGTTGAAGCTTTTCGGAGTTTAGGCCGAGCATACGATCTATGCTCTGATTCCATGTAAGAGTATGAGATTGAGGGAAAAGCTTAATTGTATTGATGTACAAAAGTGAGTATAAATACAAGAGTACAATTAGGGTTAATCCTAGGGTAGCCGACATTACAAAAATTACGAAATACACATTTACCTAAGATAGAGGAATACAAGATATTGACTATCCTAAAATATAGATAATACAATATTCACGAGATATTATATACTATGAAATATATTATTTCCTTATACGCCCCCGCAAGATGGACGATCGTAGAGGAAGACCAATCTTGAGAAGTAGAAGTGGATGCCGTCGTTGTTGAAATAGTAGACACCCGACTTGGGGGCTTCCCTTTTTATAACGCCCGATGATGAGATGGATAATGGACATCGGTGAAAGGTTTCGGTTACCAACGCGTTCGTCTCCATAGTTTCGACCCAAGTACAAATAGAGGGGCCTAATGTTTACTTTGGTGGTTTTGATGGCTTATTGTGGATCACTTGGCACTTCAAAACATTAATTATTCATTCCAGCCCATTAAGCCAACTAATTATTCCAACCCATTAAGCCAATTCTTCATGCTTTACGTAATGTCCACTTAGTCGTTGCTAAACCCGTTCTTGGCAACTATTTGGCAACTTCAGTGAATTGTCTTTTGCAGATCTTCATTCCATTTATCCTTATCCTTTTTGTCATTATCTTCATTAATTTACTTTTGATAATTAGAAGATAATACGGGAAGCAAAAGATAACATAAGGAGAGACTGGGAACTTGTTGGCAACTACATCTAACTTGGACTCTCCGATCAGATATGATAACTTTTGAGTTATCATTATCTTTTGTTTGCCTTCTCCTCCAAGACTTGATCAGCTTCATATTAATCTCCAAAACCCTATACCATTTCCTATATATATGACCATCATCTCTTTAGAAAAGGAGACGGGAAGTCTTAGCAAAAAAGATTAGCAAACCAACAACTAAAACATACCTTTACTAAAATCCTTGTTCTCACAATATCGAGAGCAAATTAAGCTTATATACCACATACATATCATCCAATCGGTGAGTAATTCACAATAGCGAGGTCACCGCGGCGAAGGTTGAACCTAGATCGTTGGGCTCAAAGACAAGGGTTGGGCGCGTTGGTATACGAAACCGTGATCCATACGACGACACAAGTATGTCCACCTGAGGGCCTTAAATCTTCGTAAAACGAATTTCCAAAACTCTATTATTCTTATTGAATGCCAATATACAGGTTTGAAATTGGCTTTGGTTATCATTGGTGTGCGTATACTTTATATGTCAGTGTGGTTGATTTTCATGTTTAGCTTGTTCCTGCATCTCATGTTTAGTCGTGCATGGTATGTACTATGTAAGTATGTGTCATCAGCCTGGATTAGTTTATGTGGTACGTAGGTATGTTCCTGTAAAACTTGCAATAGTCTTATCTTTATGCAGCCATAATGATTAGTTTACAATACTTAATATGTCGGTCGTTTCAATTGTATGGTTATCTACGTAGATTCCCTTTTATATATATCATTATCGTACGTACGTTATTCACATAATTATTATCGTACACTCGCATGCTAATTGCTATATGATTTCGTCGTCGATTATGAACTTTATATTTATCTCGGATCAATTAGTAGAGGTCGTCTTCGGACGGGCGATTTGGGTGCCTAACACCTTCCCAAATCGTACCTTGCAAAGGACCCATTCTAGGTTCGTAGGATCCTATAAAAATCCTGCTGGCGACTCCAATTCCATATAAAAAATAGCGAGACCCAATCGTTCCACCCCCAGGCCGGTACGGTATCTCACAAAAAGCAGGTCGGTTTTTTCATTTGTTAACATTCGGTTTGAATTCTTCCCGCATATCTAAACGAAACTTTAAACAATGAAAAGAACAGAGGGAGTACTCTACATCATCATTTGACAAAAACAGCAACAACGTCTCACACAAGTTTCAAAGGGAATCGAATACTCTACATCATCAATTGAGGTTGCAAGCAAGTTTCGAATAGTAATTATATATATATATATATAGGGGCTGCATCCGGTCAGAAGTAAACTTATGTCAGAAGGTCAGAAGTAATCTGAGCCATACATTTAATCCTAGATCAATGGTCAAGATTAAATCAAATAAACAAAAACAAAAAAAGAAAATACCCACTCCCCTTCCATTTTCTCTCTCCTCTCCCAATCCCCCCACCCCCCCGACCACCCAAGCCCCACCGGAGGCCGTCGCCAACCACCACCATAGACGGCGGCGATACTGCCACCGTGATCGCGATGCTTCGGCGACCGCCACTTCGCCTACACGCGACTCCCCGGCCTCTCCTTCTCCCCCATTATCCCCTTCACCAACTTTTCGATCTCCCTTGTCATCCTTATTTGCGGCGATTATGGTGGTGAATGTGGTCGGCGGCGTAGGGAGAGGGTTGGGGGACGGTGTTTGAGCTGCGACGATTGACAATAGGGGCTGGGGAAGAGAGTGAAAGAGGAGAGAGAAAATGAGAAAAAGGGGCGTGGAGAACGATGGAGGAGGTAGCGCGGGGAGATTGATGCCGACGTGGGGTCGCCTGACCGGCGCGAGTCGGGTGGTGGTGGTGTCGTCGCATTAGGTGGTGGTCTGTGAAGTGGCCGGCGGTGGTTAAGTGGTTTGTGGTGGTGGTGGTGGGTGGGAATGGGAGGAGAGAGAAAAAAAAAGTGTTCATTTTCTGATTTTTTTTTTTTTCTGTTTTTTTTTATTAAAGTTATTTGAGTTATTAAAGTTATCGGAGTTAAGTCGGGGTTACGTGTTTATAGTTACTGGAGTTATTGGAGTTATTAAAGTTATTGGAGTTATCAAAATTATTGAAGTTAAGTCGGGGTTACGTGTTTTATAATTATTGGAGTTATATTAAAAAAAAACGTGTTTTAGTTGTTGAAGTTGTTGGAGTTAAGTTGAAGTTACGTATTTTAGTTAAATACTAGTTGAATACCCGTGCGTTGCACAGGTCCTAATTTCTGTGAAACATTTTAAAAAATATTTGAAATGGATGATCGATTATATGTTGGGTTAATTGATTTTTAAAACCGTTGAATCATAAATGTTTTGTTATCTTATTATGTTAATAAATGTGTATCTCAGTATTGTAGCTCGGGATTTGTACTATAATGAGTAAGAGTACGATAGATTGTTCCTTGTATTTGTTAAATGAATCACTAAAAATTATTTATTATTTGTCCTTAAAAAATGCGTTAAAGGGAGTGAGACATTTAAATAAGACCAGAGGAGTACATACACTTCCTGGATGGGATTTAACTTTATAAAGATGGTGAAAACGGTCTACTATGAGCCTAGTTTGGTGACGGGCATAGGTGATGGCTTATAGTTATTAGTAAATCATTCTTATTTCCTAGTAACCTACCATTAAGTCGTAAATAAAATTGAAACAAATTCAAGGTATAGTAATAAGTTTCTTACACTATAATTTGTCCTCCATGAGTAATGTGAGACATTTTTTTGTAATTGGAGTATACATTGCCTAGTCTGTTTAGAGTTTTATAAGGGGAGGTATAATCCACTTGGGTAAGATTCAAAGATGTGGGACAATTTTTGACCACTCTTTTTTTTTTTTTTTTTTTTTTTTGTTAAGATTGAAAATTGTCCCACATTGTTGAAAAAGTAAGGGTAGAGTATCTTTGGTACTATAAGAAAAATTGTGTTCGTCCCACATTATAAAAGATCATAAAGATGGTAAATTATCGTGATTATTAGTTCGTATACTTAACAAACAAAAAAATGAACGAATTTATTAGTTTTTATGGAAACTTATTAGCAGTTGATTGTTCTAATTAATTACTTAATTCGTAACCTAACAACTTAATAACTATCCTAGAATCGAAAAAAATTCAAGCTATATTAATAAGTTCCTCACACTCAAATGATCCTCCATGAACAATGTCGGATATTTATTGTAACTGGAGTACTCACACTCAAATTAATTACTTAACTATCAATCTAACATATACAAATCCATTAAACATCAAGACACCTTATAGTATCAGCCTAATATCTTCTTACATTTTTGTTTTATTAAAGAAAGAAAGACCGGTGTTAATAATTTGAAACTTTCGACCAATACTAATAAGTTCTTGATATTATTATTTGTCCCCGAGAGTAATGTGGTATACTCTATTTCTTTAAATGGAGTATACATCGTCAAGTCGGTTTAAAGTTTTTATAAGAGGAATTATACTCTACTTATCATAATTCAACGATGTGGGATAATTTTCGACCACTCATATTTTTGCCGCAAAATCAAAGATTGTCCCACATAACCAATGAAGCAAGATTATATGGAGTAGTAATTTAGCGGTTTGAAGAAAGTAGTTTTCATCCCACATCGTATGGTACATATGTTAAAGTGAGCTCCACTTGTGAGTGTCCCACATTGAAAAAAAGAGAAGAGAATTTATATATAAGTACAGTTATAAGTAAAGGAATTACTTCTTCTATTGCCAATTGGTTTTAAGATGGAGAGTCCTTGGATTTATGAAGTGGACTCGTATTTATTCTACAGGTGCGGCAGGCCTGATCATGATTTAACAACATACATCTGCAAGTCTACTATGAGATTAATGTAGATTATAAGATTAATTAGAAATAGGGAGTAATTAAAAAAAAATGCAAAGTTAGGAAGTTGATATTGTTATTGATTCTCAAAATTTATAGGTCAATGTGATCGAAAGGATGGATCAAGCCTATTAACCCTTTTTTTTTTTTACAAATTTGATAGAGCACTACGACATCAACCTTCAACGTATATTGTCATACCAAATAATGTAACTTTTGATGTAAAACTCGTGTGTTAGCTGATCACTGTTTCTAAGTTTTTTGCATAGTTGTAATGTAAAGAGAAGACAAACCAAGACAAATATATCAGATACAATGATATGTATATACAAAAATTACATAATAATATGCTTCATAAAAAGAAACTTAAAAGTTAGAACTCAACATAGTAAAACTATGTAAAATATTAAAAAAATTAGGTGAAATACTACTCCTAACATGGTTAGTAAGAAGATCCAAAAAGAAAATCATTGTTAGTAAGAAACATGGCACTATTTTCACTCTTTATAAAGAACAGAGGATACCATGTTCACATTACTTCTACCGTCTCATTATTTACTTGATTTGAATCCGAAAATTCTTTTGTACAAAGAACAGTCTGTCAATCAATACTTGAGCAGCTTATTGTAGCCAGCTGAGTATATATGACCCGACATTATGATTGTAAATATTAATCTCGCACTTTAACTATTTATTCAAAGAACAGCCTGTCAATCAATATTTTAGCAGCTTATTGTAGCCAGCTAAGTATATATGACCCGGCATAAATCTTCATCTACAGCCTGAATTCCACACTTTCACCTTTATCTTGTATAGTGTTCAGATCATGCACCCATATTATAAAACAATTAAAGCAACTTGAGTAACAACACATATAATATATATATAATTATAAATAAAAGCATGCACATATGTTTAGCTAGACAATTCTACGCATAAAAACATGTACATAACCTTTTCTAATCTCCTACAATAATAAAAAGACATGTAAACATAGGTTCATATGCTCGGTGATGACAACTTATATAGTAGTAGGAAATAAGGTATAATCTCCTACAATAATTCAAATAATAAGAACTTGGGGTAGTATTTGAATATACCATAACCTTTTCTAATCTCCTACAATAATAAGCTTATGGAAATAAGATTTGGGATAGTATTAGAATATACCATAAACAGTTTTTAATCTCCTACAATAATTAGCTAATTTTTTGCCTACTTACCATACATAAGATTTAAAAATAAATATCATGTACAGTTCACATTAAATTATTTGGTCACTTAAATAAATACTATGTACAATTCACATCAAATTATTTGGTCAATTACCATATATAGGATTTAAATATAACTTTTTAATACATATAATATGGAAAATTGGACATTCTAGAATGTTCCAATCGTTGTGAGAGCTCTAAAAAAGCCTCATTTAATAATATACTAGTTTTAAACCCGTGCGTTGCACGGTTCAAATATTATATCATTCTTAATAATTTTTATGTTTATAACCAACTATGCTATTATTTGAATTAAAATAATCCATAACAATTGTTGTGATGTTGCTTACTTGTGTTTTAAATTATACAACAATATTTCTCATCTATATTCATTGCATATTGGAAAATGTATAATGGATCTCAAATTGAAATACATTCCGAATCAAATAAAATAATATATGTTTCAAAAGTTTCTGATACACATTACCAATTGTATGATCAATTACACCGTGTTTCAATTATATAATATAGCTTTATGTAAGAAATTCACGAAAATGAGAATATCCGTGTGAATTTTTAATGATTAACTGTGGAATTTATCTTCTACTTTTTTGGACTCTATCTTATCTTAAATGATAAATCTGTATTATCTTGTATACTCTTTCACCATACATTAAACTCTTTGGACTCTCTCCCCATTTCTGTTATTTTAGACTCTCTCTAAACTTTTCAAAAAGACCAAATCTCTACTAAATGTATACGGGGTAACTGAATTGTTCTGCATATCGGAAAAGTATGTAAATGGGTCTCAAATTGAGATACATTTCGAAACAAATCTAATGATATATGTTTTGAAATTTTCTGATACACGTAACCAATGTTATGAGTGATTATATCGTAAATCTATTAGATACATTTATGAAAGAGTTTAACGAAAATAAAGATTCTGTATGTGGATTGTGAGTTGTTAATAATAAAATGTGGGTATTTCCCATTTTTTAAACTCTCTTAGTATTTATTATTTATTTTTAATGATAAAGGTAAATTAAACTATTTCACCATACACTAAACTCTCTTACATACTCTTTCACTATACACTAAACTCTCTGAGTATTTCTCAAATGATGGACTCTCTCTATGCTCTTCAAAAATCCCTCTTTTATATATATACATTAGATTAGATTGATTAATTGTTAAGTTAAAGTTGTAAAGTTATTGGAGTTATGCGCTATAGTTACTGGAGTTACGGAGCAACTAAAGTTATGAGAGTTAGCGGATTATCAAGACGTGTGGCTGATATTACTTCTGACCTTCTGACATAACTTTAAATCTGAAGAAAAAAAAAAAAAAACAACGCAGAAGAATCAATGAAGGTTTACAAAAAAAAAAAGTTACTGCATAACTTTGAATCTGAAGAACACAGAATTCTAGGTTGCTTCCTCTTTAATCCTGTTATTGGAACTGAACTGAATTTTTATTTCTCCCAGCAAAGTCGGATTGGGGAAGATTTTTTGGGGGCAAAATCGATTTGGTGAAAAGTTTTTGCTGAGTGATTTGGTGAAAAGATAGGGAGGGAAAAGTACGGAGTAAATAATGGCAAATATTTACTTTTTTTTTTTTTTTTTTTTTTTTTGTGCTGGCAAAATATTAAGTGGTGGTTTACTGGTTTCCCAAATTATGCTTCGAGTCGGAGACTCGGAGGTGCAGTTTCACAAATTGTTTGGGAGTAGCATTTTTTTTTTTTTTTTTTTTTTTTGTCGTATAGATTGCAAAAACCATACAGAGTACTCGTGTATCCAATTTTACCTTTTTTGATTTCGGAAACATGTTTTTCACCACTCAATAAATATGTGCAATTGTGCACCCCGTATACGGAACCTTCTTCCCACTTTCGTGGCTCATCTCATATATGACTGTGCCTACCAATAAGTCTTAGGATTTTATTGTGAGATTTATTAAAGATTATTTTATTGAAAACATCATCTGATTGATGGGTACAGATAAAAGTAGAATAGAGGATCTACTCTTGTGCTCCCGAATTGCCGAAGTAATCAAATCTTGGATCTTATGATCATGAGATGCTACATTGATTATTACCACATTCGATCGAGTTCGTGGGCACTATATGATGATGTATTTATGTGTTATACTCCCTTCTATTCATAATGATCTCGCCTTTTCAAAAACAGTTTTTGAGTAGGCATGTTTGGAGCTACTTTTAGACCAAATGAGTCGTACACTTGTTGTAAAAATTAGTACATATTCTATTCTGCATTGCATTCTTTTAACTCCACTTATTTTTAAGGTAAACGGGTCTTTCATTTGATCTAGAAGTAGCTCCGAACATAGCTACTTAAAAACTGAAAACGAAAGGGGAAAATTTTAATGGGTGTGTATGCCATAAGATCCATTTGTATTGATTATTTACGTTTCATTTCATGCTCTTAAACACAAACCAACCATATCCTTCACAGTCACTTTTGGGCCCTACTTCTCATATTTTCTCAACTTATCAAGATTGCCGGCGAGTCAAAACATGGAATTTGTTTGTAAGGCCAGCGTTAACTCGGTTATAAAATTGTAAAAAAAAAAAAAAAAAAAAAAAAAAAAAAAAAAAAAAGGGAAAAGTAATGTGCACCAATCAATTAATCACTCTAATCCAATGGATCAAATTAAATAAGAGTGATTGGTTAGAGAACTGATCAAATTAAAACCGATCTAAATAAACCCCACCTCCACAATTCTCTCTCCGTCCAGTCTCCACCCTCATCTCAATTCCCAACCATCCCGGCATCCCTTAACCCCATTGCTCCACCACTTCAACCACCACTCGCATCACCCGTTTTACTTTTCTCAATATATAGCTAGAAGATGAAAATACGATCTATTGAAATCAGTATCTGATTGTCGTCATTTTTCATTATATACATAAACGGTATAGCTAATGTTACAGCTTGTAAAGATTAATCACCTGACCATCGAATTCGTCGACAAAACCATGATATGTTCATAAGCATTGGACTCACAATTTCACATGCATGAGTCACACACACTACCATCACTTTCTTTATCTATGTACGTACACTTATAAAAATCACCCGATTTTCTTCCTTGATTGTTGGCTTCCTACCTAAAAAGACAATAATTCAAGTCGGTGTGGTGTCCCTGGACTCTTTATTTTATGACAATGCCATACACTACTTCCCAATTTTGCAGCCTCACGGACCACATCCAAAGTATACTCTCCACTCTCTACTACACTAGCTTTTTTCCCCCCACTCCATTTCACCATTTTTGTAGCATTTAACTATAAAAATTTGATCAACATTTTATAATAAGGTTGTTATTATCATTCTACAAACTTATTATTATTCATGATCAAGAAATATAACCCAATGTCCATATTCTTATTATTCCGTATCATTATTTCCTTGTCACTTTTTTCCCAAACGTGCTCATCACACCATAATAAACGTAACCCAAATCGTGGTGTAGTAAAGGTCGCACCATACATTATAGACTATGGTAATGGCACCATTATACGTGACCCGATCGCCGCGCCGTCTTACTCACCTCCTCCAAACAACCCCCAAGTCCAGTCCAAGGACATAACCATCACCACCACTGGGTACCAACTCAAAGCCCGGATCATCGCCCCGACCCGACCCGACCCGGCCCGAAAGATACCGATACTACTATACTTCCACGGGGGTGCGTTCTGTATCGGGTCCGCCTTTGGCTGGGGTGACACAACTTACCTGGCCCGGGTCTCGGCCCAAGCCAATGTAGTGGCCCTCTCCATTGAGTACCGGCTGTACCCGGAGTACCAGATCCCTGCCCCGTATGATGACGCGTGGGCCGCTCTTAATTGGATAGCGGCCCATAAAGAAGTGGGTAGGCCCGGGTTGGACCCGTGGTTGGCCCAGTATGGTGATCTAAACCGAGTCTTTGTTGGGGGAGATAGTGCTGGCGGTAATATAGCCCACAATTTAGTAATCCGGGCCCAATCAAGCCCGGTACCTGTAACGGGCCTGTTTTTGGCCATGCCGTATTTTCTCGGGTCGAAGCGGGTTCCGTATGAGCCCGCAACTATTATTTACTCTCCTAATTACAGAATTTGGGCATATGTTTGCCACAAATGTAGGGGTGGGGTTGATAATAAGTACATTAACCCTTTTGGGCCTGGTGCGGTAAATTTGGCCCGACTCGGGTGTACGAAACTGTTGGTTTATACAGCTGAGATTGATGAGCTAAGGGGACGTGGACGGTGGTACTATGAACGAGTGAAGGCAAGTGGGTGGAAGGGTCAGGCCCGATGGGTTGAGGCCCAAGGTCAAGAGCATATCTTTCATATATCCAAACCACAAGACCCAGCAACAACTAAGCTGATTGATGATTTCTCAGCATTTTTGAACAATTAGTAGTACAAATGTAATTCTTGTGTTTAATTTTGTACTATTTACTAGTTAATAGTGAAATATCGGACTTATTTAATTTTATTCGGTCCGTAAACATCAAGTAATTGCCATTTCAAAATGAACGTCAATCAAATGATTTCAGAATAGAGTGTCTCCACTCTATGGTCAAATGTCGTGATTAAGATAACATATCCCAACGGTTAGGATCCAAATATTGGAAACGTGACAAATAGGTACAACACTACAACCAAATTCTACCATCATGGCAATTATAACTCGCTAGACGCTAATAATCATAAATTACTAACACTATCATTATCATCGGTTAAGTCACATAAAATTAAAAACGTAATTGTTTAAGTGACTATATTTAATCAATATGAAAACAACATTCTAAATTCCAATTTAGGGGGCGAAGATACCATATACTCCGTATGTGACACGACACAATATGACATGTTGATCAAAATCATGTCGCACCCTCTATTTTTGGGTTTGTACTTAGTACTAGGATAGGAATGACAAATTGACATTAACCCGGATGACGTGAAGTACACAATAAACAAAGACGACCAAACCCAATATCTCCGGTCGCCAGAAATGACCTGAGTTTTTGGTTGACTCGTGTAGCAGTCGTTGAACTTTCATCCCTCTCAAAAATAACATACAAAATAAAATAAAAAACACAACCCATCTTCATAATTATTCAATTCTTTCATATAAATAAATCCATTTTTCAAAAAACACCCAGCTCAAAAGTTTCGAAATTTGACAGAGGGAAAGAAATTTGAGAGAGAGAGATGGGATCAGATGCGGAGAGGAGCAGCTTACTACCTATGTCAGTCACAGATCCTCCATCAAAGGGAGATGATAAGCTTTTCAAAGGTTCTGCCATGACTCAGCGTGGTGCTTACGCTGCTATTTCTTACATGTCTTGTGCTGGTATAATTTTTCCTCATTATACTTTGTCTTTCATCAGCCCCTTAATTTTTTAAAATCAGTTGTCATGTGTGTATTGTATCATTCGTATGTATGATTAAAATTGATAGGAAAGCTGCCCCCTTTATGGAATTTAATGGGGTTTAACTTGGAATGTAAGCTGTGTTTACATTTGTATGTATGTATAACATATGGTTGTGAATTTAGGCTCTGAAGTGTGTGTTGTTCAAGATTGACAGTAGCTTTGAGGAATTAGAACAATTGGGTTTGATAGGAAAATTGTCTCCTTATAAATTTTGTTAGAATTTATAGTGATTGGAGGAGTTAGAACAATTGGGTTTTTGATTATAATTATGGGGAAGTCGTGGCGATTTAAGATGTTGTAGGAACTGTTATTTGGGAACTTTAAAAGCTTAGTTTGATGAGCAATTTCTGGCCGAACTTGTATGTTCAAAATTGAGTAATTGGAAGAAGCTAAAACAATTGGGTGTGTGATTCTATTCGATTTTCATTGGTGGAGGGAACTGTGGTTTAGTTGTTGAGGGGTCTGTGAGAAGGGGTTCTAGCTTAATGTGATATCAAGTTCTTGACTTTGCCTACATATGGTTATGATGATTAAGTTACATTACCAGTCTAGTCGAAGATTTTCCACTAAATAACCATTTTGGGTCATTGGGAAACATCCTCTTTGTGATTTAACTTAAGGGTAAGGCGTAAGGCTTCGTACATCAGACCCATCCTGAGCTTTCCATAAGCGGGAACCCTATGAAGCAATGGGTAATGTTGTTGGTTACGGGAGTGTTCCATATGTGAGGTCGATGAATTCATGGAGTAGGATATCTGCGCTTCTATTTCCCGTAATGGGGGTGCTGAAGTGGGGGTGGAGATGAGATTGATTGATTGATTGATCATAGTGTGCTATAAGTTATCAAGTACGATGGCCTTGTATGTGTTAAACCATTTTTTTTTTTTTTTGACAAGGAGAAATTGAGAGAAAACCAATACAAAGAAAACTCAAGGTATTAATAATTGCTATTATCAAAGTAATTCATAGTAAATTTTACTTCTTAAGTTGTTAAGGTAAAGTATTTGATTAAATTGCCTCACAGCTTTGTGTAGAGAAACCGTTATACAACACAAGTTTCCATTTCAAGTTAGTGATCACATGCTTAATATGGAGTATTGTTGGTTTTGCATTCACAATTACATTCAATGCTACAATTTCTGTTACAAAACATCTTCAAGAGTTGTTTGAGTTGGGGAAGGTACCTTGAGCTAGAAAGGATTACGATACCCATTCCTGGAATTAGAAATAAGGTAGGAGTACAATGGGGTGTGGATGAATATGCAAATACTTGGCCTCTTTTGTTTTTATAACTTTTTTTCTTAAGAAGCCCAAATATGTCTTTTTGCAGTTCTATTGGTTATGTTCAATAAGGCTGCTCTCTCTTCTTATAACTTCCCAAGTGCGAATGTAATCACTCTATTTCAGGTAAGTTGTCACTACCCCATTCTTTTTCCTAAAACTGTGATTGCTAATGAATGTCCTCCTACAATGATATATCATAGACCACCTGCAACAATATACGGAAAAACATCTGTTTTTGTATAGCATGTGACATCAGTATTTTCGTTTAGAGGAAGGACCAAAGGAGAACGTGAAAACTTCTTAAAAGACTTTTCCTGTTAAATTTTCAAGCATTATCAACTTTTAGAAGTTTGAGATTCTTTAGCTTCGTTTCAGCTCTTGGTCTTTTAAGGATCCTTGTAAATTCTCATCAACCACCACCACCACCAAGCCTTATTCCCAAAATGATTGGGGCCAGCTAAATTCTCATCAAGGTTACTGTTAAGAAAAAAATAAAATCATCAATCTCTGATCCCCTAGAATTTGAAAGTGAAAGTGCACTTGTATGGCATGTTGAAGGTTCTGAAGTCCTTTTTCTATTGAGATGCACGATGAGTTTTCTTGTATGTGCCCATAGATGGTGAGTTGATTTATTTTCTAAAGTTCTTTCCTTTGTGCCTGTAGATGGTGAGCTCATGTTCATTTCTGTATGCAATGAGACGTTGGAAGTTCATATCTTTTACTGGTGCTGACTCTTCAAGTGCTATTGACAACCCTGTAACTCTTGTTCCTTTAAAAACATTGCTCCACACTCTGCCTCTTGCATTCGCCTATTTGCTGTACATGGTATGCCTTTTGAACTATTGTGGAGTAAATTTCTAGTGCATATAGTCGGTTTTTGCTTATTGTTTAAACCTTGTTTGATGTTTGTGTCTCCTCCAAAGTTAGTCACTATGGAGTCTGTACGTGGAGTAAATGTTCCTATGTATACTACCCTTAGGAGGACAACTGTGGTCTTTACAATGGTCATAGAGTATTTCCTGGCCAAGCAGAAGTATTCATCCTCTGTTGTCGGAAGGTAAGAACAGTTAGTTCGTTTTGTATGTTGTGTTGCTTTTGAAATTGAGATTTACTGGTAGATGAATGTTTTAATTTCTTATCAGAACAAGAGAGTGATCAAGTGTGAACATTGTGAGACAAACTATTTTTGTATAAACTCGTTCATTTGATCAAAAAGTTATTTGCTTGTATTGATTAGTTTTCTGTGTTCAGTTTTCAACTTTGAGGGCCAGAGTTTCCATAATTACATTTTGATGTAGACAATTTTGCACATTGTTCCAATTTATTGCAAGTCTCAAATATTATAAGTTTGTCAGTTGGAGTTTGTCAGTTGGAGTATCAAGGATTGAACTGTGTTAAGGAAATCGTGAAAGACAATGTCTTTTCTGTAAATTTCTCTGATCATCTTTCTCTCCAATATTCCTTTACTCATCTGTCTCTTTTATTTTCTGTATTCAGTGTAGGATTGATTATTTTAGGTGCATTTGTTGCTGGAGCTCGAGATTTATCATTTGACACTTATGGCTATGGAGTTGTATTTTTAGCCAATGTTACGACAGCAATATATCTAGCAACTATAGCTCGAATTGGTATTGCATCACTACGATTTTTGACTTCCTTGGTACAGTTGTATATGATCTTCTTGCTGATAGAACCATTTTTCTCCCAGGAAAATCAAGTGGTCTTAATAGTTTTGGACTTATGTGGTGTAATGGTAAACTCCCCATATTCAATTAGACATCGTCAAGATCCTAAGTTATGAAATATCCGTGTTCAAGAACATGACGTATTTGGCTCATTTCAGGTTTAATTTGTGGACCAATATTGCTATTTTGGACATATGTCCGGGGTGACTTGGAGATGATGATCAATTTCCCCGACTTGCTCTCATTGGGTTTTATGGTATGTTGTTATTCTCTCTCCTCCTTTGGCTTGAATTTGGCCATTGGGGCTGCTTGATACTTTGATGCGGCAAATCACATGGTGTATGCATCATATTTGGAATACATTCAAACAATGCCCATATTCTCAAGTTGGTTCTTATTCGACCTTCCTCCTTTGCAGGTTGTTATGTTCTTTTCTTGTGTATTAGCCTTCTTCTTGAACTACAGTATATTTCTCAACACCACCCTGAATTCAGCAGTAACACAGACCATTTGTGGTAATCTAAAGGTATATGTAATGTTTCCTGTTATTTCGTTCCAAATTGTTATTCCTTTAACAATATTACATCCAACATGCCTTATAAGCTTTATCTGAAAGTTCCCATGTCACGCTCCAGATATGACACATTGACACTTGAGAAAGTTGATGTACTGGTGCTATACGCTTTTATTGGGTCCTGATAGACTTCTGCAAATCCTGGTCGACAAAACATTTGTTGTAGTCTATAGATGTATGGCCGTGCAAATTTTTTTTTTTTTTTCTATTGAGATCTGTCCTACTTGAACCGCATACCATTTTCCCTGCTATAAACCCATGCATCAGCTGCCGTCTATCTGGACTCCTTTGAATATAATCATTTGGCAGCTTATGTGCTGTCAGGTATGGAATGGATACATTGTGCATGCTGGTTGTGATGGATATTTAAGGGACTTCCTCGTTCATACCTGATTCTTGATGTTTGTTCTTGTCAGGAGAGATGTTCATACCTGATTCTTGATGTTTGTTCTTTGGTAGGATTTCGTCACAATTGGACTTGGTTGGGCAATCTTTGGAGGGCTGCCTTTTGATTTGGTGAGTTGACTATGAGTTTTGATTAATGTCCTTATACGGCAGTATTATCCGAGTTCCATCACGCTCAAATGTTGTGGTAATGTTCTGCTTGCAGCTAAATGTTATTGGACAGCTTCTTGGTTTTCTGGGCTCTGGTTTGTATGCCTACTATAAGTTGGTAGGAAAATAGGTGCCCTGCTCGATCTATCGGCTGGTTGTTCTTGTAAGACCATAGTTGCCTTGATGTCCATGCAAACTCCGAGCTTGAAGGAAGAAGCAGGTCACGATCAGTTTGGTCGTCCTTTATGCTGCTTCTATCCAGGCAACATTTTTGTTCCAGATATATTATTACTGATTCACTGCGGATTAGCTCATGGCAAGGGAAGAATATGTGAGTGCCTCCAATTAATTTCAGGACAGTTCTTAGCCAAATTTGATGATTTCTAACCTTTATTTACCGTACCTGCTGTGCTCTTCTGCCTGGGCAACTTCATTCGTAAAATTTGTAATTTGTTGCCCATGTACTCAGTCTCAGACTTTCGGTTGTATAAACGGCTAGAAATTTTGGCTTTTTAGCATTGAGTAAAGATTTGTGAAGTACCAATTTCTGGGTCTTTTTTTCTCGAGTTGTTGTTACTCTTTACATTGGTAGACATGGTAGTTATTACAATACCAATCTCGTTATTTTGATCAATAGTGCTATAGCACCGATGAAACATCTAACACATGACTAGTTTTAGTGTAAACTAAAATGGCCCATTGAGTAACTCGGAGCTGGCAGTGGATCACATTAACAAGGAGGGATGTGATAACTAACATTGACGGACCGGCTTGGTCTAGTAGTGGTAAAAGCTTGTTTTCAGTGATTTCAAGATCTCAAGTTCGAGTCTTGTCATTAGCAACTTTTGGAGGATCCCCTTTCTCTCATGGGCTGAGTTGTTGGCCCGGTTGGCCTCTTGGGTAATAGGAAGCCTAGTTTGGGTGACCCGTGAACATTGGTTAAAAAATTATTAACGGCTCTTCGCTGAGAGTAGTCAAGCTATACTTAGGCATGTGTCCGAGAAGTCTTTTCCTCTCGGTGATCATGAGATTCCATCTTTAACCTTTCATGTTGTCCAATCCACAACTACATAATAACTCAACATTAATTTAAGGATTTTAATTCATAAAAGACGAGAGGGAAAACTCTATCCTCGAGAGAGGTACTCGCTGTATCGCCAGTATGTAATTTTCTCGCAATTACTAATGAAGAGTGTTGATTTTTTTACCACCCCAAAAAAAAGACTGGTGAAGGAAGAAATAAGGCGCGAAAAAAAAACTGTCACCAACAAACTTATTATTGAAGCTAACGAAAAACGAATTCATAGAGGAAGAGAAGAGAGAGAGGGATGAAATATTTCCCCCAAAAACAACAGAAAAAACTTCCATCTATTTTCTCTCTCCTCTCTCTTCTCTTCCCCGACATTGTTTGTGCCTTTCCTTTCTTCTTCAACCTAAAAAAGCAAACCTACCCAAAAAATCCCCAAAATCTTTAATTAAAAAACCCTAATTTTTTTCCTAAGCTAGCAAATGCGTGTTGCTTTCATCTACGAATCGAAGATTTCAATTGATTCTGAACCTCCTTAAATTCCGCGCATTCTTCATCCAATTTCGCCATTTTTTTTGTCGTTTTAATTTGGTTTCTATTTTTGGTAAGGGAGATGGGAAGGTTGAGTTTTCACAAGGTTGCGGCGGCGGAAGACGACGGCGACGAGGAGGAGGAGGAGGATGAGTTTTTTGGAAGAGGAGATTATTACTATTCTAAGATTGCGGTGTCGACGACGGCGGGGACAGCGGCGGCGCCACCGAGACCTCGCCGGAGTTTTCACGGGAGTTCGTCAGTGCTTTCGTCGGCGTTGTCTTTCGTTAGTTCGCGGCGGAGTTTTTCGTATGATAAGCTTAGTCAGGCTCCTATTCAGCTCACCGTCGTCAAATTGGACGGCTCCTCTTTTGGTCTCTCTCTCTCCTAGTAAATTCATACGTTTTTGAATTTTTGTGATGAATTATTGATGTTTTGATGATTCTTCTGCAGTAAGTTTCAGTACTATGCTTTGATTGATTGAAAGTTTTATTGATTGTGGAAATTAGGTTAACATTGTGTAGATGTTTTGATGATTCTTCTGCAGTAAGTTTCAGTACTATTCTTTGATTGATTGATTGTGGAAATTAGGTTAACATTGTGTAGGTGTGTCTCAATTGATTGTTTTTTTTTTTTTTTTTTTTAATTTAGTTTCGATTTTTAGTATTGTGAACCTCTGTTCTTAAAGATGGCGTTGGCGCATTTGAAGGCGCCTTTTAGCTATTCTCAGGATTTGGCCTAATTTGACAATGTCAGTAAGTTTGAACAGTCTGTGTAATTTACTCATGGTTGTGTTTGTGCGAATTTTGGCGTGTTTTATGTGAAATACGGAGTATACCTGAACGGTCTGAGTTTTGTTTAGACTCGAGAATGGTGGACATTTTGCACAGTTCAATGGTGAGGACATTGCATTAGATTGATGTGAGCCTTTTTGATGTTGTTAACTAGACGACTTTTATCACGAGTTGTGAGTTCTAGGCTGTCAGATTCTGATTAGCTAGTTTTAGTTAGCGAGTTGTGACCAATGCACACTTCAATTCGTAGTGTTTGTCGTGGATGAGTAACACTAATGTGATGAATTGTAAGCTTCTTTGATGATTACAATAGATAGGTGGTCGTCCTAGTGACCTTTGACTTAATGTGGGGATTTGAAGGTCACTTACATAGTTGGGTTTGGTTGCAGAAATTGATGTTAGAAAGATGTCTACTATAGCCGAGCTTAAACAGGCAGTGGAGAGAGCTTTCAGTCATTTGCCTACAAAAGGACCTGGCAAGATTTCATGGTATGGCATTTACCTCCTATAGATTTCAGCTTAGGATAAACCTAAGGAATATACCGTTCTTTAGTTCAGGATGAATTGTCATACATATCTCTCTGATTTATGATATTCAACCTTTCCTGATGAAGGCGACATGTATGGGGTCATTTCTGCTTATCTTATCGTGGTCAGAAGCTATTACGTGACAGCGATTTTATCAAGGATTATGGAATCAGGGATGGGGATCAGGTACTTTTCTGTTTGTATATGTTTAATCTACTATATTTCATGAGGCTGAAGTTGTTGAGATTGTAAGTTTCTACATATATTAAATTTTCCTACATAGTACGATTTAAGTGCCACTGTTTGTGGTGCACGATCTTGGGGAAGGAAATGGTACTTGTGAGGCGTGACAATTGTTGAACTATGAGAGTATGAGATACATCCTTGCTAAATTGCATTGGGACAGTTTTCTTTGCTCGTGCGTGTATGTAACATTGACAGTGCATGAAGGTAAACAAAGTAAGACGGCGTTTACATTGGCTGAGCGTTAGATCAGCATTCAGTAAAATATTGCTCTGTTCTCTTTTTCACAGGATTACAGTTCTGCTGCTGCACACCCTTCTTTGGGTCACAGAAATGCCAAGTCAATTGCTGAACTCTCTTTTTCTTAAATTGATTTTCGCCTGGTCAAGCTGACTGATACAACCCAGAGATAATTTGACTCAACTGCACAGTAGTATTCTTCTTGTTTGTTGGGGTTGTTCATATTTTAAAGATCTGAGTTTTTACTTTAGGCTCTCTTTGTAGTCCTTATGCTTCCCCTAGGTTATCATGGCCAAGAGTTGGGCAAAATGATGATTTGCTTGCATTGACAAGTGAACAAGTGAACATCGTATCAAAACATAATCTGTAGCTTTACTTCTCAAAATCATGTCACTGGAGAATATAGCCATTCAGTGTTCATGTTAAAACTTGTTTTAAATTCAATTAGATTTATGCTGGGTAATAACCCTGAGTCCGTGACAACAACTAAACAATGACTGAAGTTGGTCTGTGTAGGTCAGGTTTTATGCTGCCCCATCCCTTATGAAGCATATAGGACGGTCAGAGAAGTTGCTGTGAATAGGAAAATGTCTTATTCTATTTATTAACAATGTTACTGTAGCAAAGGACTATACTACACTTATGAGGCTCTGAAATCTAAGATGGAAAGTCACAGCATCTTGTTCTTCTGGACACCTTAGTTAAAGTATTTGTCCATTTTAGCAGAACAGCCTTTTGATTGTAGTGAACCTAATGATCATTTCCTTGTACGTATTTTTCGTTTGATGTAAGAAGTCCAGATTTGTATGTCCATTAGTGGCTTTTGATTTCGCCATCATGAGCCATTTTATTCATCTATGAGCGTGCCACTGGTCACTTTAGTTTCCTTTCTGGCTTATTTTTGTATTGTCTAGATGTGATTTAAGTTTGAAGGTGGTTGTCTAAAAGAAGCCTTGTTCCACTGAAATGCAGAGATTTGGTTTTGAAATGTAGTACTCTTTCATGCTAGGTAATAGTTTCAGAGCCTTTCTTATTTTTGTTCGTAAAATTGCTATAGGCCATCTGTTCTTACCTTGGGTCTGTATCTTCAGTAAGAAAATCTGTCGAAGGGACAAATGTAATTTGATTTGGTTGATGAAGATGGGAATCCTGGGGATCTCTTTAACTGGTTCTTACTAAAAATGTGTGTGAATATTCTGTAATATACCCATATGTAACTTTAACTACTTCATGGTGGTGTGGCTTTGGAGGTCTGGAGGATATGTAAATCCTGCTACCTTGGTCTTACTGATGTCTGAGTGTAAACTGTCATGATGTCAGTTGGAGGCATTCATGTTTAGCTAATTTATATCTGGTGCTCTATATGCAGCTTCGCTTTGTTCGGCATGTGTCCATCGCTTACAACCTCGTAAAAAAGCGATCAAGCAAGCGAATAGAGGCTCCCAAACCTAACACAATGTATGAGCTTGTTTGTTTTCCTTTTTTTTTTTTTTCTTTTTTTTTTTAAACCTCAAAGCTCTCTCTGTTTATTCACAATGTGTCATGGCATCAGTGACTAGTTATGTGTTTTCAACTTGGCCCTAAATGACAGTTGGTTGGTTTAGTAGATCTTCAAGGAGTGACCCGTTGGCACAGGTGTTGGTAAAATGGTGCTGAGTGCTGACATCCAGTCTGAATGTCTATATAAAACGTGGCGAGTTAGACAGTTTAGTCATTGGAAAGCTTAAAGTGATGATCGTTATCTTGTATTATAACTTCATTCCTGCTGACTTGCTGTTGTGAAACTGGGGGGAATGACTCTGTGACCTGTTGCATTATGGGCTCAGATTGGGAATTTGGCATACAGTTGTGGTTTTGGTATCGTGAATTGTAGCCTCTTATTGCCCCTGACCTTGTATTTTGATTGAAACGACTAAATCGACGGAGCTCACAGTTTGGGATGTAAATCATGCAGATCAGAAAACAACGAGGAGGAGAGTCAGAAGTTAGAGGACTACGACGATCTGGAGAACCTTAGGTGTCAGCAATACAAATATGAGGTAGACGATAACTCAACCCAGAATGATTGTCTACTCTCTCATTTATTTAGAGGGTGGTTTCTATATTCCAAACTTTCCAGCAGGGAGCACGCAAGATCCGAAGAAGACGCTGGACCTTCAAGATGGGCAGGTGGATTCGTTGGCTGCTTTAGAAGCTTATTCCAATTTTGTGATAACGGACCTCCCAGCTATTCTTCCAGAGTCTCGCAGGTAGAAATTTGAGCTTGCTGCGTGGTAGCTAGCACATCTGCTAGAATGGCTTCTCTCCGGGTGTATATACTCTTGCACACAAAATGTTCGTTTTCTTGTATCTGGCGGGAGCTTTTTCGACCTCTTTTGTATAGAGCTTCATAAACCATACCAAGTTGTAGAAACCAATACAGTGAGATGTTTGAATCAGCATCAATGAAAGCTTACAGTATCAATTTTTAGTTTCTGCCATTATCTTTCCAAACCATTTTATGGTGCTACTATCTCCTAGCATTCACAAAAGCAGAACTGTTTATATACCGAGATACCGAATAGTACAATGCCAAAAGTTGTAATCAGCTGGCCCTAGTTAACTGAATTACTACTCATCTCACCAAGACGGAGTTACCATTCACCAAGGGTAACTTGCAGGCAGGCCTTTAAATCCTTTAGCATTCAGGTTACAGGACATCTGAGAAATTAAAAACACCAAATTGGGACATGGTGATCATAATGATCAAGTAAGAACCCCGACACTGATACCAAATTGGCTCGGAAACCATTTGAAGAGCCAAGTCAACCAAATGCCTACGCAATGAACAATGGTTGAGCCTAGTCAATGGTTTTATAGCTTGAACAAATTTTACCAAACAAACGAGCAAGTACAGTCTCGAACCACATAGCCCTTACTAAGAAAGACCACTATAAAAATACCCAAAATGAAATTCACCATGCCCTAAATGATTTGATCACGTTCACCATTTCAATTGATCAATTTGGTAAGTTGATGTACTTGTATCATTTTCAGAGTACACTCACTGAGTCAATCACAAGGAACAAATGAGATTTATATCCTTCAGAATAACAAAATTACTCTAGTGCCTCAAAGGCTTCCACCATAAGGTGGGATAATTATATGCATGGAAGTCTTACCATTATGTTGAAAACATAGAGAGGTTGCTTACGAATGACCCATAATTATAATTGGTTCGAGAAAATTGCACTGTTTTATAGTCAATTAATTCATCACATGCATCTAAGTTTCAACTAGAAAAGACCGCAAACAGAAATACAATTAATATTAACGTTCAATCATATGGAACAATAATCAACTTATGTAACATTGTTTCAATGAACTAAAATGCGAAAAGAAACTACCTCAAGATCGAATAATTAACACTTTTTTTTTTGTATCACTTTAGAAGCACATTGGATTTTCAAATTTAAATTTTATACAAATGGGACAGGGGAACGAGGTAGGCGTTTGATGGGGAGGTTAGTAGGTCAGTAGTCGAACGATCACAAACTGACCCAAGTATGTTGACCGTCTCACTCTCTCAGACCAAAAGTTAGTTACTTGGACTCGTATCTCAGTTCATCATATATTCATGTCACATAGTCCAATTTTTTTTTCTAACTATTCGACACAGCGGGTTGGTCGGGTTTTGGACGACGACATTTTGGGTCAATTAGGGTTCTAGTGATTCTCGGGTCTAGGTCAGTTTTTTTTTTGTTTTTTTTTTTTTTTGGATCACGGGAGATTTCCAGGTCAGATTAGTTAAGTTGCTTTGACTATACAAAACCATGTTGTTTGTTGGAGTAAATTGGCCGACACATATACGCGGATTACATAACCCACCTAGTATATATAATGTTGATTATTCGTGTTGGGTTTGATTTAGATGGCCCCTAAAGGGCTCCTCAATGTAACTTACGTATGTAGCAGAGCAGATCTTCTGTTCCATTCTGTGTCTCACTGCATATCCCAAAACCAATTAGAAGCTTAATTTTCAAAGATTAATATATTTATTTTACTTTAACAAATAAATTAGTGGATTACAAGCTTCTAATTGATTTAATACATGCATTGGTATACAAAATGTGACAAGGATCTACTCCATGTATATGTTACATCAACGATCATCGACTATCGTATTTTAACGGGAAAAAAAATTCCACACAAAAAATCCCATTATTCCAACCACAAGTGTAAGAACCCCAAATTGTGTGGCATACATTGAGATAACCTTCCCAACCCAAATCTCCCCTCTTTTCATCCACCTCCTCTACTTCCCAAATCCCCCATTTCCCCCCAAATCAAACACTCTTCCCAGTCTTCCTTCACACTCACACTTCCCCCCCAAAATCCCTCTCTTCCTCATCACCTTCAACAAATCCAATTACAGAAGCCATGGCCAACATGCTCATGGCCTCCTCCTCCAAAACCCTCCCAACTCCCTCTCTCTCCTCCTCCCCAACCCCACCAAAACCCAAATTCTCTCTCCTCCCCAAAACTCTGACCAAAATCCCCAAAGTGCCCCTGAATCTCCTAAAATCCTCCATTTCTCTCTCCACCATCCCCCTCTCCCTCTCCTACCTCCTCCCCCACCCTTCCCTCGCCGAAGAAATCGAGAAAGCCTCCCTCTTTGACTTCAACCTCACGCTTCCCATCATCATGGCCGAGTTTCTCCTCCTCATGTTTGCCCTCGACAAGGTCTACTACACCCCGCTCGGTGACTTCATGGACAAGCGTGATTCCGAAATTAAGGGTAAGCTCGCCGATGTTAAGGACACCTCAACCGAGGTGAAGCAGCTTGAAGAACAAGCTAATGCAGTACTCCGTGCCGCCCGTGCTGAGATATCTGCTGCACTTAACAAGATGAAGAAGGAAACCCAGCTCGAAGTCGAGGCGAAGATTGCTGAAGGAAGGAAGAAGGTTGAAGGTGAGCTTCAGGAGGCTCTTGGGAACTTGGAGAAGCAGAAGGCTGATACTATTCTTGCTCTTGATTCTCAGATTGCTAATTTGAGTGATGAGATTGTTAAGAAGGTTCTCCCTGTTTCTTAATTATTAATTTGTAGTTAATAATAATAATATGTAGTTTTGGTTTTTTTTGTTATGAATTATTATATGATATATGATGGATAATTGGATATGTAAAGTCGGGTTGGATTTTTATATATATTTGTATTTGTAACGTAATGATGACAATTGTTGCAATGCAATGCATTTTGTGAATTTTGGTACTACATTGGTTGGAGAGTGTTTGTTTGTATTTCGTGTGCTAGTTTAGCTGGTAAAGTGGTTATGATTGATGAATAGGGTGGTTATAGCCTTATAGGTAGGGAGTAGGATGGATGGATATAAATGTTTTGTTATTTTAAGATGATTAATTAAAGGAAAATTTGTGGGAAACCACCTCCAACTTTCACCATTTTTTGGGAAACCACCTTATTAAAATAAATTTGTGGAGAACCACCAAATATAAACAAAATCAAAGGGTAGAACCACCTCCTTACCCAAATCACCCTCTCACCACCTCTAACGATCACTAGCCACCACCATTCTTGCCGCCACTGCCACCACCCACCACCGACAAGGCCACGCCGACCACCACATTTCCCCGGCTCCATGTCCTCCACCCTCCACGACCATTTTCTCTCTCCCTCCATCCTCTCTTCTCTCGGTTTCCGGCCACTATAAGCATGGTAACCGGTGATCGATGACCATGTTGGGGGTGTCGAGGGTAGCTAAGGTGGTGGTTGGTGTTGACGGGTGGTGATGCGTGGTGGTTAGAGGTGTTGGGTGAGTGGTTTGGGTAAGGAGGTGGTTCTACCCCTTGGTTTTATTTATATTTGGTGGTTCTCCACAAAAAAAATTTAATAAGGTGGTTCCCCAAAAAATGGTGGAAGTTGAAGGTGGTTCCCCACAAAATTTCCTTAATTAAACATTGTGACATTTGATGGAAGGTGTGCACTGTGACCTTGTTCAACACTGGAGATTTGAACAAAAAGTGTTGTCTATGTGACGATTAATTGAAGAGTAATGCTCATTTGAAACGGGCCGATATGTTGCTAAATGTTATGCGTGTTAGCTAGTTTAGCTGTTGAGGTTGTTATCGTGGTACAAAACTTCATTGACGTGTTTGCATCGATTTTGGTCTAGTTGTCTTTGAACTAGGCCAAAAACTACTTGGGGGAGAAGACTATGTTTAAAGAGGACGGCTCTTGAATTTTCAGAACCTTGGTCAGTGACACAGTGTACTCAGGAATATAATGATCATGATTAGGATCGATATTATTCATAGCAATAACTAGCAATGGAAGATGATGATGATGAGTTTACATTCGCTCGTTTTACTGATTCTCGAGGGGCAACTGCAATATCATTCTCACTTTCTCAGTAGTAGTAGTATCAGCTGAAAGATTCTGATTTAGACTTAGATCAGAATCTGAGTCTGAACTGGATGAAATAGAGAACTTGCATAAAAAGGGTGTGTGTGTGTGTGTGTGATGTTTAGCAAGCAAACAGTTATCAGAATGCAGTTCAGAAACTGTATTTCCTTCGAAACCAGTTACGTGTTTCGATTTTGACAGAGAGGAGTGACCTAATCTGGCATATGTAACAATGTAACTTCATCTAGATCCGTAGTAGTAGTTGTCAGATGCAGCAACATTACAAGAAAAATCAACAGATTTATTTATCTTACAACTGTGACCAAAATTAGCAGACTTGGAATTCAAGTGGTATACACCAGCTTGACTGTAACCACGCACTTCCCACAATTTCTTTACTTGGATGGACGTAGAATACTCATACTTATTAGAAAGATCCATTTTATTCATCTCAGATTGTTATTATGTACCCGTGCCATTTAGTTTGAATTTCCAAAAACACTACAGAGAGCGCCAATTCTTCTAATTACTTTGCTAATTTACTCTTAGTCAACCCGACCCACTGCTTTACCAATTTCTTAACTCGACACCCCTTATCTTTTAAGTTTTATATCTACCAACAATGTACTAATAAGGTGCACAGAAAAACTACATTATCGAGTTTTCACGAGATAATGTGATGAAAAAGCTTCAACCTTGAAGTCATTTGGTTGATCTCTGTGAATGTGTTTGTATAGGGCATTTGATTTTTGCAGGGATTTATATGAATACAAAGGAGAGAATTTTTCATCGCAGCAGCTGCAATCCTCAAAAGATGAATTTGACGAAGAAGCTTCTTCGTTTGTCTTTCGTTTTGAAGTCGCTAGAAGTCTTCTTACGCAGGCAGCAGGTCATCATGCTGCTCAGGTTTTCATCTGACTCCTATAGTTTCTAATTTTTAAGCAAAAGGATGTTGTAGCTGCATAAACTAAGCAAAAAAAGGCTGGGAGAGTTGGGAACTGCTTTGATCAAGGATCCTGAATCAAATATCACCTCTCAGGCTTTTGTAAGGAAGAACATAAAGTTATTACTAAGGCGCCTTTGTTATCCACCTTAATCGTTTTCAGAGCCACTTTTCCCGGGCAAAATTGCATAGTGTGTTAGATCTTTTGTAGCATCTCTATGCTTAGTCGCATTCTATGCTCTTTCGCATCCCTTAGAATTGCCACTTTCTTTCGCTTATCTTGTAGATGTCTGTCTTCAGTCTGAGGGAAAACTGGCTCCTGGTGTGGCAATGCAAGGCGCTACTTTGGAGCTTTGAGTGACAATTCGACCATTGGAAGTAGGTCACCTAATATTTGGAGTTTGATTTTTAACATCTGAAAGTTTTGATCATCATATTTTATGCTTGTCTATAACAGTTTGGATTCTCAGGAAAGATTTGCTGCAGTATGGACTGATCTTGGGCCTGATGTAGAACGAAACGATAAATGCCAGCTGAACAAGCTAACTACGATCAAGTTAAGCAGGCAAAATAAGTTGTATTTTTCTCATCATAAGTTGAATTACCTATGGTCCTATGCCCAAAATCGAGATACAGATGAAACACTTAGTTTGTCTGGCCTAGGAACATTCGGCTATGAATGCTACTCCATATAAGTTTGTAGGAACATTCATCTTTGGCAGCCTTTAGCAATAGTTTCCCGTATCACGTTTACAAGCTTAGAATTCTACTATTTGCTCACACTTTAAAGCTATACTCATTGGTTTTTTCACCGTTCAGGCAACTCTGCATCGGTCAGAAGCAAATCGTATCATGCAGAATTCAAATTATACAAAGGAGGTCTTATTATCGGATTTTTGATATGATCTTTTGTGAATCGTGTAATCGGATACATTTTTCCATTTGGTTATTAGGGAAGTTTTGAGCTTGGGTGTGTACATGGAGCACTCAAGATGCCTGAAATTTGATTTTGAACTTCAGGCTGCAAAGTTTTTGCCTTTTGTCTACTGCACCTGTGACTGTGGGTTATCATATCCAAGTAGTATTACTATGAGAGTGTTATGTTGGGAACGTCATTTCAGTTGTTGCTCATTGTAGGAAATTCTTCAATAGATAATTAATTAAACCTTATTTTATCGGATTTGGCTAATTATCGAGTACCAATTTGGCTTTAATGATTTATCTCACTCGTGCCACCTAAATAGGAGGTTTTCTCCCTTTCTATGTTGTCGTGTTGTTGGCTATAGTGATTTATCCTCCAACGATTAATTATCTTCAGATCCTTCAAAAATTTACCAAGGTACATAAAAATTACAAATAGTAGAAAAAATTCCAATAAAACTCGTCTGATATCATTTTTAGTTTTTCCTTTTAAACCCAAGTTTCGTTTTTGAAAACCACAAAAAGTGATTTTCAGAATTCATTACAGAAACAAAAACCGAAAAAAGCATAGGTTATTGAGTTTTCAGGAATTATCATAATTTGCAATTCTGAAATCTATTAATTAGACGGTGAGGGCATATTAGGAAAACAAAATTAACTGTTTTCTGACGGGGGTGAATTTGGAAACTTACTCCATTATATATATAAATAAACAGAGGGGTGCGACTGTGCGCTTAGAGAGAGAAAGTGTGTGTGTGTGTGTGTGTGTGTGTGGAGAGCAAGGTTCAAGCTACTACAATCAACAAGGTACGCCTTCCTATTCCTTCCCCTTCTTACTTACATTCAAATACTTCTCATGACGGTTTTAGAGAACGATGTTGGTAATGCAAAGGTTTTGAGCTTCTTTGGGAAACACTTGTTTTTGTTTGTCCCACATTGAAAGTTTAGAGTAACTTTTTGGGGTTTATATATGGGTGAGTGTTAGTAGTGTTTGAACTCATTATGGAGGGAAGACTATGGTCTCCCCACGCGCGCGCCGCCGGCCGGCCGGCTCGTGTTCGTGGCACGTGCGCGGTGTGTGTACACAAGGAAAAACATCGAGTACGTTTAGAGTTCCACTTCTCTTGGGTGAGTACACACCTCAGAGAAGCGCTGTGTTACCTTGGGGGGCAACGCCATAATCCGGTTGTACCGTAGTCGGGGCGAAATTGCTTCTCATTCTGTGATTTCGATCACGCCACAGCATTTTCCGTCATTTCATTTCCGTTATATTTCGCCCACAGTAATTCATTTTTCCAACAAACGATTCATGTTAGCCTTGTTTGTTATTGTTCATCTCAATTTTAATTGCGATTTTACATTAATTAACTATGTATTAGGTTTGTTTCGCTAGTTAATTCATCTTTGTTCTTTGATTGAATTAACTTCACAAAGAAGCCATCTTTAATTTGATTGCACTGAAAAAATCAACGAAACAAAACTGCCCCCCCCCCCTTTTTTACCACAACACTGTAAAAAATTGAATTTTTTTTACCTGGTGCAGACCAATGGCTGATTGGACTGAGCTGCCAGTTGAGGTTCTAAACAAGATTGTGTTGAGGTTTGAAACACTCGAAGAGTTAGTTTATTTCTCGGTTGTTTGTCGTCCTTGGAATCAGTTTGTAACTAAGGCTAAACATAAGTTCAATGTGAAAACAATGCCATGGTTATTGCTAGCCGAACCCGAAACCACGGTAAAAGAAAATCCGGATTGTTTAAGGAAACTTTACAATCCTTATAACAATAGGTATTTTGAAATAATGCTACCTGAGACGTTTGATTGTAGATGTTGGGGTTCAGTACACGGTTGGATTGTGACGTATAATTACTATCTTGATTTACATATGTTCAACCCGCTTAACCGAGATAGAATGGCCCTCCCTCTCATGACCTCTTTGCCTTACCAGTGGGGGCGGTATTACCCTTACCCTTATGATGGTACCTTTGAGAAGATGAAATCCGATTTTATTTACAAGGCGTTTGTGATAAAAGCTGCTGAGGATGATTTTATTGTTTTCGTAAGCTATTAATTTGAGAAGAAGTTGTTGGCATTCGCGAGACCAGGTGATCAGTCATGGACCTCTATTGATCAGCCTGGTAACACTTCAACAAATAAGGCTGGTTGTGCGACTGAGGTTGTCCTTTGTGGTACTCAAATACTAATTTTGAACGAGGATGCTTCGCTTGGGTTTCTTGATATTTCTGACTTGAGTGATCCACAAAAACTTGTTGTGAAAGATTATTTGCCTGAACGTCCAATGTTCTTGAGTGACCGACGAAATCTTGGTATAAAAGTTACAGATTACCTACCTCCGCCTCCGGGGATTGCGGAAGGTTTTGATAGAGACATGTATGGATTGTACTTGGTAGAATCGGGTGGTGATGTGTTCATGGTTCTAAGAGATAGGTGTAATGTGACAGACGACTACTATGTTTATGAAACATTTCGGTTTCTGGTGTATCAGCTTGATTTGGACAACAGAAAATGGTCTGAAGTCCATCACCTTGGCGATGTTTCCCTGTTTATTGGTAATTGTTCTTCGATGTTGTTAGGAAAATGCCTTGAACGACTCATACCATTTGGGTATGTCGTAGTGGGTGACCGAGGGGGGGAGCTCGGGGCATGGTGAGCTACGGTGTACGGGTGTTGGGCGAGAATCGGAATCAAGGAAGAACAGTAACTTTTGGCGGTCCGCGGAGGTAAAGCCGCGAACCGCGGCAACTTTTGTTAAAGGCGATGCAGAAAATCGTGGCGGCCCGCCATGAAGGTGGCGCGGGCCGCGAAGGGACGGCGCGGGCCGCGAAGGGTCTGGCGCGGGCCGCGGCCAATGGGCCGTATGTCGGCTATGTTTTTGCGTCACGCGGTTTTTTGTTTCCTAATCCCGTTCTTCAGCCTAATTAGGTATTTTCTTATGTACTATATAAACACCCTACTCCCCCTCATAACCTCCCTAAGACACAATTGAGTGATTCTCTTGTAATTGTGAGTACCTAGAGTCATAGTTGCGGGTTTTCTCAAGGTGTGGCTTCTTTGTCAATTGGGTAGATTCAAGGGCGTTTGTTCGGGTTCTTGGTTGATCGCAAGAACGTTTGGCTCTTAGATCTCGTTCGTATTTGGTGAGTTCTTTTCAGATTGGACTCACGTTTGTATTCGGTGCTATTCTCATATAGTGAAGTGTTTCTCCTCTGTTTGGTGGATGTAGCTGGCAAATTGCTGGTGAACCACGTTAAATTCGGTGTCTTTTTCTTTACGTTCTATTGCTTGTGTTATTGTTAATATCACGTTTGTTACTACATCTATTCACGCCCAATCATACTCAAACCGTTCGCTGTTGGGACTGGACGCCTCTGTCACAACAGATGTCAGTCTCCACAATCGGTGCCGGTAAATGTGAGTCCAATTGTATTTATTACAACGACGATTATAATGATGGTTGGGAAAAACCAATTACTTTAGGAGGCGAAGACATGGGGATCTATAATTTGGAATACAGTGAGCCAGATCATATAGACAAGGGATGTTATACATATTCAAAAAGGCAAACCCCTTTGTGGTTTATGCCCCGATATTAGATCACGGTAGAGGTCATAGCTTGTTAGTATCATTCCCGATTACCTTTTTTTGTATGACTTGCTAGACTTGAAAGTATTTCACATGTGTTCACATTCTCTCATGAAGTCATGGGTGCTGCAATGATAATTTTACAGTTTTACAGATTACTGTCTCTGTCTAGTAAATTTTTAAGGCTACTGCGGTAGCATTCTCTGTAAACGTAGTATCAACTTCAGAGGTAGAAGATTAAGAATTTCCAAAATTCTGATCAGAATAATCTGAGTCTGAATTGGATGAAATAATATGCTCATCATTTATTTGTTAAGCTGGTATGACCAGGTGATTAGGCCCCCCCATAAATCCACATATGTATGAGCTCAAATATACAAGAACTTGCGTAAAAAGGAAGTGTATGATGTTTAGCCAGGAGACAGGCGGCATCACAATGCCGGTCAGATGCAGCTACATTAGCAATAAAAGGCTTTACTCACTTGTATTGTCGAGTTTCAATTTCAATTAAAATAAATTATAAACTCGTTTGCTTGAAATAGCTCGTTTTTTTGTGCTCCGGCTAGTCAGAGCACCATGATGCTCGGATTTGGATCATTTTAGAATTGCCATTGTCGTAAGTTAACTCAGGCTTGGGTGCGTACGTGGGTGCATGTAGAAGTGTTGGAACCAACTATGTTTCATACATGGGTGCGTCATGCGTGTAAGTAGAGTGTTGGACACAACTATTGTTACGAAAAGATGAATTTCTGGCTTAGAATTGAGTGTTTCAAGTTATAAAGGAGATCTTTTGTAATGTACTTACTAAACTTTTGTAATGAGTGTATCATATCGATCTCAAAAAAAAACAAAATTGAGTGTATCATATCAAAGGAGGTAGAAACAAAAAAATTCATAGTTTTGCACGACTGAGTGGTACTCTTTAGTAAATCCAGACCAATTTACATGATAACAGTTTTTTTTTATAAGACAGTCTAAATCGATTTGGTTTTCCTAATAACAACTTGGAATTTTTTTAGTTTTTTAGGGTTTTTGTTCGAGAGAGGAGAAGAGTCATTTTTCCTCATCACCACATCTTCCTATTTCGATTTGAACAACTCTCGGTTTAATAATATAATCTTCGGCTGTTTTTTCCGCTTTGTCAAGAAAAAAAAATTAATCTTTGGCTCCCGCTAAAAAAAATACTATAATACAGAATTTCTCCCTTAAAAAAAAAAAAAAAAAAAAAAAAAAAAAAAAGTTTCCTTTAAATATACAGATTTTCGCCTCCTCACTTCTCAGTGACGCCTCTCATCCTGTGCCTCCACCAGTCAGTCCTACGCCGGCACCGACCGTCAGTGGGACCACCTCCATCCCAAAATCAACGTATGTTTCAATCCTCTTTTTTCTCTTTTCATTACTTTTTTAATCTCTATGATAATTCTAATTGTTATTCCTATATTACTATTGTTAATGAGTAGTTCGTTGTTTGTTTGGGTGAGATTGTTATTCAGAAATCTTGATTGTGTGACCCCAAAAGTTTTATAAATTCGCATTCATAATTCAAGCTTTGACACTCTACAGGCCAGTTGGACACGAATTATTTACTCATGGCTGATTGGTTGAACCTACCGTGTGATGTTCTAGAGGAGATAATGATGAGAGACTTTGTTTATTTCTCTGTTGTTTGCCGTTCGTGGTATGACTTTGCCACTACGGTTAAACATAAGTTCAGAGTAAAAACAAGGCCATGGCTTCTTTTAGCCGAGGGCACTGAAGGTGATAATCCAAATTGCTTGAGGGAAGTTTTCAATCCTTTCAACAATATGCTCTATGAGCTTAGATTACCCGAGACATTTGGTTGTAGATGTTGGGGTTCGTCATACGGATGGAATGTGACATATACTCCGTAATAAAAAAACTTGAACTACACTTTTTTAACCCACTAACCAAGTTAGAATGTCCCTCCCACCCATTACATGTTTGCCTTACATATGGGGGCCCCATTATCCTCACCCTACCGATGGTTCCCTTGAGATAATGAGATTTTGGTTTATCAATAATGCGTTTGTGATAAAAGTTGGTGAAAAAGTTTATGCAACATTTAGATTTAAGGTGTATCAGCTTGATTTTCGGAACAAAAAATGGTCAATAGTTGATCTCACCTTGGTGATGGAGTTTTATTTGTTGGCAATTCTTGTTCCATATTAATTCCCTCAACCAGAGTCAGTAAATGTGAATCCAAGTGTATTTATTATACTGATGATTACAATGTTGGTTGGCATGAACCATTAGGTTTTGGGGGCAAAGATATGGGGGTTTTTCTTTGGAAGACAAAGACGTATATGACCTATGTGAGGAATGTTTTACATGTTCAAAAGTGCAAACTCCTTTGTGGTTTATGCCTCAATGTTAGGTCACTATGTAAGTCTCTGCTTGTGAGAAGCACTTCCCGAGAACCTTTGGTTGTCGATGTTGGTATACAATTCCTATGTTTCGACTGGTGCAATATCGGATTTTTATTTTGTTTTCCATGCTAGCTTTGTTGGGAAGGTCGTTCTAATCGTGACAAACGTTATGAACGATGTATTGAAATGTTTTGTTGACTTGTTAGATACAAAAGAGCGTGAAACAGTTGATTTTTGTGTAGAGTAGTTATCATTACCCTTTAATAAAAGTGCATAGTAAAAGTACAAATAATCCAATTTTCAATAACTTCGTGATTGTTGCTTTATCTGGAGTTGTCGTTTCCTCCAATTGAGTGAGTAAGTCGTATAAAATTTGGCCGGTATTCGGTACTTGTTAGTTTTGATCAGTGAATCTTAATGTTAGCCGGTATCCGGGGAAAATTAGTTTTAAACAGTGAATATTAATGGTAGGTACGGTCCCAAAATCAGATAAAACTCATCAAAGTTGGCACCTTTTGATAAAATGTCCTAACAAATTTATTACTAATCAGATGTTAAGTGCATTTTGGGAAGAAATTAATTGTTTTGGTGAATTTAGTCTTAATCCATAGAGCATAAAATATATAGGGAAAAAAAAAAGTAGAAACAGATCAGAACACTTAGAATCTTAGATTGAGAAAGAGAGAGGTTAAAGCAAGAATTTCGCGCTTGTGTGGAACCAAGTTTCAAGTAACAAAGCAAGGTACGCCTTTTTTTTGCTTCCTATTGCTTTTTGTGATGGTTTTAGAGTACGATTCATGTTGATGAACCCGAAATCATATCGAGGCTAAACCCCGGTTGTTAATGCCCTTCTTTTCCATATTGACTTTATTCAATCTAACACTATTTGTTATGCTGATGATCAAGATGATGATCACGATGATGAACTATGTTGGGGTCGCGACATGGGGGTTTACAATTTGGTAAACCAGAAATTAGAAGATATAGACGAGGAATGTTACGCGGATTCAAAAGTGCAATCCCCTTTGTGGTTTATGCCTCGATTCTAAGTCATGGCTTGTTAATTACTCCATTAGTAGCAAAAGTTTTGGACAGCTAGCTTTGTACTCCGGCTGTCACTTGCTTGTTCTTCAGTTTCATGTTGTAACTAACGTGGAGACATCGAGTTGAGAATTCTTCTTAGTCCCATTGAAGCCTTGAAGCGCAGTAAATTTGAAGGAGCATACGTTAATTGAGCTAAAATTGTTTTAGTCCCACTATTTCAGGGGAAACAAACATGAATGGGCAAAATCAAAAGAGCGCGAGAGATGCGACCACGAAACGTAGTTTTAGGTAAGGACGACTGATCCAGTACAACATCTTTAACCCTAGTGTCTTAACGGCTCCCCTATAAGGCGGGGTAAGAGGGGGTCGGATGCACGCAACTACGCAAGCTTTACCCCTATTGAAATATAGTGAGGCTATGCACGGCCGACTGATCCAGTACGATGAAAAATTTCGGAGAATATCAATCTAGCTACCTTCGAAATAATTATTCAAACGGTGACGTCTTGTTCATTTGAGGAGCTCTATGTATTTGTCATGCATGCTAAAATTGCGAGTGACCATTCTTTTGAGTATATGGTTTTGAAGGGGAACTTTTACTGCATTAAAACCTCAAAGTAGGGCTGATCCACAGTGGGAATTGCACATTTGGAGAACCGCACGGCTAGTGGATATATATTCGCAGATGAGATTTTTAGGTTTTTGTATAAAATCGAGCTTAACGCATTTGGAGACGACCTCACTATAGTCGTCATGATACTCGAGTAGCAACGTATCATTATTGTTACAACTTACAACTATTGTACGTACGGATGATAAGTGAAATAAAAACTACGTGGATGTAGCATTTCGGAAAGAATTACCTTGTATGACGTCTCGTTGAAGCATTCGAAACATACCAATATGTTTCCGATAGCCGACGTACTACGATCACCAACGAGTTCTTTCGGTAGATTCAAAATGTTAAATGGTCGTCTTCTTGATTTATTCCTCGTTGCTTTCGGCAATAATGTCGCAATAATTCTTATTTATTATTTCATTCTTTTGGTGCAAAGGCCTTTATGTCCAAATTTCAACGTATTGTATGCAGGGCCGTAGATAAGGCTGGCCTAGTAGGGCCCAAAAACAGGGCCCCCGGAATCTGAGGGGCCCAAAACTGTCAAAACCTAATATATAATATACATTTTCCAAATATATTAGATGAATGATTACAGCCTAGTGGTAATGTTTGCATTCAAGAGAAATATAGGTTTGAAACCCATTGTCTACTTTTTTTATTATTATTTTTTTTTTTTCTCTTTCCTTGCCTTGATTAACCTGTTACTTTTGATTTTTTTTTCTTTTCCAATATTTGTAATCTTCCTTATTTATTTTAATTCTATTTTTTTTTTTTACTTTCAAAGTATTTTAAGGGGTCCGAAACAATGTTTTGTATATGGCCTCGAACACAGATGGCGTCGTTTATATTTAGGGCCTCAAAATTGTCGTTTTGATGTATTTTGTCCCGGACCCCTTAAATGAATGCTACGACCCTGATTGTATGTTTGTCTTATTTAGCTTAATGAAAATGCTATCCCAATGTAGTTACATATCAATCTTATGAATGTATTACAGGACATAAATAAATAAATGTTTCAAATCGAGGAAGTGGTGATAGGATGGAATTCAAACCCCCATTTCTTCTGTAGATGTCAGCTCGTGTGTGGATTGATGAAAGTCCAACTAATGTACTGGACATAGACTTGTCAAACGGGTCAGGTAACAAAAATTATGAATTGAATTATTAAGTACTCCGTATAACGATAAAAATCATGAGTTAAAATATGAAAATGTTGTACAAAAGGCGCTAGAATATAATTTTGATCCGCATTTCAACCCTGACACGACGAAACACGTATAATATTAACTTGATACAATTCGTTTTACGAGTTTTTATCCATCATAATTTATACTTTAATAGATATCCCTAATTCTCCTAGTAGCATGTAGTATTAACCATCTGGATTCTTTTGCTAATTTTAGTAGTAGTATGTGAATACCCTCGGCTAATTCTTGCGCAGACTCTTCTATCTAAAGTTCACTATCTTGACTATCTTCAATTTTTGTCCTACTCTTTCCTTAAGGTCAGGGTACATGCCAAAAACATTATTTCTCATTTCAAAGTAGTAGTCGTGTACACAAATCCCATACTCAATTAGAACTACTCTTGCCAATTTCCATACTCAATTACTACTCCGTATATCCCTTTGTCTTTATAGTAAATGTTTGTGTTCTTTCATCAATTCAATGTTATCTTGAAGTCTTCCCCGGGAAGCCTCAATTGACAATGTGCATAGGAGACTAAACAAGTAGAGAGAGACACGTATGTACTCTGAATTAAACTTAAAACGACATGAATTTAAAGATATAAATTTCGTCCGCATTTTTTACACCCGTAATGATTCAAGACATTGCCTTAAACGATGAATTAAACTTCTTAACTTAAAACGACATGAATTTAAAGATATACATTTCGTCCGCATTTTTAACACCTAACGTAGTTGTCCCTCTACATAAATTTCAAGAAATTGAAAAATTCACATGGTGCTAAGTTGTAACGTGCCATATAAGTGTGTTGCCACCCAAATACACAAGCCACCACCTGATATTTCTACTTAGAACTGTTGTCAAACTTGCCACTTTTCCAAGTTTCCATAAACTTAGGACACTCTTCAATCTCTCTCCCATCTCTCTCTCTCTCCAATTTAACTTGTTGTTGACGCTTCTCCAACCTCTTTTCAGCCCATGTAAGTTACTCCATACTTCCCTTGCATCTTTCTTTCACTCAAAGTTTGTTGCTTTTTTTATCTTTTTGACTTCAATTGCAGGATTTTAAGTGAGTTTTTATCCTCTATTTTGTGCTGGGTGTCAATTATTTTGATGTTTTTTCATGTTCTCGCAATTGGGTCTTCGAATTATTGATTCATGCTCATATGGGTTGTGATTTTCGATTAATTTGATGATGTTTTTCCCATTATTTTTTTGCTAATTAATGTATGCTTTGAAATTTGGTGAATTTGATAACTTAGACATGGCGAAAACTTGCTGTTAAATGTTGATTAGCGATGTTTTGATGAATTTATGCGATAGAGTTTCTTAATTTGGCATCTGTTGTTCTTGTTCACTTGATTTTCTGCCTGTGAATGTCAGTGTGACTGGTGCATACTTTATGTTCTTGATTTTGGCCGAATTCTTGATCGCTTTCTGGGGAGTTAGTATTCCGCTTACGTTTGGGAGCATGTAATCAACTTCGTAATGTACCGGGATTTTCGTAGTTCAAATTGGCTAGAGGATTCATGTTAGCGGACCCCAAATCATTTTGGTAATAAGGCTTGGTTGTTGACTGTTGACTGTTGTTGTTGTTGTAAATTGGCTGGAGGATGAGGAGAGACGATACTTATAGGAAGAGGGATGAGTTTGATAGCATGTAATCAACTTCGTAATGTATCGGGATTTTCGTAGTTCAAATGGTAGAAAGGTGATAGTTATACGAACTTACGAAGAGCGATAAGTTTGATTATTTGTAATTGTACCCATGTAATTGTGATTACATTGTTTTTATTTAAGCCATCACCATTACATGAATTCTTGATGTGATGGGAGCCCTCACATTGTTATGGTGATTACTTTCTCCTCTTTCCCCGATTTCTACGTTGTTTTGGGGCTAAATGGATTGTAATCGGGATTACTTTGAACCCTCTTTACCGTAAATTAGTGTATTCAGCCGATCCCTGTCCTCATAGGTTTTGGTTGTTGGTTTGGGATGAACACTCTCAGTTAGAATTTTCGTTTATGTAGAATATTACAAAGTTTAAATTACGCCATTTTCTAGGAGAAGAACAATCTCATGGACTGTATGTTATCATGAAATCATGCCTCTTTACTGCACACTAGTAGTGTATGCCTTTGGGTAGTTATTATATGTCTGTTTTTCATGATATTACTCGTGGTGTACTTTGGTAAAGAAACAGATTGTATGTGTGGGTTTGTAATTGATAGACTCATATAAGACATCATCATGTTTTTTGGGCATTCCAAACATATAGTAGGTAGGTTACTTTATTTTAGACTAGGCGTCTTCTGCAGGAAAAAATGATCTCTTACGTCGTCGGAGTTAATTCAGGCTAGATTTATAAAGGACGTCACTAATAGTCGTTTTCTTGGTCTTTGTTGTTTCCAGGAGATATGGCAGAACAGGTTGTAGGAAAACCTGCTCCTTTTGAATTTGTGTTGTATGAGGGAGATGCCGACAACATGAGGACTGTTACTGTGACACCAAATGAAGCTAGCCCTTGGATTGATCCCTCATCGTTGAAACTCAGGCACAGAATTGGAAGGGGTCAATTTGGTGATGTTTGGTTGGCAACTCATCACAGATCGGCTGAAGATTATGATCAAAGTCATGAAGTGGCAATTAAGATTTTGAACGCGATGAAAGAAGACAGCATCAAAGTCATTTTGGATAAATTTGCAGACATCTTCCCCAAGTGTCATGTGGTGAAAGGTCTTTGTTGGCTCCACGGGATTTCAGTTATTAATGGGAAGGTAAAATTTATCATGATATGTCCACTTGTATGAGAGTTTGATGCTGATCTTTACTAGTCTTCCTGGTGGCTTAACCGTAACCTTTTGACTTCTTGTGACAGAGCAGATAGGCATTGTCATGAAATTTTATGAAGGATCAATTGGGGACAAGATGGCACGTTGTAAAGGGGGAAAACTTTGCATGCCAGATATCTTCAGGTATGTTTTTGTTTAGCTACTGTACGTATACTTGGTGCTTTCTTTTGATCACTTAGCATCAAACATATTTGTGTTTTATACCTGTGCTATAGCCTTATTATATGTCAATTCTACAGGTTCAGTGTCAATTTGGCTCAGGCAATCATGGATTTGCATTGCCAAGACATTCTAGTTCTCAACCTTAAGCCTTCAAACTTCCTTGTGGATGCTGATGATCAAGCAATATTGGGTGATTTTGGAGTTCCGCATCTTCTTCTTGGATTGCCATTGGCAGACTCTGATATACATGTCAGATGGGGAAGTCCTCAGTATATGTCTCCAGAGCAGTGGGAGCCAAAAGTTATAGGTCCAGTATCGTTTGAGAGTGACACGTGGGGATTTGGGTGTAGTATCTTGGAGATGTTGACCGGTGATCAGCCTTGGTCTGGGAGAACAGTTCAGCAGATCTACCACTCAGTTGTTCTGAATCAAGAAAAGCCACAGTTACCTCGTGGTCTTCCTCCTGAACTTGAAAACATCCTCTCTGGTTGCTTTGAATTTGACTTCAGATATCGTCCTCGGATGACAGACATGTTCCAGGCATTGAAGAGGTAAAAAAAAATTGATATACAATTTACATGCAAAGACTTTACCAACTCATGCTTCCTTCTTCTGTTATCCTTAATATGATTTTTGTTCTTCTCAAAAGGCCCTTGTGTGATTTTGAAACAAAGATGAAAATGTGGATTAAATTTGTCCTTATACCATGTCAGGACTCGAGAGAACATAATATCCAATCTTAAGGCCTTTTGTGACTAGTTTTATATATGATTTGTGATTATTCTTATTCTTAAGAACACTGAATTGTTGGGAGCGTTAAGTGGTATGCTGTGAAATATCCTCAAAAAGGATTTTAAGTGTGGGTTTTTATTCTACAAGCGGAGTCAGCTCCCGAACCAAATATAATGGCATAAAATCCTCTTTTCTGCCAAGGGTCAATTTGGGCAAAGTTATTTAAACAAATATTAGTGCACAGCTTTGTATGCTTCAGTGAACTTTTGAAGGATTTTACAGCTACAGAAGTGAAGCTAGGCGATTCTGTATTGTTTTTCGTCTCCTAGTGTAATGATCCGAAACCAATGTATGACTTTGAAAGGTTATAGAGGGGAGAGAGCATTTCACTGTAGATGCTAGATTGACCAACTCATTTCTTGTTGTCAAGTCCTCGCTCTCATGTAGCATCATTGTATGATCGTAAAAATAGTATGGAGGAATGGTGAAAACAACAATAGAGTAATCAATTCTTAATCGAACTGGATCAGTAGAACAAAGTGTGATAAAAGTCGGAATATTTCCTGGTATTAGGGGGGGGGGGGTATAATAGCTTGAAATAGTTTGGATGGCCACCCCTGTATATTCCATGAAGTTCGCTAAAGTTCAATTTTCAGTACGCATAGGTTAGAAGTCATATTCTACTGTAAGTTAGCAGCAACTCACCAATTTTTTCGGAATACAAAGTTCAGTTTGTACCTGATTTGTTTGAAATTTCTTTAGTTACACTAATGGTAACTCATATGAAAGGTACTAAGGTACCATTTTGTGAATCCATGTAGGTTTTATTAGGGTCTTCTCTTACCTATTTTCACCCTCGTAGAGGGCCGTCTTTGCTTCATCTCAGTGCTCTAGAAGTTGCTGAACGTTCTTTCTAAGTAAATGTCTCTCATTACAAAAATACGTCTGTGCTTGAAGAATTAAGTAAATGTTTCCCTTTGCTAATTATCCGTCCTTGAATTATTAGCCAACAAGTCTGATGTTATGGGGATCATGTGAATAGTAGTAAGACTATTCATCATAATAAGCTCGACTTTTGTGAAATGTACGAGCAGTTATGGTTACAGAGAGTAGGCTCCCAATGATCATGGAAAATGAGCATTAGCTACCGTGACAAATATTGCAAGAGTTACTTTCCAACACTTTAAATATAGGAACTACACTTTGAGAACAATATTTCTTTTGAAGACAAAAAAACATCCACAAGCGTTGAGTAACTATTGTTGGAGAGTAGAACCACATACATACATTTCTCACTACGTGCTTAAAAAGTTAAGAACGTATGACATAGCAGTGAAAGGTATCTGCCTAGCCCCCCATAGTAACACGGTCAAACTCTTAGATTAGACCGTCACATCATAAGGTTATGGTCAGACCTTGGAGGCTTCAACAGCTAAGGTTAGGTTATAGTTTCAAAATTCAAGGGTGAGGTTTCAATTGCGCCTCCCCCCTGTTAGTGAAGGAATTGTGTATCATCATCGGATGCCTTGTTGCTTTTTTCTCTGTTTCACCATGTCTGTTCCTAGACTTATGTTACATATCTTGAATCAGGTTAGTAAAAGTTGGTGAGATTCTCTTCTGTTTTGATCATTAGACGTCCATTTCTTTCAATCTGAATGAATAAGCCAAAGCTGATTACTCCTATTGAGCCAATGAGCCTAGCACCGTCAGGGCAATACTTCCGACTCTTGGACTTAAAACAAACTTGTTCTTGGTACTTGCCAGTCTCACATATATGCAACTTTGCGTTAACCATTCCAAGGCTGAGTTTTTCGTATGGTTGTTCTGGTAATTGACATTTCGGAACTCATATAATGAATGGGGACATGAGAAATGTAGAAAACGTTTTAATAGGATATTGGTGAGATAAGCCGATGAGATTCCTTGCTCCCTGCTGTCCCCCGTTCATCTGTGGAAGGACATTGTTGAAAGATATTACCTCTTTTTAAAGTTCTTGAAGTAACTTTTAGAGAATATTTCTCTTTAATGCAACTTTTTCTGAGCACAAAACTGTCTGCGCTTCTTTTGTTGTGAAGTAGCAGTCAGTCGGTGCGATTGTCGAAGCTAATTTCATTATGGGTCTTCTGTAAGTAGCATCTCTATGTTCTTAGCGTAGGAGTAAGGCTTGCGTACATCCGACCCCCCCTTACCTCGCCTTATGGCGGGAGCCTTTGAGGCATTGGGTTACTGGTTTTGTTGTTGTAATGCAACTTTTCTGAGCAATATGTTAAGCTTAGCTGAACATGATATAGTACACAGGCTTCCCAAAGGGTCCTCTTGCGACAGTCTTTAGATTATGTTTGCAATCAGTAATGTGAATCCGTGAAGATAGCTGTTCTGGGGGCCAATAAAAACTTCCTGTTTTTTGAAGTTTGGGGTGCTGGGTCTAAAGTATGCAATTGCAAAATAGATGAACCTAGAAGTCGCTGAGTCTGGCAGAGTGGCAGTGTGACCTTTAGGTATTTAGGGGCTGTTCGCCATTGATTACAATGTCAGTTTTTCTAGCTTTTTCTTCAAGAATATAACAAACAGACCTCTTTACTTAAACGGTTGGTAAATTCTGAGTCATGAGGCTTTCTGTAAACTCACAATGAAAACCTGGAAACTGCTTTTACTGGTTTTCCTACTTTCTGCTTCTTTCTCACATGTATCTTTAGCCTCACTTCCACTCATCTCAACTTAGCTCTTCCCTCTATTTATTATACCCCTTACTCTCGTATTTTTTTCCTCCTTTTTTCTTTGACCTCTATCAAAACCCCTTTCATGAAGCACGTGACCGCTTTGATCTCAAAGTTTCCCCACCTCTTCACTGCCTGATGAAGCTGGTGAACAGCATACATGAGCTTACCATGGAGAATTTTAAGGTTTGAATCCTATGGCGTATGGTGGAGCTCAGGGAAGATGGTGCTCATTCATGGTAGATCCGTAGGAAGGATCAGATGCACCCATATCAAACACGCTTAAATCTATCATTTTGATCAACACTCATGCTTATATCTATTAAAAAGACATTAGGACGTTTGGGTAAGTTAGCGGTATAGTTTAGGATGATTAGGCAAGAAATTGTGGCAGGGGTGATGATTAATAACTTGTTATACGGTTAGCTGGTAGTCTTTCTTACGGCTGTGGAGGAGTTGGTGTGCTTTATATGGGAACAAATGGATATGACCCATGGGAGAAAGAGGACTTATTGCAGCACTGTATAATCAAGTTTATGAAGAAAAATCCACAAGTTCGTACTATTAGACTTCAGTAGCTGAGAAATCCTTTCAAAAAATGAAAACTGAAACTGAAAATCCACTTTTAGTTCTTAAGGTTGGTATGATGCCTATACTCTCTGTGTGATCTCTTCCACTTCAAAAATAATGATCTCTTTCTTGTGGAGCATTATTTTTGTGGATTGAAGGGCTAAGACAGCTATTTCAAGGTGGAGTGGGCCACCATTTCTCCTGCATATACGTTAGCGGTCGATTACAGAAAAGGGAGGATAGCTCCTCGTGCTTTTAGGTGTCTCACTGTTTTTCTGTTTTTCGTTTCTGCTTGATAGAACCATTGTCCCAAAAAAATTAAAAATGAAGAAAGAAAGAAGCTAATTCATAATACAATAAATTCATCTGTTTAGCTACGGCTCTTTGAGATCTCCTGCATTCATTTTATCTTAGTTACCACTGTCCACTGTACTTGAACAATGTCATTTCTCAGAGACCTGATCTTGACCAGATGTATGGCATGTCCTTGTTTTAGCTTCCCAGGAACCTTTTCTGCGGTTGTGAGGTGCGACTCTTCCTTAACTAGAGGGAGTGTACTGAGGTCGAAACCTTAGGTGCAGTTGCTGCACTGTTACACAAGATTGAAGTTCCTGCAAATAATGTTTTGTTGCTTAAAGCACATTAATATACATATCTAATCTCTCAAGAAATTTGAAAAAGTGACGTGTGTTTATCGTAATAGAATGTATGTTGTAAATTAGTTTTCATTTGAAGCAACATTATTTTATCTGGTTGGCAACCTATTTATATCTGCATGTCACAGTTCTGATGTTTGGTTCCTCTCAAACTATCTTGCAGCTGCCTGGATGCGACTATGAATGAGGATACATCATTTGTTTCGAACACTAAAGTGACTGTTGGCAAACCAAACCAGAATTGCTATACAGAGTGGTACCTTTCCAAGGACAGCCTCAAAGAGGGGGACATAGTGCGATCCAGGAAACCGCCAAATTCATCCAAAATGGAAAACATGCTTATTCCAGAGGGGAAAGTTGTTGGTCTGGATGGCAGTGATGGGCGAAATGGCAATGTCTTGGTAAGAGTTCATGGGATCCATGATCCACTGAGAGTTCGGACGTCCACACTAGAGCGTCTCACCCTTGGCTTTGCTGCTGGAGACTGGGTGCGACTGAGGGAAGAGCAGAAGCATCATTCAGCCGTGGGGATCCTGCATGCTATAGAACGGGATGGGACTGCAGTAGCTGGTTTTATTGGGTTGGAAACGCTATGGAAGGGAAACCACTCGGAGCTTCAGATGTCTGAGGCTTATCAAGTTGGGCAATTTGTGCAACTGAAAGCCGGTGTGTTTAGTCCCCGTTTCGAATGGCCACGTAAGAGGGGTTCATGGGCAACAGGAAAGATTGTACATGTTCACCCCAATGGATGCCTTACTGTGAAGTTTCCTGGAAGATTGCCATTTGGTCATGCACAAGACAGATTCTTGGCTGACCCAGCTGAAGTCGAAGTGGTCTCTTTCAATACATGTCCCGGAGTGGTGAAGAAATATCAACATCTAGAGGACTTTCACTGGGCAGTTAGGCCACTGCTTGTTGCATTAGGTCTATTTACAGCCATGAAAATGGGACTTCTTGTGGGAAAGAAAATAGCTAAACCAAAGATGAAGAAAGAACAGGAAGTTAACGCCCCAAGAGATGGTCAGCAGTCTGATGGCACTGGCAACTCAGCATGGCTTCCCCCAACTGTGACCACAATGATTTTCAGGGAAGGTACTTCTCGCTAATTCGTCGACTTAACCCAAGAAAAGTGATCTTCTTAGGTTGCTTTTTTATTCAGCGCTGTTCTGTATAGCTTCAAAGCGTTGCATACCGCTAGTCATCTATAGATCTTCCTCAGACAATTGCTACATTTGCTGTTTCTGTTTATTAATTATCAATGTACATATAACTTTTTATTCAAGGGTTCGTCTTGCTGTAACCGCTAGTAAAGTTCTTCAGGAATTAAAGTTTCAAGCCTTCATTACATTGTTGTCGCGTTGGTTTTCCTTTAACGAGTTGTTGGAAATGCACACAGCTCGGGTTCAGGCGAGTTGCTTCCCAGCAGGTTCATGATTACCGGAGACTGGAACTATGTTCTTAGGCTTATTTGGCCCAGTTCTCACGAACGTTTAACGATCCTTCTCAAAGCTAGTAGTCCTGACAGGCAGCTAAATATCATGGAGGGAGTGTCGACGGTGTCCCTTCATGTCCTCGTTATCGTTACCTTACTAGGACAGACTTATATTAGAACACACAAGTGAAATTCTTTAACTTCTAAATTGGGCTTTGTCTAGATATCAATGACTAGATTTATCCACAAATTCGAACAGAAAACATGTGTTTTTTTTTTTTTTTTGTTACAAAAACATTTGTACTTGTTACTCTCTTTTATGTAATGATGACTTTATGGGGCATTCCATCCATTAGCAATCGAGTTATCCGTGAACATTAACATTTTATCAATTCGCAATCGAGTTATCCATGAACATAAACATATTATCAATTCACAATCGAGTTATCCGTGAACATGAACATTTTATCATTTCGCAATCGGGTTATCTGTGAACACGAACGAAAAAGACACGAGATATATCGTGCTTCTTGTCTTTGTAGTGAGTAACGACTAAACTTGAGTAGGTCACGCGATTAAATTCATCATATCTTGTGAAATGTTATTAATGGCGAATTGGTATAATTAAACATGTAAACCCATCTGGTATCTGATTAAACACAAGTTATGTGCAGTCAGTATTAACCCCATATTCTGCTGCATATTTCGCGATAAAGGACCAGAAGAAATATTGTAAATAAATGGAAACGATGGATGCGGTTAATTGTAAAATCAACTTTTGGATTATGACATTTCGTGATGACTTTGTGAGTGTAAATTTCATAATTCATACCCATAAGCTTATTGACAATAAATGTTCTTATACTCCAAATTCTCAAATAAGGACCAGAAATAATGCTCTAACTTGTGACCAAACAAATTGCAAGTTGTGTTTCCCTGTTATCATTTTACTAACACCATTTTGTTATAAAATTGTTATAAATTAACAAGTAAATTCTTGGTGATGAGCATTTTGTATTTTGGTTCGAAATTTCTAATTAAACAAGTTAGGATTGTTTTGTGTGTATATAGTTCATGGGGGATTATTTTTATGCACTATATTCTTTTTTTCATGAACAAAAATGCACTATATAGTAATTGTGTGATGCTACCAATGCATTAATTTATGTTTATGTCCTATTTTGGACGAATTAAATGACGTCAAACAATCTCCACTCTTTGAAGTTTGAACAGTTAAGCCCTTTTTGAAATGTTAGTATGCTACAAGGAAATGGCTATAATTTTCAAACTTCTTCAAGACAAATGAGCAAATTGGCAATTTCCAATCCTTCAGTTTTCAATAAGAAGCTGAACTAAAAAGTTCTCTTGTTCTAGCAAGTTGATTTGCACGAAAAATAACTGTTTACCATCTGTATCCTTAACTCGTGCATAACTTGTTTCACAGTCTATTCTCCTAATAAAACCTGAGTAGATTATATACCTCTTTCCTCAATCGTGCACAAACAAGTTGGGACTCGTGTTCCTATATTTAGACCTCAATAAAGTCTGTATCTTCATCTATAAGAGCACTGGTAATAATTGTTCAGAGAGCCATAAATAACAAAGTTCTTTTGTGACTCCGTGAGTGAGTCTGTGATCTGCAAAAGCCGCTTATTCTGGTTTTTTCACCGTACAGATCGTAATCAGTCTGTATATATGTTGCAAACTATGCTATGATCTCTACATAAACGACCTCGATCGATTCTATATCTCTCTCACTAAATCATCAACCTTAAACACTGATTAAACAATGGCCATTACCTTTCCCCCATTTTAACTTTGACCTGCAAAAGCCACCTGCAAAAGCCGCTTATGCTGGTTTTTTCCTATACATATCCTTAAACTCGTGCATAGCAAGTTGCAAATCGTGCTCCAATCCTCTACATAAATGACCTTGATTGATTCTACATCTCTCTCACTAAATCATCAAACCTAGCCATTGATTTTCTACATAATTAAACAATGGCTACACTTCCCCTCTTAGATCTTCAACAATTTCATCAAGTTGATCGTGATTTGTTTAGCCGTTTGGTCATTAACTTGTCACGAGACCCAGCAGAGTCATTCCTAGCAATGGCATTCTGGTTGTGGCTTGAAGATCAGAATATCCATGGCATTGTAACAAGGTTTCTCAAGGTTTCGCGCTTTGTACTTGGTAAAGTCGCGGATGAAGCCATAACATGCCTGAACTCCCTAGCCGCTGGTCAGCCTGTACCTCCGACAAGCAACACCGCCTTCACTACATCTGTGCTGGGGAAAAACATTCCCCTGGAAATGATGCATGCACACAAGGCTTCTACCATTGATGGTATCAGGTACTTCATAAACAAAGTATGCGCTCGTATATTTACTGACATTTTAGAACAAGCTCTTGTTCCATTTGTCCCTGTTACACCATTTTATCGACGTCTGAATGTCCCTGGTTTCCCACATCCCATTTTCGGTGATGTCGATATCATGAAGCTACCTCTGGATGAGGAGTTTCTTCTTGAAGACCTGTGGGGATGGAGCACAGTACGCTTTCCGACATCGGTCATGACCTCAGGGAGACTGGCTTCTATGTAACATGACTGATGATCAGGCATGTTGGTGAAGTATGTGATCCGTGACAAATGCACCCTCTTTCAACTGTTGTGAATAAATAAGGAGCTTTTATACAAACCTTTCAAGTTATGTAATTTTCGAGTTTTAATCATGTTGAAATAAATAAAGATCTTTGTATGTAATCCTTGTTTTATGTTGCAAACTTGCCTATGCTTTACTCTGAATCTAAGCAAATAAATAAGGAAACTTTTTGCATGATCTCCATTGTTAGAGAACATCACAATCTACAGAAGGTTATATAAACAACTTCACAAAAAAAAAAAAAAAAATAAATAAATAAATAAAGGGAAGAAGAAGGATGCACCTGCTTCAGCAGATACTGAGAAAACTCGATTATATCTACACGCAAAATCTAACCTAAATTAAGAAACAGGCAAACATATACAGGACCACCAAAAGTCCATCAGGGCTATGTTGCAGCGCTGGCTTCTTGAACTAGCCTCTCGGTTAGAGCTGAAAGGCGGGCGACTTGAGAATGAACTTCTGTAAGGGGATCATTGTTTTTGACCATGACTAAGTTTGGTTCAAGCCCATCACGGAGTAAGGTATCATCGAGCATCCACGACTCAGAGCCAACCTCATTGCTTTGGAAAACATCGACATCAAGGTCAGCGTCAATACACGACGTAGCTTTGTCAAGAAGATGTCTACTCATTTCTACAAGTTTCTGGAGAGCGCTAGTTGCAGCCTCAACCTCGAGCTGAGCAGCTTCCAGTTGGAGCTTCTCAATTGTCAATTCTTGAATACGATTTGCACCAGCCCCTCCTTGGACCTTCTTGAATTCATCCGCATCCTTAATCGTCTTCTCCTCTAGGTCCTTCAGTTCTGCGTCTTTTTCTTCTAATCTTTGAAGAATCAATTTCAGCTCCTCATCTTTGATTGTTAGTTGCCTCTCTGCAGACAGAAGTTCCATCTCCTTTGCCCTTAGATTCTCTCTGGTCAGCTCAAGTTCAGTTTCCAGCTGTTTTTTACGCCACCTATGATCCTCAGATGATTTTCCGACCACTTGCAAGTGATCCATGTCAGTCAGAAGGGCTGATAGTTCATCCTCCTTGGTGGCAAGGACCAGATTGTTGGTGAGATCCACAATTCGCCCAGCCACAGATTCGGCTTCAGAGGCCATCACCATTGCATGATTTAGCTCATGCTGCATTTCCCGAGCATAATCTTCTTTTTCTTTAAGCATGTTGGTGGTTATGACAAGTTGCTCTTCCTTGCCATTCAAAAGGATCCTGAGCTCTGTAACTTCTGTATTTACTTCATCCAATCTCTTCCTTGCCCCGCCAAGCTCCAAATCCCTCTCTTGCAGTACAACCTGAAGCGACTGCTGTTCCGCTTTCAGATGTTGGATCTCCAATCTAGCCTCCACAAGTTCTCTCTCCATAACCTCCATGAGATTACTTGTTTCTTCGAGTTCCTTACTCTTACTATCTAGCTCCTCCCGGATTGAAGAAAGTTCTAGAGTTGCTTGTTGCAGAGAAGTCTTCTCCTTGTCCAACTGCTCTTGTAGGGCCTGAATCAGATCTTTCTTCAAGGTTAAGTCCAGCTCAAGTTCCTTATTCCGAACCTCTGCAACTCTAAGCTTTGCTCTCTCACTTTGCACTTCAACATGTGCACCTTTCAGATTACTAATGTAAGAGATTATTGTTTCATTCTGCTCTTTAAGATATACAAGTTTCTTTTCGAGAAGAAGCTCTCTGTCCTCCATTCTTTGCCTAGAGGTAACCAAAGATTGTTGGGAAGACACCAACTCAGACCTTACATCAGCGAGCAACCTTTTCACCCTCAGAAAATCTTCCATTGTTTCTTTACTCTCTCCTATGTGCTTTGAGGCTATCTCCCCTAGGTTTTGAAGCTCTTCCTGCGCCAGCAACCACTCCATCGTCTGCTGCTCCAATCTAGTCTCTGCAGCTTTTACTTTCTCCTCTTCAAGCTGCTGTCGAGCCAACAATTCTTCAAGCTGTAACTGTTTTTCACGGAGTTGACTTCTTAGTACTTGAACTTCTATTTCTTGCCTTTTCACTATTGTGTGAGCTTCATTCAAGACTTGTGCCTTAGCTGCAAGCTCAGCTTGACCCTTGGCAGCTTCAGCACTTTTCTGTGTCAAATCACATCTCAATTTGTCAATTTCACTTTCTTTTAATGACACCTCGAAATTTGCCAAAGTGATTTCTTGATCTCTTTGGTTAAGTTGCAACTTAAGATCTTCTATATGCCTGGCCTGAGAAACGGATTTCAAATTAGCCTGCATTAGCTCCTCCTCCAATTTCTCTTGCTTGGAACAAGCTGCAGAAAATTTCTTTTCTCGCTGTTCCAGCTCTTCTCTTGCTTGGCTCAATTCAGCATACTCTAATTTCACCATTCTGTCTGCTTCTTGCAGATCCTCCTCTTTCTTCCTTAAGGCTTCTAATGCGGCCAGAAGATCAGTTTCCAGAGTTTCAAGGTCAAACCCAGACTTGACATCTTCAACGAGATGAGAATTCTCGTTCATCTGTTCTTCCAGCCTCTGTGTCTGCACAAATAATCTCTCAAGAAGATCCCTTGCTGGTTCAGGTGCCCCATTGCTGTTGATGCTAGACTTCCTAGCTCCCAGAACCGAATTAATACTTTGAAAAGAACAGCATTTTGTACTGGTGGTCACATAAGGTAATGTCTTGCGCTTCCCATGCACCCTAACAGAGAAGAACTGTAAGACACAACATCAGAGTTAGAGCATGAAAAGCCACTACACAAATATCAAAAACTTGGGAAAAGGATTTAGTACAAAGTTTAGCCGAGACCAGATCAATACTGCTCCTACTTTACCAAAACCGACATGAATGAAAATCAAGCTATAACAAGAAACCCAAAAAAAAAATGAAGAGTAGCATTATCCTCTGATCCATTCTACACTTCTGAGAAAAGTAAGATACTCGTTATTGAACTTCATTTCCAGAAGTGATCATAGCAGCGAAAATACAATCCACACCCCTAGCCTCCAATAATGTTGCCAAAGCACACTCGTCAAACCCTCGTAGAGTATAGATTCTGACTTGAACGACCTTTCTAAACAACCACATAGAAATTCAAAGGGACTCCAACCACACAAACCCTACAGCCTCAGCCCTCAAGGCTAGCACCTCTGGAATACCAAGTTATGAAGATTGCCAAAGTTCAACGAAACAGCCAACATTGACCATCCTCCAGAAGTCCAGAGAACCCAGATCATTCCAACTCATCTCATTTCAATTGAAAGATTTGAAACATAACATACCCATCAATAGTTTCTGGATAAACAGCATGTCAATTCACTAAACCACCCATCAATATAACACTGCGTATCACCCCAATATCCCAAGTTCACTAAAGTTTCAATCTTTAGGCAAACTACAAATTACATAAAAAAAAACCGAAACAACCCATTAATTATATGATAAACAGCATGTCAAACCATAAAAATACCAATTAAACCCACACTGTGTATTGATCAACACAACCCCAAAAAAACCCGACAACATAAACCAACCCAAATTCCCAAATACAATAAAGATTCAATCTTTATTCCAATTATGACATCAAACCACAACATCATGTCAAATCACTCTACCAATTAAACCAACCCTCGGAATTTACACCCTCCGTTCTCTTTAATTGTTAACGTTTGGTCCGAATCCCTCGCACATATTCAAATGAAATGAAAAGTACGGATGGAGTAATTAACAAAAACCCAAAATTCTCTACCACACAAACCAGCTTATAATCCCAAATTCAATAAAGTTTCAATCTTTATCCCAATTAGGACATTTAAATGCTAAATTAACATAAAAATATAACATTTAAAAGACCAAACTGCTCAAAATAATCTGAAAATAGAGCGAATTACCTCAAAATAGTGACCAGCACAACCATAAGATGGTTGAATATGTGGGCGAAGTGAAGCTGAAAATTCCATATTTCAACTCTTTGGCACACATAAGTGCCCCCTCAGTTAGCTGACTTGAATCTTCAACAACAATTTATCGCAAATTAGATGTTAACAATGTCACAGAAAACCCCAACAAAGAAAGAAACACAAAATGGGCAAAAAATTTAAGATTGTAAGTAATTTACAGCTAAGTATTTGTTGACTTAAACACCCATAAATAAACTAAAAATTAGCAGTGTAATGAGAAAGAAAGAGGTGAGAGATTAGATGAAGGAGACAAAAGAAGAAGAGATTTTTTACAGTTAAGTGTATCTTAACAGTGACGCGTTACTTTCTTCTCAAATTGGAAACTACACCTTTGGTCACTTTGTGTGGCTTTGTGTCCTCCCAACTCTTTCAGTCTTTTCTAGGCAAAATACTAAATCTCGACTCCTTTATTGTCTTACAAAATTTAGTGACAACTAGCTGTTAACTTGTTATAATTTCGATCTTTCTACGAACGTAAATTATTCGTGTTTCGTTATTTATACACTCAAATGAAATTGTAAAGCATACAAGGATATGGAGGGAGTACTTTCAACTTTCAAGCAACATTTCGTGTGTTTTATGTTTATTATTATGTGTCGTGAAAGATTTTTTTCCTGTGGAATATGTGTTAGAGTAAGCTCCACATGTGAGTGTCCCACCTTGAAAAAAGATGAGAGAGTTGATATGTTTATAAATTAAGGAGTTACTCCATCTATTGCCTATTGGTTTTAAGATGGAACCTCCTTGAACTTATGATGTGGACTCTCTCTCCTCCTTGCGGGTGCGGCACAGGCCCGATCGTGGTTTAACATGGTATCAGAGCCCATGGTTAAAGACCTGTGACTCAAGAAGATGAACTGGGCCCGTTACGAAGAGAGTTAGAAGAGCCCCGGTTAGCCCTAAGGGAACTCACACGTGAGGGGGAGTGTTAGAGTAAGCTCCACCTGTGAGTGTCCCACATTGGAAAAATTGGAGAGAGTTGATATGTTTATAAACCAAGGAGTTACTCCACCTATTGCCAATTGGTTTTAGGATGGAACCTCCTTGGGCTTATGATGTGGACTCTCTCTCCTTCGTGCGGGTGCGGCTCAGGCCCGATCGTGCTTTAACAATATGAATTATGTTAATTACATTTCCAGGTAGATAATTCTGAGAGCACACGGATCAAATATAGGCATACAACACTTAAATCTCTTTAATAATGCATCCGCACTCCATACATACTCAATTGAGGAGCTAAATGTGAATCACCATAGAATCATCGGTCCAATAGGCATTACTAAAGGAACACTTACAAACTTACAATTGTTATCCTTCAAAAATATCATTGTAATCTAATCTACTTCCTATGTGTAATGCATTTCATGTTCTCGTTCATAAAAATGTTACTGTACGATTTGTAACGCAATCTTTCTATGTGTAATGTTTCATTTCGTGTTGATAAAAATGTCATTGTAATCTAATCTTCCTATGTGTAATGTATTCCATGTTCTCCTTCATAAAAATATCATTGTGATGTAAATTTCTATGTGCTTGATGCATGTTCACGCTCATAAAAACATCGTTCATTTCTAGGTGTAATTCATGTGTGTGTACTCGAGGTCTCGCGCCGCATTTTACAAATTTGATCACGACTTTGGTTGATATTGTATCACACACATTTTGATAGGACAAGCAATACGTATGAATCGAATATCTAATGCTGCCATCAATTTATCAAATTTAAGAGATTCTCCGAAAAAATTGTACATCTTTGATGTGTTATTATTAGGTCGGCATCGCATCGATTGGTTACCTCGTCGTGATCAAGTAGGGATGAATTTTGTTTAACATTTTGAGCGATCACATGCGACACATGCCCATACACGTTTAATTAAGAAAGTCCTGATGACTCATGAGTTGATGCTGTTTAAAATCTCTTGGAGTTTATACATGGATGCAAATTTGATTTAAACGGGCTTTAAATCCTAATACTCAGATTGTTTCGCGGCTCCCAACCAACTTTTTGAAATTTATTATTTGTTATTAATATATCAATAATAAGATGGCTATTATGTTTTAAGTTTTTGTTTTGAAACGAGAAAAATTCATTCATAACAATTCGCCAATTTGTCATATGACACTTTCGATGAGTACCTTGCCTAAATACAAGATTAACACCAAATAAATTTCAAACATAAAAACTTAGTTTAATTAATTAAGAATGATTAAGGTCTTTTTGAAGTGAATGGTGATTCTTATGGTTGAAATCGTGCCAAAGGCTTAGCTAAAAGAAGAAGTCTCGATCCACATTTATGCTGACTAAGATTTAACTTTTGCAAACTTTATCTTTCGTGGCAAAGAATGCCTATCCATTACGCATTAGTGCCTTTGTAACTTGTAAGCATCAATTTTCTGAAATGGCCCCTATGAAGTAAGACCCTACCTTGGTTTGGCTATGTGGTCGTTGTGATTCACACGTATTGATGGCACTAGTTATGTTCTATCCATTTTCTCAATAATAAAGTTCGGTTTAAATTCTTCTTACACACTCAAATAAGTCAAATCAAATACTGTACTCATATTAATAGATCATTAAGTTTTCAGTTCTCTCACATACTAGTATTCAAGTAAGGTAATTATATAGAATACTGTATACAAAAAGTTGATTTTTTATCCCATTAAAATTTGCGAGTATAATAATGTCAGTCATGAGAGGATCGACAGTTTTTCAAACGAAACCACTTGGTGGCACGCTATCGCCGCCCTACAATGCTTGTTGTTTACACTTAAAAGGGCCTAGACCATATTACTCGAGTCGAAGTCGAACAAAATGGAGGAATTTCAATGGTTTTAGGATTTCCTATGGTTTGCATTTTTGTAAGAATCTCAAGTCATACACCAAAAAGGTCTAATTGTTAAGGCCTGGAAAACAAACCCACGGCCCATCAGACAAGGCTGTGTGTGTTTTGGGTTAATGGCTAGAATTCTCATACATGGGCCTAAAAAGAAGGCCACAGAACAAATCTATTGTAAAATTGGGCTAAGCCTTGCACATTGTGAACCAAAATTCGACGGTTTCGGAGAATTGAAAATGTGGCAAGAGAACGACGCAGGGTTTTCGAAGTAGAATATTTTGGCTTTAAAATATCGTGGACGATTGGACGAGCTTTTGTCTTTCGAACTTAGGTATATCCACACAAAAAGTGACGTTATATTTAGTTTGTTGGATGATTATTGAGTTACTTATCTCTCTTTTGTTTAGTTGAGTTTTCTTTCCCCTCTGATCATTTACGCAATAAGCGTGATAGCCAGGGTTAATTATTAGCCAGTTTATAGTAATCGACGGTATAACCACAACATTTAGCATTTGATTCAAAATTTCTCATCACTTTGTATAACTTTACCAATTGTAAAATGTTAAGTTTTACTTCCTCCTTCTCAATATATATGACGTTTACAAATTATAAGGTAAGTTTTGACTTTCAATTTCATAAAAAACATATTTCGCCAAAAATTATATCTTTGGATTCGTTGTGAAATATACTTTCACAAAAATACATTTTCATAATTTGTACCCTTGTTTTTTGAGAAATATTCAAGGTTAAAGAAGTGTCTCGAATGTGAGAAATTAAAGACATATATTTTGAGAAGACCGGAGTACAAATTGAAGAACATAACCTTAAATTCCAATAGAGACTTGTAAAGAAGTCGTTCTTTTATAACCAATTAGGTCTCCACCTTTTTTGGATCTACATATGGCATTATACATCAAGTTTTAAAAGACGATCATTGTTACTAATTCAAGGATAAGAAAGATGCAATCAAAAGCATAAGTGGATTTTACTAAAAAAAAAAAAAAAAAAAAAAAAAGTGGGTTTTGGTGACTTTTGTTGGTGTCATTTTCAATAGCACATATGATTAAAAGGTAGCCTGCAAAATATTTCATTACGCCATCACATAGGCTATAGGATGTACAGAATATCTATACATTATTATGGCAATCATATAAATTACTCCCTCCGTTTCTTTTGTTTCTTTACGTTTCGTTTGAATATGTGAGAGGAATTCAAACGAAACGTAAAGAAACAAAAGAAACGGAGGGAGTAGTAATAAAGCAAAGATATGAAAAGATGTATATGGTTGAGGTTAGGTCATTGCTCTATGTATGTGAATATGTGATCAGTGAATTCTCTACTATAGTAGTGTGAATTGAATGGATAAGCCCTCATCCAAGATAAACCTCAATCATAAGTCCCTAGTACGAGGTGTGATTGCAAATGAGCTTTCTCAAATGGAGTATATATCACACTATTGGATCACATTATTCTCGAACATGGGTCCGTTTGTCCTCTTCCTTTTTTCGTTCACCCTACATACTAGTACGTGACGGCAAATAGTTTGTATATGGTCATTTGATTTACGGTTGGTTTAAAATTATAAGTAATTGTTTACATATTTTTAGTTATTGACGATATTTGTGTAGTTGAAATAATATGAATTGCATATGATAATCGAATTACAAAGAGTATTCATGTAAGAAGTTTTCATTCTTACTTATCGGAAAATGCACGCAGTACCCCTATACTTTGGGGGTTTGCACAAGGTACCTCTGTAATTCAACTTAGCGCACACGGTACTCTCGTACTTTTAGAAACTGCACAGTATGCCCTTTTTTTAACTTCGATCCTGTTAGTTTATTCTTAATAATGTTGACATGACTACAATTAATTTAAGTTAATTACCAAATAGTATAAAATAAAATTATGATAATAATTAGAAAAAATCAACTCTTACCTCTTCATTTTTCTCTCTCCTCTCCCCTTCCCCTTTCCCTGCCCACCACCACCACGCACTAACTTACAAAGTAGGTTGATGTGTATTAAGGAGGATAAGTTAATGTTTAATGTGTAGTTAGTATGTTAATGATGTAGAATGGTTGATTAAATAAAGCACTAAAAAGATTCTCTAATGATGTTATGAGGGAAGAAGCAAAAAAGGGTATGGCGTGCAGTTTTCAAAAGTACGAGGGTACCGTGTACACTAAGTTGGAGTACAGAGGTATCGTGTGCAAACCCCCAAAGTACAGGGGTACCACGCGCATTTTCCGCTTAATTATTATATGTTGAATTAGACCGAAGGACTTTATCACCTTTAGTAGACGCATGTTTTGGTTGGCAATAAAATAAGCACAATGATGTAGAAGATTAGAAGTCTAGGCCACGAGTATTATCACTTCAAATGAGACTTCCATCACTCCATCTATACATACGTATCTCTTAACTTGGAGTAACGAATACCCACTTGGAGGTATATAGTCATGGACCATTTATCTCAGGTGAGTGTAATATATCGTGTTCTTAATAACATAATATCAGCCACCAGCTCCTGATAAAACTTCAAAGGTCGAAACTTATGAACCGAAAAGGCAAAAACTACTCTCTAACTAAGATCAATAAAAACAGGGGTGCGTAAAAAACAAGAGATTTGAGATCCCATCAACGAGTTGCAATGGACTCGCAAAAAGAAAGTACAGATGTAGATGAACTTGATTTTGTCGGGGCTGTAAGCTGAAGAATATGAGCTCTGCAAAGTGACGAGATGAAAATGAACCCTGAATTGAATCGGTTAGTGTGAGCGACTTCTAGTCCGGCATTCAGAGATGAGTCAGCTCCGTTCAAGTTCTCTTCACCTGGTAACCCTGTAAGACTGACAGATTCAGAAACAAACATGTCAACAAAATGTTGGATAACTCCTGTTAGCCAAAGCACAGGAAAATGAAAACCCCGGTAAAAGTAAATTATATCTTCAATAACAATGAGAAGCACAAACCTTGACCCTCTCTAGAAGTTCTTTGGGTTCGCCTTTGCTAAAGTGATCACGAACAGGCTGACAGTAAAAAAAAAAAAAATCAAAGTATAAGATAACCGTTCTCAAATTTGATGTCAAACACAGGTTGATCCTTGTTGAAGAGTGTAAATAAGACACGGAAAAGTTACCTGCAGAATGATATTCAATGCTTTTGACAAGGCAGTTTTCACATCATCAGGCTGCAAAGCCTCTGCCTGATAGTCAGCCACCAACTCGTCGTAACTTTGGTAAGTCCTGAAACCAAGGCAATAACACAACATGAGCGAGGTTGAAAGCGGCATTCTCAATATGAGCTGTACAGTATCACAGGCTTACTTAGCTCCCCCATCTCCAGTACTCCGTACAACAGTTAATTCCTCCAACCGTGGGAATACAACATACTTCATGTATTCCATACACGGATTCCCATCAATTGCCTTTGGAGGGCAATAGGCTTTCTTAATTTTATCATTCACTACGTCCTGAGAAAGAAGCAGATATAATTAAGAAAATCAAAGGCACGTAAGATAATTCAGTATTAATTTTTTTGGATTATGAATAGATCTACATCATACCTCCTCATCCTCCATAAAAATTGCAGATGATGCATCAGATTTGGACATCTTCAATTGCCCTTGCTGCAAGCCCGGAAGCATGTCTGCCAAATCAACAGTTAGTTATACAACAGCGAGCAACAACACCTGCACGCTAACAGAAATGATAATGGCAGAGAAAGGATGCATACGGTGTGATAATATAATGGGCTTATTCTTCCTTTTGATGTCATCACAATACTCCCGAGCTAACACGTTAACCTTTCGCTGGTCCATACCAAGTTGGCAAATGTCGGCCTATTCATAAGAGTACTACAATGTCACAGCAGGTACAATTTCTCACGCAAATCACAAACAATTACTTCCAACTGGCAGACTTAGAAGACAGGAAAATTGGATAATCAAAGATCGTACAATAATGTGAAATTGTGAATCAAGTACTTGCCACAAATGAATGGAAATAGTCTTGACACAAACATAAAACTTCAAGAATATATTTTCTGACAAATCCAAAAGAGTATATTGCTCAAACCTAAAATCTGTAAGGATAAACTACCATAGCTTCAGCTAAGAAAACATACACACAACAACATAAACTGATTGAATCTTAGCTCACTCGTCCAGTACAAATAACAAAATTCCAACCAAATGTAGACAGGTCAAGACATGAACCTTAGAGAGGATGATACTTGCATGGTTAGGCCAGCAAGAGGAATGTACACCGTGTGAGGAACACAATTATCAAGGCTTCAGTATGTCTTCCAGTATGCACTGAGCCACTGACTAATGAACACATAACTTGGATGATTTCATCATTACTCTTCAAAGGATTTCAAGCTTAAACTTCCTAGACTCCTATTTTTTCTGTGTACTATAGGGAAAATTAATGCATCACACTCTAGAGAGACGCGATCATACTATTTCATATATTCCAGGAATCTCCAATAGTACAGCTAATAGGATCCTAGAGTGTGAGATCAGCATACACACTGCGCTCATGAAAAACAGCACTAAAAACAGTACCTTCAGAAAAAAAATGTCTGCGCACTGCATGCATGGGTACATGATCTGGGCACCAGACAAACCATCCTGTTCATTGCGACCCATAATCTGACAGCACCTGGAATTATAAAACAGGCTAAAGTCAGTATAACTGTCAGAGGGCACATAAAGGGGGGATTGCACTTAATGGTAGAAGAAATCACCTTGTTAGCCTAGGTAGTTTGTTTTTTCTAGCAATATCCATCACTCTAGGCCAATACTCACGAGCACGTGAGTTAATTTCTTCCGATGACCATAAAAGCTCAACTTTCCCTTCACTGATATCCATACCAGAAGCTTTCCAGATTTCAATGAAGTACTTCCCCACTACTTCAATTTTCTCTAAATCACCTCCCATTTTGTTATTTAAGAAGGCAAACCAATCTGCAATCCACATCCTTACTTTACACCCTGCAGATGTTAGCCTATTCACATTTATTGTCTTCATAACACCCTGCAAACAAAAAAAGCTTCACTGATTTACAAAGACAGAGAGAAGCAAATGAGAAAGACTAGAAAGAAAAAAAATCAAAAACAAAAAAAGAAAGTGAACTCAAAGAAGAACAAGTGAGAAAGACAAGATGAGAAAAGGGAAACCTAATACACGACACCCCCTCATCCGCATTATTCTCTCTCAGCTCCGGACAACCCAGAGCCAGGTGCATAAAGCTGGAATAACTAATAACATAAGATAAACACAAACTTGTAGGTTTTTGATAAAGGGATTTACCTGAGCAATATGCATACGACCAGAGGGTTCGAATCCATCATAACAGATCGGCTGATCTTTATGTGCAAGAAGATTCCTAAGCTCATCTTCCTGAATGCACTCTTCACCAACATTCTTTATCTTATGAAACCTGTCCTCCAACGCGGTCCTAATAATTTCACACACCCTCAGAAACACATTATAACCCCATAAAAATAGAAAGTTGCATAGAAGTATATGAGAGGTATCTTGATTACCCAGAGGGAGCATGAGGAGTATTGTTGATGGCAAGAGATTCCTTTTTTTTCTTATCTGCTTTTGCTGAAGTTGTTCGTGAATATCCCTGAGGATAGCCGTGGCAACAATTAACATAAATTTGGAATAATATGGATTTGGTGTATGCAGTAGTTACAAGTTCAAGCTTCAGAGTTTCATTATCCTTATTCTATCTCCATATGCCCATTTTGAGAGCATCTGATGTGGATGTTAGTTGCCCTTATTCAGAGTGCTTACAACTTCACCGTTTCTTACAGCAAAATGAGCCAATTATGCATGAAAGAGGATGATAGTACTAACCTTGACCTTTTTCAGCAAATCTTTGGCATTGTTATCATTAGTAAAGTGATCTCGGACAGGCTGCATGCAATGAGGACAGCATAAATCACAAAGCAAAATATGCATTGAAAATTAACCACAAAACACGAACGGACCCTCACTTGACCATGTAAAACGCACCTTTAGAATCTTATTCAGTGCTTTTGATAAAGCAGGTTTCACGTCACCAGGGTGGAGCGCCTCCCCTTCATAATCAAAAACCAATTCTTCATAGCTGTGGTATGTCCTGGAAACAGATGCAACTGAGCAACGTAAGAAACTACTAAGAACTTTCAGGAACATCCTCAAGACTAGAGTCTAACATGACCAGGCCTTACTTAGCTCCACCGAATTCAGGTTTCCGTTCTACAGAGAACTCATGGAACCATGGAAACACAATGTACTTCAGGAACTCCAGACAAGGATTTCCATCAACTATCTTTGGAGGGCAGTAAGCTTTTTTTATCTTCACATTAACTTCGGCCTGAGGAAAAGGCGAAGAAATATCTTATATATATACATCTGATTTATTTTTATCTAGCTAATGAAAATGAAAGCCACAAACATGTAGTTGTACATCGACAACATAACTGCCGTCCATCTTACCTCATCATCATCCATGAATATTGCAGATGATGCTTCAGCACTTGACATCTTTTCTTGCCCTTGTTGCAAGCCTGGTAGCATGTCTGCGATTCAAAAAAATAGACAAGCTAAAAGTACTTAGCTCACATACCAGGAAAAACAAATTAATAAATAGAGAGATAAAGAAATAAATTGCTATGGCGGCGCCACAACATATGAGAACCCAAGGAAAGGATGCATACGGTGTGACAATATAATCGGTTTATTCAAAATTTTCGTGTCTTCGGAAGATTTAGAGTACTCTCGAGCTAGCATGTTAACCGAACGCCGATTTATACCCTGCTGGCAAATGTCCACCTGTTCACAAAAGGTACTTCAGTGTGAGAAAGTTTACTCAGTAGTCGGCAATACCGATCCACTTATATGCCTACACGGAGATTAGAACTTACGCAAAGGAAATGAGAAACAATGAAGATATGTAAACAACTAAACACGTAAATATGGCAGCAGAGAAATCATATCGCAAGACTTAAAGACCACATGACCCTTACAATTACAAAATTACAGCTGAGGAGAATCTATCTTAAACTTATCAACAGAAATCATTACAAAAAATTGCAACATCCTACCCTAGCTATAAACCACTTAAGCAAACACACAGGGGGTCAGTGAAACCAGATAAAATGGAGATAAAGTAGCAAAGCTCGCCATCCAACAGAGTTTAGCATAGTCTAGGAGGTTCGTGACATGAGAAAAACAAAAATTAACTACTGATTTGCGATAGTAGGAGGAGAACCGAGAACATATCTGCAACATATTTGCCAGCTTTGGAACTATAGTATTTCATTTAAACAAAATATTCCAGAATGTGTTTTATCTACCATAAGTGTGATTAAAAGCCAACATGAAATATTCATGGTTATTTCATGACTTGCCCACCCAGTATATTGTGATTGCACAGCTGTATTCCTTCCCCCTCCTGCAATTGTGCTTCTACTTTCGTAATTTGTCACGTATCCATGTATACAGATATATGAGCTTTAGCAGAACAGGAATTATAAACCAATAGCATATCACAGGATACCTTCATGGAAAAGATATTGGCACACTCCATGCAAGGACACATGATTTGAGCTCCAGTAACCTCGTCTTGTTCAATTTGGCAGCAACTGCAAAGTAAAATTGTGGTAATATTATGTTATTTTATACGCCAGAAGACACCAAAAGGGAAGTGGCGAATATAAATTACAGTGACAGCCGTGACACTCACCTAGTGAGCCTGGGGAGTTTGTTAGTACGGGCTATATCCAACACCAATGGCCAGTACTCGTTTACATGTGAATATATTTCCTCTGACGACCATACAAACTCAACCCTGCCTGAAGAATTCATCCCTGCAGCTTTCCATATTTCAATGTAATATTTCCCCACAGCTTCAATTTTCTTTTCATCGCCTCCCAATTTATTATTTAGGAAGGCCGATAAGTCTGCGATCATCAGCTTTACTCTACAACCAGCAGATGTAAGCTTGTTCACAGAGATTATCTTCATAAGTCCCTGAAAACATGTCAGCTTAATGAGCACAAGCAATTACACATCTGGTAGCCAACACGCTTGATGTCACAGTCTGGCAGAGGTGTTAGAGGTACCCTACTAAATCAGTAAGGAATGAAGTTGGGTGTGAACAACTGTCTCCGACTGCTATCCATCCAAAATATTATTTGAATAAGCCATTTATACAACTTATTCCGACACACTTGACCTATATCAGGCTCACATTTCAGCTACAGATTCAATATCTAACTTCAAAGACATTAACAGAAGTAGAACAGAAAGAAACCCCTTCTCTTTCATAACATTTTCATTCCTTTCAAATTCTGCAAGTAGTTCACTTCCCATAGACGCTATCCTTAAAGATCACGCTCACCAAAAAACATCTAAACCCTAGAAATATCATGCAAATGACCACCACCACCAACAACAACAACAACAACAACAACAAAATAAAGGGGTAGAACAACTCCAAAGCTTCAATATGAAGTTATTCAACTATGAACTCTTGTGTTCAGCCGATCCCACGTAGGAATCCGAAGTAACGACTACAAGCAGAACAAATAAAAATTACTTATTACTCCTTGATAATTCACTGAGCCTCTTTGCACCAATCATCAAAATCTCAGCTGGGCATTAAAATACTCTACAATTCACTAAATTACCCACCAAAATTAAGACTTCGTAACAAAGACTCAATTTTTTCAATCAATACATTAAAATTAACATAACCCACCAATTAATACTAACATAAAGATTAAAACTTTGCGAAATTTACCAGAGCAATATGCATACGACCAGAGGGTTGAAACGTATCGAAACAAATGGGTTCATCTTTCTTAGCAAGAAGATGAGTGAGCTCTTCTTCTCCAATGCATTCCTCCCCAACACTTGTTATAATCTTAATTCTCTCTTCCAATGTCATCATCCTGATCAAAATTGTTAATCGTTAAACTCAATTAACACAGATTGTATAACCTATGATATTGATAGGGTCGGATTTCGAAGTTAACGGTGTGGGGGAGGGGGTCGATTTTCAAGGGGAAGAAGTAGGCGGAAGCTGGGCAGAGGGTAATCTAGTCTTTTTCTACTCTTTTTTTATTATTGTATTTAACCTCTTTTATTGTTACATTTAGATTTTATGTATTTATATTACATACGGAGTAGTACTTAGACCTGTGCATTGGGTAGGGCTGCCCGCCCAATATAATAACTACCCAGTCCACCCACTTACATAATGGGTAGGGTTCATATATAGTGAGCCCATATGACACTTTTACTGGGCTGGGTAATGGCAACTCATTTTAACGTAACCTAAAAATGCTAGCGTAACCTATTTTTTTCATTTTTTTTTTCCAATATTACCCTTAATGATATCCCTCTCTCTACAACTTTAAATCAAATGAATCAAAACATTCAAAATTTAATGAGAATATCATTTTTTTTAAGCAAGAGTATCAATTTCGGCAAATTCACGCGGTGGCCCCGAACTATGTCAAAATGTGCATGATGCCCCTATGTTCGAAACTTGTACACTCCGGTGCCCCCGAACTTAGCACTTATATGCACGTGGTACCCCTATCCACTAATATCCACTAGCACAGTTGACTTTTGGATGAAAACTAAAGATTTGGCAAATAATTAGTGATATTTAATCAAATTTATTTAATAAATAATTAATAAAAAAACAATTTAGCAAACGAAGTATGATGCTCTTTTTTTTTTTTTTTTTACTGATTGGAAGACATTTGGTATAATAAAATAGGGTTTAGGGCATTTATATTAATTTGGGAAAAGTGGGGACAAAATGGGTATTTCATCAGGTCACGTTAGTAAAAAAAAAAGTTGCGTATAACAATCATGCATTAAAACTTAAAAAACATATTAAAAAAACAAAATAAAAATATCATACACTCCCATATTCCTTTTTATTTTCTCTCTCCTCTCCCATTCCCTTTCCCCCACCGCGCCGCACCACCCCACCACGGCAGCCACCGCACCAACCACCCCCTGACAGTACAATAACGTAACCACCTGAAGCGCCCTCTTCCCGCGACTACACGACGACAGTCGTTGCCCGCGCCACCGCCACCGTCTTCGCCGTCTTCTGCGACATCTTTCTCTCATTTTCTCTCTCCTTTCTCATCTTTTTCCTTAGCCATTATCCCCAATGGCCTCCACCCCGAAATACTCCCTCACCCGTCACCCGAAATGTCGCCGGAAGTGATCAAATATGAGGAGAAAGCAAAAAGGTAGAAAGAGAAATTGAGAGGAGGAGAGAGAAATGGTGTCGCAGGGGTGGGGGGATGGGATCACTGTTCAAAGGCAATGGTTCTTATGGGAAAGGGGCGGCTGGTGTGGTGGTCGGCGATAGAAGTGGTGGCGGCTGGGGTGGTTCGTGGTGGTCGGGTTTGGGAGGGGGAGGAGAGAGAAAAAGGGTGGGCTGACCATCACTTGAGTATGTAGGTTGGTTTAAGTCCATGGGTTGCCCAGTCCAACCCATTATTAAATAACCCAGCCCAACCCAACCCGTAATTTATAAAATGGGTTTAATCTCAGTCCGGCTCATTACACCTAGCAACTTACACCATCACCACCAACACCACCAACAACAACACCACAACATGTATCCATGCAAACAAGAGCTTGAGATGCCATGCATACATCAAGTTTTAAAAGACATCATTGTTACTAATTCAAGGCAAAGAAAGATGCAATCAAAAGCATAAGTGGATTTTACTATATAAAAAAAAAAGTGGGTTTTGGTGACTTTTGTTGGTGTCATTTTCAATAGCACATACTCCTTCCAATTCAAAGAATTTTTCCTATTTCTGTTAACAGTTTTGAGGTGACATGTTGGGAGCTATTTTTATACCAAATGAATCATTCATATGCTGTAAAACATAGTAAATTTTTCATTCTGCATTGCAATCTACCAACTCTACTTGATTTTAAGGCAAACGGATCTTTCATTTGGTTTACAAATAGTCCCTAACATGTCAACTCAAAACTGCAAAAAGAAACAGGAAAAAAATTTTGAATTGGAGGGAGTATGATTAAAAGGTAGCCTGCAAAATATTTCATTACGCCATCACATAGGCCATAGGATGTACAGAATCTCTATCCATTATTATGGCAATCATATAAACTAGTAATAAAGCAAAGATATGAAAAGATGTATATAGTTGAGGTTAGGTCGTTGCTCTATGTATGTGATCAGTGAATTCTCTACTATAGTAGTGTGAATTGAATCGATAAGCCCTCGTCCAAGATAAACCTCAATCATAAGTCCCTAGTACGAGGTGTGATTGCAAATGAGCTTTCTCAAATGGAGTATATATCACACTATTGGAACACATTCTCGTACATGGGTCCGTTTGATGTTTATAGGGATTTTGTCCTCTTCCTCTTTTTCGTTCACCCTACATACGTGACGGCAAATAGTATGCATTTCTCGAGTAGCGTATGTGTGGTCATTTGATTTACAGTTGGTTTAAAATTATAAGTAAGTGTTTACATATTTTTAGTTATTGACGATATTTGTGTAGTTGAAATAATATGAATTACACATGATAATCGAATTACAAAGAGTATTCATATAATAAGTTCTCATTTTTAATTTTTATATGTTGAATCAGACTGAAAGTCTTTATCAACTTTAGTACACGCATATCTTAGTTGGCAATAAAATAAGCACAATGATGTAGAAGAAGTCTAGGCCACGACTATTATCACTTCAAATGAGACTTCCAACACTCTATACAACGTATCTCTTAACTTGGAGTAATGAATACCCACTTGGAGGTATATAGTCATGGTTCAAGTATATGGTATGCGCTTTGTTTATTACAAATTATCATATAAGATGGCTACAATTTACAATAACCTCTCAAATTAAGCAAGGTACCTCACAAATCATCATATTAAGATGGCCATATTGGAATCTAAATATACTTCTTCACCCTCGTATAGAACATACAAAACATATCAAATACTTCGTCCGGCCACATTTAAATTACGGCATTAAAAAAAAGTTATTGAAACAACGATAACATTAAGTAAGAGCCTAAGAGGGCCACAATTTAGAAAACATGAGTAATAAAAAAATAATAATTGTCGTCACATGCATGCTCAATACTTCCACTCAACAATCCCATCACATAAACTATTTCAATTGATGGGGAAATATGGGAAAGTATCAAATTAAAGCTAGGACAATGATCTCACCATCTAAAATAATGGCTTGAAATTACGTGTGAAATTACAATTTTTCCATAATAAGATCATAAATTAATTTCAAACTCAACATTTTTAGTGGTTTTTGCCTTACAAGCTCAATGCTAGTAGACTAGCACTCACGCCACTCATTCCACTCACCCTCTGCGCCTCCAAAATGCCAAATTAAGATAGAGTACTCCATAATTGACAAGATGTCCTATAAGGCTAGTCAATTTAGGTGTCGAAATTTTACACACAACAGGTTTGATTTCTATCATCAGATAATACATTTACAATCGATTGGTCAAATCATAACAACATATCTTATTAATTATAATGTGTTTCAGATGTAAATCTTCAAGTCGTGATAGAGTAACGTAACCAACGAAAGTAGCTTGCATTTACATTTACATTATATCAAATTATGGCACACTATTAACCATCATGTGCACAATTTCACACACATGGAACAACCCCACCACCAAAAAAAATTATTCCAAATTGATAGAGAAATGAAAAGGAAGAGCTAATAAGATGATATGGGGCAATTGGGCAGTGGTCCATGAAACTCCTTAGCTACTACCTTCATTGTATGTTGTTAGTTTGAGTTACGAATTACCCTCCAATATGCTGCCTAGCTATACTAGCCCTTTTGACATTTCCAGGTTTTTGCCCATAAAAAGAACAAGATCTTGGTTAGAGATTTTTTGCACTAGAAAACTTACCCAATCAATTGGGATGTACAATATCATGGACCATCGGGTACAATTATAACAACTATCACAGTTCTTTCCTTTGTTCGCGTTTTTAGTGTATTCGTTATAAATTTTTAAACTCTGATTAATTAATATGTCGTAATCTTATATCAGTGGATCTAACCATACATTTAGAGTTTTAGATGGTATCTTACGAAAAGTAATAGGACAATGAAAGAGAATGAAGAGAGGGGGCAAAATCTATCGGATGATTCGTATCTAATCTTAGGAGGGGTCTTAACTCTTAATGATGATGGTATGATGAAAATGTAGATAGTAGTACAAACCCTTTTCCTTTAAACTTTTAATGGTAAAAACTCGCGCGTGCAATAATACAGTTTTTCACGACACACGAACAATTTATCTTTGTCTCCCACACGGGACCTCCACCATGTCAGTTGTCAAATCCTTTGATCATGTTCCAAACGCCCCATCTCAGAGCTTAAGCATCACGCTCACGTTTTTTTCACTTAATTTTGTCTTTTACCAATTTGATAGTTTCCTTGTTGTAAGTAATAATTAAGATTATGGTTCCATAATTTAGGCGTAAAAGGCTTAGTGTCAGATTCCGGTGAGAGAAAATTTGACAGCAGTGTTAGAGTCGTAATTATACACTCGTGAAACATTCGTTGATAACTTGGAGTTAGACAAAGCTATTTAATTTGTTTTATTTGTACCTATAGACAACAAAAAGGTAAATATGTAAAATTGGCATGGATTAAGGAGCGGCCGACATTGTATAAGATACAGGTTTGGACATTGTTACTTGTTTAGTCGAATCTGCCTCAAAAAGTTAAAATCATCCAATGCAATTACGTTTAACGTGCTAAAAAGTGTACGTAAAAGTTCAATTCAATATTAATTGTGCACAATCCTATATGGAAGTCGGTCAAATCTACGAACCCACTTCGTGGATCTAGGAGATGGGGTTCTTACATTATGCTACACCCTATTATATGAAAATAAAAATCCGATATCTTTAAAACAGTAGTCGTGGAAAAGTAACAACATCACAATATTAATTGATTACAATATCAAATGTTATGAAAATTTAAACCCTTGATTGTCGCAACTCGCAAGTTTGAAAACGCTAACCTACCATTATCAATGACGCTATTCGATATTATCGATGGGTTCATGTTCATTTTGTGCTTGAATTCATTTGTTTATGAAATTGACAACACGACTTGAAACTTGAAAGACGAGGACTAAACCAAGAGGAGGGTTTTGACAACACGCGCGGTAAAGTAGAGTGTGGCATGTACTGCCAAAGTGTAAGTGTGATGAGATCATCGTATCTACTGACGGGTCCATCGTATTAAACAAATGAATATATTGACCACGACGTAAAGTTTGTGAATCTGGATTGGCTAGTTGAGGATTTCATTATGGCAATGCAAAAAGGCAATTTAAAACAAAAAATTAAACGATCTTAACATTTTGGGGTGTTTGATTTAAACTGATGAAACTGAATTTCTTAAGTAAAGTAATCTTAATTGTTTATTATAGACCTGTAGTAACCTTAATTGTCTAATGTATTTTACAACGTTTGAGTTATCTTAAGTTAAGAGTAAACAATCATTCTCGTTGCAATATAAGCAAGTAACCTCTTAGCATCACTCTAAGAAGAGATCGAATAATGATTACTTATACCATTGAATTGGAAGCTCATGAGGGCTAATTTTCATGTAATTGTGTGAGATCCGCTCGATTTACAGATAGATCGATATATACTTTGTTGTAAATTATTGTTGTAAGCTCACTCAAGTTAAATGTATATAATTGTAGTCATTACTGTTGAAGAGAATAGAATATAACTGCACACATGTGAATTACGGGAACTCATCGATCAAATAAAATTAAAGAAAGTCTAGTTCACAAGAGTGAGACAATCTATTTTTCTCTTGCAAATGGGCTTCGGGATTATTGCTAGCCCCTTAACAAATTTAGCAGTGTCGTAACCATCAACTCTGACTTTTAATTGTAATCATTCATTCTTTTACGATTCAATAATTTAATTTGGGGAAAATGTTGTGAAGCTCCGATCCAATTTAGTCAACATAAAAAAGAAGTTTCGATCCATTTGAGATGGACTTACCTAGCTAGTTAAGTTCCAGCTGGTAAAGGCCAAGTCATTTGGGGTTACAAAATATTTGAAGGGGTCCATAAGAAACCTCAATTCCAAATTCGACAACGCATTACCCGTCATTTTTACTGGACCATATGCTTGTAAATTTTGCAAAAACAGTGTAAGACACCCCATTGGTATTCATTGCATGCATCCCACGTTTTCTCACAATTGCTTAATTAGGTCGAGGTATACTACTTGACAATATAGTCCGTATATCGGTATATGGGTTGATTCCACTACAATAAGCAAACACATTAATTAGCATTATCGATGAATTAAAATGCTCAAGTATGGGAGGATAAGTCGTGTCCATTATTTGGGTTCGTTTATTGCAGTCGCCATACACACTACTCCCCCCGTCCCACTATAAACTTCCTATTTCATTTAAATTCCTCTCACATATTCAAATGAAGGAGGAAGTTTAATTTGGGATGGAGGGAGTATTTTATTGATCTTGTGATTTCTTACAAGGTGAATGACTAATGTGCATCAGTTTTTCTATTGTACATTGATAAGAATGAATAATACGGAGTAGTAGGTTACGACCCTCCAACTCAAATCATGGTGTACAATTGAGAGTTTTTGAGCATTTGATGCAGCTAGATGAATCGTTATGTGATGTTGTTAATTTGTTATTATCATGTCAATTACAATATACGAATGTGTAGTTGTGTACGTGTACAACTCACAATGGCTAATTGGCTATATTTGTTTCCATGGGTCAGTGTAAACTTATGTGTTTCATGGGTCAGTGTAAACTTTTCTTCCCACTAATCTACTATATGTCGTGACATCGCGTTCAATATATCATTCCAATCCAGATCGAACGATCACAATTTGACACTAATTATAGATTATTTTATATATATTGATAATATTTGTGAATTCCTTTTTTAACTCTGATAGCTATGAATTGTGATCCTTGTGAACTTGTGATGTGTTGAGGTGGAGACATGGTCATTAGCTAGTCTCACATTGATTTTGGACATTAGAACTCCGCTTAATTATTTTACACAACATGTGAAATGAATGCGGACCAATATAAAGAGTTTAAGGATGTCATGGAGAAATTATTAGTTCACATCTACATTGATATGCCAATAGTTTAACCAAAAGATTTAAAAAAAAAAGGATCAAATCTCCAATACCCTCATTTCTCTATCAAGGTCCATCACGCACCATTTGACTGCTCGCATATCAAACTTGGTAATTTAGTACAGTACTTGCAAGACGAGACTACAAGAAATGTAACTTAGAAGAGCATAATTATGGCTTGGACTTCTTCTCAAGTTGAATATGAGGATCTGGCCTCATATTTCTTTCATAAAAAAGGTTGATTATTCAATCGTACCACGAGTCTTTTTAGAGTAATTACTCTAGAAAAAATGTTAAAAATCGAGATAATCAATTATAAAAAGTTGCTACATCTTAACCACCTTCCCCCCCTAACAATTCCTCAAAGTTAAGACAAAACTCCATTTGAGACACTTAATTCAACATAATCTAACTTGATCCACTACATATGTAAACCTAGCTACATTTTCTAGATATAAATTGTAATAAATATCATGAGCTATTACCCAAAAAAAGTTAAAAACTTTGTTGGGAAAAGAGGGAAAAGAGGGGAGGGGGGTAAAAGAGCCTAAGCATGTGTGCAATTTGTAAGCTTTTAGCTTTGAGAAGAGAGAGGTGAATAGAAGACTCAAGAGTACATTGGTTGGTTTTTGTCCTCCAAAAACCAAAAAAAAAGTTGGCTTCTTATTTAAACCAAACTTCCCTTCTCTCATATCAACCCACAAGATTTAGTGAGAGAAAAAAGAAAGGACATTTCCACTCCTCAGATACTCCTTTTTAGAGAGAGAAAAGGTCAGTTTTTTCAGGAGGGAAAATCCCCCCCCCCCCCAAAATATATTAAAATAATATTAAAATTATTATTAAAATAAAACTGATATATACAGAGTAGAAAGAGAGCAGTACAGTCTTATTAACTAGGCCACTGGCAACTCTACTACTATCTCCCCCCTGCTTCACCCAAACAGAGAGAGAGAGAGTGACATAAATATTTTGGAGAGAGAAAGTGAGTTGAGTGAAATTAAAGACACTACTATCACATACCCAGAAAAATAACCCAACTTTCTGTTTCATTTCATAGTACACTATATTGGGTAATTTTCAAATTTCAATTTTTAACCCAAAGTTTTCATCTTTCATTTTTTGCATTTCATTTCAAGTTTTTTTTAGAGAGAGAAAAAAGAAGAAGAAGAAGATGTTTGCATCAGAAAATGGGTTGAAGGGAGATCCCAGGCTTCAAGCTATATCTGATGCCATAAGGGTTGTTCCTCATTTTCCCAAACAAGGTGTATATATATACTTTCTAATTTTGATATTTTTGATCAATTTTTTTTTTAAATTATGATAAAAAAATTTTATCTTAATTAATGTTTTTTTTTTTTATATTTTTGGGTGATTATAAAATTGAATTGTGGCAAAAATATGTTGTTGGTACTTGGTAGGTATAATGTTCCAAGACATAACAACATTGTTGTTGGACCCAAAGGTGTTCAAATACACAGTGGACATCTTTGTTGACAGATACAGAGACATGAACATCTCTGTTGTTGCTGGTATGCTCCTTTCTTTTTCCCTTTTTTTTATTGTTTTTTGTATAGATTTGGTAATTCTCCATGTTTTTTTTTTTACTGTTGTTTCATGGTTAATATTGTTATTCCTGAATTATGGGATCTGTTTTTGTTTAGTTTCTGTAGTAATGGGGTCATCCAAAAAAAAAATTCACCTATCTTGAATTTTCTAATTTCTGATTTCTGATTTTAACTTCTTTTGTGGGTTTTTAGTGGGGTTTTGTTTGAGGGTAAAGGAAAGAGAGTAATTGGACATGCAACAGTAAATTTGGTCATTTGATAAAAAAGTTGATGTGAAAAAAAAAAAAAAAAACAAGATTTGAGCTTGCATGCTTACCTTAAAATGTTACTATTGATCTATGAAGGAAAATCTATAGGTTAACTTTATCCAAATTTTTTACTGTGACCAACTATGTAAACCTAGATTGCCCAATGTGTTACATAAGTGGTTAGATTTTAACTATGCAATGATTTCAATAGTCGCGGTATAGTCATCGAGGGAGATGGACTTATAACGTGTCGTTTTATATTTGGTTGAACAACGAACGAATAGTAAAATGTATGCATGTATATGGAGTACTATGGCTAGATGTGAGTTGTGATACACTCATGCATGTACTATGGAAATCAATTTCTGTTGGAATGTGGCAAATCTTTTTCCATCTAAATTATTTTTTCTGGCCTACCTTGTTCTTAATTCTGTTTTTTTGCTTCCCCATTTCATGGCTTTGCCTCCTTTCTAATACAAAACGTGATATTTTCAATAGTTTTGAGTACATTAATTCCTCCTTTTATGGCTTTCCATTAATCTTGCTTCTTTAATAATACGAAATATAATCCTTTTCGGGTCCATCTAAGATACAAACAATCCTCACCACTGCAACAAATTTCTTCTAGGGACTCCACTACAGCTTGGATTATTAAGTGGATTTTGTTATTTTCAGCTGTTCTGTCTTCGTTATCTTTTTTGGAGCTCCGGAAGGCTCACGAGCTGGCGAAAATGAGTTGAGCCCGTTTGTATACCATGCTTTCGGAATGAAACCGATATTTCCCGAGCATACATAGTCGAAGAATACTGTGTCATGACTGTCTTTGGTTTGGTTTGTGTAACGAGTAATGACAGTTTTCCATCTGTTATCTGAAATATGAGAAGGCATCAAACAAATAAAAGAAACTCACTATTATCATTAGAGCATGTCTGGGTTGTTATTGTTCGCGTGTACATTTAGGCGATTTTCACCTTGTATAACTTGAAAACGGACACTTGTATGTTGGAAGATCGTAGCATGGTTTACTGAATTACTGGTCTTGGAAACATCTTCCATTATAGCGAACAATGTGACCATATGTACGAGTGTACGATTTGATATGTAAGATGCATTTTGGACTTGTTTAGATTCTTGCAATTACCAAGGTTCGAGGGCTTGTGTTTCTCACTTGTAGCATTTATGTTGGCAGGGGTTGAAGCAAGAGGCTTCTTGTTTGGTCCACCTATTGCTTTGGCCATCGGGGCAAAATTCGTGCCCTTGCGTAAACCAAGGAAATTGCCTGGTATGTTTAGTCAAGAACATTACACATTTTGTTTGACTAGCATCAGTCCGTTTGACAAACTTTAAATAAAAGATTAGTTAGTATAATGTCTTCTGCTGTTGTGAATTTGTGATTACCATTTACACTTTCCAAATGCTTAACGATTTAAGCCTCTTTCGAGCAGTACAACTGTCTTCTTTAGTGAGTGATTTAAGATGACAAATGCTGTTACATTCTTGCTTGACAGGGGAAGTGATTTCCGAATCTTATGAGCTAGAGTATGGGGTGGACTGTCTGGAGATGCACGTGGGTGCTGTGCAACCTGGGGAGCGTGCATTGATAATCGATGATCTTGTAGCTACAGGGGGTACTCTCTGTGCAGCCATCAGGCTTCTTGGTAAGTTTATGGTCTTTTTGCACACATTACTTTAGCTACCTTAGTTTTATTAGCCACAGAAAATTAGCTGCTTGCATAAGGCAAAGATCTCTAAGATTATATTTGGTTGATGCTGTAGAACGTGTTGGCGCTGAGGTGGCTGAATGCGCTTGTGTAATCGGGCTTCCTGAAGTCAAGGTAATTGTTCCAATATCTTGCAGAGTTTTACTTCTGCTATTTTTTGGTCGTACTTCATGATACCTGGAGGTCTTAACCTGAGGGCTGAGGTTGTCCATGGCTCATATATGTTGAATTTCACACAATTTGATCACTCTCACCATTCACTTCAATTGTCCGGACCCATTTGTCGAAAGTGATCAGGCTTAGAGTTGGCTGAGAATTGAGATGTCTATGCTGGAAACTATCCCACTAGTCCGAAATTAAGTAATTTGGTTGGGGGAACTAGGGTTTAAGGTAAAGGAAGAAAGTCTCTTCCCGATCTTTTTTAGACAATTATGAGTTTTGTTCAAGGCAAAATCAAGGAAACGGTCTGACAACAGACAGAGACACGAGCACGAAAACAATAACCAAACCTTACCATAGAGAAGAATGACAGGGTAACAGAAACGCAACCTAACGCCTAAAGGAACCCGAAATACCAGCATAAAGGAAGCAACTAGCATAGAAAACATTAAGTTCAGTTGGGTTATAGAATGCTTTGTTTGCAGTGACTAATTGTGGATTGCCTTCATGCTAGTTGTTTCTTTTGGCTGATACATCTTTCTTGTTCCAGGATAAGTTTAAGATCAATGGCAAGCCGCTTTATGTTCTCGTAGAGCCAAGACAATTCGAAGATTTCTGCTTAAGGTACTTATCATTCCCTGTCAGCTTTGTACCATAAATAGCATTATCACAATCAATACTCATTGCTGGATGGAATTTTCATCATTCAATCTCGATCCTGCAGCTCAAAGCCGGATGGGAAATTAGGTGTGGATGTAAATCGGAGTGAAACTGCAGATTTCGCACTATCAGGCTGACTATTGCTGGAGAGCTCAGCATAATCTGTCTACCAGTTTCACGGGTTTGAGGGCGATTTGGACTTGAAGAGGGGCGTTGCCTGATGTGAACCACCGTGTCTAGAGTGAACTGTGCTTTTTACTTTCGTTGCTTTAGCGCATTCAAATCCAAGTGGGTAATTTGCTCCATATACAATGGAGTTTGTCGTACCCCGCTTGAAAGTAGTTAAGCTAAGAAACCTCCAGATATTCATACATGTTAGTCGATTAGTTTTATGACCTCGTACTCTGATTTTCTGACAATGTCTTGAAATCACAGTAATTCTCTGATCCAAATAAATGTTTTGCTTAATCGTCTGCCTTATGTCACCGATGAATCGATGATCCTTTGTTATATTTTGCGTGGTAACGTATGGTTTTGATTTCATTGAAAAGTACTAGTTTCTTTGCAAGTTCCAGACATATCGTAGAAAGAAAATGCAGCAAGTGCACAAGCCGAAATTGGTACATTGGTAGAAATTGTAATGCGAAATGAACTGCTCAGTAACTTGGCTTTCATACACAAAATGAGCAAATTAGTAAGCTACGGCTAAAAATTACTCCGCAGTTATTCTGAGGCGGGAAAAGAATCATCATGTCCTTTCAGCGTCGCCCAAAATATTATAATGTAACTTCACACTGAAGATTAAGATAGTTACAGCAATAAGAAAAAGAAGCAAATAATACAACATCATCAGTAATCAAGAAGAGCTGATTCCTAAAGACTGGTATTTCAGGTAACCTGGAGAAAATTACATGGCAAAGGGCTATATCAACAATATTTGACGAAAAATTGCTCGTGCTACATAGGTGATCGCGAAAAATGTACACATCCGTATGATCAATATGTCAAGTTTCTAAAAGCTGTTTTAATACAGTTTCTCTTGAAAGAGTATTCTTACCATCTTCATTTGTTGAATTGTCCGTTTGAAGAGCAGATCGAATAAAAACGTTCGCCTGCTTCCTTAGTTTAGCATTACTCAAAAAAATCTCTCTCAATAGAAGCCTCAGCTCATGATCTATGTTCTTAGTATTATCGTCATCGTCAGCAATTGTATCCACCTCGGAAGAGAAATGTTGCGTCTGAAACAATTTAACACAGAATTGAGGATAGTTTTAGACACTCAGAAACAGTGAAAGAAAGTATAACAGCAACTTGCATTAGTAGTCCTGAAGAACTGACACACTATTTAAGCCAGATTTCTTGTCCAACAGGAGGGTTTTAATAAAAAAAACAGGAGGGTTTTAATAATGTTTTTTAATTTTCTTGTTTTGGTTGATAAAAATAACAGGACTAGAGACATTAAATAGAAACAAGAAAGTACCTCAGTCAAGAGAACACCTATTTGTTTGTCTGATTCTGCCAAGAGATCTAAGACTGCAGATATTGAGGAAGGATCCGCAGAAATAGTATTCTGCTCAAAGTCAACGTTAGTTTCCTGGAGCCGATTCTGAAGAGCTTGACAATCATGCAACAGCTTGCTCCTTGCGGCCAAGGCCTGCTGACTTCGCTCCATCTCTTGCTGCAGGAGTTGCTGAAAATGAAGGACAAATTTCAGTGAAGGTGACATGAAGAAATAAAGCCGAATCTTCAGCATCAGGAAGAGAAATTTAGAGGAGAAGAAAAACGGCGGGGAAATGGTCTCGAAGCAAATTATAAGATCTGAAAACCCCCGTGTTCAGGTACACTCAAAGAGTTAACTTGACCACAAATCGACAAAGCATTAAGATGTGAAACTGTGTTTTAGAGGCTTGCTGTACATAGTACTCTAGTAGAATTTCACGTTACAAGAAGGGCTTGAATTTGGAGCAGTGAGAGCAATTCACCGCTGGAGGGGCAGTGTACTCATGAATTGGATTGTGAAGAAAGGCCTCCGCAAAAACGTATTTGAAAGTCAACAAGTCACAACTCTGACACACAGCTAACTGTGAAATTGCACGACACTATGAAGAGAAGTCACAACATAATCTTATTAACAATGATGGTGTCCAAGAAGAAATGAAGGCAATCCAGCATGCCATTGCAAGTGGAATTAAAATAAAAAGTCGGTCTCAAGCTGATTAAGGCTCAACTATCAGATGAATAAATTCTTCATTTAGTTTCAGTTAACTAAACATGCTTTCACCGCCATAAATCACCTTAACCTTGGTGATTAATGATAGGTTTGTGCCAACGAGCAGAGTTATATAATGGACAACTATCCATTGACCTGGTTGAATGGCAATTGGAAGTGCAAAGTGCAAACTATCACAAGAAAGTACAAAAAAAAGGTTGACCCCATAACACAGACCACCACCCCAAATGCCAATTCTTGTCTACAGTAGTAAATTGCAACAACCTCCCTATCTTTTCAACATAAGTCCCCCCTCCTTACTTTGCCATTGGCAACAGCCTTTGAGGTGCCCAGGTAATGTTGTTGATGTTGTTGTGAACTGCAGCCTCATGCTTCCATAAATTGCTTTCTCTACTTTGAGCAGAATTTCAAAGCGTTTATGGATTAACAATAAGAATTCACAACAATGGGAAAAGCAAAGTGGTGTTGCAGAATTCTCAATCTTTACCGTTACTCCAACAACTTCAAGAATAACAAAAATAACCAATGCCTCAGTCCCACAATAATTTAGGTACCTCCTTTCTCCATCTTTCAAAAATTACTATATTTCTTCCATTACCATCTTAAGCAACTAGAATCATGCGAAAATATTTGAGTAGGTGGAATAAACAAATTTACTCCGGAGCCGATGAATAAAAATTAGCCATGAGAGTCACATATTATGGATTTTTCAATTAACTAATACTCCAACTTACCCACGTGTACATCAAACCTATTTCTAGGCAAAAGGTAACTACATATTTCAGGTCAAATTCAAAGCAGAAGATAGGTTGCAATATAGATGACAGATCTTTCTGAATTTTGAGCCGAAAACTGCAATATAGAATTATAAGGTTTGTACATGCAGAAAGACCAACGAGTGGTATACATGAATGGAGGATAAGGAATCCTCCAAAATTCAGAGCAAACCAAAAGTTCCTCAAGTTAAGTTGGAAGTTATAGGAAATCAATATAAGATCCAGCAGCCTTATCCCATAGGTTTGTTTCCCCAAGTACGTAGAAGGTTCTTAGTAAAGTAATATATTCCTGTTTTAGATGGTTCCAACAAACTTTCCTTCTCCACTCAGAAAAAGTTCATTTACAATGTCCAGACATGTCCGTAGTTAGATAAAGTTACTTTATACTAGTTGTTTGTATTTTTTTTATTGAGGTCATACTAGTTAATTATTTGATAGTGTGATTTGGTATTGCTACAAGTTGCAGATACATTCTAGCTCCCACGAATTTTGAGCATTTCTTAAGTTAAATTATTATCCTCGTGAACTCATTACACCTCACTATGCGTTTATGGAACTTAGAAATAGGCTGAGAGTGAGAGAGGAGTGATATGACATGGAACCCAAGAGAAAAGGCTAAAGCAAGCCAAAGAAAACACATTCTACCAAATTAAACCCAAATAAAACCCAAATAAAACCAAGGATTTCTCTGAGTACAGATTACCTCCATTTCAGATTTTTCCTGTGATGACTCGTCCAGCTTTTGCATCAGTCCATTATGAGATCTTCTCAGAGATTTAACCTCTTTGACAAGAACCTTTATATCTGACTTAGATTTCACCTCCAGCTCTTCATGTTGCTTTAGCAGGATATTAAGTTGGTCTTTGGTAGCTTCTAGCTGATGTTGGAGTTCAACATTCTCAGGCCTCGAGGAATTAGCAGGCAACTTACCATCCTGGAAGTGTTCCAAGCACATTATCGAATGACTCAGTTAACAAATTTAGAAGTATAAAGTCTACAAAAACAGGAAGGTCAAGAAGGAGGGAAAACAAACCTCCTGAGACTTCAACTTCAATTCTAATTCTAGTGACTTTTGCCGCAGTTCCTCCATATCCCACTGCATTTTTGTAATCCTCTCCTTTTCAAGGGAAAGCGCTTGCTGGAGGGTTTCTTTACTCTTCTCTCTGCTGGTTTCAAGTTCAACTTCCAAATCCTTGACCTACAAAAAGGATAAAGGTGACCATTATGACATATCACAGATAATCAATGCAAAAAAAGACAAACCAGAGATAGGAAAACAGCCATGCAACGACTGAGGCTAGCAAAATGTTGATTTTTTTTTTTACCTTCGTATTTAGGTATTCTTTGACAGCTACTTCTTGATTAAGTCTTGTTATAAGGTCTTCCATATCTGTTTTTGCAGTCACTAATCTTCTCTGCATGATGGTAAGAATCCTGTCCAGCTTCGGCTGCTGGTCTCTAGGGAGAGCTATTTTTTGGCCCTTATGAAACTGCATTTCCGGACTACCAGGACTCCCCATGGTTCTTGCACTGGAAGCATCAAGAGATGTTTCACCAACCAAGTTAAGGCCCCAGGAATTTGATAATGCACTGCCTTTATGTGAACTCAAGTCACTCCCAATACTCTCATTTGAAAGCTTTCGAGTATGATTCATGGCCCTCCTACGCTCTGCTTCAAACAAGCTTCCAACTTTATCATTAGGTAATGCAACTGACTGTGAAGCACTCCCATTTTCTGTTATTTGTCTGTCTTGAACCTTATACTTTTTAAGGGTTTCCAACTGATCCAAGATACTCTCTCCCATCAACAACCCTTCATCAATATTAGACATGCTATATTGAGCCAACTTTTCCATAGGGTCTTGTAATTCCTCATCCAGGGTCAACCCTTCCAGACCAACTTCAGAGCTGTCATCCCTCCCAAAACTAGGACTTCCAAGTTCAGATGTCTCATATGCAGTGTCACTACCATAATCGACACTGCCATAATCTGATGCAACTGATGAGCTACCAACAAGAGCACTTGAAATTTGACCTGAAGATATACTGCTGGATGTGGACGGATTTGCTTCTGATGGTTGCTGACATGCTTCTTCAAAAGCTGAGAATAATAAAAACAGAATAAGTCCGTCTAAAAAAAGAAAACAGAAAATGGAATGCACATAGCGAACAGATAACACTAAAGTGCAATTCAATAAATGCTACAGTTTAATCCAATACAATTTTCATTTGGATACACATAATTATGATTTACCACGAAACATGGTTTCATCAAAATACTCACATGTCCTTGCAGCTGCTTCAAGTTCAAGAAAAGATGCCACAGCCATACTCCTTGAGATATCAATATCTGAAAGAAGCTCACATATCCAATCTTCCAGAGAGCACCTTCGCTGCAAGCAAATAGAAAGTAGACTTATCTCAGTTACCAGTAGTCTCTACAGAAGAACAAGAAATGCCGTGATTTCTATGATTTAGAGGAAACAAACAAGAGATATAAAAACCAAAGCAACGAGAAGTCAAGGAGAAGATAAGTTGATGGGTAAGGCTATTAGTAAGGTTCACTAGTTCATGAATCATATCTTTATTGTTTTTCTTTAGTTTATTTCCATATAAACACAAAAACACAAAAAATAAGTTCTTTTAGTTTTAAATTCCGCTGCAAAAACTCTTAGTTTGTTAATTATAGATTAGCATACGCATCAAGTGGTATCAGAGCAAGGTTTTAACAAATTTCTATGGTTTGTTAGTCTTGGGTTTTGTTGAATGAAGTACGAAATTCCGAAGTTTGACGGAAGTAGTGATCCTGATGACTACATAGGTCGAGCGTAAATTTATTTGTTTTGGTTTTGATGATCATGAGAAATTCTATCATGTAAAAGATGTTTTGGTGGAAAATGCTTTCCGTTGGTTTGAAAAAGTAAAAAGGCGGCGCAAACATGAAGGCAAATGCAAGATTCGTTCTTGGGAAGTGCTTAAGTGCAAGTTACGTAAACAATATTTGCCAAGGAACTTTATGGACGATGTGTTGCCTAAGAAACATTCAAAATCAGATGAGCGGTGTGTTGAGCATGAAGAACCAAGTAAAGATGTCATCTTATTAGGTTTGATGAGATTACTTGAACGTATTCAAGATAGCTTAAAGAAAGTTGACAGCACACAATCTGAAAAGGGTGATTCATGTGAAGGTAAAGAAGAAACCAAAGAAGTGATCGTGGAGTATGTTCATGACATAGTTGATGCTACAATCTCAAGCAATGAAGACGATTCTTACAGAATCAAGAGGATGAAGAGACTAAAGTGGAGGATGCTCAAAATTTGGTTATTTTTGAAACTTCATTGGAAGAAATCAGTATTTCGTCATCAACTTCTTTTGAGAAAAACGAAATAAAGAGTTCGATTGAACATGAGGTTGTAATTGAAGATGAGATAGACAAATTTGAGAACAAGAGTTCATACAAGTCCTTAATTGATCTCTATATTGATGAGAGGCTTGATGAAGAAGTCAAAGGTAAATCGTGTTTGTCTTTCTTTCTTTATAATAATGGTAGTATTCAAATCAAAGATGAAATACGTGAAGTTAAGCAAGGTGGTCTAAAGATTCTTTGCCAAGGAGTGATTAGAGGGAATAGAGTTGAGATTGAAGATCATAGTGTTGAAAAGATGATCGAGTACATTGAATATGATGAGTTGAAGGACTTGTCGATCGCAAACCTAATTTTTGCAACTTGTTTGTTTGTTCTAATGTTTGTGATCATTGTATTTGATTCGGGTGGTTATGAACATGATGATGTTCTACTCAAGAAATCCAAATTCGAGGACGAATCTTTCAAAGAAGGGGAGACTGATGCATGGGAGATATAGGTTTATGATAATAACTATAATTCTCAAGCTATGCACGTCTAAGGAAGTTCTTAGTAGATATAATTTTTATTATTATTTAGTTTCCTAATAATAAAGGAGCCTATGAGGTTTCCGAGTTGTTCTAGTTTAACTAAGCCGGAATTAAGGAAAGTTCTATTAGAACCTTACCTTATTCTTTAAGGTCTAGATGTGTTGATTTAGTATAAATAGAGAGTCTTATTGTATTGTTTTAGATAGACAGATTTCAGATTACAGTTGAGTATTAATATCGAAGAGTCGAAGGGAGTTTCCTTCAAGTTCTTTGTGTGGTTGCTTGCGGGCGACAAACTCATGCGTGAGTACTAAATCCTTTGCGGAGGATCGAATTAAGGGTTGCGACTCTTTGAATTCGGCAGGTTCAATTACTTGCGGGTATTGAATCATATCTTTATTGTTTTTCTTTAGTTTATCCATATAAACACAAAAACACAAAAATAAGTTCTTTTAGTTTTAAATTCCGCTGCAAAAACTCTTAGTTTGTTAATTATAGATTAGCATACGCATCAGTTCAACTCTCAACTCTCTGAAGACAAATACATGTAGCCAGAGAAGAAGTTGATTGGTGTACATACCTCTTCCAAGAGTGCCCTACTCTTCATGCGCAAAAGACCCTTTGGGGGAGCAGACGGGAGACTCTTCTTAGGAAATGTCTTTCGAAGCTGGAAATGCATAAAAACAGTATAAGATACAGAAGACGGTGGTAAAGTTTGTATACATATGTAGAGGATATTGATTTAAAGTGGCATAGCAATCTTCGGAGTGATGACTTAATTCAGAATATGTTTTCTTGTACCAAATAGTAAATTAACAGTAAATTTGAAATCAAATTTCACTTACTTACATCCGAAAATAACTTGAGAAAGTCATTGAATCTTCTTAATACTCCGCGTATAGTCGTGACACCAGCCGGAGATTGAATAGCAACCTGGACCCTGTAAAACTGTTTGCATGAAACATTAAGAACATATGAACTGGGTTCATATTTGTTTATTCACAAGGAAACTAGAAAAGGGAAAAAAAACGTTCAAATTGCAGATCTGTTCATCAATGTCAAACTAGAACATACCACTCTCCCAGGTTTCTGGCCTACCATCATAGCATAGGCCTTTGAAGAAATATCATAATCTTACTTCAATAACTTTGGGGGGATGAATTATCTTATACCTTAAAGTAATCAGGCAGTGGACTACACTGAATACAAATAGACGAAGGTACAAATAGTTTGATTTGACTGAGACAATTAGTCCACCCCTATTCCAAGACAATTTAATATACTTCATGAAGTACGTTTAGCAAGAGTTTGAACTGAGACCATCAAGGAGGGAGCTATAACGACCTTGTAAGATTGATAAAAGATCACCCTTCAGCATTAATAGTCAATCGAAGAAACATTTTCAGCATAATTTCCAGTCACCAATTTATGAACTATAGTAACACAGAAAGAAAAAGAAAACACCGATATATATATTATAATAATGTGATATAGTAGATATAGGCTGGTAGTACTGATTAATGCTAAAGGCTAAAGAAAGGTATACTCACAGTTCTATCCTATAAGGCTATAAGCGAGAGAATTCAAATCCAGGGAATTACCACAACATTAATCTAATAAAAGAAGCACAGAAAAGGAATACCAAAAGCGAAAGTTAAAAGAGGAGAAGGAGAAAGCACAGATTATGCTTCTTATCATAAATCCTGTTAAAATGAATAGCATACAGTCATGCAGAGAATCCTCAGCTTTTCCGGATTGGTCAAATCATGGTTACACACATAGCAAGAGGACATACAACAGTATAAATTACAACATCTAACCCTTGGCATAGATAAACATTGGAGGAGCATTCAATTTTTGTACCACTACAGGATCTGAAGAACTAGATCTTGATTTTGGAAGTGCAACCCACGAAGGAATAGTAACACAGTAACTCCATCCACTCTGAGGATCATGAGGCCATATAGTGTCACGTCCATTCTACATCAAGAGAGAATTCAGTGAGAAGTGCATATATAACTCTTTAAAAAAAAGTTTAATCTTGATAAGGCTTTGAAAATAACAATGCCTTTGTAAAGTAACATCTCGCAACAATTGCATTACTGATCGCCTTATCATCTCACCAAAGATATCAGAACTTCTAGGTAAAATTGAATCATAGATTACTCATTGACAGACTCTAAAACTTCAGGTGACAACATAAAGACTCACAAAACTCTATGTCTCCATCCCAACCAAAGTTCCTCCAAATTCGTAGCAAATTTGAACTAGAAAAAAGGGAAGGGTCCAAGGTTTACCATCAAGGTTATAGAGAAACAGGGTATATCTAACACAGGAGAAGTTTGGTCAAGTGCCCAGCAGCAAAGTTGGTCTATGGACTACAACGGACACTATACCCTCAATTTCACTCAATGAATTACCAAAAACCTCAAGACATATATCTACTTATTTTGACCAAACCTCTCTGACAACATTCACACACATCTAGATTCGATATAACCTGAAGAATAATGTGCCATCTTCATATGACAGAGAAAGAGCCATACAACAACATCTTTAACCCCAGCGCCTTAAAGGCTCCCGCCATATGGCGGGGTAAGGGGGGGTCGGATGCACGCAAGCCTTACTCCTATTGAAACATAGAGAGGCTGCGCACGGATGACCCAAAATGAAAATAGCGTCGAAAATCGCACCGACTGATTGTTACTTCACAAAATAAGAAGCACAAACAGTTTTATGAGCCATTTTGGAAAGAGCCATATGCCAATAAAATTGTAACGAAAACAATAACGCATCACAGACGTAAAGCCAACCATGGAACAAGCATTTCACATGAACTTCCTTATCTCGATTCATACTGGGGCAACCTAAGCCAATGCTCTAACCATTCTACAATTTTGATCATAAAGTACGCTCACTAAGCAAAGTCAGCTACACTCCCCCGCGAAATAGAGCAATTTAGTGAGCTCAATATCGATCAGCACATTAACAAACACGCAACAAAAGGAACCATCTTTACAATATATCGACGAAAAACCGATCAAATTATCTAACTCAATTAGCACATTGGTCAATGCCTACATAGATAATCTCATCCATCTAATCCAATTACAACTACTATCTTTCCATCAAACTGATCAAACAATTATCATTAATCACTTCACTCAAGAAACCCACTACAAATATCATCCCATCTAAACTATATTACTACTAAATTCAATACAAAAATTTCCACAATCCGAACTTCTAAATTGCGTAATCAACAAGCTCAAACCCATTAAAACAAATAAAAAGAGGAGAGAGAAAATTAAGTACCCATTTTTTAGGAGGGGGGCTCCAATCCATGCCGAGTGGCAAAGGTGAGGTCCCATCATGGCGATGCTTAGGTGGACTTCTTCCCCTGATCATCTGATCCTCAAAAACCCCCAAAATTATTAGGGTTTTCTTAATTTTACAGTGATCAGATGAATTGGGGATCCCCAATTCAAGTCAAAATTACGGAAATTCGAACAACCCCTTTTCAATTCACAAGGTTTTTGTATGATCCGATCGATCGAATTGGGAAATCATGTGGATTACGATTCTGGGTTGTTATGAGTTGATCAAGTGTAGATGTTCAATGTAGTGTAGAACTTGAATATGAATTGAACAGTGGAAAAGAGGAAAGCGGGTAAGGCAACCAAAAATTAGATGTTGAGTAAACGAGAAGAAACGGAGAGAATTTTGAGGTTTGCGTGGAAAAAGAATGAGACAATGTGAGTATAAGCCTGCGTGGTGGACTGGTGGGGAAGTGGTCGAGTGACTCGAGTCTGAAAGCGGTCAAGTGACTCGAGTCTGATAATCTTGGCTAGATCGATGTGGTGAAATCGATTAATCATATTGTGGAGTACATGATTTCGAGTCAAGATCATATATCGATTGATTAGTTATCATGAGGTCAATCTCTGCTTGTGTGCATGCATTATTCCTATAAATTTCGTTGCATCGATCTTTAACCTTTCATCGTTATTGCCGTGATTTCAAACTAATCGAAATGTTGACAATGTTAAAACGATACGACACGGATCGACGTAGTATATGCGACTTTGATGGTTGAATTGTGACAGTTTCTCATCATAATTTTAAGGATATTTTCTAACAATCTTTTTTTCTCTATTTGACGGCTCGTCTTAAGGACACAATGTGTATTTGTATCGGTTGCATATATATATATATATATATATATATATATATATATATATATATATATATGTATATGTATAGGAAATCTATCAAATGAGAAGTATTAGTTTCGTGAGAAGTGAGAAGTAATCTAAGCCATCCATTTCAGTTCATCTAATGGTCCATATTAAATATTATGATAAAAGAAAAAATAAAATTAAAAATACACTCAAACTCCCAAATCCCTCACATTTTCTCACTCATCCCCTTTCCTCCTTTTCTCTCTCCCCGCGCACCTACCCGCCGCCCACCACCGTCGTCGGCGTGCACCGTCGACATCATTCGCCGGCGAAGGAACCACCGCCCAACTCGACTAAATACCGCGAGTCATCGTCGGCCATCCTCGACCTCCGTCGGCCTTCACCACGCGACGTGCCACGCCTTCTCTCTCCTTCTTTTCGCTCTCAATTTCCAGTTCTCGCCGCCGGCATTTATAACCTCCGTCGCCGCCACCGGGCTCACTGTCCACCACCACTGCCAGCTACGACAACATCGCTCGACTCCACCAGCTGCGACGATTCTTCGGCGGCTATCAGAAATTCTTCGTCGCGCATCGCACTACCGCGAATGATATCATCTCTATCCTTCTTTTCGCTCTCTCTAATTGCAGATCTGGCCGCCGTCCTTGTTCGCCGCCGTTGATCTCCGTCTTCTCCGATTCAGTGAATGAGAGAAGATGAGAGAGGGGAAATGGGCGGTGGTACGGTGGTAGAAGTGTCGCGGGGTAGAGGGCTATGCTCGTCGTCGGAAGGTGAACACAGTGCTGGTGGTGACGCCGTGTAAGGTGGTGGTGCGTGAGATTGTCGGTGGTTGTGTGGGTGGCTGTCAGGGGGAAGGGTTGGGGAGAGGAGAGGAGAGAGAAAATGATAGAAGGGGCAAGTTAGAGTTATTTGGAGTTACGTATTTTAGTTAGTAGAGTTAAGTTGAAATTACGTGTTTAAGTAGAGTTAAGTTGGAGTTACGTGTTTTAGTTAGTAGAGTTAAGTTGGAGTTACGTGTTTTAGCTAGTGGAGTTAAGTTGAAGTTACGTGATTTAGGTTGTGGAGTTATTAGAGTTACGTGTTTTATTTGATAAAATTAAGTTGGAGTTATGTATTTTAGTTGATGGAGTTGAGTCGGAGTTACGTGATTTAGGTAGTGGAGTTATTAGAGTTACGTGTTTTAGGTAGTGGAGTTATTTGGAGTTACGTGTTTTAGTTAGTAGAGTTAAGTTGGAGTTACGTATTTTAGCTACTGGAGTTAAGTTGGAGTTACGTGATTTAGGTTGTGGAGTTATTAGAGTTACGTGTTTTATTTGATGAAATTAAGTTGGAGTTATGTGTTTTAGTTGATGGAGTTAAGTCGGAGTTATGTGATTTAGGTAGTGGAGTTATTAGAGTTACGTGTTTTATTATTAAAGGAAATTGTGTTGGAGTTACGTGTTTTAGTTAGTGGAGTTACGTTAGAGTTAATGAAATTCGTTGGATTTGGTGGAGTTAATAATGATACTCAAGTTAGACAATTTAATTTATGGAGTTAGTTTACTGGAGTTACGCAATTTAGTTAGTAGAGTTAAGTAACTGGAGTTAAGAGTTTTCGTTAGTGGAGTTACGACTGGAGTTATGCAGTTTAGTTACTGCAGTTATGCGAAATCAATGGCTGAGATTACTTCTCACTTCTCACCAAATTACCACTTCTCACTGGATAGGCCCTATATATATATATATATATATATATATATACAGGCGAGATCAGGTGCGAACTCCCGCTCGCGTGAGAACTGCGCACCGCCATAGAGTGACACTGAGTGTCACATAGAGTGACACTCACGTATAATGACACAAAATGTCTATAGAATGACACTTACATACAATGACAGAGAAAGGTCTATGAAATGACATGCAAATTTAGAACTCATGTAGGAATTGAACCTACGACATTCGTGTATGTACACAAATGTTTTACCAAATGAGCTATCAAAACCACAATTCATACAATGACACGAACAATAACACCGCATATTCATAGTGTCATTCTATGAACAAACTCGTGTCATTCTATGGACAAACCCGTGTCACTCTATGGACAAACCACCGATAACACCGAAGTGCGCATAGTGTCATTGTATTGACAAACACGTGTCATTCTATTGACAAACTCGTGTCATTCTATGGCACCCGCCCGCACCCACACCCACCCACCCACCCCACAACCACAACCACAACCACAACATGTGTCATTCTATGCACAACCCCGTGCCATCCTATGCACAACCCCGTGCCATCCTAAGCACAACCCCGTGTCACTTTATGCACAACCCCGTGTCACTGTATGCACAACCCCGTGTCATTGTATGCACAACCCCGTGTCACTGTATGCACAGCCACAGTCGCCGCCACCACAACCAGTGACCGCCATCGCCGCCACCACAACTAGTGACCGCCACCACCGCCTCCACAAATAACAACAACAACAACAACCGCAAAAACAACAAAAAAAATCTTCAATCAAATCATCATATCTACAAATAAAAATCCTTAAAAATCAATTAGAAACCCTAGATTTTAATCTAAACAGAAAAAAATTGGTAAATCAAATCGGGTAATCGACAAAACTACACAACAAATCAAATAAAATATCAACTCTTGCATGCAATCGAATCATCATCTCGAATCAAAACAAATGTTGTTGATTTCGACAAAACAGAAAGCAAATAAACGAGCGAATCAAAATAAATTTACAACGGCGTGGAAATGAAGCAGCTCATACCTCGCCATCGCCGGAGTCTCGACATCGCCGGCGATTAAAAAGATCGGATCTGGAGAAGAAGAGAAAACTTACATCGAAAATCGAGGTGGTGCTGGCAGCGACGACGCGACGGAGGAGGAGAGAGAAAACGACGAAAGCGTCAATGGGAGGGGCGACGACGAGAGAGTGAGAAGTCGCGACATTTAGAGAGAGATGGAGGCGACGGCGGCGGTTGGAGGAAGCGGCGACGGAGAAGCAGAGAAGATCGATGAGGAGAGAGAAAGCGACGGTGATGAGAGGAGAGAGAAAATGAGGAGGAAAAATGGAGAGAGAAAATGAGGAGAATAGATTGTGGGAGGCCGACGGTGAGTCGATTCTTTTAATTGTTTTTTTTTTAATTTGTGAGATGGTTTAATCTGGATCGTCCAAAATATAAAATTCAGCAGCCAGGATTGAGTGCGCAGTACTCACCTAAGGAGGGGTACTCTTATGATCCTCACTCTATATATATATATATATATATATGTAATACTGAACCCGCTCAATTTCCACGCTGACACGTGGCATATAATAATATTATTATATTGTAAATAAAGTTTATCCAAAATAGGATATGGTAAGTATTACTATATGGTGATATTATTCTAATAAAATAACATTATTACTTGATTTATGGAAAATACTTATGTAATATAGTAATTAATTGATTTATGGCAATTTGACCATATATCCCACGGGTGTTTCAAAATGGGATTTTAGCTTTTGAAATGTGAATTTTCCTCTAATTACATTACAAATATCCCACGGGTGTTCGAAATGTGGTTTTAGGTTTTGAAAGGTGATTTTCCATGTAATTACATTACGGATATCCTACGGGCGTTCGAAATGAGATTTTAGATTTTGAAAGGTAACTTTTCATCTTATTACATTACAAATATCCCACAGGTGTTCGAAACATGATTTTAGGTTTTTAAAGGTGACTTTCTATCTAATTACATTACAAATATCCCACGGGTGTTCGAAACATGACTTTAGGTTTTTAATGGCGACTTTCATCTAATTGCATTAAAAATATCCCACGGGTGTTTGAAATGAGATTAAAAGTCTTAGATAAAAATTTTGTTTATACAATTTTAACATTTAAACATAAATAGCTCGGACGTTGCGCGGGCCATCAAACTAGTTGTTTATAATTCATGATTGTACTAGAAGTATACATATTTTATTTGACTTATTGATTCTCGGATGCATCATGCATACTTCACTAACAATCTTTGCTTCAAGAATGGTCGGCACCGGTCGCTCACCTATGTGGATCTCCACAGAATAATGCTCATCCACTAACGAAAACTAAATCGATGGGCTGTGTTTCCGGCTTGAGCCCAAAAAATGAGCTACTTTTACATGTCTTCATTAGAAGCCCCAAGGACCTCCAAATTCCTAACATGAACCCGAGCCTCTTTCTCATATTAATTTTTTAAGTAAAGATATACTCCGTAGTAGTAACGAAAGAATACTGCCAACGGATAATACTCATTTTATGTACACACGTCAAAAAACTAACACATGAAAAAGTAGAATTTTATTCTATGGATTTGAATTGGCCGTTGAACTTGTCTTTTTTCATGTTATTTTTAGTGATAACTTTAACGTTAAAGAGAAAGCGAAATTAATATAGCTGATTGCATTATATGATTTCAAATCTGAATGTGTAACAAAATTAAAATGCTTGGAAATTCCTCACCATACATTTGTGGTGAAAACTTGCTCGCAACATTGCTATAGTCTACCTCATACCCGAGAAAATGGATCATGTGATCAACTAGTGAACTTGTCATTTTCAGGATCAGCCTGCTACCAGCCTAATAGCCTATGCATGAATATTAGACGTGAATTATTACCATATCCTCTTATAAGAATTTAACTCTCCATACTATCAATACATATTTCGATTTTAACATGATCAGGGTTCTATAGTCCATAGTCTATAGAGGATACTAGGACGTACTATATATATAGGCAATAGCATGTTACCGGCCTCAACATAGTCCCACAAATAATCCAATTTAATTCAGCTTGTTCTTTGATATGATTAGGGTTTCATATCTTCGCCATTTTTCTTAAAAGAAACTAGCAAGTGATTCAATTCCTCTTTCAGTCTCACATATATTCAAACTATATATATCGTGACTATTAGTGTATTCATTCGTGTCTCAAATCGCTTTTTTTTTTTTTTTTTTTTTTTTTTTTTTTTTAAGAAACTCTTAGCCTTTGCATTTCTAATCCACAATAATATTATGGAGCTAGAGAGCATGAATGAAAATGGAATTAAGTAGAAATCTAAAATCCCCACCAATTTTGCGACACGTCATTGTTATGATATCCAAAACATCGGATAGCTAGATAGCCAATAAAATCATTTACATTAAGCTATAATTCTTTTTGGAATATGTTTTTTTATCTTATGGTATACCCCGTATACAAAAGAAAAACTGATAGAACATTATCTGTTTGTCTTCACCAAAATGCCATTGTCCTTACTCCTTATTAGTCCTTGATATATTATGTACTACACCAATTTTAATAATTGCTTCAGAGATTATATTTACCAAAATTGCGAACAATTAGATCGAAAACACATGGTTTGTCAAAGGGCAAATTATACAAGTGAGATAAAATGGAGAGAATTCGTTATAATTTTAGGGTACATGCAATTAAGTCTTACGAGATACATTTGAGGTAACATTATGATATATGCGTTCCTAATACAAAAGCCATGACTATTATAAAACAGACGGATCAAAAAGACGTAACCATTATACGCCTAGACACCACTCATTTGTGATTTAGATTCTTCCGTTGCGAAGGCACATGTTTTGAACGGTTTATTTAGTACGTAGTATATATGTGTTTTTATCGGCCAACTTTGTACCTGGTCGGGAAGGGCATAAAGAGTTAATAAATTTCCCTTGCACTAGCTTTTAGTGTGCCATTTATCATGAGCAATTTATATGGGAAAAGAAGTAAATTGTAATCTAAAAAGACTCGTCACAAATGTACTGTCTATTAGCTTAATTATGTTGGTGTCTCAGTAAGTCAAGTTATTGTACGTGAAACAATCGCGTTCATGACTGTGATATAGCAAGGCCACACATAGAAGAGCCAACTTATCGAAAACGTACCATTCACATGCACACATAAAGATACGTAAATATAATGAGTAATATAAGACCAACAATAATAACATGATCGACTACATGATTAGTACATAATGAGACAATAATAATATGTAATATAAATGCAAATTAATGAAATTACATCCAAATCAATTTCAATTAAAAATGCAATTTAATATGCCTAGCTAGCTGTTCATCAACCTGAAATTGATAAAGCTGATTTATATGCTAGATATATATAATATGATATGATGGAAGAATTAATTACGAAATGCATGGATAAATAAATTTTCGTGAATAATTCTGCTACAATTTTTTTATGGACATTGGTATCCAGCAGGAACATTTTTCTCACAAGCGCTAAGGAGAACACTTAGGGCAATTGGCACGTTCAAGTTGATACCAAGCACATTGGCCTTAAGGGCAGTGCAAAGACATGCTGCAGCCTCTAAGTCCACCAATCCCTTAAGTAGGGCACAACATTTGGTTCCGGATGACGGCGATCCGCCACCGAGGACAGCATGTACTAGCCCTAAAACATCGGCACAGACGCCGAGTTTTAGGGTGTTCAGAGGGCATTTAGCCGGGGTGACGGGGGTTGGGGTTGCAGGGGTAGGAGTGGTGCAACCGCAACACGCCTCGCAAATAGGCGACGAGGCGAGGATAAATGCAATGACAATGGTGGCAATGAGCCTACTTGTGGTGGTGGTGGTGGTGCTAGCCATGAGTACACTTGTTGCTAAGTGTGACAAAGGGTTTATGAATAGTGTAAGCTTTTTGGTTTTGTGTTAGGGTGGGATGGTGAGGTGAAGTGTAGTAGGGTGTCCTTATAAAGAGGGAGTGTATGGAAATGAGTGAAAAGAGTTAAAATTGTATGAGTTGGATATGTTTGTAATTTTGTGAGGGGGACTTAATTAGTACCCATGTGCCCTTTCTTTCTCAAGAATACACTTGTAGAGTCACAAGAAGAGATAAGTAAAACTTGACGAACAAGATCAGAGGAAAAAAAATCTGCTAGATGAAGGGGTTTTTGTTTGTGACTGTGGGTAGGGTAATGTCTTGTTTAGCCAAATCACTTTCATGGTTGCATTGCTATTTGCTAGTTGTCTAAATTTGCATCACTCCTTTCCTAACTATTAGAGATTTTGGGTATGAGTAAAGTGCAAGTTTTGGAGCTAAGTGCAAGATTTTTGGTGTGAGGAAGAGTAAGTTTAATTACTTTCTGCCTTTCACAATTGAGGTTTTAGCTTGTGAACCACACTTCATTAGTATTCGGTCGATCACAAAGGTATTGAGTATATTGTGTCGGGGGTTTAGAATTTAAATTTCGTTTTTGTATTCTATTACACGAAATGAACTACTATGCCCATAAATTGATAAACTAAATAATATATCGATTTCGGCACCTTAATGCATCCGTAAGTAGTTTGATGTATGAGTAAATGTGATACATAACCACTTAATAATTGGAAGGGAAAAGAAAGATGCTTGAAATATTTCATCTTGGGGCCTTTATGTTTCAGTTGTCAGACGATAGATTGTTCAGGCAACCTAATTCAATAATGCTTAGGTTACTTTTGTAAGTTCATGTAAGTCAGTATTCCAAAGAAAGAAAGTAATGGGTTTGCTCTTAATCAGTGAATGTACTTCATGTCGGCTTTCAACCACATACATAAAGATCTCATGCACATAATGTGTGTTTATACAGGAGTAACAGGACTGGAGTTTGGCGTACTGGTCACTATTGTTCGTCCATTCATATTCTCCTTTGTTCTATAGCTTAAATTGTTCACGTTCAACACGAAATTCCTCTCATTTATTCAATCCAAATGTTGAAAATGTACGGACCTTGTGAGATGAACTCCGTACTACTTTTGCGGCATTGCACTTTGTATCTTTAAAATCAGATTTGATGTACAAAATTCTCAAAACTGATCAAATATTATGACCAGACTAGCATACAAATAATTTTTCGAGGATGTGGTGATAGCGTAGTGGTATAGCTCCTCAACCATGAGGGTGGTAGCGTAGGATGAGTCCAGACGCAGAAAGTGTCATGACGCATATTGCGCATTTCTTTGACGGGTCCGGGTCCGGTTCTTAAAATTTTGGACCCGTTGACAACGGGTCCGGTTCCGGGTCTTGAAATTTTAGAGTAGTTACCCGCCGGGTACCCGCTAATTAACGGGTCCTATGGGTACCTGAATAACGGGTCCTAACGGGTACCCGAAACCAAATAAGCCATAAATAAATAAATATAAATATAAAAAGATAAATAATTAAAGGCTTTATTAATTGATTAAAAAACAAAAAAAAAAATAATACAAATGCCAGCCTTACGGGCTGATCTAAACACCAATCTAGTCCAGCTTGTGAGACTGAATGGATTAATGTGAAAATACAACTTTAGAGTTTGATGCAAGGCTTGCTTTTATAAGAAAATCACCCCACTACATTCTCTCCTGTCCGATGTGGGACTTGGTAATTTGTTATGCTAAGTTTATTTTTTCTTTTGTAATTTGTTGCTTGTACTAGTTTATAGTTTGTAGATGTGTGGGAGTAATTTTGTATAATTTCATTATATTGAGTGTTAACTAAGTAATATTTCATGATTAAGTTAGCTTAGTATATATATACGAGTAAGTCCAAGTTATCGTGTAATTAGTGAATAATTGACCGATGAGGTCTAGGATGGAAGAAAGCCAACGGTACTATATGTCCATACTCTATGCTTGAAGTGTTTGGGTAAGTAGACAAGTATTGAAGTAACGTAATTTACTGATGTTTGCGTTTCCATATGTGACTTAAGTTGAGGCGATCTCTTAGATTAAGAAACCGGCATCGAAGCATCATGAGCTTTATGGAATCACCTATCGACTCTTCATATACACCTACAGTTTGATTTCATGTACATGTATATGGACAGTCGACATGCCTATCAAATTGGCAAGTTCTTTTCTTGGTCAATCGTAGCTAAAAGACTAGAACATGTTCATTATAAGCAAATGATAGTTTCACCTACATTGGGAGCAAAAGAAACAAGCTAAGCTAGAATAACATTCGAAGCAAATAACCTTGCAATCAATGATTTTGACGTACTTACACATTCCTTTCAATATCGAAATTCGAAACCTTCTTAATTAGTACTATTCCACTTACAATTAGGCTAATCTATAGGCTTTTGAAATTGAATTGAAAAAATTAAAGTGCAACCATTTAGATTAAGAATATCTTAAACATAAAATTAAATAAAATAACCTCTCTCAAATATTAAAAATGAGCTCACTAAGTTTAATAATTAGTACTACATAAGATGATCTTTATTAGAAAGTAGGAGACTTTAGTTAAAGTTGCACCTTGTTAAGTCAATCACCACAAATTAAACCCACTTAGTCACTTACTTAGAATGAACAATTTATAATTTCTAGAGTTAGAAATCATAAACCAAATTGAATGTATATGCAACTAGACACAAACATTGTTCACAACACAAATAAGTTGACTGTTTTTCTCCACAAGGCAACGACACACCTCAAGGTTTGCCGTAACGCGGCATGATGTAGTTATTGTCGGGGTGGTTGTTTTTGTTTGCATAAATGTCCCACATCGACTAGATAAGAAGTCTATGGGCAAAATCTCTTCTATATAATGTTGAGGCATCACTTGATAGAATGCTAAGTTGTTGCTGGGCTTGAAGCCTTACAATGGAGTGCTGGGCCTAGCTTAGTGCTGCCTATTGGGCCATTGTTTGACATGGCCTGACAGGCTATGCGACTATACCTATGCCAAATTTGCTACTGATTGAACGGGTACCCGGGACCCGTTATGGCTATTGACGGTTCCGGGTCCCGATTTACCAAGACCCGTTAGTAACGGTTCCGGGTATTAGTTTTTAGGACCCGTTTAAAACGGGTCTGAATCTGGGTCCATGTATGTGGTACGGGTACCCGTTCATGCTCACCCCTAAATTATTAAGAAGTATTACAATTGTCCCCAAAAAGAGCTGTGCATCAGAGCAAACGTAAAACTACATGGCATTAAACATGGGCCACATTTGATCTCTTGGGTGCTGACTAGGGATGGGCATGGGTCGGGTCTGCTAAGACCCGGACCCGGACCCGTGATATTTTGTGTAGACCCGGACCCGACCCGTACCCAACGGGTCCGAATTTTCTAGACCCAGACCCGACGGTCGGGTCTCGTGCGGGTCCCATATACGAAGGCCTTAATACATATAAGAAATGATATTTTTGAGTAGGAATGCAATTTACTTTCGATATTCCGTCACATATCACACGCGAAAAGAAATTCGCATATGTTGAACATCTATAATAAGTAAACCAAACACAAATAATAATCAAACCCAACAATAATTAAATATTTGGGTAAACCGAACTCAAAAGATGAACTTAAAAAGGTGATGATAATTGAATATGAGATGTCAAAAATACTCAGACCTACCAATTGAAAACCAAAACCAAATAATAATTTGAAATTACTATTGCCCAACATAACAATTGAATACAAACAAAAGGATTTAAACTATGTAATTGAGAACATACAAAATATAATGTTAAACAATCAATTTTCAAGCTTTTTTTGACTGATTTGTACCTTAAATTAATTATTTCCCATCGGCCTTATAACGAAGGGCAAGTCATGTGTAAGTTGACGCCGATAAAAATCGGCAACGACTAACGACAGTAGATGAAGTTAAATTTTCATGAGGTAGCGTTTGGGAACTCGAAATTCATTTCATTTGCTGGAATTCAATTGTAGAAATTGAATTCTTGGATTTCAATTCCATTTACAATTCCAAAATTGTGTTTGGGTAACCTTGGAATTGAATTCATATATCCCTCCCCCTCCCCAAACACCACCTGATATTGCCCACAGCCCCGCCCCCACCCTAGCGCTCCTACCGGACCACCATCACTGTTGGTCAGCCACCGCTCCGCTAGTCCAAAGCCCACGACTCACCTATAAGGATGTTCCCACCAAACTAATGAAGGTCAGGATAAAGAGAAAGAGTAAACGTGATGGTGAAGGGATGACGTTGGTGTGGATGCAGAGGAGTGGTTCCACGGTGGTGGAAAGTCGAGGTCACCGGCTGAGTGAAGGTGGCAGTGGCTGAGATTAGAGAAGAGAGAAAGCTAGGGGTTGGGGAAAAGGATGAGGGTGAGATAAAAGAGATAAATTGTACTGACCACCAGGGTCAGCAGCGGTTTGCGGGGCTGACGTTGGCGGCGGTGTGTGGCAGGAGGTGCGAAGAGGTAGTGTTATGGAAGGTGGTGAAAACAAAGCAAAACGGGGGTTGGTACCTTGGCGGCGGCTGTCTACGGGGCAAACGACGGCGGTTGATGGGGCTGACGACGGCGCTCAACGAGGTGGCGGCAATCGACGGGCAGTCGTGGCGGTGGAAGAGATACTGCCGGCTGGTGGTGGGTGAATAAAAGATGGGTGAAAGGAGGAGAGAGAAAAAAATTGGTGATGACTGATGAGGGGGAAGGAGAGAGAATGAGGTGGGGAATTTAAAATGACATCTATTTTGGATGAATTTGAAATTGTCTATTTTACTCATGCTTGGAATTTGGGTGGAAATTGGATGAATTCCAATTCCAAATTCAATGGGTTCCCAAACGCTTAGGATCATTTCAATTCTAGAATTGAATTCCAAATCCAAGTATCCAAACACAGCATGAATGAAATGAAGAGTGTAAGAATGAATGTGTTAAAAGTGGAGACTGGAGAGGCAGTCGCGGAATCTAATACGCTAACAACATTAATTTTTTTTTTTTTTAAATTAGGCGGGTCTGGGTCTCAAAAGCTGGACCCGGACCCGACCTGTTATTTATATGCTTGGGTCTGGGTCGGGTCTAGACCCGTCGGGTTCTAATTTTTAAGACCCAAACCCGACCCGAGCGGGTCGGGTCTGGGTCGGGTCCATGCCCATCCCTAGTGCTGACCAATCTTGTAAGCAATTTCCAGATGAAACAAGCACCATGGGAAATCTCCAATTTCCGAACAAGTAAAACTCACACGGGAAAGGCGTCTAGGTCACTTGCTAAATGTCTAAATGACAAGTTCACAAAAACTAAAGTTCGCTCAAACAATATACCACCGGACTAAGTACAAAAATCTGGCATGGAAACTTTAGCCAGAAGATCTGAAGAGAGATGTGACGTGACGTAAGCAGGCAAATTTGAACTTGCAATAATCTTTCCAATGTTGACTGCCTGCTTCTTATGTGTTTTGCTGGACCTGCCGATAAATTTGCATAATCCAGTCAGCATAGCCACTTGCAGCTCCCGTCTGATCCTCGATAAGATTTGCTAGAAGATAGAGCCCTTCTCTGGGTTGTTCGCCCTGCCTTACAAGATGACAGAGTTGATAGAAACCTGGATTACTCTCCCTCAGCTTATTAAGTAATCCAATTAGTTTCCTCGACAATTCATTACCACTTTCGCAAAGGTTGACCTGTTAAATAGTTTAAAGAAGTAGAAAAGGACCATCAGAACTCTTTCAGCTCCCCAGTGTGTAGTGCCATTAAAAAGACAGCAATTAGCAGCAAAGAATCTTAATTACAAGCAACAGATTAGACAGCAGTTAACAGAAAGGTAGAACCAGGGCCAGAAGCAGAGATAATGATTTTGAAGTGTGCAGAGTAATACATTTGGAGGCAAAAATTTAAAATTTCATTTGCTCAGACAACCATGTAGGAGCAAGTCACAACAGCAGACTGCATCACAAATATAATAAACTAAACTACCAAGTAGTTTCAGAATACTGTTTTATGTGGAGTATTGAGTTATTCTCATACAACTGTACAAGATGTCTTGAACTGCATCATGCATAAGCTACATTTAAGCACAATCAACAAAAGTACAAAAAAGTTAAAGCAAGTACCTGTGACAGATCCGAAGAGAAGTCTATGTTCAAACTTGTAGCAACGTCGGGCGGCAGCATTCTCCCAATCCATATGACAAAACGAAATCCATCATCAAAAATATAAAGGCCTCTAGGATTCAAGCTTTCAGCCGTTAATGGTAAACTGGGTATGCTCTTCTCAGCATCTTTAAAATCAATTGCCAGAGAAGACGCCTGAAGAAAGAAACATACAAGGAGGTCAGACGTATATCAACCAAATCAATAGCACCCAGCAAAACTAACAACTTCCAAAGCTTCTTGACCTACCTTCAGTAAGTACTCATCCACACGAATTAAGCTGGGATACAGAAACTTCAATAGACTTTTAACAGGCAAAGTCATCAATGTTAACCCACCGACACATCGCTCGTCTAATTGAACATCTGCATAGCCTCCACGGAGTGGTGTTGATTTACAAAGTGCTAATGCATACAGAGGCAAATACTTCAACGATTCAGGATAAATCATCCTTCCAGATAGCCGGTGCTGTACAGCATGGAGATTCCGATATTCTTTAAGGGCTTTGACAACCATCTTTTGTAAATAGGTGCGTGCATCATCCAGCTTACTGGATAATGTTTTCTCGATTGCTGTCAGAAATTTCTAGTTTAGTGTATTGCAGCATTGAATGGGCTTGTTGAGGAGCAAACAGAATTTGATTATCCATAAAAGATAAATAGTAAGAACAAGTACCTAGCCGGCCTAGAACGGACATTATAGCCCCTGTGTCAGCTTGACGATACATCTCTCCTAGGTCTGAAACCACTGGTGCAGCAGCTGTGTGTACTCTAATACGTCTTTCTCCACATGATGCTGTATATCTGTGACTTGTCAAGGGAATTCATAGCAAGGCCTATCAGCAATCATCAACAGCTAGCATGAGATATCAAATTTCCAAAGACAAAAGACGACTTCGTTCACAAAGGTGTCAGACCGTCAAGTTGCAAATCCTACAACAAAGAGAGAAAAAACTAGCAGAAAACATTTCCCCAAATGTGAAGGATACAACAATGCAACTTGGAAGTATACAACTTGAGTTGTAAGTAGGGTCTCTTCCAGGCATAACTGCGTGGCAACAGCCTTATCACAGTCGACAGCTGGAAGCGCGAGCAAATCAGTGGATCTCAACATGAAGTTGCCATGGTAAGAACTAAATCTGACACCTGCAGTCAAAATCTCATTAGAAATGGTTTCAGTGACAATCGGGAAAAGGAAATGTATATAGCATATGGACAAACCTTTTCCGCATCTGATGCGCATAACAGCCTCCCAGGCAGTCTCCCTAGTGAGATCCCTTGCCAATTCATGTCTCAGCTTGTCTTTCTGAGTTGATGATTTAAAATTAGGATAAAAGCAAACCTGCCCACCCGTGTATTTCGAAAGAGTACCTGCAACGAGAGGTTTCGGATGAATTAAATTCGGATAGTTCACTATTACACAGTAAGACTACAAACCAGAGACTGGGCTGATCATGAATTACAAACGAAGGTAAAAACACGCATTTACGACAAAGATTATCTACCTAATGAGGCTACATCTGTGTACTTGTCGCTAAAGGCATAGACGTTTACTCCTATCTGGAACTTAGTAAACTCAGCAGCCATTTGCTTGTAGAATGGATCTTCAGCTACTCTCAAAGAATGTTCTTTATCAGTTCCATAAACCCGAAGGTCCTCACCACGCAATCTCAAGTGACCAACTCCAATAGACGGCAGTGTATTTTGAAAAATCAACAGTTTGCCCCCTAGTTGCCTCTGCATATGAGAAATTTACTACTTGTTAGGGCCTAATAGCATATATCCGAAAAAAACACTTCTTTTCATCAAGAGTAACATATAAGTGAAGTCAACAAAGAAACATACCATAACCATGAAAGCAGCTTTGAGAGCTGGACCAAAGGCAGATTCTACATTACTAGTGTCTTGAAACATCGAGGGTAGACTATCCAGAAATGATTCGACCACGGTCCTTGATTCAGAAAGGTTTACAAGAAGGTCGTCTGGTAAAGGGACAAACACATCATCGATATCTGACACCACCATCATCTGGGGTTGCGTCAAAGTTGACTGGGCAAGGTTTGAATAAATGGATAAGCAAAACAAACAAAAAAAAAAAAAAATGGTACAAAACTGACAAGTAACACAGGTAATTTCTAAAAGTTTTACTTACCTTCATGTTATAGAAGTGTACTGTGCTGTCGAATGTTATAAAACCAATTTGAGTTCTGGGGGACCCGGGTAGTTCATCCAGACAAGACTTGATAGTCTGAGAAACTACCTGCAAGGATCAATAATCAATGTCATGTTAAGCAATACATGAACAGTAACAAAAGACGCTTGATAACCCTTAAAAAAAAAAAAAAAAAAATAGAGGCTTGATAACTTTGTTAATAGACAAATCAAGAGGCAATTTGGCATCATCAATCAAGGATCACACGGAACCAAAAAAGAACGAGCCAGTCTCTCAAGAAAGAAATCCCACAACAGTTGCAACCTAAAAGTTTACATAAACCGCCTGATTGAGTTCAAATTTACCAACAGCTATTGTATAAACTACCCTATAAACTTCATCCTCTAAATCACGTCTGAGTTCAAATTTACCAACAGGTATTGTATAAAGAAACAACAGCAACAAAGCCTTACAATGAGGTGTGAACCAAAGAAAATATAAAGACAGAAACAAATCGGAAGTTGAAAAAAGAAGTAAACAAAACAGAATAAAAAGTGAAGGAGAGAAAAGTGAAAAGGACACAGAAAAGGGGAAACACAAGAGCAAGGGGCCATTGTACGTAAGAAAAATTGCATGATTATGTGAAATGATATCAATGGTACCAACAAAAAGCTTACAATGCTGAATTATAAGATAGAGCTCGAGTTTAAATCAATTACCAAAACTGAACGCATGAAAAGCACTACTCCTCTTAGCTATGATTGCTTACCTCAAGCATACCACTCCTGACTGCTGATACTGACACATCGATGAGGAAAAAAAACAGAGGTGGCATCGGTGGACGCACCATATACTCGGTTGGTGCAACAAACTCAACACTACCTTTTGTAAGTTCGGGTCGTTGATCTACATCCACTCTTCTGCCACTGGAATCGAGATGGGCGAAATAGTCACCAGTAACTGCAAGATAAAGAAGAAGGTAACATGTCAATACCTTCACAAGACCAGCCAACAGAACCTTGAATGAAACATAACAGGTGCATTACGTAGTAGATACATTCCGCCACTAGAAGGACAAGTAACACCACACATCATACGCATCTGAAAGAAATCTCCCCGTAAACAAAAAGTAAAGCAGATAGTAGATACATGTCAAATTGTCAACCATATAAGTTCTCAACGAGCCAGCAATACTCTAGGTAATTAAGAAAGCATCAACATCGAATCCAAGCAAATAACAAGGAGTACCATCATTAGTTAGTATTATTTCATATCAACCACGACTTTGACGGAGACATGAGAGAACATATGGATATTTCAACTACATTCATTCGTCAGACATTTTTCCTTTTCATGTATTACCTTCATTCAGAAAAGCACACAAGTTGCAGCGCCACTTCCTTCCACCATCCGTGAATTCAACGTATGGGTTTATGTATGTGCGACACCTCCTGCAGCGAATAATACCAGCAGAACCGAAGTTCACTATTGGCACTTCCTCCTGAAATCAAATATGGTACTCCAATGTTAAGCCTTAGTAAACAGAAAAGCTGTCTGCCAAAAACGATCAACAAAAGCACTAACCCCTTCAGAAGCTTCAGCGAGAGGGCAAACAATAGCTCCAAGTGGTAAATGCCACCTTGAGGCCAGCGACTGAGAATTTGGAATAGCACCAGTAGTAAAGCGTAAGTATTTAGAGCTACAATTCAAGGGATACATCTCAGAAATGGTTTTTGGCTCAACATCTCCCTCCAGTGGCCTCGGCAATGCTTTAGGATCAAGTCCAGAGTCCATTGACCCAGGAATAGCACCCAAAGACAGAGAGTTAAAATCTTCTACCAAGTCTTGCATAGAGCCTGTAGGAGGAGGCGGAGCAGGGAAGGGTTGTTGCATAGGTTCTCTTCCATGCATGGCTGGCATACCCTGATATGGAAAAGGCTGGACATAGCTTGGCTGCCTTGCATAATATGGAGTCGGTGCTGGTGGAGCCTGAGCATAAGGTTGAGCAGGGGGTGCCATTTGAACAGGTGGTGCCTGAGATGGCGGAGGAAACGTAACAGGAGGACTTGAGCCAGGGACACCAGGGCGTTGGATTGGTGGGCCCATAATAGGCTGTACTGGTGGTTGGCCCATATTAGGTGGCCCAACAGGAGGCGGACGAGCAAGAGGAGCTTGAGGTGGTGTAGAGAATTGCGGGGCAGAGAAACGCTGGAACTGGTTGGACATAGGTGGAACCTGTGATGGTGGTGCCCCAGGTGGTGCAAGTGCAGATGGACCATCAAAACCAACAGGTGGCGCAGGCCTAAATGTAGGAGGGGCTGGAGATCCCGCCACAGGACCAGTCATAGGGAAGGGCATTGTGCTTGTAGGAGCTGAGGTTGGAGGAGGCCTAGCACCAAGGCCATCCGGCCTACTTGCCACACCAGACGCTACAAACGGACTAGCAGCAGGGGGAGGTGCTGCCGCAAAGGGGCTAGCAGCTGGCCTACCTGGAAAATTTGGCCGACTTGGATTTCCAGTCGACATTTCAAACCAATTCTCTTCCCCTCTTCACCGTATTATGCTCCTTACTATCAACCTAAACAAAAGAAACAAAACACTAACTAAGAACCTGCTCAAATCGACACGAGAAAAACCCAGATTTCCAAATAAAGAGCATTACTTTTAGGTTTTAATCTACGCCAAAATCATCTTAATCCACCCATCTTCCAATTCTAAACTTATCGTCACTATTACTCAATTGCCCCATCAGTTCTTCCAAAGTCAATGCAGTGCCAAATTACACTAACACTAGTTCAATTGCGTAATTGTTACAAAAAAATCAGGCATCAACCAAATGCAGATACATCTGAATTCTGCAAAACTCTACTAATAACCTCCTACGAAATCAATACAATCATTCATTCGGCCGCGAAAATCATCATTTTTAATCAATTGCAATGCAAAGTTTGAATCTTTTCCATTAAATTGCTCTCCAATACAATGTAAAACAACCATCAATTTCGAAAATTTCACGCAGCAAATCAATCAATCAGATTCAAAATTCAATCTTGAGCAACTTATAACCAGCTCCCCAGTCAACCAGGACTTCCCCCAAATCTATTTAAACTAAATCATTGATAATTAAACAGAAATAGCAAATTCAATCAAACAGAATTATTAAAAAAAAAAACGATCTGATAATACCGAAAAGAAATATTGGAGATTTTACCTGTGGAGTTGATAGAGTGATTAGGGCGCAATCGCAGGATTTGATTTGGGGTAAACGTGTTGTTGAAGACAAGGAGCAAATTGAGGTTTATTGAAATTGTATTTCAGGAATCGGAGAGAGTTTGATCGAGTAGCAGGAGAGAGGTTAGGCCCGACCGCAGTGTCTCCGATTGATTTTTGATCTGCTTTACAAAAATATATATTTTTTCATCGAGAATTAGTATGAATTTGTGAGGTTTTGAAATTGAAAATTATATACTGAGTACGTGAAAATCATTCCAAATATTTTTAATTTTCTCGTGCTAATTTGATTTTATTTTAATAATATTGGTTTAAAAAGTTACATCAAATGATAATAATAATAATAATAATAATAATAATAATAATAATAATATAATATTTGACCTTAAAATAAAAATACACAACGCTTATAATAATCGAACAAAATAATATATGTATTTCGCTCGGGTAGCTAGGGATGTCGCTTCTGTTTATTCCTTGACACCACGTCAGTTGGCTTTGTGGAAGTCTCAGCAGGGTGCACACAATTCCGATTGGCTTAGGGTGGTCCCTATTTCGGGGTTGGGTCGGACCATGAATGGTCGTACTTATCGTTGCGTGCTTTGTTACCGTCTTGGGGTGCCTTTATTCACCATTGATCGCCCGTGCTCTGCTTGCTCGCGGGTCTTCGTGGGTGATATATTCGGAGATCATGCTGTTTCGTGTACGGGGTTGGTTGGCGTCAAACATCGGCATAATGTTGTTCGTGACACGCTGGTTGACATCTGTTATCGTTCCGGGATCTCAGCTGGAAAGGAGGTTGAGATTGGTATGATTGGTGCTGATGGCCGACCTTTTCGCCCAGCAGACATGCTGCTTTATTCTTGGGATCGAGGGCGCGACGTTTGCGTCGATTTGACTGGGTCGTCGCCCATGACTCAGACGGGATTGATAGATTTTGAACCAGATAAGGCGGTACGGGAAGCGGCCAATCGTAAGCGTGCTAAGTATGAGGCTAGGTGCGCTGCTTTGGGTTATGACTTCCTCCCCTTCTCTTTCTCCTCTTTGGGGGGAGTTGGAGCCTTCAGTTGTTGCTCTGCTAAAGCGGATCCAACAGTTCTCCAGGACGCAGGATATCGGGGCGCAGGCTGCAGCTTTTATTTTTACTAGGATTGGTTTTTTCCATAGCAAAGGGTGTGGGGGCTCAGATCGTATCTCGGCTCCCCACCAATTTCTTGTAAATTATTATGGATTTTTAGTATATTATATTATAAATATAATAATAACAATGATAATGGAACACCTCAATCAAGAATTCAAGACCAATATCGTAGAGCACAAAAGATGTAAAGAACGTGACACTAAATCGAGGTAAATTAGATATGTCCCTCTATCATGATAGTGTGTAACCATCATGTGAACTCAAGTTCTAATATGTGACTTGTCAAAAGATGACATACTAGTAGTCTAGTACTATTTTACTAGGATGAATGCTCGTGCATTGCACGAGTCTCTTAATAATGATATCTATTGTTAGCCGATCCCAAATAATCTTAATCTTAATATATTTATAAACGAAGATTTTTTCGTGGGCAATGAAGAGGTCTAGAGCCCTTCGAATTTTCTGATAGCTTCTGGTGAAAAAGAAATTAATTTATGTTATGCAATTGTTGTTATATACCATATGTGAATTTGGTAATCATGTACAAAATTCATGCATTAGTTATGGAAATGTAGTATACCATACATAATCTTATGGTAATCATGAAAATAAGCTTTTGGTAACTAGGCTGAAGATATCACATTTTCATAATTATGAAATTATTTTATATGCTATGGGAAGATGATATTCCGTAAGTTAAAAGTCTAATATGATATTTTCTACATTTTGGTACATATAAGCACCAAATGATGACCTTAAAATTTGAGATACTAATACTAATAACTATAGCTCACCCTAATATAAATGGGTAACCGTTTAACTTATTCAAATGAATTTCTCAATACTAACAATTATACATCAATTCTATTGAATAGGTTAAATACAAATAACATATTTAGTCACAACATCCATCTTTTTTAGAATGAATTACCTGATGATGCGACATTTAGGACGATCTTCTTCTCCGAGCGAACCTTCGCTGATATGGTGCTGTATAGAAAGGTGTTACCTGTTCCTCCATGTCCAGAAAATAGATGTTGGCGGTATTGTCCTTCACCGATTGTATTACGGACTCATAGACTGACAATTGTTCAGGATTTAATTGTTGGACTTTTGCTTGCCATTCATCACAGAGTTGTTTTGGTTTGTACATCCGTTCATCTCTAATTAACTCGTTACTCATCCCCTCGATGTCAGTGAAATCTGGTTCTGGCATCCCCTTAATCTCTGCCAGCCTCTTTCCGTATTTCATGAGGACTTTGTCTATTTCGATTAAGGTGTAAGTTCTTTTTGCTCCGCTGCTCAGCTCGAGTCCGGGATGGTCAAATAATTTCCTTTTCTTTCTTTCAATATCTTCTGATAATATGTCATAGTTTGTTTCCCAGAAGTTCTTGACATCTGTGACTTCACAAAACAGGAGCATAGTTACGAAAAGATCTCGGAGTTGGGAAGGCATCGCCCACTGGTTAGCCTCTCGCATAGCATCATTCCACTCTTTATCATCACTCAATAGACCACGGGCGTAACATGCATCCTTGTATGTTGGATACACGTGACCATTAAATGTTCTGATATCTTGGAATGTCTCTGCACCTTTGACTAAATTAAGAAGTACTCTAAGATAGTAACGCTCCCCTGAAGTGGGATGCACGTATGCAATTCTTCCAATACTTCTACCTTGTTTTCTCTTATGCCATCCTTTGTCCCAGGTAAATTTTATAGGGAATTGTGCATATGATAGTGACTTTGCTTCTGCACAGTTTGCATTTGTATTCATCCAAGCTGTTAACATTGTTTCTGATTGGTTTGCTTCGTATATTTTTACGTTGACATTATCGCCGTCTCTTAATACTACAGCTTGCTCCCCTTCCAGGTGCACAGGTAGTTGTAGAACTGTTGGATTTCTTTCTTGGATATCAAATCCAAAGATTCTCCATGCCGCTTCACTTGCAGAGAGGTACCTGCAATCTAGGTACGCCTGTATCTCATCTTCTACGTTCCCTTTAATTAGCACGGTTGCTTTATCCGCACCTTTGGCGATGTACTTAATGCTATGTTTGGGAACTAGGAATTGGAATTCAATTCCTAGAATTGAAATGATTGAAGTGTTTGGAAACTTGTGGAATTTGGAATTGGAATTGGTTCAATTCCCATCCAATTCCAAGCAAGAGTAAAATGCACAATTTCAAATCCATTCAAAAAAGATGTCATTTTAAATTCCAACCCCATCTCTCTCTCTCATCCTTCACCCAACCAATTTATATTCTCTCTCCTTTCACCCACCACCAGCCCCAAACCGTCGTTGACCGCTGTCAGGTCCACCGCCACCGCCTGCCCTGATCGCCGCTGCCTTCCCCAAAGACCGCCGCCGCGTGTCCTGCCATCCCCTCAGGTTTGCTTCTTTTTCCCTCCTTCAATACCGCTTCCAAGTGTCAAGTGCCGCCCCGAAAGCCGCCGTCTCCACTACCTCCTATCATCAGCGGTTGGTCACCGCCGGCGACGTTTTATTCACTCACTCTCTCTCCTCCCACTATCTCTCCGGCGATGCAGTTTCCGGCAGGAGTGGTGTCCGGCCGGTTGTTGATACCACCCTTGATCCACCGCCCTAACCGAGCGGCCACCACCATTCTCCGTCCCCCTTCCTCCGTAATCCGAATCCAATACCGGATACGGGCATTTGGATCTCTTACTTTTAATTTCGCCGCCGCTACATCTCTTCAACGACCCACTCTTGTTCGCCGCTTCTTTAAGATTAGTCATGGAATTTTTTTGCAGTAATTTAATTTTATATTTATTTTGGTTAAAAGTTTTAAAGGGTGGAGTATATAAGAAGTTAAAGAACAGAAGAAGCGCCACTAATACCAAAATTGTAACACCCAATTATAGAGCCATGAAGTAGAGGATTTGGGTAGGGATATCGTCGTGGTCGGTGGAAGCAGCGGTCGACCAACGACGACGGCGGACCAGTGGCGGGGTCGGCGGCGGTACTAGACCAGATGGGTTGGTGACAGGGGTAGTTAGGGAGGAGGTGAGGGAAAGGTGGTTGTATATGAATTCAATTCCAAGGTTACCCAAACACAATCTTTGAATTGAAATTGGAAATGAAATCCAAGAATTCAATTTCTAGAATTGAATTCAAGGAAATGAAATGAATTCCGAGTTTCCAAACGCTACCTTAAGGTTTTATGTATGCCTAAACAAACCTGTTGTCCTGCCTTCTTCTGTAAATCGGATATCCATTGTTGTCAAAAGTTGTTTCTTGATTATATGACTTTGGAAACTTTTTCGTGCATGTGTTGTTCGCCATACATGAACATTTTGGATTAGCATTGCCACAAGGTCCGTGCACCATACACCGAGATACCGCCTCATATAACTCAGGCTCATCATTCTTGTCAGGAATGTCGGCGCAAATAATGCTGTCAATATATTGGGGTGAAACGTCTACATCGTTTTTGTCCAACCATAAAAGTATGTGTGCATGAGGTAAGCCTCTCTTCTGAAATTCTATTGCGTACACATCTGCAAAAACCATGATATCAATTTTTAGACATTTATGTATCATACACGTGTTCAAGTTTATGAGTGAGTTATACTATTTAGCTTACCGGCAACCACAGTGCCAAAGTAGCGATCCTTTTTTAAGGTGTCCATAAGCTGTTGGAGTTTGAGTTTGAAAACTCGTGCCATGATGTCTGGGCGGTCCTCTATCGTCTGGCCTTCTATATACCGTAACATCTTTTCTACTTCGTACCACCTGCATATTGCCATTGCGTCTTGGTAATACTGTTGCATATACCTTCGGCTTCCTGTGAACGATGCTGGTAGAAATATTCTTTTTCCTACTGATGCCCCTAGATAGTCTCCCTTGCTGACCGCATCACAGAGATTGTTTAGCATATCACATCTAAGCTGAGGTTGGTTTCTTCTAACATACCACAACCTCTCTGACTCCATAGCACAACAGCTGTCAACTATGAATTGTTGGAACAGTTTGCCCCCACATAGAAGGCATTTTCCTTCTGATGTTCTTTGTTGTATTCTATATATGCATAGAATTCCCTCATTGTCACATGCTCTCTTTTTACCCTTTTTTTCCCTGGCTCAATACAGTATGGTAATCCTGTGTGATAGCTATCCTCTCCATATGGAAATAGAAGTCGGTACTGTAATGCCATGAATGAAGGATGGAGTTCACTAATTGTTTCAAATTCCCCCCTCACTACAACAAATGAGCACTTGGGTCACAAACATATTCGTGGCGCAAGTGTAGAGTTCCCGTGGCGAAGGTGTTTGGCCACGGGAATTGCTTCTGTGGCCCAAGTAGCCGTGGCAAGGTAATGGTCACGGGAAAATCCAAAATGTGGCAAAATTTGGGTTTCTTGCCACGAACATTGGCCACGTTAAAATTCGTGGCAAGATTCAATTCCCGTGGCCAATATTTCAACTAGCCACAAGATACCATTCGTGGCAATATTAAATTCCCATGGCTATGAGTTTTCTACAGAATGGATAATGTCATGGCAAAAGTTGTACTCCTGTGGCCATTCACCACGATCAGTCGTGGCAAAAACCAATGACATTTATTTGTATTTACCAAGACAAAAAATATCACATAAGCGAAGATTTGAAACACAAAACTCTAAAAAAAATGTTATAAATTCATATAACATACATAATCTTTTAGATACAAATGTTTTGAGCATCCAATATGATTGTCGAGTCATGTAATAGAAGCAAGAAAACTAAATATCAAAGTACATATTGATTCTCTGTCCTTTATTTTAAACTACATGAAAAACAACAATTTCAAATGACTTTGATTCCGCCATGTAAGATTCTGCTACCGAGTGACTATTCCTTTCTTGCTTCATCAAGGTAGTCACGTCAAAGTCAGGATATCTGTACAAAAGAGAATCATATTACCAACTAATAACAATGCTTACAATACACTTTGAGTGGATTAATTAACACGACAGATAAAGCCAACAAATATAGGAGTATTCCACTATATAAAATCACACTCAAAGAAGACATGTAAAGACAAACACAACGTCAACACTGCTACACGCCAACGTCAACACTGCTCTACACCTAAAAATTGAGAACCTGCTCCGCTCTTATCGGGCTCAAACATCATACAACGTCCCTAGAAGCACTAGTACATCATACATCAGTCCTAGAAACACTATCACATCCAAATATCAAATGGTTCAATCAACTCCGTAAGAGACACAATCAAAATCACACCCTCATTCGAGATCACTACTCCTACACCTAAAAATTGAGAGCCTGCTCCACTCCTATCTATGAAGCGGGCTCAAACGTTATACAACATCCCTAGAAGCACTACTACATCGTACAACAGCCCTAGAAACACTATCACATCCAAATATCCAATGGTTCAATCAACTCTGTAAGAGACACAATCAAAATCACCCACATCCAAGATCACTGCTCCTACACCTAAAAATTGAGAGCCTGCTCCTACTCCTATCTATGGAGTGGGCTCAAACATCATACAACGTCCCTAGAAGCACTACTCATACAGCAGCCCTAGAAACACTACCACATCCAAATATCCAATGGTTCAATCAACTCCGTAAGAGACACACCAAAATCACTGCCCTCAAATGCATGGATAGGCTATTAACCATGATATTGGAGTAGTCTTTTTTCTTGCTCATTGAATTAAAATACAAGTTTAAAATTTGTAATTACCTTAATTAAAAGTACCAATTCCATGTGCCTTCAGTACTTCCAATAACCTTGCCTCCCAGACCTTGTTATTAGCTTCAATCTTTGCGTCCACCTCATTTCTAGTCATTGTTGCCTCCATCTTAGCTTCTTCAGCGTCTCTCCGAGCTTCTTCGGCTTCTTTTCTAGCCTCTTCTGCATCTTTTCTCGCCTCTTCAACATTCTTTCTAGCTTCTTGCACAGCAACTTCAGATGTTTTCTCGACTTCTAAAAGTTTTGCAGCAAGATCCAAGCGTGAGGGCTTTACTCCATAATATTGTGTAATGGTCTTACCTCTCCCATAACAACGCAAATATCCATGGGTGTCTTTCCCTAGAACATCCACAAAAATCTGTTCATCTGTTTTATTATTAAGTCCATCTTCTCTTTCTTTCTTAAGTTTGTTCACCTCATCCAACATATGAGTAAAGTTACAAGAGCATCAGTTCCCAATAGCATTATTTGACACATATTCCACGGTTATATAGATACATGAGACATAATCATTTCCAGAAAGTTATGATGACTTCAACAGAGAACAAAAAAAAGAGACCAGAAAACGAATATCAAAGGGGAATACTGTACTCGTGATTACGACCTCCAGCTTCAAGGAGCAATCTTATTATCCAGTTCCCCTTCAGCATTGATGCAGTAACAAAGACAAGGTTACAAGTGCTCAAGGTGAAGTTAAGTGCACAGGAGAAGAACTCGCGGAATACTAAAAGAGAAGTGAGGAGCATAGGAAGTAAAAGTGAGGAAGAAAAAAGACGATTGATGAAGATGATGATAAATTTCAAGTAGCGAATGGATCGTATGTCTCAAGCTATGAGAGTATCCCTTTGGATTTTTTCATGTTAAATTTCTAATTGGGATTAAACTCAAACATTGCCTATAAACTGGATATGGAGTCATGTTTTTCTTTCACTGATCTTTGTTTAAAGACCATTAGGATTGAGAAAGAGGTATGTGATTCTAAAATTATGATTAAGGAAGTGGAGGAGGTTTATGAGTTTGTGAAAGAAGCTAAACCTAGTGAAGCAGCCTCGGTCATAGATGTAGGCGTACCTTTGGGAGAAGTCTCTGAAAAATTCCATCAGATTGCACCTATTATCCTTGGGGTATGTGGGGAGAAAAACAAAGAAGAAGAGAAAAGAGAATCTCTAGATTTAGTCTTAAATACAACCACTGAAGAGTATCTATTGTCATTTTGCAACCTGTTGTTGAAGCTAAATCATAGTATTTTCCAAGCACAAAGTATTTGTGAGTATTCTGAAGTTCACAAGGTGCTACTGGAAGTTCGTGAATCATCTAGCAGCCTAAAGGGGCCTAGATTTGTGTTTGATCCAGGAGTGTTTGAAATTAGTTGGTTTGGAATGTTTTTAGTATATTTTATGGTGCGTCATGGGTTTAAAATGATGCAGCGAAGAGGTATCATCATTTTGCCATTCAAAACCTCTGTTTTGTGGAAGTCTGCAGATGAATCAAAATGTTTTTGGTACTGCGAATTACTGTGGTGTCGAATGGAAGAGCAAAATATCATTCTGCAAATTTTGGAATGTTAGCTAGGCTCTAGTTTTGATTCAAGTCCAAATCTTTTCTAGAACTCAAGTTGTGAGCTTTTCAATTCAGGTGCGCATTTAACACGAGCTACAGGTCAGTCCTGACCTGATAACACGAAAATATGCATAGCTCTTGATTCTAACTGGATTTCTGGGTGATTCTTGTTCTGGGAGATAGCTAAGACGTGTAGGTACACACTGATATTTCATGGGCCTTCTACAAGTTCAGGATGTGAAAGTTATAACCCCTTAAAGTCAGAAGTAGTGCAGGAGATTAAGCTGCTGACGCTATTGTTCTAGAACTCAAGCTACAACTTCAGTTTCAGAATTCTGTCTTTGAAAGCTTAGTAAATCTTATCTTATGATTTGCCAAGATTTGAGGACAAATCTTTTTCGGAGATGGGGAGTATGATGCAAGGCAAAACTGAGGTAATTGATAATGAGCATGATCAGCCTAATGATCTCGTTTCAATAATGTTCTATGTTTGGAATGGGAAATGCCTTAATAATCACATGTCTAAACTGTGGTTGATTGTAATAGCTATTTAATAGTTGTATCTCGGAGAAGGAGGGTTATTTCGAAGTTAAGATTGTTTGAGGTTGTGATTATACTAAAAACAATTTTCCAGTTCTTGAATGAAAGTCGAGATAATCGACATTCATCCAAGTCCATATGTGTTCCCGCTCTATTTTTTCTGTCTTACTTTAATTCCTCACTCATCAAATAACCCCGATTGTTTGTCGAGATAATTTTCATAGATTAATTCCCACAAATTCTCATATCCTCAAAAACAACTAAAATATAAATTCCAATTACAGTGATTCAGTAAATAATTTTGGGTAGATTTTTCTGAATTTTTCTGTAAATTGAAACACTCGCTTAAAGTGATTTGCTAGTACATCATTTTCCGTATTTGGGTGTTTAGGAGTGCATAAGAAATAATAGATGCCATCCCAAAAGTCTTACTCCTCTAGAACTTGTTTCTCTCCATGTCATATCAACCAAACCAATAACCATCGACCTCAAGTAAAAGCCGAGGTTTGTCTACCGAATATACTACTAGCCTAAGCCACCTCAAACGCTCAGTAATCATTGCCGCAGAAAACATATACAGCTAACCACACAATAGCATCTACCATAAATAGGGTACCAATGAACATAGGCAAAAACACAACACAAATTTCATACGGAGTACATAATAAAATTCATAAAAACACCATCAAAAATTCCTATTTCTATTCCTCAAACAACAATATGCAATGAAAAAGTTGATTGAAAATATACGAACACACACCTTCAAGGAAAAATGAGGGCAATAATTGACTGATCAATCTCCGCGCGAAATTATGATCACGAGAAGTAGATGTAGACCACCCACCTCCGGCGCGGTCACTACAGACACTCTCCGGTGCGATCACTATAAATAATCTCCGGTAGGAACTTCTTTATGATGAGTTTGTCGATGGTGTATGTTGAGTTCGTCGATGGTGATAGAGAGCAAGAAGTTGAAGCAGTGGAAACTGGGTTGGGAGAAGAAACTGATTTTTCTTTTCTATTTTTTTAATTTTTTTTTAACCCTATTAACTCCCAATATTAATCTCTCTAATTAGGAGCCTAATCTTCCAGCCTACATTTTAGTATTTGGGCCACGACAAAGACACATTCGTGGCTAACTACCATATATAAAATCGTATGCTACCACCATCATTGTCGTTCGAAGTTCGTCCCTTTGATAAAATCTATTTTAGAAAACAAGTTTAAGGCAAACTCCCACTAATTATCATCATAATTTTATATAATTAAAATATTGTTGATATTATATACTTAAATAATATTCACGACAATACATGTGCTAATTAAAGAACAACAATTTTGAGGTTTTTTTCTTTGTGTATATTGCACATGTACTCGTTTTGCAACAAATATATATAAATTTGTAGCATTGGATAGTAGTTAGCCACGAATGTGTCATTGTTGTGGCCCAAATGCTTATTTGCCACGAATTTTCATTTCTCGTGGCGCAAGTGCCTATTTGCCACGAATTTCCATTTCTCGTGGCGCAAGTGCCTATTTGCCACGAATTTTATCATTTGTGGCATAATTTTTTTCCACAAATGCGTTCTACCTTTTTCTTTCCCGTGGCCAACATTAAATTAGGCCACGATATGCATTTTCGTGGCATAAAATCGTGGCCCAAGTACTCATTTGTTGTAGTGCCTTTGTATTCAAGAATTATATCCCTTCCCCGATTGTCTCCTCCAGTACCCTCAACTATCAGAGAGCAGCAACTTCGGTAGCCGTGGGGTTATTATATGTTTTGTCTGTATTGTGTCGTTCACCCAATAACTTGATAGATAAATTTTTGTTGTTCTCTTATCTTATTCTTTGTTGCGCCATCCAAAAGTTCTGAGCTAGAGGATTTACTTCATCAAGCATATCCTTGAGGCCCGAGAGTATATGTTTATCTAATTTTGGACTGCTTTCATGGTTGCCCACAACTTTCTCCCCCATCTGTAGTTCTGAGTCGGTATCATATACATACATTTGTAGAAAAGACGTGTCTTTGTCACCGTTGGGAAGAAGTGAACCTATTCGATGACAAACCTGCCCGCTTACTCTAAAAACATATGGCCCAGATCCATTGTTTACGGATTTATCAATATTCGCGCCCATTGATGTGAATGCATAACATGAGTTATATACTCGTATATGTTGCCGAAAAACCCTTGCATTACGACCTCCTTTATAATCTAATAAGTTGCTTAAAAATTCTGGAGGATCCTTTAGTTTGGGCAATCGGATTTTTCCCTCCTTACAGCATAAGTTGAAGTTGACATTGTTTCTGGTACTCGAGCTCTTCACCCTTTCTTCTTACCACATTACTGCATTACATTTTGGACACACATAATCGGGCGATTCCAGACTGACATACTGGAACTTCCTTTTCTGAGTTCCTGTTGACAAAGTAGTTAGGCAGTTAAGTATGAAATATGGTTGGCGAAGTTTATGGCTTTTTGGTAAAACATAGTATGACTAAGAGATGTTTGAGCAATGTAGAAAATATAACGTCCATATTGAATAATACGTTGGTACATGAGAATTACGTTATGAAATCGCCTGAGATTTTCTAAGATTATCTAGACTTGAAGGAATATCTCAATTTCATGGTTTAACTATTCTCGCTAATTTCTATTATTTATAGTAATGCTTTTGGTACTTCTTGTTCATATGCAGTTGGTAGTTGACACGTTAAATTAAGGAGGACTTTAAGTGCGTGAGCTTTACTTGTAGCAGTGCTCAGACTATATTATACATACCTTAGGTTTATGAGTGTTGGTTCCTCATTTTGGTGGTGGTTTCTAAGTATGATAAAATAAGCATTTTCTAAATATTAGAGTAAAAAATCTAAGAGAAGATAAGGAAAACGGCAAAAACGGTCATAAATCCATACAAAGTGACGAGCGTCGAAACGCATGAAATACTTCAAAAAATGAGGAACCAAAACTCAAATCCAACATAATACAATGTAAGCTATTATGAGCCAAAAATATTTTATAATAATCAAATTTTGGTGGTAGTCTCTATGTATGACATAATAAGTGAATTGATGTTGAAATTTAATGTACCATCGATGCTCATAATTAGTATCCAGGAAAAGTCTGTGCTTGGTTCGGGTTGCTACGCCATTCACTCGAAAAAAAAAACCGAGTTACATCAGAAATCAGGCTAACTCACTATCTGCACATAGCTTTAACCTGATCTGCTGTTATACAATGTTGTAGTTAAACTATTTCATAAACTATGCCATAGTACTAGTCACAAGCATGGGTGAATCTAGCTGAATGAAGCAAATGTAGTCTTACAATGTCGCCCCTCTTAGACATTTTGTCTCGGATTATATCAATGTCGTTTTCAGCAAGTATCCATTTGGAACAGCATACAGGGGTCTGATCATTTCATGCTCGCTTGTCACGATTGGGTACTTCTCTTCTGCTCCAGATCATGTCTACTTGTTGTTGTTGTTGTTGTTGTTGTTGTTGTTGTTGTTGTTGTTGTTGTTGTGGTTGTGTTGTTGTTGTTGTTGTTGTTGTTGTTGTTGTGGTTGTGTTGTTGTTGTTGTTGTTGTGTTGTTGTTGTTGTTGTTGTTGTTGTCTGCCTTATCATCATGTTTGATGCATGAACCTCAATGCAAGTATTTGGTCTTATAGCAAGACTTGACTCTCACCAAACTAAATAGATCCACCTAAGATCGTGCCTTGACTGTACAAGATTAGACATCCATGCTTTGGTACTTACTGTTTGATGTTTTAAATCAGAGCTGACCATTTAACAGCAGATTGGAGATCTGACAACTTAAGTTTATGCATTCTTGTTGCAGGGTCCTTATGCATCAGAGGGCAACTCCAACCTGTACAACAAATCTATCAGGGTCCTTTGCAATGCCAACTCCTCAGAGGGATTCAACCCACATAAAGATGCCAGCTTACCAGAAATCCATCTATATGATGGGAACATTTCACCTAAGCTACTGTCAGTTCCGCCATCTACTGCTCCGCGCCCAACACTTGTTTTCTTCGTAGGTGGCCTCCATGGACCAATCCGCCCTGCCCTCCTTCAACATTGGAAGGACCGACAGGACCCAGACTTTCAAGTCCATGAGTACCTCCCCAAGAATCTAGACTACTATGCTTTGATGCTTCAGTCTAAGAGTAGTTGAGGCCATTTATGCAGAATGTGTACCTGTTATCCTGTCCGAAAACTATGTGCTGCCCTTCAGTGATGTCCTGATGGGAGAAATTTTCAATACAGGTTGATGTCAGAGATATACCAAGACTCAAGCAGATTTTGATGGCTGTTTCAGAGAAAAAGTATGCAAGACTGATTGATGGAATCAGAGCTGTTAGAAAGCATTTCACTCTGAACAAACCTACGAAGAGGTTTGATGTGTTTCATATGATCCTTCACTCTGTCTGGCTGAGGAGGTTAAATCTGGAACTTCGATTACATATAAGTATTTCCCCTGGCAGTTCAGCTTGGCCCTGATGAGTTCTGAACATATGTTAGATGCCTTCTTTGTCAACACAAACCAGAAGTTTTGTAATTGAAGCGTTTGCTCCACTACAAAGCGTGCAGATAGATTGATCGAGAGAAGTACAGATCCAAGAACATAGTTTTGATTAAAATGGTAGCTAGACATTCGACAAAAAAGGGAGCAAGTGCCTGATATTTTTACCATTGTGTCTTCTTGTATGTTGAAATGATCAGCATGTTCATACATATGGCAATTGACATGCCTAGATATCTTCCGAGAGCTGAGGAATGAGACTTAAACTCTGTGTCTGCAACCTATTTCAGGAGTTACCTAGAAGTGGAGAGTAGCAAGGAAGGATTGGGGTTTAAAGACAATATTAATTGGAATTATGCTGCTGTGGCTAAATTCTGCTGGTGGATACATAAAAAGGAGGATAGATTGTGGATTAAATGGGTTAATGGGGTGTACTTAAAGGGATAAAAATGGGAGGAGTACAAGGTACCCCCTGACATTAGCTGGAGCTGGAAGAAAGTTTGTAGAACCAGGGACAAGCTGCAAAATGCATTCACAGGTGGCAGATGGATGAACTCCAATAAGGAGTATACTATAAAAGATGGCTATAACTGGTTAATGGAGCTAAGTCCAAAGCTTAATTGGAATGGTGTTTTGTGGAACAGATTTTGTATCCCAAAATACAGTTTCATATCTTGGATTGCAGGATCGAAGAGTTTACAAGTCAAAGACAAGCTATGTAGATTGGGTATTTGTGCTGATCATATCTGCTTGCTGTGTGAGCAGGAGAGTGAGACTCACCAGCATTTGTTCTTTGAATGCCATTATAGTCGGAGATGCCTGGAAGAAATCAAAAGGAAACTGAACTGCTATATTCCACAGACTGAAGTATTGGAATGGTGCAACCGGAGAAGATCAAAATCAAGGATTCAGAAACAAGTCATAGCAGCCTGCATCTATGGTCTAATTTATCATGTTTGGCTGGAAAGAAATAAGTGCAGGATGGATAGTGTAGTCACTAGGCTAGAGGTTTTAGTGAAGAATATGCTATGTAATGTTAAAATTAGAGCTAGGAAAATAGGCAAAAACATCAGAGCATCTGATAGTTGTTGGATTGAGAAACTAGTTTAGAACTAGATGTCCCAATCCTGGTGATGTAAAAAATGGTTGTGTAGGCTGTGTGCCTATTTTTTTTTAGCAATAAAACTTACATTTTCTCAAAAAAAAAAAAAGAAGTGGAGAGTAGACTAAAAGTATATGTTTACGAGGAGGGCGAGCTACCAATTGTACATGACGGCCCATGCAAGGATATCTACACAATTGAGGGCAGGTTTATCCATGAGATAGAGGATAAAGCTGGACGATCCAGGACACGAGACCCTACTCAGGCTCATGTATACTTAATGCCCTTCAACGTTACATGGATGGTCAAGTACCTTTACAAGCCTACTCCAGTCTTACCCCTCTTAGACATTTTGTCTCGGATTATATCAATGTCGTTTCTAGGAAGTATCCATTCTGGAACAGAACACAAGGGTCTGATCATTTCATGCTCGCTTGTCATGATTGGGTACTTCCCTTCTGCTTCATATTTTACTGAAATTGCGCCCTAGTAAATACTTAAATCCTTCTATATTATTAAAGGAGACTTTTTTTAAGCTTCCACAACGACCGAATGTTTTTAGAGTGTTTTTAGAGAGTTTAAGCAATTAAATATTATTAATCGAAATAATATTAATTAAATATAGGTATTTTTGTGGTAACCAAAGAGTAAATAAATAGAAAGTGACAACTTTGGTTTTAGCATAATCTACTTTTTATTGTCATAGTATTCCTTCTTTTGGAGTCAACTCACTCTTATCATGATATTACATATTGGTTTAAAATTAAATTAATATAATTCACTGATGAACTTCTTCTAATTATATGTCCCTATTACAATCCCGCTTAAATTAAATGTGTAACTCTTATAGTCCTATCTAAAATAAATTTGTATCACAATTTTACCAATCTTAGGACCCAATGATCAATTTTACCAACCTTAGGACTCATCGATGTTGAGTATTTAAGCAATTTTGTAAAACACATAATAATCAAATTATAGAACATAATAATTATATCGCTACATATCGTAAAATCATCATGGCACCACGGTAACAAGAGATAATCATTAATCTACTTTTCATTGTTAATTAAATAGTTTGAATTGTAAGTAATATGACTTTGAATTTTAGAAAGACGTCATAAATATCCACATTGCATGGTATAATATTGAAAATATCAAGACTTAACAAAGTGGATTCTTCATGGATGAGTGCACTCGAATTTTTCATGTACAATTTAGTCTTTCTATATTGTTGATTTTCATCCAACATAAAGATAGAAGTATAATTCAGATTTATTACATCTACCACAACAACAAAAACAATCAAGTCTTAATCCCAAAACTAGTTTGTATGCCCGGCCTACGCCCGGGCTGCATATTCACATTATTATACTCGTTTTATAACAATTTTGATTTATCTTTTTTATAATATTATTAGTAATGATAGTATATTATATTATATGTTTCTACTCACTTACTCCCTATCATATTATTATTTTACTTCCACTTTTACATTAGCCGTTTTACTATCTCATCTTCATACCACAATCTCATCACCTGTTATATCACTTTATATTTTTATATTACTATAACTTAGCTTAACACAATAATCACCATAAATTATATTATCGAAAAATGCACGTGGTACCCTTGTACTTTGGGGTTTTGCACGCGATACCCCTACAAATTAACTTTGTGCATACGGTACCCCCGTACTTTCGAAAACTGCACACCATACCCATTATTAAACTTCTGTTAGTTTACCCGTCTATAATATTGACAGGAGAATGATTAGCTTGAGTTAATTACAATCAATAATCAATAATAATGAAATAAAATGACAAATCCCCACTTCTTACTTTTCTCTCTCCTCTCCCCATTTCCCTTTCCCTACCCAGCACAACGTACTACCTCACGACCTCACCACCGACTACATGGATACACCACCACCATATGCTATCTGGCCACAACGCTTGCTCGTCGTATGATGGCGACTCCACTAGTGGAGTGATCGCTAACCGTCGACGGCTCCCACTGCCTCCCAGCACAATTCTACCTTCTCCCTCCGACGCGATTTCCCCCTTCCCCTCGATCCGCCGCCGCCACCACTCTTCTTCTAGCCGCCCCCTCTCCTTGTTTTCTCTAAAAATTATGAATGAATAAACCTAGAGTCGGGGATTCTTAAAGTCCGGAAAACGTAAAATAGAAAAATACCGAATTAGGAAAATACAGAAACCACGGTCTGCCAAACTCTTCACCGCGACCAGCAAAGCCTCATCGCCGCCCGCCAAGCTCACCACAGCGGGACCGCGAAAAGTCTTTGGCGCATATCTTTTTGCTTCTTTTAACGCTCTGCCAAGCTTGCAGCGCGGCCGCCAAAAGTTTCTAGAAAGCTTTTCAACAGCGCGTCAATTATTGTTCGCATCCAAAATATGCTTAAAATGACCAAAATTACATAAAACTTAAGAACCGATACTTAACAACAATAGTGAGTATAATACTTCATTTGAAACGTTAAAATAAAATAAAAACCATCAACTTCATGTGTAGAAAATGGGCAGATCAGTATCTCATTTTGTGAAGTATTTCATGCGTTTCGACGCTCGTCACTTTGTATGGATTTATGACCGTTTTGTCTGTTTTTCTAACAATCTCTTAGGTTATTGGCTCTAATATTCTTCCAATCCTCATTATATCATATGTAGGGACTACCACCAAAATTTGAAATGTTTTCGTTCCGGAGCCATTTTATCGAAAAACCGTGGAGGTACTGCGATTCCGGTCAAATTTGATCAATTTTTCAAAAAATGTCATATGTCCTCCAAAAACTAATGTAGATACCCTAGGACTATACTTGTTAGACTTGAGTGTTAGTTCCTCATTTTCTGAAGTATTTCATACGTTTTGACGCTCGTCACTTTGTATGGATTTATGACCGTTTTGGTCGTTTTCACTATCTTCTCTTAGGTTTTTTATTGTAATATTTTTAAAATCCTCATTATATTATACGTAGAGACTACCACCAAAATTTGAGCCGTTTTCGCTCCGGATTTTATCGAAAAAACCGTGGATTATGTACTGCGATTCTGGTCAAATTTGATCAATTTTTTGAAACAAGCCAAATGTCCTCCAAACATTAAATTAGATACCCTAGGACTATACTTGTTGGATTTGAGTGTTGTTTCCTCTTTTTCTGATGTATTCCATGCGTTTCGACGCTCGTCATTTGTATGGATTTATGATCGTTTTGGCCGTTTTCATCATCTTCTCTTAAGTTTTTTAATCTAAAATTTTGAGACTACCACCAAAATTAAATCCTCATTAAATCATATGCAGAGACTACCACCAAATTTTGAGTCGTTTTTGCTCCGGAGCCATTTTGTCGAAAAATAGTGGATTATGTAATGTTATTCTGATCAAATTCGATCAATTTTCCGCCAAAGGATAAGAGCTGATTGCTGGCGATGACTTAAAGCCAAAGGTCCTCCAAACATTACTGAAGCTACATTAGGATTATACTTGTTGGATTTGAGTTTTGGTTCCTCATTTTCCGAAGTATTTCTTGCGTTTCGATGATCGTCAATTTGTATGGATTTTTGACCGTTTTGGCCGTTTTCCTTATCTTCTCTTAGGTTTTTGACTTTAATAAATTTGCAAATCCTTACTTTATCATACTTAGAGACCACCACCAAAAATTGAGTCGTTTTTGCTCCGAATCCATTTTATCAAAAAATCGTGGATTATGTACTGTGATTCTGGTCAAATTTGATCCATTTTCCGAAAAGAAGCCAGATGTCCTTCAAACATTATTGAAGATACATTAGTACTATACTTGTTGGATTTTAGTGTTGCTTCCTCATTTTGTGAAATATTTCATGCGTTTCGACGCTCGTCACTTTGTATGGCTTTATGACCATTTTGGCCGTTTTCCTAACATTCTCTTAGGTTTTTGGCTCTAATATTCTTCCAAGCCTCCTTATATCATACTTAGACACTACCACCGAAATTTGAGCCGTTTTTGCTCCGGAGCCATTTTGCCGAATAACCGTGGATTATGTACTACGATTCTGGTCAAATTTGTTCAATTTTACGAAATACGCCAAATGTCCCCCACACATTACTGTAGATACCCTAGTACAACAATTGTTGTATTTGACTGTTGGTTCCTCATTTTCTGAAGTATTTCATAAGTTTCGACGCTTGTCACTTTGTATGAATTTATGACCGTTTTGACCGTTTTCCTTATCTTCTCTTAGGTTTTTTACTCTAATATTTTTCAAATCCTCATTATATCATACGTAGAGACTACCACCAAAATTTGAGCCGTATTCGCTCCCGAGCTTTTTTTTATCGAAAAACCGTGGATTATATACAGTGATTCCGGTCAAATTTGATCAATTTTTCGAAAAACGTCAAATGTCCTCCAAAAATTAATGTAGATACCCTGCGACTATACTCGTTGGATTTGAGTGTTGTTTCCTGATTTTCTGAATTATTCCATGCATTTCGACGCTCGTCACTTTGCATGGATTTATGACCGTTTTGGCCGTTTTCATTATCTTCTCTTAAGTTTTTTACTCTAAAATTTTGAAAATCCTCATTATATCGTACGTAGAGACCACCACCAATATTTGAGCCATTTTCGCACCGGAGCTTTTTTTTATCGAAAAACCGTGGATTATGTATTGCGATTTTGGTGAAATTTGATCTATTTTACGAAACAAGCCATATGTCCTCCAAACGTTAAATTAGATACCCTAGGACTATATTTGTTGGATTTTTGTGTTGGTTCCTCATTTTCTAAAGTATTTCCCGCGTTTCGACGCTCGTCACTTTCTATGGATTTATGATCGTTTTGGCCGTTTTCATTGTATTCTCTTAAATTTTTTACTCTACTATTTTTCAAATCCCCATTACATTATACGTAGAGACTACCACCAAAATTTGACCCGTATTCGCTCCCGAGCCTTTTTATCGAAAAACCGTGGATTATATATACTGCGATTCTGGTCAAATTTGATCAATTTTTCGAATAACATCAAATGTCCTCCTAAAGTTACTGTAGATACCCTAGGACTATACTTGTTGGATTTGAGTGTTGTTTCCTCATTTTCTGAAAGAAAATAACTTAACATTAGAAATTATCCCTAATGATGGATGTGGTGTTACGATTGAATTGGATGCCAAAGCTGATCAGTTGAAATATTGAAAAACACCCTAGTTTGTCATGTAATTGGGGCCAAAACCTACTGAGAAAAACTTGAATGATTTTGCTGTTAAGAATTGGAACTTTTCTCATCAACCATTGATTCAATACTACAAAAAAGGCTGGTTTTTTCTGAAGTTTGATACTAAGAATGATATGGAGGCCGTCTTGAGGGGCGGACCATGGTATTATCGAGAAAATGCCATGATTCTGAAGATCTGGTCACCAAATTTCAGTAAGGAAATGGAGGATATAGCCAGGGTTCCTGTATGGGAGCTATTCCCCGAATCAGAGCCACAAATTTGGTCTCAGAAAGCTCTAAGCAAAATTGCCAGCTCTATTGGAAAACCTTTATTCGCTGACCTCAGAACAATAGAGTGGGTTCCTTACTTCTGCAAGTGTTGTAATAAGTTGGGACACATGACTCAGAGATGCAAACTTCTAAAGAAAAATGCTGAGGAAATGGTGAAAGAGAAGCCAGCTATGTGAAGAAAGTTGTGGAAGAAACTGATAAAACTGTCAACCAACCAAATGAGGGGGCTAAAATATAGGAGGAAATAACCCCTCCATCAGTTATAAAAAGTCCCCAAAAATCAGGGAAAGCAAAAGATGATGATAGATTTACACTAGTGGTTAGCAGGAAGGCAAAGCAATCCTTGAGCAAAAAGCTTGCCCTGGCAGAAAACAGATACCAAGCACTGCAACATTCAGAATTTGATCTACTGCCACTGAACATGACCAAGGACACTAAAATGGAAATGGTGGCTCAATGTGTTATAGATGAAGGGGAAGATCCTGGGGGAGGGTTTTCTGCCTGATGATCATCTCCTCTTGGAACATAAGAGGCTATAATAAGCCTCATAAGCAGCATGAGGTTCTCAATTTCTTGGTTGCAAATAAAGTAGATGTCCTTGGTGTGCTAGAAACTAGAGTGAAAGAGGATAAGGATCTTAAGGTGCTTAAGAATAAGTTTAAGAGGTTCAGTTTCTCCCACAACTACTCAAAGCACTACATACAAAGGGAGAATTTGGTTGATTTTTTTTTTTTGATAAAATGTGAAAACTTTATTAATAATAAGCACTGTTAATGACCTAAAACAGGCCATTCAAACAACCTTACAAAAGATCTCTAGCTTGAAGCCAAAGAGAGTCTTTATCTGAGCAATTTTTAACTACATATCTAATTCTATTCTTGACATCATGGGATACCATCTTGCTAATATCTCTTGGATGTCTTAGCACCATCTCCAATCTGCATCTGTTCCTTGCCATCCAAATGTGGTAGATTAGGCTGCACATCACAGCACCAACTACTTGCTTAGCCATTCGACCCTGCATTCTCTTCTTTGCACACCAATTAATTGTATCAGAGTCCGGGAATACAATTTTGCTCCATTTGATAACCAAATTCAGACAAATTTTTGAGTACAGGCACTGAAAGAATAAGTGCTCATGTGTTTCACTAGCAGCCTGACATAGAAAACAAGCATCCTCTTGGCAGACTCCAATGATTTTCAGCGTATCTTTGAGTTGTAATCTCTTAAGAGCAGCTAGCCATGTTATGAAGCCAGTTTTTGGGATGATATGCCTGCACCACAAGAGTTTCCCCCAACCGACTTTATCAAAATCACCTCTCATCCACTTATATCCAGCTGAGACAGAGTACATAGTACCAGGCATATCCCATTTAGTCCTAGCCAGATCATCCTTAATACTCTCCTTTATTCCACAAATCTTCTTCCAATACCAACTGCAATCAATAGGGGGCTTATAATCACTCCAGTTGCTGGACTTGATGATATATATACTATTGACCCACTTGATCAAAAGATTATCAGCTTTTTTGAAGATCCAGATAGCATATTTCCCTATACAGGCTCTATTCCAAATGACTGTGTCTCTAATGCCCAAACCCCTTGCTTCTTTTGGAGTGCAAACCTTATTCCAAGCCACTAGAGCGTCCTAAAGAGTTCAATATTTGTAAAACTCTTACGTAATAAAGTTATCAACATGAAACATAATATAAACTATTATAACGCGGGTTACGTATATCAAAATATTACGATACATGTATCATTAAGTTCGTGTTAAAATGCATTTCAATCTAAGATCCATTTTACAAATACTTTTGAAAAGTTAAGTATGACTTTGGTAGAGATATGTTAACAAGTTTAAGATTTTTGTGAAAAATGATTTAAAAATAAAGAAAAAAAAGAATATTATTTAATGATCAAATAATACTCCATACAAATGTACAATGACGATACGATTGAGTGTGATTAGGAGACATTTTAAGTAACAAACATTTAATTAGTTATCATGGTTTACTTATATATTTTGAGATTAACTTAATAAATAAGAATAAGCGATTATGATAAATAACCTTATTCCCTATACAATTGTTGTCCTAGGGTATTTACAGTAATGTTTGGAGGACGCGTATTTCGTAAAATTATTCAAATTTGACCAGAATCATAGTACATAATCCACGGTTTTTCGACAAATTGGCTCCGGAGCAAAAAAGGCTCAAATTTCGGTGGTAGTGTCTAAGTTGATATAATGAGGATTGGAAGAATATTAGAGCCAACCCTAGGAGAAGGTTAGAAAAACGGTCAAAACGGTCATAAAGCCATACAAAGTATAATACATACTAATGTATCTTCAATAATGTTTGGAAGACATTTGGCTTTTTTTCGGAAAATTGATCAAATTTCACCAGAATCACACTACATAATCCACGATTTTTTGATAACATGGCTTCGGAGCAAAACCGACTAAAATATTGGTGGTGGTCTCTAAGTATGTTAAAATAAGGATAAACAAAATATTAGAGTAAAAAACCTAAGAGAAGATAAGGAAAACGACAAAAACGGTCATAAATCCATACAAAGTGACGAGCGTCGAAACGCATGAAATACTTCACAAAATGAGGAACCAAAACTCAAATCCAACAAGTATAATCCAAATGTATCTTCAGTAATGTTTGGAGGACCTTTGGCTTTAAGTCACCTTTGGCTTTAAGTCATCGCCAGCAATCAGCTCTTATCCTTTGGCGGAAAATTGATTAAATTTGATCAGAGTAACAGTACATCCACTATTTTTCGACAAAATGGCTCCAGAGCAAAAACGACTCAAATTTAGGTAGTAGTCTCTACGTATGATATAATCAGTATTCGCAAAATATTAGAGTCAAAAACCTAAGAGAAGATAAGGAAAACAGCCAAAACGGTCATCAATTCATACAAAGTGACGAGCGTCGAGACGCATGGAATACTTCAGAAAATGAGGAAATAACACTCAAATCCAACAAGTATAGCCCTAGGGTATCTACAATAATTTTTGGAGGACATTTGACGTTTTTCGAAAAATTGATCGAATTTGACCGGAATCGCTGTATACGGTTTTTCGATAAAAAGGCTCGGGAGCGAATATGGCTCAAAATTTGGTGGTAGTCTCTACGTATGATATAATGAGGATTTGAAAATTATTAGAGTAAAAAACCTAAGAGAAGATAAGGAAAACGGCCAAAACGGTCATAAATCCATACAAAGTGACAAGCGTCGAAACTTATGAAATACTTCAGAAAATGAGGAACCAACAGTCAAATACAACAATTGTTGTACTAGGGTATCTACAGTAATGTGTGGGGGACATTTGGCGTATTTCGTAAAATTGAACAAATTTGACCAGAATCGTAGTACATAATCCACGGTTATTCGGCAAAATGGCTCCGGAGCAAAAACGGCTCAAATTTCGGTGGTAGTGTCTAAGTATGATATAAGGAGGCTTGGAAGAATATTAGAGCCAAAAACCTAAGAGAATGTTAGGAAAACGGCCAAAATGGTCATAAAGCCATACAAAGTGACGAGCGTCGAAACGCATGAAATATTTCACAAAATGAGGAAGCAACACTAAAATCCAACAAGTATAGTACTACTGTATCTTCAGTAATGTTTGAAGGACATCTGGCTTCTTTTCGGAAAATGGATCAAATTTGACCAGAATCACAGTACATAATCCACGATTTTTTGATAAAATGGATTCGGAGCAAAAACGACTCAATTTTTGGTGGTGGTCTCTAAGTATGATAAAGTAAGGATTTGCAAATTTATTAAAGTCAAAAACCTAAGAGAAGATAAGGAAAACGGCCAAAACGGTCATAAATTCATACAAAGTGACGAGCGTCGAAACGCATGAAATACTTCACAAGATGAGGAACAAACACTCAAATCCAACAAGTATAGTCCGAGGATATCTAATTTAATGTTTGGAGGACATTTGGCTTGTTTCGAAAAATTGATCAAATTTGACGAGAATCGTAGTACATAATCCACGGTTTTTTTCGATAAATACGGAACGAAAACGGCTCAAATTTTCGTGGTATTCTCTACGTATGATATAATGAAGATTTTCAAAATATTATAGTAAAAAACCTAAGAGAAGATAATGAAAACGACCAAAACGGTCATAAATCCGTACAAAGTGACGAGCGTTAAAACGCATGAAATACTTCAGAAAATGAGGATCTAACACTCAAATCTAACAAGTATAGTCCTAGGGTATCTACATTAGTTTTTGGTGGACATATGACGTTTTTTGAAAAATTCATCAAATTTGACCGGAATCGCAGTACATACTCCACAATTTTTCGATAAAATGGCTCCGGAACGAAAACATTTCAAATTTTGGTGGTAGTCCCTAAGTATGATATAATGAGGATTGGAAGAATATTAGAGCCAAAAAACCTAAGAGATTGTTAGAAAAACAGGCAAAAGGGTCATAAATCCATACAAAATGAGATTCTGATCTGCCTATTTTCTACGCATTAAGTTGATGGTTTTTATTGTATTTTAACGTTCCAAATGATGTATTATACTCACTATTGGTGTTGAGTATCGGTTCTTAAGTTTTATGTAATTTTGGTCATTTTAAGCACATTTTGGATACGAACAATAAATGACGCGCTGTTGAAAAGCTTTCCAGAGACTTTTGTCGGCCGCGCTGCAAGCTTAGCGGAGCGTTAAGAAGCAAAAAGATATGCGTCAAAGACTTTTCGCGGTCCGCTGTGTTGAGCTTGGCGGGCGGCGATGAGGTTATATGGGCCGCGGTGAAGAGCTTGGCGGACCGTAGTTTCTGTATTTTCCTAGTTACGTATTTTTCTATTTTACGTTTTCCAGACTTTAAGAATTCCCGACTCTAGATTTATTCATTCAGATTTTTTAGAGAAAACAAGGAGAGGGGGCGGCTAGAAGAAGAGTGGTGGCGGCGGACCGAGGGGAAGGGGGAAATCGCGTCGGAGGGAGAAGGTAGAATTGTGCTGGGAGGCAGTGGGAGCCGTCGACGGTGAGCGATCACTCCACTAATGGAGTCGCCATCATACGACGAACAAGCGTTGTGGCCGGACATCATACGTTGTGTTGGGTAGGGAAAGGGAAAGGGGGGAGAGGAGAGAGAAAAATAAGAGGTGGGGATTGGTCATTTTATTTCATTATTATTGATTATTGATTGTAATTAACTCAAGCTAATCATACTCCTGTCAATATTATAGACGGATAAAGTAACAGAAGTTCAAAAATGGGTATGGTGTGCAGTTTTCGAAAGTACGAGGGTACCGTATGCACAAAGTTAATTTGTAGGGGTATTGCGTGCAAAACCCCAAAGTACAGGGGTACCACGTGCATTTTCCGATAATATAATTTATGGTGATTATTGTGGTAAGCTAAGTTATAGTAATATAAAAATATAATGTGATATAACAGGTGATGGGATTGTGGTATGAAGATGAGATAGTAAAACGGCTAATGTAAAAGGGGAAGTAAAATAATAATATGATAGGGAGAAAGTGAGTAGAAACATATAATATAATATACTATCGTTACTAATAATATTATAAAAAAGATAAATCAACATTTTTATAAAACGAGTATAATAATGTGAATATGCAGCCCGGACGTAGGCCGGACATACAAACTAGTATATTTATAAACGAATCTTTTTTCGTGGGCATTGAAGAGGTCTAGAGCCCATCGAATTTTCTGGTAACTTCTGGTGAATAAGAAATTAATTTATGTTATGAAATTGTTGTTATATACCATATGTGAGGTTTTGGTAATCATGTACAAAATTCATGCATTACTTTGTAGGCACTGAAAATTTGTTAATGTGCCGTAAATTAGATAAATTAATTACTTATGAGTTAATATCAAATTTTAACTCAATTTAATTAATTTAACCCCGTTAAATGAAATTCGGGTTGATTCGATTACTAATTTGGGTTAATTGGATCGTGATTCGGATAAAACAGGCAATTGGGTCAAGTCCACATAAAGCCTGAAGATAGGCCTGCGACTACAAGCCCGCCAGAAATTAGGTTTCCACTCTATATATATAGAGTCTCCCTCATTCATTTGGAGGTTGGAAAAATCAGAGAGAAGAAAACCCCCAGAGGAATTCTCAAACTCCCAGCCACACGCAGTCAACAAGCACATCCGTGCCGCCTGCAAATCAAATCAAACACAAGTTCAAACAACCAAGTTCAAGGAGAGATTCAAGTCCCTGCGACCCTCTCAAGAAGAACAACAACGCACGCGGACGACGCGTGCACCCCCTACAGCACGTACGCTACCAGTGTAGTGTATCCTACGACATACCCCTTACTGCGTAGTAGAATTCAGAGGATTACATTAGAGATTGTAAACACACAACTATTCTGAGATCAATATAAAATTACTTTGTTTCCTTATTTTGTCTTAGTACAAAATTTGCGTTAACAAATTTTGGTGAACCCGACGTGAACCTCTACCTCTCATCCCTACTACGTACGTATCAACTACTGCAACGATGATGTCTGTTGAGCAGCAGACTCCTCGTTCTTCCAAGAAGACCTTTAGCAAAGTGATGCAGAGTTCTCCAAGCGCTACTACAGCGCAACCCACCGGCATCTACACCAGAGGGATGGCGAAGAAGGCTATCATCAACGTTGCTGCTGCTCGCCTTCGTGCTGCCGAGGTTCCTAAGCGGTCTCGCAGATTATCTGCTGCCTTCATCGCTGCAGCAGCTACTGCTATAATTGCGTCTGCTTCCCCTCAGCGCAAGAAGATTAAGGATGTGAAGACCTGTAGCCCTGAGAAGAAGTATAAGCCGATTGTCGCATCTGTCATGACGATAACACCAAAGACTGTCGAAGAACAGTTGGCAGAAATGCAGGCCCACTTCGAGAAGCTCAGGCTCGAGAACGAAGAAAAGAACAAGAAGATTGAGGATCTCCAAAAGGAGGTAGTTGAGTTGCGCAAGGCTGAGAAGCCACTTAACTCCGAAAAGGAGTGTAGCAGCGACGAAGAGGAAGAAGAGGATGACGAGGAGGAGTCTGAGCATGATGATATCGTCAAAACCAAGGAGAGCTCCTACTCCCAAAAGCAGCTGCAGATGCTGATAGCAGATGCAGTTAAGAATCAGTTTGGTGAAAGCTCTGCGAATAGCTTTCGCTACGTCAAGCCTTATACCAAGAGGATTGACAAACTGAAGATGCCTTCACGCTATCAACCGCCGAAGTTCCAGCAGTTCGACGGGAAGGGCAACCCAAGACAGCACATTGCGCACTTCGTGGAAACATGCAATAATGCTGGAACGGGAGGCGATCGACTGGTCAAGCAGTTCGTTAGATCCCTCAAAGGTATCGCCTTTGACTGGTATACCGACTTGGATCCCGAGTTTATCGACAGCTGGGATCAAATGCAAGATGAGTTCTTGAACAGGTTCTACAACGCTAGGCGCATTGTCAGTATGAGCGAGCTCACAAATACCGTCCAATGGGATGAGGAACCCGTTCTTGACTACATCAGCCGTTGGCGTGCACTGTGTCTTGAATGCAAAGATAGGCTAACCCAGAGTTCAGCTTTAGAGATGTGCATTAATGGTATGCACACGGATGTGATGTACAGTTTAAAGACAAATAAGCCTAAGGACTTCCAAGACCTTGCAACACGCGCCTATGACATGGAGCTCATATTAAAGACGCGTAAGAAGGAACGTACCTCCTCTTTTGTGAAAACTCTATTTGAAAAGAAGGAGTATAAGAAGAATGACAAGACCTCCAAGGGGACGACGAAAGAGGCTATGGCCGTCACCACCAGCAGTGGTCCCATCAAGATCTCTACAAAACCAAAGTACGAAAAGAAAAAGGATACGTCAACAAGGGAGTACAACCGCGACAGGCCTTCGTTGAAAGAGCTGATGGCCAAAAAGTATCCTTTTCCCGACTCGAACGTGCCAGAGATGTTGGAACAGCTACTAAAGAATAAGCTCATTGAGCTACCTGAAGCAAAGCGTCCTGAGGAGGTAGGCAAAACCGATCATCCTAGATACTGTGCGTACCATAGGCTGATCAACCATCCCACGGGAAAGTGCGTTGACGCAAAAGAGAAAATGATGGACCTCGAGAGAAGGGGTGTGGTAGCTTGGGACTACGACGACGTCGTGGAAACAAACTGTACTACAGTAATGGAGGATTCACTCCCATCTTGTCCATGTGATAGCAAAGCTGAGTGGTATGCCCATTCCATTCGGTTTGGTAGTCTTGAACCTATGCTAGTATGGCGTCCAAGACCGACCCCACAACCAAATCTTGTGTCATCAGAGGTAGAGGCGCAAGAGAAATCAAACATATCACCAGGCTCCTTAGATGTCGATGACGATGAAGGGTGGACGCTGGTGACGAGAAGAAAATCAAGGAGGCAAGCGAAGCCTCAACCACAACTTGTGTCACACAAAAGGACACAATAAAAGAAGAAGGGTCCCCGTCGACCTAAAGGAAAGAAGAAGCCAAAGAAGGTCGAAAAGCCATATGTGCTGCCAATCGACCTCTTGGAACAAAGTCCATCGGCGCCTGTCACCCTGAAGGAGTTCTTCCCAGCAGAATACCTCGACAAAGTCACTGCATGCGCAGCGTCAACTTTGGTAAGCGAGGATGAAGAGGAGGAAGTCCCAACTAATAAAGTTTTGGTAGTCCAACCACCCAACCCTGAAAAGGACGAGAGGGTGTCAGCCACTTTACGCGCTCTCCCTGCGCGTATGGGGTGGAAACAAATCTTTGGTCTATCAGAGGAGACGCGACAACACATAATCCAAGCTCTCCAAAACCCAAAGCTGTATGTAGAAGAGACCAAAGATGCTACAGACTTTGAAGAAGAATCATCCAAGTGTGCTTCATGCAGCACGGCTGTGACGTTTTTTGATGAGGATCTCCTACTGGGGTCTAAACCCCACAATAGGCCGCTCTACGTGTCAGGTTACATAAGGGGGCATAAAGTTCGCCGAATTCTTGTCGATGGAGGCTCTGGCGTTAGTCTCATGCCAAAAACAACCATGATAGAGTTAGGGATCACGATGGACGAACTCTCTAACAGTCGTATGACTGTTCACGGCTTCAACTCAAATGTTGAACGTGCTATCGGACTTATTCGCGTGAACCTCACGATAGGAGATCTCTCTTCGGATACACTGTTTCACGTGATAGATGCCAAGGCCTCATACAAATTGTTACTAGGTCGACCATGGCAACATCAAAATGGAGTGGTACCGTCAACCCTTTACCAATGTATGAAATACTATCGTGGAGGTGAAAGAAAAATCAATGGGGATGCGAAGCCTTTCGACAAAGCAGATTCATACTTCGCTGACGCCAAGTTTTTCGACGAAGACCTTTGCTCATCTGAGTTGCTGTCGTCTTCCATCTCCTCAACTGGCAAAGGGACAAGAAGGGATAAAATTGTGGTTCAAGCTAAGGTTCCAGTCAATCAGCCTTTATTAGAAGACGACCAACGGAATCAGGTAGAGGTTGTTACCGAGCCTGCAGCAGTTCCAAATGTCAAAGTTCAGCAACCAATACCAAAGACTACGACCGTCGTCCTGCGATACATTCCACAATCACGTCGCAAGGAAGGACAAAACCCTTTTGAGGCATGCCAGAGCTTGAAACCAAAGACCATAGAGGTGTATAAGACTAAGAAGTCCATCAAACAAGAATGGGTGAAGAAAGTTGTCACACGGATAATGGATATTTTCGGATATTTGGATCGGATATCCGATATTTGATATCCGTATCCGAAATATTTCGGATATTCGGATATCCGAATTTTTTGCGCCAGCTATCCGAAGCTGATCCGATATCTGAAAATTTCGGATACGGATATTCGATCCGAATGCATTTTCGGATCGGATATCCGAAAATTCGAATCAAATATCGGATCAAATAATCGGATAATCGAATAGTCGGATATTTTGCTCAGCCCTAATTTGCGCCATCTTGCACAACGCTCTACCGTTGAGCTAATAGCCATGAGTATCAGTTATACTTGATCATCGATCATCTGCATATATTGTACAACACCAACTTGGACATTTTCAGCGCATTCTTTTTATCCTCTATGCATAAAACTACATGAGCAAATAGGACATGTCACATGAGAAATGAGAATGCCTTCAACAAGTGAGGTCCTGATCCTGATCAACTAATGATTACGACTATATGCAAAGCAATGTCACCATAAACCTGATCAACCCATCAGAATTCACAAGCAAAGCCACACCAAGTGAAATGAATTACCAGGGGTCCTGATCTGATATGTGAGTGAGGTCCTGATCTGATCTGTCAGTGAGGTCCTAAACTGATCTATTCTCTTATTTTTACATATTCGACTTCTCAGATGTCCTAATGTTTTTATCTGATTCTTCTCGTGGCTGAAAGCCTGAAAGTAAAACACCGATGTGACAGCATGTGTGTGACATTGATATCATACCAAATCCTCACAAACTCCAGCAAATATTCAGAGATCTCATGAAAGAACCTCAAACTAAGTTAGTCGAAATTGAATAGAAGTAATCGAAACTCAACAACTAAACTGCAAGTATCACTATACAAAAGGATTCCTCAAACTCTCTTTCTGTTCCTCTACACTAGCTGCAATAATTGAGCTACTGTTGCTCAAACCAACAGCAACAAGTAACAACTCCCAACAAGTATCTTATTCATATAGAATCACACACAATCACAAATAGAATCACTTTTAGTGAAATGAGCGAATGAGCAACAACCGAAATCTAATGTCAGCGATACTAACGATTTGCTAAATCGCCTAGAGGAGCGCTAACGTCAGATTCAAATTACGACTAATATGCATATAAGCATCAAATTAAATGCAAATTAAACCAATCAAACCCAAACGGAAACCAAAGAATAATCAACTCACCTTCTCATACTGAAATTCAATAAAAAGGCAATCGAAACCAAAAACAAAAGAATCAAAATTTTTTAATGAATGATGTAATCGAAACAACAATACAACACAGGGACCAAATTTGCATCAAACACAGAAACTAAAAGCTCAAGCATAGGATAAAAATTTCAGTATGAGAGTCAAATTCACGCAATTACTCGCAAAAGACGCAAAATAAAATCAGAAATTACATTCATCTCGAGTCAGAGCAGCGGATCGACGGCGATGGCGAGGAGAAGGCAGCGGCTCGACGGCGGCGAAGAGAAATTGTCGCCGGAAAAATGAAATTAATCAAATTAGGTTTTAGTTCAAACAAAACAATCTAAACTGAAATCGAACAAATAAAAGCTTGAATAACACATAAAATCGAACAAATAAAAGCTTGAATAACACGACAAATGCAGCAAACTTTCAAAAACATCAAATCGAAAATAAATCGATGGCGGATATGTGGATGAGATCGAAAAGCAACGATAAAATCAATCAAAATGAAACATCAATAGTATACAAACGCACATAATCAGATCGAAAAATGCAAAATTAAAAATGAATTCATCTAATTGCGTATAAACAAAACCCTAAAATCGAAGGATTTGTTGTTAAATTCATCAATTCACACCTCCATTATAGATGCGACAAAGATGATGAAAACATTGTTGGCCGGAGACGAGTAGAGAACGGTGGATAGAGGCGGCGAAGCGGTGAAGAGCGGCGGCGCGCGGCGTCGAAGCGGAGGTGAGAGAGAAGAATCGTGAAATGCATAGAATTTGGGGGAAACGAAGGTTGAGGAGGGAGAAAGAAACTGTAAAAAATGAGGAGGAAGAGTTGGACCCGTGGTTTTGTATTTCTGAATTAATTGACAATTTTACCCCTATAGCGCGGTGAATATGGAGCGTAGGATCTTGAGCGATGAATGGCTGAGATCAGGACTCACGGACTCATCTAATCCTAAACGACTCATCCCAATCACAGCTGTTCATCCGAACTAATCAGACGCTCGATATTTCGCCACCCCTTAGGGGTAAAATCGTCAATTGCAACAGAGATATAAAACTCAGAAAAACGGCCTCCCTCCTCCATTCTACAATTTCAATTTCTCTTTCCTGATCTTCATTTTCCCAAATTCTCTGCAATCAGGATTTTCTTTCTCTCTCCTCCGCTTCGCCGCTGCCCTCACCGCTTTCTCTTTCTCGCCGTCGTACTCGCCACCTTCACTCCTCTCCTCGCGTCGTCGCCATCACCGTCACCGTTACCGCCACATTTGATCATACAAGAGGTTTAGTTCTCTTAATTTCAATTTATCGATTTTGAGTTTAATTTGTTCGCCTGAAAATGATTTGATTATGCTAGGTTTTAATTTTATTTGTAGATCTGATGATTTGATTGAATGATTGTTTGAATTATGGGGACGGCGGCGATCGACATTTTCTCAGATCTCTTATCTATGCCGCCGCCGCGCTGCTATCCTCTCGATCAAATTCTTTGTCCATCGCGTCGTCGCTGCCACGGCCTCCTCCTTCGCGTCTGGTGCACGCGCTGCGAAGAAGTTTTTCCGGCAAGATTTGATCGACATCACCGTTGATCTCAGGTTAGTTTATCATCCTAACTTTCCATTTAACTCATCTTATGCTCAGGTTAGTTTGTATATTCAATTTTGAGTGTGTGATTGAATCTAATCAATACGATTTATATATACTTAAGTCGAATCAAATCAAAATGTAATTTGCAACGTTTTCATTTTCTCCTCATTTGATTCTCCTGTTTACTCGTTATGGAAATCCTAGGTTTGCCTATGTTGATTTTTTAGGTTTTTTTTAGTTCTTCATTCATTCACAATGTTCGCATATGTTTGATTTTATTGTGTTTTGTGAATTCGCAGTGATTTTGGTTGTTTTACATTATGATTTTTTGTGTGATTTTTACGTTGTTTTGTTTATTTTTTCCGTTGTTGATTTCGTAGTGATTTTTTGTGAGATTTCGTGGTGATTAGGTTTAATTGCTTCATTTTTGCGTCTAATTTGATGCTTCTATGTTCATTAAAGGTCAATATATGGTTTCTGCTCCATATGTACGATTTCGCTCTGCAAAGTATTTGCATATGATGATTTCGGTTTTTTGTTCATTGATTCGAAACTAAGAATGATTCTATTTTTTATTGTGTGTGATTCAATCTATTCTTGTGTGATTTTATCTGGTACCGTGTGTGATTGTATTTGATATCGACTTTTTGTATCGTGTGATTCAATTTTTGATATCGTGTGTTTTAATGTGTTATGGCGTGTGATTTTATTTGGTGTGATTAAATTTGGTATTGTGTGTGGTTCTATTTTGTATCATGTGTGATTCAATCTGTCAGTTTGTGATTCTATTTGGTATCGTGTGTGACTCAATCTGTAAGTGTGATTAGATGCTTGGTTGAGGCTTGAATCAGGCTAGCTACTTGATTTTGTGGATGTTCCTGCAGCAGGAGTCTTTGCATAACATCTTCATGGGGGTGATTTTGAGTTTTGGTTGCTCTTTTCTAAAACTGAGCTGACCTTACTCATTTTGTCGTGCTCTAGGCTTCTGAGTAGCGAAGGGCGTGAAAGAAACATAGAAGTGCCTCTTATTGATTTAACTGTCATTTCCTATTCGTGGACTGCTTTCTACATTGTCTTTTGACCAAACTTTCAACTTACTGCAGTGCTGCCCTTTCTGGAGAGGACTACATTTTTCCTTTATCCTATTGGCATTGTTATAATTCTCTCCTATTTGTAAGTACCAGCTTGCTTTCCCTTTCTATAGGAATTGAATAGCAGCTTTGATAAATTCCCAATGTTGGTTGATTGATCCTTGATATATTATCATATACATGGTTTTGCAGTAATATTGAGTGGCTTTAATCCTTTAAGATACGTAATGAACATGTACTTTAGTCAGCGGCTATGATGGTGGTTTCTTGAGGCACAATCATAATAGCACGTAACCTGTCATAGAAAGATCGGTGCATGTTCAGAGCGCAGGAGCTCAGATGGTTTCCCTTAAAAGGCGGACACATTTGCTAGAAGCCAAGCTTTCCATGGGATGTTGTAATTTCTTTACCTCAAGGGCCACTGTTCATGCGTTTTCGTTAATTTTTTTTTACTTCTCAAGGGAAATAGGATGCGGAAAGAGGGAATTGCTGACTATTGAGATGTAATCATTGAAAAGCTAAAAATAAAAATTTGATGTATTGGCTGCTTCCTGCAACTCATTTTTCTGTCAGGAGTTTAGGAACTTTTAACAGTTCATGTAAAACCTGGCAGTTGGCAGTTCATATCAGGGCAAAGTAGAGCTTTGCTTTCATGATAATAGTTTTGACATCATTCCGATTTCTATTACTTGTATTATACAACAGAAATTTTTGATGAACCTTCTTGCCCTCGAAGGTACAAAATTGATCGCAGAACTGAAATAGTGAAATGCTACCTTCCGAGTTCCGACCACCTGTTTTGAAATTCAACACCAGTATTAGTGAAATATATCGGAAAATGTAAGAAAATCACGAGTGGTTCTATCTGCACAAATATTGACAGAGATCAATGGTGTTCCATTAACAATGTGATTTCTTAATTTAAACGTTGTCCCGGAAAAAAAAAAAAAATTAATTCTGTACATTGAGTCACAGACACATCTTTGTCCCCTTTTCAATCCCCATCTCTCATTCCAAAAAGACCATTGAAAACCGGACTGCTTCATCTTGAACTCCCTTCATTTATCCTCCATCTAAATAAAATAGAGATGAAGGAATGCAGACGGCAGTAGTTTTCCAGTGCTGCAAACTGATGTCTATAACCTTTCCGAAACAGGTAATGTGCAAACTAGTCAGCAGTACCCACAGCACATGAGGCGGATCCGATTGCGCCTTCATATCTGACGAACAACACTTACAATTTGTAAGAAAGAGGAAGGGCCACCAACAATGGGATCATTTCTGAGTTTTTGCAATATTAACATGTCTTATGTACAGACGTCTGAAAATGTCTTTATGGACAATTTACAGAGTGTAGCAGGAAAAAGGTAAACTAGATGTCTAAGAGGAGGCAACTAAAAGAAAAGCTTTCGTTTGCATCACCACAACGCCTTCACCAGAGGGTTTTGCAGTGTTCATGCACCTTGCGTGAAGCCAATGCTCATGAATTGACGTGACTAAATCTGCAATGTGAGCCACCAGGATTAGAAAGGGCATGTCAAGCAGTGATTGATTTACTTGATGGAGACGACCTACCATTACTTGACTGTCCGAACAAAAAAAAAAAGTTACAGAGCATAAACTTCACTATTACGCTCATCACCTCCCCTCCCCCCAAAAGGAAAAGAGCTCTGAAAGGTTTTGGCCTACGATGAACTTGGTTTGCAAAATTTTCTCTGAATATGAAGAACACGAGAACCCGAAGCAAGAAACTTTGAAAAAACACAAATGAACAAAATTGATGTGACATTGTTGAACACAGACATCAATTCAAGTTGACCACTGTGAAGAAAGACATCTTTAGTTTTAGCATCAGAAAGGGAAAGCGTAGACTGTCAGTCTGTCACCACATCTAAAGCTCAACTCACATTCATTTGGGCCAAGGAGAAAGGTCTCGACATGCAGCTTGTTTCGCTTTACAAATTTGACAAACTGACTGACTTCAACAGGATCAGCCTGTATTCCCTCTTGCTCTGCTCTGCAAATTACATAGATAGTGTAATCAGCCATTAATACCGTTCTCAAGCTACAACTTATGAGAAAAGCTCCAGTTCTAACATGAACCCGTCTTAATCCGACAATGCTAACAAACCGCCTTCGATGATTAGCAAATTGACTTACTTCCAAATTTCCAATACTAAGGTCAGACTTAATAGAATCATACACATAAATTACACACATTGACAAGTAGAATCATACGAGACTTTGGAACTTGTAAAAATGCTAGAACTGGAAATTCTGGAGTTAAGCTAACTAAGAATAATATTGGAGTGAAATCACACAACAAGATAAGCGAAAGCACACACCATTTGAAGTGAAATCACATAGCCTAAGAAGTGAAATCACACAATCAAAGTTCAATCACACACCGAAAGAAGTGAAATCACACACATTGTCGAACAGAATCATATACATACATTATCAAATTAAATCATACACCATCCAATAGGATTACATATTAACTAATACAATCACTCTCACTAACAAATAAAATCACACACACACACACACACTAGCAAATTGAATTACACACTAATTGATAGAATCACACACACTAGCAAATTGAATCACACACACTAGCAAATTGAATTCCACACTATCTAATGGATTCACACACACCATTGAATAGAATCACACACACTATCTAATAGAATCACTTTAACAAATACAATCACACACACCCTAACAAATATAATCTTATCAATATGATCCCATAAACTGACCAATGTGACCTCATATACTAACCATCACACACCATCAAATAGAATCACACATACCATCGGATAGAATAAGACAAACTGAGAAATAAAATCACACACACAATTGGATAAAATCACATGCTCATGAATAGAATCATTCCACTATTTAATGTCACAGTAACACAATGAATCACACGATAACAAATTCAATCACACAAACAAATAGAAACTCACGAAAGCTTGAATCAATACTAACGATAATCTATGAACCTCATGCAGACTTTCCATTCAAATTTTCACCTCATTCCAAGTAATGGCTATTCATTTCTAGTTAATCAAAACTAAAACATATTCTGTGTACCAACAAATAGCCAAAACAGTGTGATTGCATATTCCATTATAAAATCGAAAATCAGACAAAAATTAAAAAAAGGATTGAATTTGCGGGAATTTGAAAAAAAATGGATGAAATTTTTTGATCCGTTCTTTGTTTAATCAGTAAAAGATGCTAATCTTCATACTTCATACTTAATCTATACGAACAGCAGCAGAAACAACGAAAAATTTGCTGAGATCAGTTGCTTTTGATAGTGGTCTTATAGTTGAAGTTCTTTCATATATGTGTGTGTGTGTCAACTGACGTCGTTCAAGTTGTCATATGATTATGTGCATGAGTCCTAAGTTGTTATATGCATCTTGCTTAGTGATACTCGAAAAATGATGAAATCTTGTTGTTTGGGTCACTTTTTAACATTAGCATTGCTGGTTGCGATGTGAGTGCATGTTAGACTTGTGGTGAGGTTTATTATGCATTGTTCTGATCTCTGTTCTGGTTTTACTTGTTCATGTATATGCTTACTATAAATTGATCTTGGGTGTGTGATCTTGTTAAAACCTTAATTAGTTCATGCACTCTTATGTGGGACATCTTTCTTTTTGTTACCAGTTTTGTCTCTATTAGATTTGAATGAACCAAGGAGTTGAGGTTTTGAATTGAAACTTCTGCCTTTTCTTTTAATAAGATTGATCTCATTTAACACGAGATCATGAATGAGGAGAACCGTTTCAGTATGTATTATCAGATGTATGTCTCTCTTTGCAGAGTTCTGCCATATCTGGATTCATGATTTCTTTCATGCTATCGTTGTTGTTTTCTTATGTGCTGGGAATCGTTGCTGCTTACTTGAGTTGTCTTGGTTTCAATCTTTCAATGCACATTTTGAAGTTCATCGTTTGCACAGACCAAGAATATCTGGGTGTTTATGAATGATGATGGATGGTTGTGTGTCTTTGATTTTGTAAAATTCATCTTAACTTTTGTTGTCTAGGACTAGCCATAGTTGTCTCTCTTGCGTGCCTTCCCTTGAAATGTATGAACATTCACTTCAAATCCTTGATATGCTCACTAGATGTTGTCAAAAAAAAAAAAAAAAAAAAAAAAAAGATATGCTCACTGTTGGCTGATCTTTTAGTCGAGTTCTGTATAATCTTTCCTTTGGTCTAGTTCTGCATAACCTTCCCCTCACATTTTTGTGGTTTTGTTGTTGAGTTGCTCACGTTGTTGTATGCTGTCCCTGTGACAATAAAGGGGTCAGGTTGTCGGAACCCTTTGCTTTTTATCTGAGTTAGCTAAGGCTAAGTTTGACGGGAATAATATTCTATACTATGGGTTGTGTTAGTGACTACTCCATTATTTTTGATTATATGGGACTGCTTTGGCCTCCAGGCTTCAATTATGAACTTCATGAAAGCTTGATTATGCACAATAAGTGTGTCATATTCTTTTGGTAATTAAGTCCAGCTTTTCTGGGTATGTGTTCTTGTTCAAAGCGATAGGTTGTTTTCTGGATTTGCATTGTTGGTCTTCCATACTGGTTTGCGACATTTTATCCGTTCTCGTGATGGATGAATTGGATCTTTGGTAGAAATTTTAGCCTTTAAGGTATAATAAGTCTATTAATCGCTGATGCTGTGCATGTAACTTTATTTACAAGCTGCGTACACTCTTTGCGTCAATGAACAATGCTAACCACGTTTCAAGCTGCTCCCTGTGCCCTCTATGGCTATGTCTCTCACCCACTGCATCTCACAAGGCTACATGTTGGGCTTTATGTGCAAGGCCGCCTTTGCTTTCGGCCAGTTGATGGCTAGTCCTAGTATTTGAGCTTAGAGCTCAAAAATGTCGAATATGCTGCATGTGAATCTGCGTTACTGAATACCGTCTTAGTTGACGATTTGCTAGTTGGATGACTCTCAGAAGATCTTGTTTAGTTTCTTATGCAATAGATGGAGTTGTGACTCGCTCTAGCTTAGGTGATTACCTTAAAGAGTGTGTAGCTTCTTTCGTAATGGATCGAGTCGCTTCCATCCTCTTGAGCACAGACTCATCGTGTACTGTGGCGGTTGTTGAAGCTTATATACTATCATCTCCTTCATTTTATTGCGTGCCACTTTTAAAAAGTCGTGAAACATTTGATTAGAGAAATTTGGTGTGGTGGTATTGCTAGATTGCGTTCGCATTAAGCTGAAGCTTAATACTGCACTTTGGCCCAATTACAGAAAACACAATTGACCCTTTAATTTGTGTCTAGAGTTCTGACTTATATTACCCAGACGGCTAGACTCAGCTCAAAGGACCCAACGTTGTTTTTTTTTTTTTTTGCGTGTGTGCACGCGCGCGTGCGTGTATGCGTGTTCGGCTACATTACCATAATTGCTCATGCGTTCACATTTAGAAAAGGTGTTTAAGAGTCATACAACATACATAATGCCTAGTATATCACAAGGAGTCTAACACAGGCTTGCAATAGTACTCGTATCGTATGTATTGTCTAACACGAGTTTGCGAGGTAATATGAAAAGTCGACTTACCTAAGGTGAATATTGACGAAAAAAACAGTCCATTGATTCCCGAACCAGAAACTCTACCTTATAAGCAAAAGTCCATTGAATTCCGAATCTTATGAGCAAAAAGACAAGTTGTCTTCAAAAATCTAAAGTAAGAAAAATGCAAGGAATTTAATTGCGAACATATGATAAAATCCTTCCTATACATAGTAGTAACTATTTGTGATCGAGAAGAGCTTGCGATCCTATACTTGGACCGTCATTATTGTTAACCTTAACCACAAGCTTGTCAAAATAATCCTTAACCTCCTGTGCTACCATCCTCTGCAGCAACTCCACCAAACCCGTATCGAATATCGACGCTTTTTATTATTAGTCCAGATATTTTCGGCTTAATTTTCACTGTTTAATCTGCTTTCGCTTTTATTTTTATGGTTAGATCATCGATTTTGCTTGATTTTGTTCCGATTTAATCTCTAATTTGATGTGAAATTTGGTTGTTAGGGTTTTGGAAAAAGTTGATTTATTGTGAAATATGATAAATTAATCGTAGCCGTTTGATTTTTTGAGTTGTGAAATGTTCATAGGTTATTTGTGTTGTTGTAGTAAAGTATGTTGATTTGATATGGAATTTGTAAGTATATGTAGTTGTGATTTTGAGCTGTGGTGAAAATGTGATGTAGTAAGTTTTGTGACAATGATTTCGGTTGCGTATGGTGATCCTCATTATGTGTGTGTTTCGGTAATCGGCCTGGTTTTTTATTGACGTGATTGTGTTAGGGTTGCTCTGTTGTTGATTTGTTGTGGATTGATATAGCGATCGAGTTGTGATTGTGTGATTAGTTTCTACATTGATGTATTGGGCAAGGTTTTGTGTGGATTGTTGGTTTCGGACAATAATTCTTGTATTTTAAATTATTATTCATGATTAGTTTCTACATTGATGTATTAGGCAAGGTTTTGTGTGGATTGTTGGTTTCGGATAATATTTCTAGTATTTTAGATTCTTACTCATTTATTTGTGAGTTATTTGATGGTGAGTTTGTGCGTATCTAACTATCTATGTGCCTATGAATTTGAATAGGGTTCTAGGCCATGCTTCTTATTGCCCTCCTTACAGAAATTGCTCTGTTTTTGTCTTTATGAGCTCGGTTGCTTTTGATATATTCCTTTTCTTATAGTCGAAGTTTTGTTATATGGTATATCGGTCTTATGATTTTGGTCTTGAGATTTTATGTGCATCTTGCTTAGTGCGGTTGCTTTTGATATATGTCTTATAGTTGAAGTTGTGTTATATGATGATATCAGTCTTGTGATTTTGTCTTTAGTATTTATGTACATCATGCTCAGTGATACTTGGAGGATTGATAGATCCTGTTGTTCGGGTTACTCTAGATAGGTTGTGGTCTTTGATGTGTTGTTGATCTTTGATACCTTGTTCAGGGTGGTTGTAAAGGCTATAAGTTGCCTGATGGATGAAATTTGTTACTTATGTGTGTTCTTTTGAATCAGACGCATAGGCATAAGCAACATTATGTTGTGTGTGATCTTGTTAAAACGTTACTTGGTTAATTTCCTTATCTGTTATCGGTTTTTCTGAATTGGATTAAGCCAAGATAATCTTCTGTTGGATTTGAATGAACCATGGAGTTGAGGTTTTGTAATTGAATGTGTTGTCTGTTTCTTTTATATTTTGCTGATGCTGATAAGATTGAACATGAGACACGAATATGAGGAAAGTGGTTTTGGTATATTGTAGAAGTTGATTGTCCTTGCAGAATTCTGTCATTTCGGGATTCATGACTTCATGTTATTGCTTTTGTTTTCTTATGATCCACTGAGAAACGTTTTTTGCAGGTTCGACTTGCTTCCGTTATAAATCTTTCATTGCATATGTTTACAGTTCATGGTTTATATAGAGACTGATAATACTCCGTATCTGGGTTGGATGAATGTAGTGTCTTTGACTTTCTTCTTTTAATTCATGTACATTTCTGTTGTTGAGTTCTGTGAATATGTAAGCCATTGTTATCTCTCTGAGTTTCTGCATGCCTGCCTTAATTCCTATCGTCACTGAGTTCAAATTCTTGTTGTGCTCGGGACTGTTGGTGGTCATTTGAGTTGAGTTCTGTGTAGTTTCCCCCTTCCTTTTTTTTACGAGACCTACGTTTGTTGTTCACATTCTTGTTATACTCGATCTGATGGTGATTCTTTGAGTTGCGTTCTGCATTGTACGACTCCTGCATTTGTTGTTGTTGGCTCCTCGCATTGTTCTTCTATCTGTTCCTATGATATTTAATTGGGATGTAGACATGTAGTGGTAGTGAGACTGTTTTTGATCATATTCTCTTGGTAATAATATCCAGTTTTTGTTTCTATGTTTTCTTGTTCAAAGTGCTTACTCCGTAGTATGTTGTTTTCTGGAGCTGCGTTGTTGCTCTTCTGTATTGGTATGTGAAAATTTATTTGTTCTTGTGATGGATGGATTGGATCTTTGGTAGGAATTTAAGCGCAGGTGAATTGAGTAACTTTATTTACAAGTTATGCATACGCTTTGTGTCAATGAACAACTCGCAACGTTTTAAACTGCCTTGTGTGCCCTCTACGGCTATGTCTTCCACCCATTGCATCTCACCGTCTTGTTCGGCTTTATGCGCAAGGCGCGCTTTGCACCCGGCCACCTGGTCGACATTGAAACTTGCTCCGTCAAAGTCTTCTTAGGTAATAGATCAGGTTGTGCGAATCGCTCTAACCTATGTAATTAGCTTAGTAGCGTGTCTAGCTTCTTTCGAATAGATTGAGTTGTTTTCATAATTCCATTTTCTTGACCCACAGGCTATTGGTGTGCTATGCTAGTGGTTCAAGGTTGTAATACGATCTCCTTTCATTTTATTTTTTTTGTTACAAAGACGAAATCCGAGCTAATCAACTAATGTCTATTACATCCTCCAACGGAAGCAAAAGTCTTGTGTGACTGACTGACTGCTACACTACATTTACAAAGTCTTGTCCAACCATTTTAGAAGTAAACCATTGGACTTGACTTAAGGCCTCCCAATTACATAAAACACAAATCGACCCATTGTACCCGCCTAATGTATGGAGTGATATGAAAAGTCGATTTTGAGTTCTATGTATTGGAGAGGATTCGGACTCGTGTTTAACATGGGTTTGCTAGGTGATATGAAAGAGTTACGTAAAGCCCTAAGGTCCCTCTTGACGAAAACGCAGTCCATGGATTTCCGAACCGGAGACTCTACCTTAGGAGCCAATTGACAAATTGTCTTCAAAAATATAAAGTAACAAAAATGCAAGGATTTTAATGGACTAATAAAATGTAAGAGAGATGATGTGAGATATTATGTGAAATTAGCAAAAAGCGTGAGAGAGAAAAGATGTCCCAAAATAAAATAAATGGGGGTTTTGAGGCACTTCTAAATAAGAATATCGAGGTGTTGATCGAGCATGATAGCAAATTAACCAAATTATAAAGATTTGGAATGAAAATGAGGTTATTATAAAGAGTACTCCCTCCGTCCCAGTTCAAATGCCCTATATTCCGTTTTGGGACGTCCCACTTCAAACACCCCATCTATTTTGGGACATATTTCTCTCTCCTACTTTTATTAAATTATCGCATAATCTCTCACACTATCTCTCATACTTTTATTAATCCCCACATTCTCTCTCCTCATTTTTCCAAATATTACCCCATTCAACTTATTATATCAATTTTTCTTATTCCACTACAAAAAACGCACGTGCTTCTTTACTTGTGTAATTGTGATGTATGGTCTTCTTTACTTATCTTTACTTTCCTTTTATCAAGACGATGAGTATATACCTTATAATATATCAAATTTCCATATTATATTATGGGATTTTGATTCAATATGGAATTCCCTGTGACATAGACTAGCCTATATATATTGATGTAGAAAAAGCTCCTCTGTTTATACCGTCATTCATCACGCAGGGAAGCTTTTCAGTAGCCCCCGAAGCTTGACGCTTTCAGCAGAAGCTGCAGCAGAGTGGTGCTCGAATTCTTCAGCAAGCAAGAGTGGTCAGCAGCAGTTGCAGAGTGGTTACTCAAAGCTCTTCGGTCATCAATACCGGTTTTGTCAATTTCATAGGTAATTTCTTATCGAACTTTTTACCATTGAAATAATTTAGTGACAGGAGTACGGTATTCCTCGTATCAGATACCTTCGGAAATCAATAGATAAGTGTCTCTGCAGAAGATGATTTAGCAAATTTCTTTTTTTATTTTTTGTACGTGTGTTACTAAATTCACTATAAGTAATCATGTTAGGCATGTTGATCCGTTAAGTTAACAGGTTGAAGTGCGTCAACCCTAACTCGCTGATGTGTTGTGTCAGCCTATGTCGACTCTTGCTTTAGACTCTTAAGGAGTCTTAGTTAGGGTCATCGTCGTATCACCCATCGGATTTTTTTTTTAATTTGTTATAGTAGCTTACTTAGAGGTAATTATGTAGCTACTACTGGTATAATATATGGTCGAATGATTGATTCAAATAATTTTGCAAACAGTTTAGAGAAAGATGGCCCGTTATGATGCTCGTTGCTTTTTTCCGGACAAAGAAGAAGTGAATCGAGGAAAGAGATTATACGGACCTCTTACCAAACCTGGTGATGATGAGAATAATTATTATGATGGGAAGATTCATGCTGGAATCCCATTAGGTGTCAAAGTTGGCGATTCGTTTGACGTGAAGTCGTTCTTGTTCACTCCTAAGAGAGATTTTCTAGTTCGTAACAATGGCGAAAGAGTCAGCATGGAATGTCTTGAGGGCAAAATTATTGCTGTGGTTGGTTTTTATATACCTGTGATGAAAGATCATCGTGTTGCCGATTTATGCAGAGCCTTGATTGCTACGTACAAGGACTTGGTGCCTCGACATGATGATTTCGAGGTTGTTTTGGTGGCGCGTATGAGAGTTAATTATCCGAATCAGCATGTTAAGGCTGTGGCCAAGGCGGCTTTTGAGCATTTCTTTTCAGCATTTCCTTGCCTTGCGGTTCCATTCTGGGATTACGCATGTTGCAACAACCTCTTTCGGAGAATCGGGTTAATCAATGTTGATACTGCATCCGGTATCGTTGTAAATAAAGCTCGCACGGTTTTGGGAGTGAATATACACTTGTTTCAGACCTTTGGAGCACTCTTATATCCCTTCGATTACAAAGAGTGCCTTTATTGGAGAATGGCAAAGGGTGGCGGCATGTCCCTTGAATTTATTTTGGGCTGTAACTCGACCTCTGATGTGCTCAGGTGTCCTTGCCGATGTGGCACGCAAGTGCCGGTGTCCGAGCTAAAGCGCAAGGTCGTGGGAGTGTACCTCTGCACTGATGGGAGGAAAATGGAGGAAATATATGGTGTGTATCAACAGTGTAAGGCTCGACAGCTCGACTTTGAGATTGTGGTTACATACCAAGAGTAAGCCGCTGATGTCTCAGGAGCGTCTCGTTTCTTTGCTACTGTCACATAAAATATGTGGTTGGCTAGTGTTGCCTTTCCGCGACTGGGTGAGCCTCAGGCTACACGAGTACTATATACCCTGCAATTCGGATCAGTTGGTGATTGTAGGACCTAATGCCAGTTGTATAGACATCCACGGTGCTGATATCATGTCTTGTTACGGCCTCAAGGCGTATCCCTTCACTAAACAGTCTATGATCCAAACAGTTGTCTCAAGACTGCGGTCCGTCCCTTTGATAGACTTGTTGAATTCTCACGGAATACATCAGCTTGTTCGCCATGGAGTCGATGAGCCTGTACCTGTTTCGTCTCTTCAAGGCCGTGATGTGTACCTTTACTTTGGCTACGCTTCTGAAGATTACGATTACATTGCGAACAAGGTACCGCTACTAGCGTGGTATAACATAATTAATAGGTTTTTAAGGGGTCAATTTGAAGTGATCTATGTTTGTTTAGACAGCAAGAAGACTCCTGCTTTTGATGTCAGATGTTCAGAAATGCCGTGGCTAGCAGTGCCCTATGACAAGGATCGGTCACATACATTGCGAGAGTGGTTGGTTGCTGGGCTACCTTGGTGGCGGACTATCTCCACGCTTGTTGCGTTTGGGCCAGACGGCCTCATCCGGTCGTTATTGGCTCAGGATCACCTTCAACGGGAATTAAGTGCTGCACGGGCAAAAGATCAGCCTACTTTGACGATTTCTGAAGAGCTCTTCCGTCCTGATTCCGACTGCTTGCTCAGAGAAATTTATAATATGATTACATGTGAGGCTGAAAACTCATTTCAAGCTTTGGAAATATATGACTACTCCCTCCGTCGTTGCTCAAAAACCCCACGGAGTGGATTGGGTGGGGGCAAATTAGGAGAAAAGTGGACATTTCGTAAAGATCAATCAAAGTAGGAGATATAATGTAAGAGAGTATGTGATAATTTAATAATAGTAGAATAGAGAAATGTGTCTCAAAATAGATGAGATGTTTGTGATTGGGGCAAATTAGGAGAAAGGAGGAGATTAGTAAATGCTTATTTTGATTTGCGAAATATCATCATATCATATATCATATATAAATACAATAGCGGTAGATTTAGAAGATTTTTAGGCCGTTCACATCAGCAGGGACATCAGCGACACGTCAAATGCTGACGTCAACAGACTAAATTATACCATAAAAAACGTTGCAATATAATTATTATTCCAAATTTAAATTGAATAAATAAAATAATTTCCAAAACAATCTCTGGCTGAATTAATTTAAAAGGAAACAAAATTTTTAACAAATAAATAGAGAGCAAATATATAACATCCCGGTTTGTACCATTCATACACTAGTTAAGGCCCTGTTTGATAGGACTGCATCTTTTTGAACTGAACTGATCTGATCTGATTTGAATGATTCTGATCTGAATTGGTTGAAAATTTGATTGAATTTCAACGAATTAGTATCAATTATGGACCAAATACATAGATAGTTATTTGAACATTTCTGAACTGAACTGATCTGATTTAAATGATTCTGATCTGATCTGATCTGATCTGAATGATTCTGATCTGATCTGAATTCATCTGAGAATAAGTCCTATCAAACAGGGCCTAAATCATTCATAACTTTATGCTGTGAAATCTTTCATAAAATAGCAAACAATCGAATATATTCCGAAAATATGAAATCCACACTTTGCACGGCTATTAATTTTAAGTAACACAATCTGCATCAAAAATAGAATTCTTTGTAAGTAAATTAGTACAAATATTATACAATCTGCTGGCAGTATCCTTATTGATTCAAAATATAATCTGATTATATCTAAACTTTCCTAAAAGATATCAGCATAAAACGTAACTAAATCTAAAAAGAATAAAAAATCTTTATGATTAATAAAAAAAAAAAAATACTCCAAATATGTAGTTACCATAAATAAGAAATTTACCATGGTTCCTATCCAGCTAATTCACATTCCCATATCATTCCTATATTTTTAATCAATCCCGTCAGGTTCTCATTTCCTCAACCTCAACCCAATAGGCCAACCGGATCAAACGATTTCAATTTTTTTTTTTTTTTTTTTTTTTTGGACATCTGCTTTATCGTCAACACAATTACATGGTGAGTCTTTCAAGTTTTGATTAATCTGGTTCTTTTTGTTTTATTTGTGATTATAACTTGGGTTTTTACTCAATTTTGAAATGATGTTTGCAAATAATTCTATGTATTTGTTACCCAGTTTGGATTTTTTTTTTCCTTCATCTTTGTTTCTCGCGGCTTCCTGCATGTAAATATAATTATTTATTATTTCAGTGTATTGGTCTCACGTGAGACATAATTATTATTTCAGTGTATTGGTCTCACGTGAGACGGTCTCATATGAGACTTGGGTTGAAAAAAATACAACATGAGAGAACAGTTGATGGATTGAGCGAAACTTCTTCTGGCCGGATCGTCTCGGTACTTCACTTTACGCTCATGGAATCATGGAAATTTAGATCATCAGCTTTTTTTTGTATATTAGGAGAAATTGTGTTATTTGCATCATGTTTTAATTTACCCTAAATTGATTGCAGGTGATGGTGGGATCAAAAAGATCAGATAATGTTTCATGACATGGCTCCCATGAGTGTTGACAACCTATCCAATCTCTACGTCTCCCGGACTCGAGCTGTTCTTAGTATATGCAATTTTATTTGATGTAATGGTCTGTGTTTATATAATTATGTTTGATTGTTGAATCTATTCGATATTCATCTTTTAGTTGAGAGTGGAAATTGAATGTGTTGGGATTAATTGGTTTATATGATTCGATATTCATCTTTTAGTTGCAGTCGAAGATGAATCGTCGGCTGATAATTATCTGAGCTTCATATGTCACGTATTTTTCTTTATTTGGTTAGCAACAATCATAATCAATTTTCTCTCCATAGCATCAAATTATAGCATTATTTATATGAATCATTTTCATGATGGCCCAAGTCTAAGATTGGAGCCCTGATCAAATAGGGTGAATAATCTTCACCGCCTGTTTTAATTAACAGTATTATTGAGTGTTCACTTTACCTGCAGGTATAATTTTCGAAATAATCGATAATTGATCATCAAGCAAGGGAAATTGCGATCCACCTTTGTGGACTGCCAATTAGTATAGAAGGTCCGTCTTCTAATTTGTGAATTTTTAACTTCATCTAAGGAGTAAGGTCTATGATAAAATTTTAATTGTATAGCTATATTCTTTTTTCTGTATGATATTTCTTCGCCCCATTCAATTTGCCACGACTTTTTGCATAGCGATTCATTAGTCAGTTTCTTTGTTTGGATCAGTCTTGAACATGAATCAATATATGTATATTTGTATAATTATGATCTACTATAATTGTGGGATTAATGTTGACCTCCTTTGACAGCGTCGGACATCTACTCATTATGTGCAAATTGAATGTGATCGGACAAGGAGACAAGGCAAGCGCGGGTTTTTAACAAGACCATCATCGGCAACTAGAAATATTCCAAGAGTTGGGCAGCTTTAGAAGGTAATCGTCAGTTAGGGACATTCTAATCTACATCTTCAGTTTGAGCATTATGTCACTTTTTTTTTTTTTTTTTTTTTTAAATTGTTTTTGCAGGGTAGCGAGACCACAAAGTTGTTTGCTCTCTGCTCTGGTAATCTTTGTTCTGTATATTCATTTTCCAGTTAGCGTTGCAATGAAGTGTCCGACTCTACAGGTTAAAGCAAGCCAGTGTCTTTAGCAATTCTCATTGATAGCATCTTAAGGCGGAGGGAAGGGAATAAGGGATACAGGTTAAACCAAATGTATAGACTATAGTAATTAATTAATATGATATGATTGTTGAGGTTTTATAATATAATTAGGTAATACGAAAGGATTTTGCTATAGTTAGCCCTAAGCCATTAATATTGCTTTGATTTTTGTAAAATTCATTAATATCGTAAAGACAACAACTAAAAAAAAACTACCAGACTCGACAAACTGATAATTATGTTATTAATCATTTTTAGGAAAAAAATACGCAAATCTGGTCTTGAACTATAAAAGGATAAAGAGAAAAAAAAATTATACAATAAAATACAGTACCACCATAATAGGACAAAGAGAAAGTGATAATACTATTTGGGTTACCAAACTAATAAATGCGTATGATAAAACATTAGTTTGAACATAATTGGACCGCTTAATTGAAAGCTTAATAAACCCTATTTTAATTTCTCAACCCAATTCGACCTCGGGTTTTCTTAATCATGAAACCACTATTTAGGACCCGTACATGACCTCTACAGGCGCATATTCAATTTTACCCCCATGTTTTGTCTAACTTGACCCGATCGGTTTACCGATTTGACGCCTAAATAAGATAAAGTTAGTTGAACCCCTGAAAAAAATTGCAAAGGACTATTGTAATAAGATTTTATTTGTATATAAGCAATCTACATAAAAATTAAGAACGCAAATTGGTATTGTACTGTAAATAAATAGGAGACATGAGCTTTGACGTGTACAATATCTTTTGGTTTTTGGGCCATGAACCTACTTTTATGGCCCGTAACCGACATTACGGGTTACGACCCTGTTATTTTTGGGTCGTGAACCCGTTATTTTTTACTCATAAACTGTATTAACTCGAAGCGTTTTGATACACGTGCTTTTGGGCTTAAATTGACCGAAGCAATTGACTCGTATTTGAGTTATAAAATTAATCCTTCCTGTGTTTCATGGCTCGAACCAGACCTTGTTTGGATACGCATATTTTTTAGGTCATGACCCGCTTTTATGTCCCGTAACCCAAATTCTTAGTTATGAACCCGCTTAATATGATCGGTGATACGTATTAACCCGAACTCATTTTGATGCATGTACATTTGGGTCTAATCTATCGTACATGTTGATCTCTATATTAACCAACATATATAGGACTTATTTCCAAATTATTTTGTAACTTATTTCCGAATACCCAGACCCTATAATTTCCGTAAAATTAAAAGATTTGATTTGATTTTATAAGGATGTGATTTCAATAAGTTGCTATTTTTTTTACTTTTAAATTGACTGATCATATCACTAATTTATTACTATCTTGTTTAGCGCCGTTTGCATGGGGAAAAAACTCTATTTTTATTTTTTTAATTTAAGGAATATTTCTGTTTAGTGAATAATATCGAAATCTTAGGAAATTGCAATTTATTGTTTAAATTTTAGGAAAATTTAACAAGAATAATCCCAACTTTCATTTGTCTTCCCAAAATAATCTCAACTTCTTATTATTTCAAAATAATCCCAACTTTCAACTTTATTTCTGAAAATAGTCTCAATATTTCCGAACCTGGTTATATCCATGATAAGTTTACTCATAACCTACTTTATTTACTAAACGAACCTATATCCAAACCGGATTAGGTTCAAATAAGAACTCCTCCTCCCATGAGAACCATGAGAACCCTTTTAAATCATTAAATTTAGAAATGTATGGTTGAGATTTAATTAGTATTAATTTCTTCATTTTATTTTCCCATTAATATTTTCTCTCTCCTCACCCTTCACCCACCCACCTAAGCCGCCACCAAGCCACCGCCTCTACACACCACCTTTAATAAGAAGAAAATTCACAATCATTCGCGTAGTCACCATTATCTAACCCATCAAAATCCACCACCATAGGAGTATAAGGGTCTCTTATAGGCTCCACTAGCGGGGATTGATCAATTTCATGGTCAAGAGTGACTTTCAAAGGTTCTTCAATCTCATCTAACTCACTAATAGGTTCTATATCAGTCTCATGAGTCTCAAAAGATGTAGGATTTTGCAAGAGCTCATTCCGTCTCAACTCAGCAACCTGTAAACTTTGAGCAGCCATTAATTTCCAAAATTCCCATATTTCAACAGAATCCATAGAATACAGTCTTCCATTGCTCAAATTATCAGCCAACTCTCGAGTTTTAAAGTTCATACCATCTTTAATAAGATTGCTAAATTGCCAAGTAGAACATTTAACACCACGTGAAATCAACTCTTTATCTAATGCCTCAACTCTAGCAAAATAATCATGGAAGTCCTCACTAGCATGTTGTTCACAGTCAAAAGCACTCATGATTGAACAAAACAAATCACACACAAAACAAACAAATAAACACCGAAATTAATTCCCCGGCAACGGCGCCAAAATTTGGTGGAGCTAAGTCGTGTCACTCTTCCAAATATAATAGAATACTCTCCTAAAACTATGTGATAGGGAAGTAAGGTTCGATCCTCAGGGAATTCTACGAGTTATTTATAATTAGATGCGTGATTATACAGTGGTAACAATTGGGGGGTTTTGATTGATTGAGTTGTTAATTAAACTAATAAGTAAAACAGTGAATTAAGTGATTGATTTATCAAGATTAACGATGTCTCGGTCGGGGTTATCGCCGCTAGCAAATCTAACAATCGGTCCTAGTTCCAATTCAACTATCTTCCTCTTAATTACTCTATTGTGGAATTAAATTCCTATTGTTCCTTAATGATTAGTTATTAGGCGTGAGCACGACTCTAACAACCGTAATTATTAAACGTTCTAAAACAAGCGATTAGACTCGATTTAATAACAACAATAAGACTTAGAACAATATCAATAGAGAATTGGGCGCATACACTGAGCAGTAATATATTATGCCAATTATGTTATTCTTCCCTTCAATCTAATACCGATGAGCACCTAATACTAGATCAAAGTTCTTTACTTTACCAAATTAATTAAACAAGCGATAATTAATAAGGCTAAGGATAGATTATGCAAACCCTAGGTAGCTAATCTAGAATAAGCAAATCATAAACATTAAAACGGAAAAACAACAATAATTAAGAGTTAAAGAAGAGAATTAGAACACACGATTGGATCGAATGCTAGCTTTGAATTACCCAACCAAGAATAAAAGTTTAGTTCTCTATACGGTGTACCGACGGTTACAAAGAATACTGAAAGATTCGATGATCTTTACAAAGGTTCTAAGTTTGCTATTTATACTAAACAGGGATTGGGAATCAAATTAGGAAGTAAAACTGATTTTGGAAAGCCCGGCGCTGACCACCGCGGGCGCGGTTAATCTCCAATTTCCACCCTGCGTACTTCCCGCGGGAGCGGCTAACTTGCCGCGGGCGCGGCTAGCCTTCAATTTCTGCCCTGTCTACTTCCCGCGGGCACGACTGATACGCCGCGGGCGCGGTTCACCTGCAGGGTGTCGCAACAGCTTGCTTCCTTATCTTTTCTTCTTCCTTCTTGAATTGTATCTCCCAAATTGTGCAAAAGAGCCAACATTCACCAACATTTACTACACATTGGCATTAGAGTTGTATTACGCATAAATGACTCCAAAATACACACAAAAGGCGCTCAAATAGCGTAAATTATAGCAATCAAAACCTAACACATCACCTCCCTCCTCCACAACCAATTTGATCTCCTTTAGAGCCTCGTCTTTACCATGCTCTTCCCCAATGATCTATGCCCACCACTCGCACAACCACCTAAAACCCATGATTATTGATTGTTGCCAGAGAATGATAAAAATGAGGAGAGAGAAGGAAAAGAAACTGAGAAAATGGCGGAGGAGAGAAGTAGTGGCGTCGCGGGGTAGGGGCTGGGTAAGAGGGCTCAAGTCGGTAAGGATAATGGTGGTTTATACGGTGGTAGTGGTGGTTGGGTATGCGAGCGTCGAGGATGAGGCTGAGATGATCTCTGTCGTGGGTGGGGTAGAAGTAGAGGTGATTAAGGATGGGCATGGACCCAGGACCCGACCCAGACCTGCCAGACCCGACCCGCTCGGGTCGGGTTTGGGTCTTAAAATTTAGTAACCGATGGGTCCAGACCCAACCTAGATCCATGCACAAAGATGACGGGGAGGGTTTGGGTCCAACAATTGAGACCCGGACCCGACCCAGACCCGTTTAGGTTGTTTAATTAAAAAAAAAAAAAAAGATTTCTACTTGTCGGCATTCAGCCTCAAGCCCTAAACACACGCAGCCAAATTTTCAACATTTCACTCTCTCTCCCGACTGTCCTCACTTCTCACCGGCGCCGTCGACTCCAGCCACCGTCACCTGAAGTCTTCATCGGCGTCGCCTCTATTTTTCATCGCCACCATTGCCTCTATTCTTCATGGAGAGAAAGAAAGAGCAGAAAGAGAATCGCTTCATTCGTCTGAGCCAGATCTGATTTGGGCGTCGACCGAACGTCGACGATAAGACGCCGGACACACCTACCCAGCTTCTCCCATCGCCGCCACCAGCGCCGCGAACCGGCGAACCCTCAACATCTCCCCCTTGAACGGCTACATTTCGTGTTGTTCCCGCATTTTAATCAAGTATCTGCTCAGGTAATTGCTAGACAAATTCAACATTCTACTTCAATTCGGGATATTTCAACAATAGTTGCTGAAAAATTGATGAATAAGATCCAAAATTGATGAAAAATAAATCGCAAATATGGGTTTCAATTGAGGAATAAAGCTTAGCACTTTGGTTACCTATGTTTTCGTTAAGAGTTCGGGGACGAATGGTAATGGCCAGACCAATAAGATTGGTTACCTACGTTATCGTTCAATTTGGTCTGTCATTTATATTGGAAACTAATAACTCAGTGTCAAGTAATTTTTGTTGTAATTGATGTTGTTATTATTGTTGCTATGTAATAAGTTGTAAGACTATTTAAGCTTTGATTGTGAACTTTGTAACAATTTGTGTTGTAGGCGTTAGGCCTCTTTGACTCTCTGTTGGAATTTTACGATTTGGTTGGATATTTTCGCGAGATTGTACTTGACAGAATACGGAAGCAAATTATTCGAATCGAAAATATCTATTATTTAAAGCATTACCACAATTTATGAAAAGGACCCGCACGAGACCCGGACCCGACGGGTCTGGGTATGGGTCTGAAAATTTGGGACCCGACGGGTCGGATCTGGGTCTGTCAAAAATTTGACGGGTCCGGGTCCAAGTAGACCCGACCCAGACCCGACCCATGCCCATCCGGCTCATTCGGGCCAAAGTGGGCTTTCGGGCCATTTCGGGGTTTTTTTTTAAATCATGTATTATCTAATTTATACATTTTTTATCACTTTACTCATTAATATTATCTACTACTTGCATATTTAGTTTAATTATAAATTAGTATACATTTTTAAAGAGGTTTTTGATGTTATTTTCATAATTTAAAATATTTTATTTTATTAATATTAATATTTTTATTATTTTAATATGCTTTATTCACTACATTTAGCCTAATTTTGCTACATTGAGTAATTTAATTACCAAATTCGTCATAATCCGACATCGTTTACACTATTTTACATAACTTAGCTTTATAAAATTAATAAAATTTGCATTTATTTTTAAAAGCAGGCCGGGCCGGGCCAATTTTCGGGCCACGAGCTCGGCCCAAGCCCGGCCCATATTATTGCGGGCCCGGCCCATATTATTGCGGGCTTTCGGGCCTAGTTGGTCGGCCCAAACCCGGGAAAAAGTCGGGTCGGGCTTTCGGGCCTGGGCCATTTGATCTTCTCTAGGTAGAAGGGAGGAGAAATGTACTACCAAGTACCAGTATCACTATTATTATTTTATTATTATTATCATCATGGAGAATCAATATTATTTTACAAGAAGTTGGTGGCGAGTCTTGCTATTTTATCATTATTATTATTATTTCGTTGAACTTATACACTCGTACAATGTTTTAAATAAGTCTCATAATTAGATGTGTTATAACATATACATATACTCTTTTTACTTTATATTATTCTGATCTATGTTTTCTTGCCCGGCCCGCACCCGTGCTAACTATTTATATTGTTTATACACGTTTTATGAAAAATGTAGGTTTATTTATATTATAATATAATATTATTTGGAACGATTTTTTACATTATTTTTTTCTTTCAACTTTTGTCACCCGTTATATTATATTCTTATTTATTTCTACTAACTCATCGTATTTTTTTTTTTTTCCACATGTACGTCACGCGTTATATTACTCTTGTAATACCCCGGATTTCAGAGGAGATCCCTGAAAGATTAAGGGCTCATATGAGGTGCTTAAAAGGAATGATAGTGCTACTCATACCAACAAAGTCGACTTTCCTTTTAGGAAGCTCATGTGATAAGAACTCCAAAGTTAAGTGTGCTTGACTGGGAGTAATTTCAGGATGGGTGACCTCCTGGGAAGTTTCCCAGGGTGCGCACGAGTGAGGTCAAAGTGCGGCGGAAGGACCCGTGTTGGTCTGTGAGGTCAGCCCACAGCCTGGCAAGCTGCCATAGGTGACTACTCTCGGCTCAGGCGATGAGCTGGGGTGTTACAGTTTCAAGGAGGTTGGGAGGACAAGTTGGACTTGATCGAGTTCTCATACAACAACAGCTATCAAGCTTAAATTAAGATGGCTCCCTATGAGGTATTGTATGGGAGGAAGTGTCGTAGTCCGATTTGCTGGAACGATATCAGTGAGAGTATAGTGTTGGGTCTTGATTACATTCAAGAGATGACTGAGCAAGTTAAAATTATCCAGGAACGAATGAAAGCTGCACAAGATCGTCAAAAGAGCTATGCTGATAAGACTAGGAGTCACATCGAGTTTTCAGTTGGAGATATGGTATTGTTGAGAGTTTCACCTACTAAGGGTGTAATGAGATTTGGTAAGAAAGGAAAATTGAGCCCGAATTTCATAGGACCTTATAAGGTGCTAAATCGTGTTGGTGAGGTTGCTTATGAGCTTGATCTTCCTGCAAAATTGGAGAAGGTTCACAATGTCTTCCACGTTTCTCAACTGAGACGTTATGTGAGTGATCCATCACATGTCCTTAATCCTGAGACGATCGAGATAGATGAAACAATGACCTATGAGGAGGCACCATTGAAAATTTTGGATAAGAAAACACGAAAGACTCGACGTACAGAAACTCCTATGGTGAAAGTGTTGTGGTGTAACAATAATGTCGAGGAAGCGACTTGGGAAGTTGAGTCAGCGATGCGTGGGAAATACCCTCATTTGTTTGATTAAGGTACTATAGGTTCGAGGACGAACCTTTCTTTTAAGAACCATTCGCGCTCTCTTACTCTCTCGTATTTTAATGCCGTGTCATGTTTTTATGCGTTATTCGTATAACTTTGGCTGTCTTGGTTTATTTTCTGCCTTAGTGCCCTTGGTGGAACCTTGGTTCCAAATTACTATTGATTGGTTTTTGGTGCCTTATGCACAACTTGTTTCTAAAACTTGCTCAAAAGCTCACTTGGCAATAGCGTAGGTACGAGTGCATTAGAGTATGGTTATTAGACAATTATTGCAAGCTGGTATTGTAGAGAATTGATGTTTTGGGAAACTATTGCTAAGGTTCGTTCTGGAGAATAAGGTTACGCTTCGAGGACGAAGCGTTGTTTTAAGAGGGGAAGTCTGTAACACCCCGTATATTTTGGGAATTTGTTTAGATCGGGTGTTACTAATTATATACTAGTATATATTTCGGGTTAATTTTCGTAAATTGTTAATATGATTTTCAGATTTTAAAAGGGGTTTTATTCGGTTTTAGAAAAACAAAACTAAATTTATTAAAACTAAAATTCTATTTAAAATCCCTAAATGTTAGATTACCTTTTTACCCTTATTGGGTTACAAAAACCCATTTTACTTTAACCCTCAAAACCCTTGTACGTATCACATTCACGACATCATCATCTTCGTTCGTCTTCGCTCATAAGCACCGTCTTCCTTCAATCGCTTACCGTCTCCAATTTCTAGCCCGATTTCGGACGAAACTAGTACCGTTGTTCCTCTTTTTCTCTCCTCTACACAACGGTATGAATTTCTCAAAGCTTTATTAAAGTTGTCCCAATGTCGTCGTTTCATATTTTCTCGATTAACTTTGGTTTATGATGAATTTATTGGTTTTAATTCTCGTATTAGTTATTATGATGATTTTTAGAAGATTGTAATTCGTTTTTAAAAGCTTTTGAGTTGGGTAATTCGTCTGTTGGGCTGTGTCGTTCGTGTACGATTGTATTCTCGAGGGTTTCGATTGTATTGTTGAAGCTTGCAATTGTATTATCGAGGGTTGCTGTTGTGTTGTATGGGTGTTGAAGTCGCGTTTGGTAGTGTTGTGGGGTTGTCGAAGTGGTATCGGCTAGGCTGGCCATGGTTTGTTCTTCTTGGCATTATAGTGGCATTGTAATGGCATCAGGGTAGTTGTCGTGGTGTTGTAGGCTTGTAGAGGTGTCGTTTTGCATGGGTTTGATGGTTATGATTTGGGTTGCGATCGTCGTTGCTAAGGACGTTAATTTTAGTTGTTGTCGGGGCTCATCAGTTTGACCAAAGTTTTGTGCGATATAAAAGGGATTAATATATATATAAAGTTGGGCAAATTCTTATAGATTTTATAATAGTAATTTCTTGAGTTAAAATGTTATTAAGTCATTTGGGGTTAAAATGTTAACCTTGTTATTCTAGGAATTTGTACTTGCTTGGTAATGATTTGGGGATACTATAACTTGGTTGTTTTGAGTTATGGTCACTAAGTTCGTTTTATTAATTTTGGGTATCATTTGGTATTATGTAGCTGGTGAGTTCGATTTGGTTGGGTTCACTGACTTTTGAGAGTTTTAAAGGGGAAGCTCAACGATTTACGGTAAGAACGCCAACTCTTGAGCTTGAGCATGTTTTGTCATCTTCTAATGTGATCAGTTCTTGATTCATTTATATTGACTTCTATAATTCTTCTAATTGATCACAATATCTCTTGTTTGGTTGGGAATTGGTTATATATCAAATAAAATATCTAATTATGGTTTGAATATGGGTTATGGATTAATGGGATTTTCTTCTATACACTCTAGAGTAACGTGTTAACTCCTCCGGGGGTGCTCGTCTACGAATGATTTATTATACCTCTGATCAAGGTAACTCTTAACTGGATTAGCTACCAGTTACCTATTAGAACCTCCTCCTTGACCGGTTACATCCTACTGGCCCTCATGTGAGGGGTGTGCACACTCGGGTTCTCTTAGGGTGGTTTGGGTTGGTTAGCTCTAGAGTTGTTTCTGGTTGGGGGTAGGACCCTTACCAAAGATGAGTTACTGATGCGTAGTGCCCATTCCTATATACTTGATTCTTCTCTCTGAAATTTATAATATACTTCTTGGTTCATATATCTCTCTAATCATTTTGGTTAATCCTTTGATTGTAAGTGTTGCTTGTTCAGCTACGCGCCTCAAAGGCGCGTATCTTAATTTCCCTTGTTTTGCTTTGAGTTCTTACTCAGCCAGTTTGCTGACGTTCTTTTGTTTGGGTTTGTCCCTACCCTATTCTGGGGCCTGTGTCATTTTCCGATGGCGCAGTTGACAGGTGTATCTGATGGTGATATGTTGAGCTTGCGGACGTCTGCATTCATGGGGTCTTTTCATGTAGACAATCGTTGAACATTTATTATTTATTTGGATTTCGGATTCGGATTTTGTAAACTTGACTAAGTCTTCCGCTGTCGTACTATTTCATCATTTACATTTTGGGATTCATTATTTTGGTTTTCGCCTTGCAATTAACTTGGATAATTAATTGTGACATAATAATCCTAGGTTTTCATTATTTAATTGAGTCGAAAATTTAGGGTTGTTACAAAATAAATTAATACTATAAATCTACACCACCAAAACTAAGGCCAAACCTAGCCATGAGGTGAACACATGCACGACTAATCCCCAACGACACTACCCAAATGCCATTTGAATGCCATTAAAGTTCTAACACCCAGAATCACCAGCATGGACAACATCAATAACTCCAATAACAACAACAACAACAACACGGCCAATAAACTACACTAACAAACACAACAGCAACTACACCTCGACAACACCACAACAACAACTAATAGCGCCAACAACACCACCTACAATCTAACCTTAACAACACGGCAACACAAAACTTTCGACAACATCATCACAACCCAAAATAGAGGACACTTATACCTACGCAAAACCGAGCGCAAACCCAAAACCCAACCCAAACCCAAAACCCAACCCAAAATATACATATAAGCAAATTAAAATCTTCCCAAAACCATGATAAACAATAGTACTAAGAGTAAAAGCAATAAAATCATCATAAACCAAAGTTAATTGGGAAAATACGAAACGACGATGCCGGAACAACTTTAATAAAACTTTGAGAAATTCATACCGTTGTGTAGAGGAGAGAAAAAGAGGAACAACGGTACTAGTTTCGTCCAAAACCGGGCTGAAAATTGATGGCTGCGAGCGATTGAAGGGTGACGGCGATCGTGAATGAAAAAGATGATGATAATGGTTAATCGTGATGTTGTGATAATGTGATAGGTACAACAGGGGGTTTTAGGGGATTAAAACAAAAAGGGTTTTAGTAAACCCAACAAGGGCAAAAGGGTAATTTCGGGGATTAAAATTATAAATAAAATTTTGTTTTAATTGTTTTATTAAGTAATTTGTATAAAACTAAATAAAATCTGAAAGTCATATTAATAATTTACGAAAATTAACCCAAAATGAATATAATTAGTAACACCCGAGTTAAATAAATTCCCAAAATATACGGGGTGTTACAGACTTCCCCCCCTTAAAACAACGCTACGTCCTCGTAGCGTAAACATACTCTCCAAAATGAACCTTAGCAATATTTTTCCAAAAACGTCAATTCTCTATTATACCAATTTGCAATAATTCTCCAATAACCATATTCTAGTACACTCGCACCTACGCTACCGCCAAGTAAGCTTTTGAGCAAGTTTTAGAAACAAGTTGTGCACAAGGCACCCATAACCAAGCAATAGTAATTTGGAACCAAGGTTCCACCAAGGCACTAAGGCAGAAAATAAACCAAAATAACCAAAGTTATACAAATAACACATAAAAGCATAACACGACATTAAAACACGAGAGAGTAAGAGAGCGTGAATGATTCTCATCCCCCTTAAAAGAAAGGTTCGTCCTCGAACCTATAGTACCTTAATCAAACAAATAGGGGTATTTCTCACGCATCGCTGACTCAACTTCCCAAGTCGCTTCCTCGACATTGTTGTAACACCACAACACTTTCACCATAGGAGTTTCTGTACGTCGAGTCTTTCGTGTTTTCCTATCCAAGATTTTCAATGGTTCCTCCTCATAGGTCATTGTTTCATCTATCTCGATCGTCTCAGGATTAAGGACATGTGATGGATCACTCACATAACGTCTCAGTTGAGAAACATGGAAGACATTGTGAACCTTTTCCAAATTGGCCAGAAGATCGAGCTTATAAGCAACCTCACCAACACGATTTAGTATCTTATAAGGTCCTATGAACTTCGGGCTCAATTTTTCTTTCTTGCCAAATCTTATTACACCCTTAGTAGGTGAAACTCTCAACAATACCATACCTCGAACTGCAAACTCGATGTGACTCCTAGTTTTATCAGCATAGCTCTTTTGACGATCTTGTGCAGCTTTCATTCGATCCTGGATAATTTTAACTTGCTCAGTCATTTCTTGAATGTAATCAAGTCCCAACACTACGGTCTCACTGATGTCGTTCCAACAAATCGGACTACGACATTTCCTCCCATACAAGGCTTCATAGGGAGCCATCTTAATCGAAGTTCGATAGCTGTTGTTGTATGAGAACTCGATCAAGTCCAATTTGTCCTCCCAACCTCCTTGAAACTGTAGGGCGCAAGCCCGTAACATATCCTCTATTGTCTGATTGGTCCTCTCTGTCTGACCATCACTGGCGGGGTGAAAAGTGGTGCTCATTATCAAGTTCGTTCCTAAAGCTTCCTGTAACTTGGTCCAAAATCTTGACACAAATCGCGCATCACGGTCCGACATAATCTCATTTGGAACCCCACGTAACCTCAAAACGTGATGCATGGAAGCAGCAGCCAACTGTTTCTTCTTCCAATGTCTTTCATAGGGATGAAATGAGCACACTTAGTCAATCGATCAATAATCAGCCACATCATATTGTTTCCCTTAGGAGTACGGGTAAACCAGCAATAAAATCCATGGATATGGAACTCCATTTCCACTCAGGAACCTTCAATGGTTGCAACTTTCCTTGCAGTCTCTTATGCTCACTTTTCACCTTCTGACATACCAAGCATCGAGCAACAAATTCTGCAACATCCTTTTTGAGTCCAGACCACCAATAGACTTGTCTCAAATCTTGGTACATTTTATCTCCTCCTGGATGCACTGAGTACAACGTAGCATGAGCTTCAGTGAGGATCTTTTTCCTTAATTCCTCGTTGCTGGGCACACAAACTCGGTTCTGGAAGCAAATGATCCCATCCCTTCCCATTTTGAACAACTCAGCCTCATTGGTCAATTTGTCTTATAGAAACTTATCAGTCGCCTGAAGCTCCTTAATATCTCTCAAAATATCATTTTGGATCGTAGTAACTCCTGAAGGTGCACCAGGCTCAGTAAGTTGAACCCCAAAGTTAAGAAATTCATCCCGCAACCTTTCTCTCTATACCACTAATTGTACGGAGTGAAGAGACTTCCTACTCAAAGCATCTGCGACAACATTTGCCTTGCCCTCATGATATTGGATCTCCATTTAATAATCCTTAATCAATTCTAACCACCTCCTCTGACGCATGTTCAATTCCTTTTGGGTGAAAATATACTTAAGACTTTTATGATCAGAGAAAATCTTAAATCTTACTCCATAGAGATAGTGGCTCCAAATTTTCAAAGCATGCACCACGGCCGCTAACTCCAAGTCATGGGTCGGGTAGTTCTCCTCGTAACTCTTGAGCTGCCTAGACGCATAAGCAATCACTCTCCGGTTCTGCATAAGGACACAACCCAAACCATTTTTCGAAGCATCCGTGTACACCTCATACTCTGTTTTCTCATCGGGTAAAACTAAGACTGGTGCTGTGGTCAGTCTAGTCTTCAAGGTTTCAAATGCCTTCTCACAATTATCATCCCATTTGAACTTGGTCGCCTTTTTCATCAACGTGGTCATAGGTCTAGCTATTTTAGAGAAATCCTTAACAAACCTCCTGTAATAGCCAGCAAGTCCCAAAAAGCTTCTAATCTCCGTCACACTCTTAGGAGTCGGCCACTCTGAAACAGCTTTAACTTTCGCAGGATCCACAGAAACACCATCCTTAGATATAACATGACCTAGGAATGCAACTCTGTCTAGCCAGAACTCACATTTTGAAAACTTCCCATAAAGTTGTTTCTCCCTCAAAGTCTGTAAGACAATTCTGAGATGTTCCTCGTGCTCTGCCTCACTCCTAGAGTATATCAAAATATCATCGATGAACACAACAACCAATTTGTCCAAATATGGCCTAAAGGTACGGTTCATCAAATCCATAAAAACCGCAGGGGCATTGGTTAACCCAAATGGCATAACTGTGAACTCGTAGTGCCCATAGCGCGTCGAAAAGGCTGTCTTCAGAACATCCTCAGGGGCTACCTTAAGCTGATAGTATCCAGACCTCAAGTAAATCTTAGAGAAAACACTAGCTCCCTACAGTTGATCAAACAAGTCATCAATCCTAGGTAAAGGGTACTTATTCTTGATCGTCACATTGTTCAACTCACGGTAATCTATGCATAACCTCAAGCTACCATCCTTCTTTTTGACAAATAACACAAGTGCTCCCCAAGGTGAGACACTTGGCCGGACATATCCCTTCTCCACCAGCTCATCAAGTTGTTTCTTAAGTTCCTGCATTTCAAGTGGTGTCATCCTATAAGGTGTTTTAGCTATCGGCCCAGTCCCTGGAACCAAGTCGATTTTAAACTCCACTTCTCTTGTACGCGGCATTCCTGGAATGTCTTCTGGAAACGCATCCTCGAACTCACTCACAACTCGGACCTCACTCAAGTCTGGATATTGAACTCTAGTGTCTCTGACATGGCATAAGAGTAATTGTGCTCCCCTTGACATATGTTTCTTTAGTTTCATCATAGAGATCGACTTTACTCTAGGTCCTTTAATATTTCCTTTGTATGACACTCTGACATTCTTAGGTCCTTTTAGTGAAATTTTCCCCAACCAACAGTCTAATCTAGCCTTATGTTTACCCATCCAATCCATACCCAAAACTACATCAAAATATGGTAATGGAAACTCAATCAGTTCCGCTCTAAAATCATGCCCACCAATAACCACAGATACATCCTTAAACAAGGTTTTACAATTTATCCTATCCCCAGTGGCCATAGCAAAGTCGTAATCTACACATTCACCAGATTTCAAACCCAACAAAGCAATAAACTTGGATGCAACAAATGAGTGAGACGCACCACTATCAAACAAAACATGAGCGAAAACAGAGTTAACAGGAAATTTACCAGACACAACATCAGTGTTCTCAGCCTCCTCCTGGTTCATGACATAAAGCTGACCAGACTTCTTATTGCTCGTAGTGGCAACATTAACAGAGCCAGTCGGCAATACAAATACCCTTAGTTGGAGCCGGGTTCTTAAAAGTGGTGTTGGATCCAGCATAAGTGCTTTGAGCCCTCTGATTGGGTAACCTACTAGCATAGGTAGGTGTGCTACCCGCAGGTACTGCTGGCTTCCCAGCTAGCTTGGAGAGGCACTCAAACTCACGGTGACCTGGCTTCTGGCAGTGTCGGCATGTAACCTTCACTCCATTGCAGTCAACTCCTGGATGATTAGCACCACAACGCTTACAAATATAACGACGTTCACCCCTTTGGCTTTGAGGTGTCATTTGTTTGGGGAGGGTGGGATTTCAAAATGACACCTCTTGAGGTGTCAATTGTTTTTGGCCTAATTAGATTTGAAACAAATTCCAAAGGATTTGACACAAATCCAAATTCTCAAATTCTTGAGTTCCCAAACGTGGGATTTGTGTCAAATTTGGATTTGAGAATCAAGTCCTTGTTTCCAAACACACTCTAAGCTTATTTTCATGATTACCATAAACTTATGTATGATATACTATAGTTCCATAACTAATATATGAATTTTGTACATGACTACCATAAACTCACATATAGTATATAACAACAAATTCCATAACATAAATTAATTCCTTATTCACCATAAGCTCTAAGAAAATTCGAAAGGCTCTAGACCTCTTCAACGCCCTCGAAAAAAGCTTCGTTTATAAATATACTAGTTGAATGCCCGTGCGTTGCACGGACTTTAGGTTTAAACTTTAATTTAATATTTTAATTTACCGTTTAAAAAAATTATTTACTATTTGATCTCGTTGACAAAAAAAATTTATTGGTATATATACTTGTTAAAGTCAAATACAATTTGTAAGAATGAATATTATAAAAAAATTTATATCAGATTACTTATGTGGTTTGTTCAACTCTTAACTTATTGAAGAACAATTTGCATTAGATATTTGATTGTAATCGAACAAATAATAATTTATTGGAACCGTGAGACTTATGAATTGACTTATTTGTAACACTCATTTTTTATAAAGCTCAAACTTTATAATGATGATATGATCTTCTAACAAAATTGATATTGTAGTATTAATTTTGTTTATTGTTGAAAAAGTTTTGTAAGACATTTTCTTGAGCGATTATCTTTATACTTCTATTCTATTTACATATTAAGTATAAGATTTTCATTTAACTGATCACATGCAAACTTTCTCAAGTAGTCAAAGGAAATTGTATATTTGTGCCCGATTTGCATTGTCAGTCATACACTAATGTGATCTAATATCATAAGATATCACCTTAATTAGCTTAAGTGATGACTATAGCAAGTTCGTAATTAAGCTAGGATTTCAAAATAAATGAAAGACATATAGTTTTGGAGATATCACTAAATCTGAAAAATATGATAAGTCGTATAATGGTTGTAACCTTATAATGTTTGATTTGGATTGTTTGTTAATTCATGAGAGTGTTTCTAAAGTTTACATATCAGATTTTGAAAAAAAAAAAAAAGTAAATACTTTCCCAAAGAAATCCCAAGTACGTTCAAAAGAATTAGTAGGGGTCTTAAATTTTATGATTATGATCTCTCTTAGTAGCATATGTTTTATCTATTGTAGGACTTGTTTGTATCTAGATAATAAAGTTTATATAGGATATTAGCCATTAGATCTACTAATAGAAGTAGTAGTATACATGAATAAACTACTCCTAGGGTAGGATTGTTTTATATTTTTTTCTTTTGATTATAGGAACACTAATTGAAATAGTTACTGCTGACCATAAATCGAGAAAAAGGGTTCGATCCCAATAGACCTAGCTTAGTTCTTGTGGGCTGCTAATTAATTAGCTAGTGCATATGATAGCTCTAGTTAACTTTTTTTTTTTTTTTTTTTTTTTACTAAAATTTGTAGCAACACCAAAGCTATAAATTAGCTATCCTAGACCAATGCTTTACAAAGTATATATTTTTGGTTCTCAAATATTATCATATATCGAAATATACAGGCAAAATTGGCTTGTGCATGTAGGAGTTGTGGGATCAAAGCTTATATCAACGACAAAACTAATATATATAAAATCTAATATATATTAGATAATTTGGGAAATGGTAATTAGTATTTCGCAACCAAAATACTGATGATAAAAAAGGAAACTTTTTTACTACGCTAATCAGCAAATGAAATCATTAAGCACATTTTAGACACGTACGTAGAAAGTTTGGGAGCAAACACATTATATAATAGAGAATTAGGCAAGAATACTATCCTACTACAAAAACATAATACACCATAGAACAATAGGTTAGAATATTTATCCTACTACAAAAAAACCACAACAACTACTACAGGAGTACTATTGATACTACTTCAACTAAAAATCTTATTATTACTATAACGGGTGACCGACTAACTATAATTCAAGTTCATACATAAAAATTTGATTAAAATGGTATACCCTTTTACTTTTGAAGCTAGTGACGATATTGATATTGATGCTAGTGAGTATGATGAATGCGCTAATTACGAATATGATGCCGAAAATTGACCATTAGCTAAATACTACTGCTATTACTATTCTCCAATTATCTATTATCTAATGCAAATAAGTTTTTGTTTTGGACAAGTACTACTAATTATACTCCTACTCCTACTATACTACTACTACTACTACTACTACTACTACTACTAATATACTACTACCACTACCACTACTACTACTGATATACTACTACTACTACTACTAATATACTACTACCACTACCACTACTACTACAACTACGACGACTACTACAATAATAGTAATTAAAGCACAAAAAAACAACATAAAAAAATACAAAACAAAACAATAATATTTATTTAAACAAAACAACGCACTCTCCTAAGGTTATACAAATTCCCAATATTAACTTTACCTAAATTTCTACAATCCTACAATAGTTGGACTCTCTGTATGAGCTCGAAAACCTCAACTTTCGACGTAGGCCCCTGAAAAATCTCTCCTTTATTATTATGTATTGATTGATTGATTGATTGATTAAGATATATATATATATATATATATATATATAGAGTGATTCTATAATGGCTACCAAGGTGTGGTAGCCATTGGAGATGGAGTAAATCACACCGTTCATTTCTATTCCTATAATCTCAACCCTTAAAATTTTGACTAATTTTTTTTTTATTAAATATTTAAAAAAAAATTAAAAAAAAAAACCATCCCCATTCCCGATCTCCCCTACGGCCCTACCCCGTCTTTTCCTCTATCCTCTCCCTTCCCCCCCGCAACCCCCGTCGTCAACCTGCCACCGCCCCCGCCACTATCGGCCCACAGTTGTAGCAACCACCACCTCGGCCAAAACCACCAGTGTACCAGCGACACGCCGCTGATTACGCCTTGGCCGCCACCTTCCCCGACTATGGCCTCCCAACCCTCCCACGTTACATCCTCTCTCCGCTCGGATCTCCCATTTACCACCCTAAGGTCACCCTTTGCCCCACTTCTTCCCGGCTCCCCGCCTAACGAAAACCACCTCTCGCCTATCCTCTGACAACTTAGAAGCCTGAAAAATCGCCGCCCCCTCACAAACATCGTCATGGGGAAAAGAAGGGGAAAATGAGGGTAATGGAAAAGGCATAGGTGTCGCAGAGGGTGGAGGGCGGGGTCATCGGCGACATTTCGATCTCAGGGGTGGTGATGGGAGACAGTAAGGTGGAGGTACGGCTAGGTCAGGGGTGGTTTCTGTGGTGGGGAGAGGGAGGGAAGGAGGAGAGAGAAAATTAAATTTAATTATTTATAGGTCAAACTATTTATTGGTCAAGATTTGCTTATAAGAATCAATGGCTATTATTCATCGTACTTACAATGGCTACCAAAATCTCGTAGCCATTTTAGAATTATTATATATATATATATATATATATATATATATATATATATATATATATATGTAGAAGCATTTGAAACAAATTAGAATTAATCTTGAATCTGTGTCATGAGTTCGGGTCCAAGAAACATAAGTAAAAAATGAGGCTAGCTGCACATATTAATGATTGTTGGAAAATGCGCATGAACTAATCAACCTAGGTAATTTAGACGATTTAAACTAAATAAAACAAATGTTCAAGTAATCCATAGTTTTATAAACCAAATAAAAAAACACAGTTTGTACGAAGCACTTGATGCTCTCTAGTTTCAGTTATTGTACGGAGTAATAGTGATCGCACCACACAAGTGATTCCCATTTTTGGAGATGATTAACATTCATCGAAACAAAACTCACACAGTTGCATGATTCACCCTAGACTATTGAAGCTCTTAAGGTTTTGGCTAATCTCGTTTTACCGTCTGTATTGTCCTAATAAAATTTCAGCGAGCATTACTATACAAGAATCAAAACTCCAACTAGCTACGCTTTCAGTAGAATTTGATAAGATCATTGTGAATTCCGAATTGAACTAACTAAATAGTATGAATTCGGGTTTGTGGTGATTGAAGTTCAAGCTTCAGGCAGCAAGTGTCAAAGCTGATCGAGTTACATACTTACTCCCTCCATCCGAGTTTAAACACCCCATACCCAATTTGCTCCTGTATTGAGAAGAGTGTACACAATAATCGGTTAATAAATGTCAAAGCTTGATTTGGTTGTGTTGTGTTTGTAACAGAGATGAGATGATATGATCACACATTCAGATTATTGCGAGTAAATAGCTCTTAAAACTGCTTTTTAGTGTATGAAGCTCTTAAAACTGCTTATTACAATACGCTTTATATCCTTAAACATGGAGACATAATATTAGCGGAGCCAATAAAAGTTCTGAAAGTACAAATGTACAATACCGTAGATCAAATCCCCCCTCTTCTGAAAGTACTAATGTGATCAGGTTTTGAAAGACATGTAGATATTGGTAGAATGTCGCGAAATCTCTTGATCCAATACTTGAAAGTGTCAGCTAGTTGTATGTAAAGAGGGATATAAGAGAGCACAAAGATGCAGACAGGGAAGAAAGCCGCGACATAGACAGCAACCTTAGTCCAATGTTCTCTGTCACTGGTCATGAGGATGACAGTCGCAGCAAAGGAAACCATCATCATGGATACTGATAGGAAAAGCAAGGTAAGGCCTAAGAGCAGCTTCTGCGGAAGAGTCCTACTGAAGCTTTTTAGCCGGAAAGATGAGGTGAGTATGGCTAAGAAGATGACCACTGCTGTCAGAGCAAATGCCAGTGACATTACATCTGCCATTGTGAAAGCAAGAAAGAATGGTTTGTTAATGAGGATAGGAAAACCTGTTGTTTGGTTTGGACCTCCTGGTACAGTGTATGCTGCAGCAAAAGCAACCGTCGCGATCAAAACTATTATCACAGTGCAATGCTCTGCAGTGCGCTTCAACCATTCCTTTGCTTGTAGACGAAGTTTTTCATTGTTTAAGGCCAAGAGTTCGTCTGCTGTCTTCATTTCGTCATTCCGATGACTTATCAGGTACAACGGGCACATGCTTTTCAAGTACTGCAAAAAGTATCAACCACCATTAAGTTCCAAGAACTATAATAAGTAAATAACGTACAATCACATTACTCTAGTGCCTCACAGGCGCGCTTGCTCACGCTACACGCCTATGGCGAGGTAGGAGAGATAATGCAGCCTTACCCGTATGAAAACATAGAGAGGTCGCTTTTCCGAATGACCCATAAGGCCATAATGTAAAACAATTAAGTTCCAAGAACTATAAAAAAAATTGTTACTGATACATTTATACCTCTAGCAAGAGCAAGTCCTCGGATAATTTGAGAACAGGACTTTTCAGTTTGCCTCCGACTGAAACTTCTTCTTTGGATCCAACCATGTGCAGGATAGAGTTACCATGACAATCTATAACCCTCAAATTGCTCCTGAGATCCAAGTTCTTATTCAGTAAGAGTTGGAAAACGTCCAGGTTACGATTTTTAACCGCGACGAGCGAGACATTCTGGCCTTCATAGTTGAGATACTCCACAGCTTGGGGAAACAAGTCCAGTATCTCCTCAACAATCTCAATACAACCTCTCTTAGCTGCCAAAATCAATGGTGTGTCATCAATGTTCGATAACCCGTCTCTATAACTTGGTTGGCCTTTCTCTATGTCACCATCATTATCGAGCTGGCCAAAGCTGTTTACTGACTCATACCCAGTGAATCCAGAGTTTTCAGGTATTCCTTTTTTCGGCTGCTCGCTCACATAAACTTCCCTGTCTAAATCTTCTGGTGCAATAATATTAAAGATGACAGGTTTTACCTCAGCTCTTGGGGCGTATGTAATCTTCCATGAAGTGTCTAATGGTACCAGAATCTTGGCAAGCGTTACAATATCCTCATGACTCTTTTTCTGCGTCCGAATTATGTCTACCGAGGGCCATCTGCACCAAGGCTTACCTTCTGCATTCGAAAACAGGTCAAATAAATTTGTCAGAATGTGATGGCATGCATGCAGTAGTACTCTACAACATCATTTGCGTAATGTCTTACAAACTTCCGTCTATGATGAAGTAAAGAGGATACGAACCTATACTTTTATAGTGAAGAGTAAAGGAGAAGCAACCGTCAAATAAATTGAAGGGCATATACTTACTAGTGCCTAATATGACTGAGATGGATTTCCTGAATTTTCTGATCAAACCCCTTGCTCCATGTGCCTGAACGCCTCGTCCATCATCAGTTGACACACCTGAAGAATGATGCAGCAATTTCATTTAAATGGAAATGCGTGATTACAGTTGAAACATAAAATCCGATTGATATATATACGCACGTACACTGATGTAAAGTACTCCGTAGGTTCTTTTATTTGTTATCGCATTTTTAGTACAAGGTTTGCATAAGAAGAAACCGGACAACACCGTATATAATCTAAACTAGAAACGAAGACGGTAACATTAGATGGACATACATGAATATATGAGTCTGTGGAGGAACCCCATTTTGGTTCCACTTCTGAAAGATGAAGGACTGCATGCTAGTATTTGAAGAGCTGTCAAACGATCTTGTGCTCGAGCATCACATAAATAAGGGTATTTGCTTGCTATAATATGCGCGATATCTGAACCAAGTGCAAACATTTTACCATTAACATCACTTTATGCATATCAAAAACATTGCTTAAGAAAACAAAAAGACATAGCAAATGTTTTTTGACAGGGTAACTGACCATAGTATCCTGTGAGAATGGCCATGTGGAGAATGGTAGTCTGGTCCTCCCTCTGAAAGAAGACAAGATGGCTGTTCTCCCCACCTTGTGACGCGCAAAATTTATCAACTTCCCCTAGAAGAAACTCAAAAACTTTTTTGCGGCCATAACGACTAGCCTGAAACACAGCAGTCTCACCCCAATTGTTGCGTACTGATAGAAGTTCGGGTGCTTTCTGCATCAACTTCTTCACCACCTTAATTCCCTTGTTCGAGGTAGATGCATTATGGAGTAAGGTGTTTCCCCAATCATTTTTATACATAAGCTTACTTTTCGGAAAATTTTCAGGCAATTGATCAAGTAGTTCATTTGCCAACTTGAATTTCTTTATGTAAGTAGCCTTATGCAGGGGTGTATCATGGTGTATGGTGCATATATGTAATGGACCGTCCTCGAACATTTTGCATAGCTCAATCACCTTCTCATCGCTATCCCCATACAAAGCTTTGTATAACTCACTCTCTTTTTTGTGATTTTCGCTCTCTAATTTGACCTTCATTATTATTGTGAGTTTTAGGCCAATGGGTTAGGAAAATTACTAGGCTTTTGGAGTGTAATTTATAGAGAAGCATAATGCTGCACGATTGCACACCTTGACATCAAACTGTTGTTCTTCTGGACTGTCGGTCGAGTGTACAGCTTTCGCGGCACCTGATCCCTTGATTGTTTAATGCCAAAGAACATATGCTCTTAATTTTAAGGGAATCTACTTTGATAGAAGCCATCACACAAAAGGGCAATCTTGTAGGTACAAAAGGAGCATGACTACTTACAGTATTGTTTAACAATATTGGAATATCAAATATCACCTTTGGTTATCTATATAAGGAAAGTATTCAGCAAACTTGGCCACTCACAGGTTTCACACTTTACTGAGCTTGTAACACAAACTTCTACATACCAGAAATGCAAGATTAGACCGATAAAACATGACATTATCGGATTGTTTAACAATCTTGGAATATCACGCATCTTCTTTGCTTAGCTATATAAGGAAAGTATACAGCTGACTTGGATACTGACTTACAGAATGTGACTCACGTAGAAACAGCACACCAAAAAAAAAAAAAAAAAAAAAAAAAAAAAAAAAAAAAAAAAAGGAAATTTGTTGAGAGTGGGATTTGAACCCACGCCCTTTCGGACCAGAACCTTAATCTGGCGCCTTAGACCAACTCGGCCATCTCAACTTTTTGATAATGAACGGTATAAGTGGATTTATAACGGTTCCGAGCATAATTGCATTTTTTTTTTTTTTTTTTTTTTGAGGGTCAAGACACGAAAAAATATATTACGTCGATACAGCTACGAAATCCGCAGCTGCAATATCAAGTACAGATGACGGACCACTATCGACCCACACACGAGCCGAGTACTCAACATGACCTAAATGTGCCGCTTCGTGAGCTGTCTTATTACCACTACGACGAACATGACTAAAAAGACACGATCTAAATCTACGAGAGAACGTAAAAACATCTAGTACAGCTAAACTGAAATAGTTTGATTCGAACTTTTTTTTTTTTTTTTACCAGCATAGTTGTGTGAACTTAATAATAATTGGATTTATCAGTAATAATGATAAAAAAAAAAATACGAATGGATTTTTTTGTTTTATTTTAGCGGAAGGTTATATTTCTTTAGTTGCACAGTGTTGGAGAATTGTTAGGAGAGATGAGTGAAGATGACTAAAGTCTAGAGGAGGAGAAACGATTTTAATTTAAATTTAAATTCAATGAAGTTAGATTTCATCCCGATATAATATACTAGAACTAGAATTATAGAATTATGGATCGGTTACTCTCCGTTTACAGCATAAGGCCGATGGACATGCTTCTTAAGGTGGATGTACCCGTTCATCAGGTAATCGAACTTCCAAAAAATTGCATGGCGGGGTAGATAAATTATTAGTCTACACCGTCATGCGATTTTTTTGAAACTTGGTTAGGCAATTAGCGTGTCCGCTCACTTAAAAAAGTGTGTGCGTTGCCCTACGTTGTTTAAAGTGAACGTAGGGAGTATTTACTAGATTCCCTTAAGAGCATTGCTAACCATGAACACATGTGTGTTCATAAGACACTTTTTCACACTATGAACAAAAAATGACCCATTAACCATGAACAAAGTATGTTCATATTATGAACAACCCAAGTTTTGTTCATATTATGAACAAGCTGATGAACAAAAGTATGTTCGAGCTCACCACTTTCTTTTACAATTGCAATGGTGTTTTGGAATAAAAAAAACAAGATTCCTACTTTCTACAACTTATCACACGGGAGAGAGGGGGTTTGCTTGTATGAATAAAAGTTGTTCATGGTTAACATGTATGAACAAAAATTGTTCATAAAATTGGAGGGAAATAAGGTGGAAGAGGAGAGAGAAGAATGAACACAAAATTTTTGTTCATGGTTAACCATGCTCTAACACGAGCCTAATTAATAAACCTCACGTCCAACGGACCATTGAAATGGGTTGGCATGTGGATTGAACAAACGCGCGCTCCTTAAGAACTTGGCCCATTCACTAACGACGGGACTTGACTAGCTTCTTCCTGTGCAACAAGAAAATATTATATAGCCCGTAAGACAACCAAATCCTTTCACTCTTCGGTCTTCAGTCTTTAGTCTTCAGTCTTCAGTGAGACTCTTCGCAGTTCGCACAATATAAACGAGCAAGATAGTCAAGACAATTATCGCAACCAATATGATCAATATAACTAATGTTATAGCCAAAAAAATCCAAAATGATATAATTAAACCTATAATATACTTATGTTTACTACAAACTATACACCTTGATTCTGTTTATGATTTAAGAAAATAACATTTATTATTATATTATAGTAGACTGCTAGCGCTAAAATTAAGAGTGCATGTCCGTACTATTAATTATCACTAATAATCAAACTCCCTCCCAAAACATAATAATCAATACTAGTATTAAGCAAACTTAGAGATTGCAATCTAGTTTCGTGGCTTAATTTTTTTTTCTTTCCAAAATCTCTACAACTTCAAAACATTTTCTTATCTAAACCCACCCCCATGGCGATTTATCTTTTCTTAACACGACGGTCAGTTCTCGCATGTGGATAGGGTTAGCCGATTAGGGAAGTAAATATTAAAGAGATGTAGTAGAGTTTAGAAAGAAAGGGTGATCAAGCATCGAAACTAAATCACGGATGTTTGAGAGGAAAAACTGTTGATCGATATTATTAATCATGATGTTTCAATCAAAGAGAAAATTACTCATTGATAAGGATGGCTAATAATTCAATCGCACCTATTTCGACTACTCCTCTAATCTACAATTATAAATAATCGATCCTAATTAACAAAAATAATTTGATTTAACATAAGAATTTAGTTACAGTACAAACAAGAAGAAATGGGCTTGTAGATTGTAGAGTAAGCAACTAAGCATCATGCAATCCACATTCATGATTTACCATAGTCCATAACCAAACAAAAAGGAAAAAAGAAAAGAAAATGTAACAACAACAAAAACACAGGTAGGAATGAAAAAGAAGGAAAGTACTTTAAAATACAAGAAAACCTAAACCTAAGAAAAACACCACCACCACCACCACCATCACCACCACCATCACCACCTAAAATGAAGAACCACCACCAAAACCACCACAGCAGCAACCAAACGTCATCATCTTCATCATCGGAGGCGTCATCATCGGCGTCGCCATCTCCACTCTCTCTCACCACCGCGTCGGCGTCGATGTCGACGGCGATGGCGTCATCGGACGACCCGACGATATCTCCCTCCGGCGGCGGACAAGAATCAATCTCAGTCGAGAAGCGTGGCGAGTACGCCGCCGTGTGCCGGTGGACAGTCGCGAACTTTCCGAAGCTAAAAGCGCGGGCTTTATGGAGTAAGTACTTCGAAGTCGGCGGTTACGACTGCCGTTTGCTAGTGTACCCTAAAGGTGACTCACAGGCGCTTCCTGGCTACATCTCCGTCTACCTCCAGGTGGTGGACCCGTCTAACTCGTCGAAATGGGAGTGTTTCACAAGCTACCGTCTTTCGCTCGTCAATCTTGTCGATGACACTAAGTCTATTAACCGAGATTCTTGGCATAGATTCTCCGTGAAGAAGAAGTCTCACGGTTGGTGCGATTTCACGCCGGCGAACGTCGTTCTCGAACCTAGGGCTGGTTTTTTCTTCAACTCTGATTCTGTTCTTATTATTGCTGATATCTTGATTCTTCATGAGAATATTAGTTTTACCAAGGACATTAGCGTTAATCAGACGATTCCGGCTAGCATTAGTAATAGTGGTAGTGGTAGTAGTAATGTTGGTATTGGTAGTGGTAATGGTAGCGGTAATAGCGGTGAATTTATTACGGCGTCGTCGGACGTGTTGAGTGGGAAGTTTACATGGAAAGTTCAGAACTTTAGTTTGTTTAGGGAAATGATTAAGACACAGAAGATAATGAGCCCGGGTTTTCAGGCAGGGGACTGTAATTTGAGGATTAGTGTGTATCAGAGCACGGTAAATGGGGTGGATTATTTGTCAATGTGTTTGGAGAGTAAGGATACGGAGAAGGCGACTGGTTCGTCGGGGGTGATGGTTTCGGATAGGAGTTGTTGGTGTTTGTTTAGGATGTCGGTTTTGAATCAGAAGCAAGGGTTGAATCATATGCAGAGGGATTCATATGGGAGGTTTGCTACGGATAATAAGGGTGGGGATAATACGAGTTTGGGGTGGAATGATTATATGAAGATGTCGGATTTCATTGGGGAGGAGACTGGGTTTTTGGTGGATGATACCGCGGTGTTCTGCAGCTCGTTTCATGTGATCAAGGAATTTAGTAGCTTTACTAAGAATGGGGTTATGCTTGGGTTAAGGACTACGACTAGTGGCCAGAAGAAGACTGAGGGACATACTGGAAAATTCACTTGGAGGATTGATAATTTCACACGGTTGAAGGACCTTCTCAAGAAACGTAAGATTACTGGGCTCTGCATTAAGAGTAGGAGGTTTCAGATTGGCAACCGGGATTGCCGCCTAATTGTTTACCCCAGAGGTAGGCTATACCTTTCCCTTTTTCTTTTCCTTTTCTTGAGCTACCTGTGTTTGATGAGCTGCCTGAGTTGAAATAGTTTCCGACATTTGATATTGCTGATTTTGTTTTGGAATGACTTTTGTTGACTTTTTTACGAACACCTTGTATTCTTATGCTACCAGGGCAGTCTCAGCCGCCGTGTCATCTATCTGTATTTCTTGAGGTTACCGATTCTCGAAATACATCCAGTGATTGGAGTTGCTTTGTTAGTCATAAATTGTCCGTTACAAACCAGAAGGCGGAGGAGAAATCCGTGACAAAGGAATCACAAAATCGGTACTCCAAAGCGGCCAAGGACTGGGGCTGGCGCGAATTTGTTACACTTACTACCTTGTTTGATCAAGACTCAGGGTTCCTCGTGCAGGATAGTGTTATTTTCTCAGCAGAAGTTCTTATTTTGAAGGAAACCTCAGTATTGGAGGAGTTCTCTGAGAATAATACCGAGATGGAAGCGGGCAAAAAGAGTTCTTTCACGTGGAAGGTTGAAAACTTCTTGTCCTTCAAGGAAATTATTGAAACTCGAAAAATCTTCAGCAAGTTCTTTCAGGCTGGTGGTTGTGAGCTACGTATTGGTAGGTCCATGATCTTTAACTTGCTCTTTCCTGATTCATGAGTCATGTTCACAGTTTCGTGGTTGGATGGTCTTTCGCTGATGCCTTGCCTTTGTTGAAACAGGTGTATATGAGTCTTTTGACACGATATGTATATATCTGGAGAGCGACCAATCAGCTGGGACTGATCCGGATAAGAATTTTTGGGTTAGATACAAAATGGCCGTGCTGAATCAGAAGAATCCTGCCAAGACTGTTTGGAAGGAGTCCTCCATTTGCACAAAGACATGGAACAACTCTGTTCTCCAGTTCATGAAGGTTTCTGATATGCTAGAACCAGAAGCTGGGTTCATCTTACGAGATACAGTTGTTTTTGTTTGTGAAATCTTGGACTGCTGTCCTTGGTTCGATTTCTCTGACTTGGAGGTTAGTAGACGATGAGATAAAGTTTCCTTTAGTGATACATATAGAATTGGATACCTTCTAGTTTCTGGTCGCAGAAATGTCTTTGGTATTAATCCATGCTTAGTCTTTTGCTTCATAAAAAAGAAGCTGAGGGGTGTGTGTGTGTGTGCGCGCGCGCACGGAAGAGAGGGGGGGGGGGGAGGTAAAAAAGATGAAAGAATAAGACACCAAAGTAGGTAGAGAAACTTGTTGGAGAGCTATGGTTCTATCATCACCTTTTAAATTTTAACCCCATTACAGGAGGTCTGCTCTCATGTTGGACATTTTCTTTTGACACCAAGTCCCAGCACGTGTCTGTCTCGGAAAGAATATAACAGAAATAGAAATCAGGTCATGCACACCAGCTCCATGCTTAGCCATGTTTCTGGTGATAATTGTCCAACTCTAACATGAGTCATCTCAAATGAGCCCGACAATATCTGTTTATTCAAAGATGTAATACTAATACCTATGTTAATGTTTGACGGGATAGACTGTTCAGGGTAATTGGTGGTATATTGTTACTTCAGGTCTTAGTATATTACGTTTCGACTTTTGTGAGTGTATTTGAGGTTGATTCAGGTCCTGCGGGGCAAGATTAGTATTTTATCTAGACCGATCAAGGAATAAGGCATGAACCTACCTAGAGTAGTGGTGTCTCAATCATATGGGGTCCCAATCATAACTTCCATGTAGCCCACATTGGCAAAGCATGAAATTTCTTTTTCTGCAGGGTTATCTACCTTTAGTTCAATTTTACTGGGATATGTCGCAAATGGAACTACTTGGGAAATATTTATAACACGAGTTCATAATTGCTTAGAAAAATTCCTTCCCTTTTTACCTGTATCACTATTTAGAAGCTAGCTTTTCTAAAAATTTGCCACAACAATACACTGGATGCCACACTGGGGGCAGGATGAGAGTTGGTCAATAGGCATACATCCTTATATCCAAGAAGCAGAAAGAATTAAGCGGGCAATAAATGTCCTTGTAAGTTTATGAACTGCAGACTTTTAATGTGTAGCAAATACAGGCACTGACTTATACACTTATATTTTCCTAATGAGTTCACACTGCTAATGCTCAATCTCTAAGGTACAATTTTAAACACAAGTTGAGAATTTGAGGCTTTATCTGTCTCGCATCTTTAGATTCATCTAGTATTTTGGTTTGTAATCCTGCTTGTGTTTTTGTTCCTACTGGGAACTTCCTGATTTGAATGAGTAAAGTCGTTCTCTGCTAATATGCATACAAGTATGAGCTTCATAATACTGTTTGATTATGTTTCGCAGTCTCTTAGGGATAAGCTGTTTAATATACTTCCCCATGTTTTTGAGAACTTGCTTTCGCTGGCAATTGTACTGGTTTTGAAAATCGTTCAGATAAGCACATATTGAGCTAAATTTTGTCTACAAATTTTATGTATCCATTCAATAAGATACAGGCGAGAAAAAGTTGGATAATTATGACATTTTGTCTCATTATTTTCATTATTATTATTATTATTTTTTAATGAGATATTGCCTATACTAGTACGTTTTCTTTTCTACTCCGTATTATAGATGATGGAGAATTTATTTGTCAATAAATTATGCAGTCCAAGAAGATATCCTGACTCCCCATGTAGGGTATTAGGTTACAGAAGATAGAGATGAATACATTATAAAATCTTGATCTTTTATGGTTCTTTGTAATGCGAACTGTCTGGGACTTAGGACATCATACAATCGATAGGCTACTTATTTGAAGAGGGATCCTTTCTCTCATTTGGTGTCCTGTATCGTGTGGCAACCCCATCTCTTTTGGACACATCAGCAAGCAACAATTTTGTATAATATTCCACTGCTTTCTTTTTCTTTCTTTTTTCCCCTCAAGGAAAAGGGGTTGGGACCTCAGAGGAGACACCAAATGGGATAGAGGATTTTTAGTTGATCTCTGCCAGAGATAAATGGATTTGTGAATCTAGAGGTAGAGTCTGGAGTCATATTCAAGTTATGAACAAGTAGCATTAGTCCTTTTTTTGGTAGTTGGTTTACTCTTTCAGTAGGATAATTCGTGGAGCTCCTTTCTATCTGTCTTGTTACTGAGGAAGGCAACACTGTTTGGCCCCTTCTTTCTGTCCATCAAGTACTGAGTTGTCATTTTAGCTTCCTTTACCATTCTATTCAATTAACTTATGTTGAAAAAAGCTCATACCTTTATTACCGTTTATTTCTTTGATGCAGTTTATTTTACGGCTCGTGGGTGGGGGGACTGAAAAGTGCTTAATTTTATGTTGGGCTGTTCCATATATTCCTTTATACTTATTTTAATAACTGTGTGTTGTTAAAAACGGCGGCTTCATTTTTGTCAGGTTCTTGCATCTGAAGACGACCAGGATATCTTAACAACTGATCCTGATGAACTTATGGATTCTGAAGATAGTGAGGGAGTAAGTGGTGATGAAGAGGACATTTTTAGAAATCTTTTGGTGCAAGCAGGGTTCCATCTTACGTATGGGGACAATCCTTTGCAACCAGAAGTCACTTTAAGAGAAAAACTTATAATGGATGCTGGTGCTATAGCTGGTTTTCTGACTGGATTACGTGTTTATCTTGTTGATCCTGCCAAAGTGAAGCGCTTGCTCCTTCCTACTAAACTCTCTGGTACGAATGATGGAAAGAAGACTTCTAATTCTGATGAGTCATCTCCTAGTTTGATGAATTTGTTGATGGGAGTAAAAGTATTGCAGCAGGCGATTGTTGATCTACTTTTGGACATCATGGTTGAGTGTTGCCAGCCTTCTGAAGGACGTTCTAGTGATGATGTGGTTGATTCAATCTCAAAGGCTTCTCAGGAGGGTAGTGAAAGTACCACCCCCGTACAAGCAGAGGTGGTAAGTGGAGAAGCAGAGCAAATGAACCCTCTATTTGAGAGTGTTGATACAGTAGTCAATGAGAGTGTCAGTGCGGCTGTCCAAAGTATTAAGGCAAGCACATATATAAGTGATATTGAAGTGCACGAACAGGTTGTTCTTGGACAACGAACCTGTTTGCCTGAGTCTTCTGCCGGAGGATTGTCTGAAGAAGCTTCTCTTTGCTCAAAGGTAATTTTTTTTGCTTTTGATGGTATTTTATTCAGACGTCGATGATCAGCTCTTTGATTTTTTTTACTTTTCTTGTTTAGACCAATTGGCCTGAACAATCTGAGGAATTGTTGGGATTAATTGTGAATTCTTTACGAGCTTTGGATGGAGCTGTCCCTCAAGGCTGCCCTGAGCCAAGACGAAGTCCTCAATCTGCGCAAAAGATCACTTTTGTTTTGGATAAAGCTCCTGAACATTTGCAGCCAGATCTTGTCGCTTTAGTTCCCAAATTGGTTGATCCTTTGGAGCATGCTCTTGCAGCTGCTTCACTTCTTGAAAGACTTCAAAAGGCCAATACTGAAGCGGCATTAAGGATACCTGTAAGCTAAGACTCTTAGCACGCAATTTTCTTTTACTCAGCAATCTCACCTTTTGCTTATTTTTCTACCTTCTCATATTTGAATTTATCGCTAGGTCTTTGGGGCTTTAAGTCAATTGGAGTGCAGCAGTGAAGTCTGGGAAGGTGTTTTATTTCAGTCCGTTGCTCTTTTGGCGGACTCAAATGATGAACTACTGGTTGCAACTATAAATTTCATATTGAAAGCTGCAACTCAGTGCCAGCATCTTCCAGAAGCGGTAAATATATCTTTATAGATGATTTGAAATTTTACCCTTACCTTTTACATACAGGGTGTGCTTACTAAATGGGTTTCACTGATGTATGTGTAATTTTTCTCATTATCTGTAGGTTAGATCTATTCGTGTTAGGCTGAAGCAACTGGGTTCAGAGGTGTCTCCTTGTGTCCTTGATTTTTTAACTAGGACTGTACATAGTTGGGCAGACGCTTCAGAAGCTATATTGAGGGATATTGATTCTGATGATGATTGTGGTGTGAACGGTTCATCGTTGACAAATGAGGTTTTCCTTTTTGGTGAAAATGGCTCCCCTTCTGAAATTCTAGATGTGGTCAACGAGCACTCATTTTGTGGTAGTCATCATTTTTCTGATATCTATCTCCTCATGGAAATGCTGTCCATACCTTGCCTGGCTGTTGATGCTTCACAAACCTTTGACAGAGCCGTATCACGTGGGGCCATTTTGGCTCCTTGTGTAGCGATGGTCTTGGAGAGGCGCCATAGTCACAGAGCTGCCTGTAATGCCAGATTTGTTTCTGAAGCAGCGCAGCATACAGATACAGTTATAGAGGGAGAGGTCAGCGGTCAGCTTGAAGCTATTCATGATGACTTTAATGTTCTTCTTGGTCTAGGAGAGACATTGGCGCTTTCCACAGATCCCCGTGTAAAGGCTTTTGTGAAGCTACTGTATACAATCTTGTTTAAATGGTATGCTGATGATGCTTGTCGCGGTAGAATGTTGAAGACTCTGGTTGATCGGGCAACAAGTTGTACAGATAATTTGCGAGAATTAGATTTTGATATGGAAGTTCTGGTTCTTCTCCTTTCTGAAGAGCAGGAAATTGTAAGACCTGTATTGAGCATGATGCGGGAAGTTGCGGAGCTAGCAAATGTAGATCGTGCAGCTCTTTGGCATCAGTTATGTGCTAGTGAAGATGAAATTGTTAGGCTTCGTGAAGAGCATAAGGCTGAGGTTTCTAGTCTGGTTAAAGAGAGAGCTCTTGTATCACAAAAGCTGACCGAATCTGATTCCGCAAACAGTCGTCTTAAGGTACTTCAGCAGTCCAGCTTAGATCAATAATCTGTTTGCTATTATTTTTGAATATTTGAAACAGCAACATCTCTGAGTTTATATTGACTGTTCCTCTAAATGTCAGTCTGATATGAAGACAGAGATGGATCGGTTTGTTCGTGAAAAGAAGGAACTTGTACAACAATTGCAGGCAGTTGAAAGGCAACTTGAATGGCTTCGTGCTGAGCGAGGCGAGGAGGTTTCGAAACTAACAGCTGAAAAAAAGGCACTGCAAGATCGTCTGCATGAGGCTGAGGTACAGCTAGCTCAATTGAAGACCCAAAAACGCGATGAGTTAAAGGTATGGTTCTTCTCTGTTGTTCTCTAACTCTGGAGATGAGATTCTTGTTAATATTGATGTTGCAGGATATTAAATCTGTCAATATATTTAAGGAAACACTGTCAAAACAGATCAGTGTATTCATAGCTTGCTTATTAGATCCTTTGAATACTATCTGATGAGTGTAGATAGGAGATCAAACAATATTGCTTTATAGCTGTACGGCACTGAGGTACCCTGTAACTGGTTTTCTACACTGATTTACCTCTTAAGTGTCTTGAAATAGTCTTTTGAGCTGTCTTTAAACTAGATCTAAGATTGGCGGCACCTGTTTAGCATCTTGGTGGTATTGTAAACATTGGGTGATCCGCCTTCCCCCGATTACCCAAAAAGGTCTGTATCAATATGATATGAAAGTTAAGAGCAGGTTGCATGTTAGTAATTTACAATGAGTAATGTCTATGGTATAAGCACTTATCTGAGCATGGGGATCCAAGACACTCCTATGGTGAATAAGAGTTAGAGAAGCAATAGCACGATAAAAACTTTTAACGAAAGAAATGGAGAAGAGTTGTAAATAGTCATTTGTTGGCATGGACGAGGAATTGGACCGTATGCAGTAGAGAACTTGGTATTTACTTTTTATTTTTTTGTTCTTGTGAGGAACTTGGAGGTTCAGGTGCTCGTGTTAAAGGTGTTTACGGGCCTCTTTTTGGGTGTTATGATTACCTTTTCATCAGCGGATGGAATAGGGTATCGCTTCCCTTCGTTGTCATTTCAGTCCATGTTCAGTTTGAAATGCTGATTACTGATCTCTGGTAATCATTGTAATGACCAGAAAGTAGTGAAGGAGAAAAATGCTCTCGCTGAGCGTTTAAAGAATGCTGAAACTGCTAGGAAAAGATTTGATGAAGAGCTGAAACGATATGCTACAGAGAAAGTCACAAGAGAGGAAATTAGAAAGTCTTTGGAGGATGAAGTGCGAAGGCTGACAAAGACGGTTGGTCAAACTGAAGGGGAGAAGCGAGAGAAGGAGGAGCAAGTTGTTCGATGTGAAGCTTACATTGACGGGATGGAGTCGAAGTTGGAGGCTTGCCAGGTATTTTTCTTTGCACCTTGATTATCTAGAAGTACCTGTCTTTTATAGTAGTGCTTTGCTATTATTATCTGTTGTCTTGTGTGCCCTAGTTTAAGGACCCATTGAAACAGGTTTTTTTTGTATAAAACGAAAGTCAAGGTTTTGAGAACTAGAAGCAATTTGCAGTTCTTGACTTATTTCAGCCGTCAATTTTCAGTTCTTATACAATCACGTTAGGATCGTCTATTTAAGGTTTACACATAAAAGGTTTTCTTACAATGTTTTGGATTCCAAAATTTGAAATAGAACCCTGGTCTCTGGTATTTGATATATTGAACAGGCAAGCTTTTGTCCACTACTCCACTGTATTTACTTTGATGAGATATCATAGACATTGAAAAGATCAGTAGGTGGTGCATCTGTGTCAGTTTTCGGGAGTTCTGTTTGAGTTGATAGTGAACATTTCATAATAAGTGTCAACATATTGTGCTCACGTCATTGTATCCACGATCAAAAATTTTAGGGAGAATGTTCAAGGCTTAATGAGATAGGTGACCAATAGAAAGATGGTTCATATTGTGGCCTCTTCATTGTATTGAAGTATTGAAGTTTGATAATTATACGTGGTACTGGTCGCTGTGTCTTATATATTAGCATTCTTGTGTTACTTGGCTTCAAAGGCTTGCAAGTTGCAAATTGGCTGTTTGTTTGGATTGGCTTGCTTGTAGAAAACTCACAGTTTGGCATGACTAGTTTCTTGACATTCCATGCAGCAATATATCCACACACTTGAGGGTTCGCTTCAGGAAGAAATGTCCCGACATGCGCCTCTATATGGTGCTGGCTTGGAAGCTCTTTCAATGAAGGAGCTTGAAACCTTGGCTCGTATCCATGAAGAGGGTTTACGGCAGATTCATGGCCTCCAACGCCAGCGCAAGGGCCCCCCTCCTAGTAATTTTGTTAACCCACAAGGTCTTCCACATTCATTTTTTCCAACTTCTCTGCCACATGCAGTGCCACACGCAGTGCCACCTCCAGCATCAATGGGTGTTGGATTGCCTCACAATCTAATCAACAACGGTTCTGGTAGGCATAACAATAGCCATGTGAATAGTGCAGGACCCTGGTTCAACCCTTCTTAGAAGACTCGGTTTTTGCGTTGGGCTTTCACGACATGAGGCAATTAGTTTATCTGAGAAGGTTTCTCTTCAATTTTTGTTTTTGGGGTCATACTAACATGCCTTACCTATTACGTTTTAACTGCTGGTACTTTGGGAGAACTCCAGAAAGGGTGTATAGTGTCGGAATGGCAAAATGTGGAGTAGGATTTTGTATTTGAATGAGAGCCGAAAGTTGAAGAGTCCCTAATGAAACTAGCAGAGGTACAAATGTGTTTATTGTTTGGTTCGCCAATTTTACGTCACTAGGTTACAGTGAGAGAAGCTTCAGAAATTTTGCAGGCTTAAGATTACGTTGATCTGTTGCTTCGCATTTCTCGTTCTTCCGAGTGACTACGTAGATAGTGATCGTGTATACTTAGTTCCTAACTAATTGGGAATTTTGTACATTGCAAATGAAAATCATATATTCGGAAATCGTACCACTTATGAACTCTTCTACGTACGGTTTTCAATTTTGTATCCTTTGTTTTCGTTAGGATGCCGTGGAACTGAATGACGGGTGGTGTGCAAAGCGGAAGCCGCCAATACTATAGCGTAGCTTGACTATAAAGCTTATAAATTTGAAGGAGAGGTGTTAGCCGTTAGGGGATGCTAGGGGATGCATCGTGCATAGTTATTGTAGTACACAAGTACACAACTATGGTAGGATTGTGAGTTCGAACTCGGATAAACACCAATCTTTGTTCGAACTTTCTCTTTACCTCAAATCATACGGGTTAACTTTTCCCGACTAATTGATTTTAAGCGCAAGCTTACGTCTGAAAATAGTCATAGTCATATCTCCTTTCTAATACATGTGAGGAGAATTTATTAGCCAAACCATTTCCCTACATCCAATTTCGATACCATGTAACTCATGTTAATCTGTACACATGAATAAAGTTTGTTCGCCTTATTTTGGGTGGTAATTTTACACCACTCATATTGGTTTTTACTTTTTACACTCCTTGTGAGAGGGGTAATAAACTCAACTTGGAAAATATGACTCATAAGAAGGAGAGTAACAATTAATGGCCGAAGGCAAAATATGTTCAACCCTCCATCTTTGTGGATTGCTTTATTGGTTTCATACAGTTTGCTATGTTTGGTTTGAACCTGTGTCACGTAGTAAGACTAAGGGCGGCACAACTTTTCTACCGCCTTTTAGTGTTTTGACCTAGGTCAAACCACTACTTAAAAACATAAGTGCATTCGGTGGTGCTATTTTTATGATAGCTGTTAAGGGTTGTAGTTGAGTTTGTATCAACAATGAAAGTTTGGAAGATAGCATTGTGATTTGTGATTAAGAGAAGAAAGTTGATTATTAGTATACAAAGCAACTAGTAACTCCTCCGATTTTAGAATGGAATCTCTTTAGGTTTCTAATAAAGTGGATTCACTCTCATCCGTCTGCATATGGCCTAGGCCCGTATGTGATTGAACACTAGAAGAAGCAAGCAAAGAGCCTTCTTCCTACTCGAAATTGAGCCGCTAATTAACCATCGTTTGTTTTTGGCTTCCTTAAGTTGACATGCATGACCATGATCGCGTGTACATACATTAGAAAAACTGATAGTCCTTGTCAAGTTGGAGAACTCTATGTTGTACTACCATGGTTGAATTTAGAAAATTTCTGGTCATGTCTCTCATGATTCTGGGGCCTCTAATATGAATGGATGACCCAAGGAGATTAAATTAGGCATGTGTTAGCTAATATAAATATGATATGATGATAATGTTGTGGGAACAGAGTATTAAGTTCTCTGTACCAAAAAAAACAGAGTATCTAGTTCTAGTCACCTACTTTTTAAAGGAGAATACTTCTGGGTCTGTGAGGTATGCTTCACTATTCTCATCCTTCTTTTCATCTATAGCCGTCATTGATTTAGGACTTGGATTGATTAAGGTTCAGGATGTGGTTTGTTTCGAGTACATCGATTTGTTTTTCTCATCATCTTAGTGCTCGTTTGGAAAACGTAGGAATTAAATTCCAATGAGAATTTGGCTTAGAGGAAAAATTATTGTGTACTCTCAGGAGTACATACTCCCGCTGACGTGGCAGGTGCAGTTTTGTTATAGAAAACCGGACCATTACAAAAAACCGGCCCAATTGAAACCAACCCAGCTCAGTTTTATACAAAACATATTCCCCATTCTTTCTCCTCCCCACTCCCACCTCAAGCCACCGCCGCCGTAACACCTACCACCTTGAACCTCGTCGCAGGCGAATCCATCTCAGGGGAGTGATGGCGGCGACCTCACCCTCAACAACCTCTCCCGCCGACATTGCCTCATTCGCCTGCCAAAACTTCTTCGATACTCTTCGTCGATTGAGGAAGGAAGATGAAAGAAATGAGAAGAGAGGCGGGCTTCGTTGGTGGAGGTGCCACAACTCCATCGATTTCCGTGATCAACTCACTGATCTTATCTTAATCTCCACTCAGTGATCTTCTCCTCTTCATTTGGTGATAAGTTTTCAAGTTCAAAAGATAAATAAGGTGGGAGAAAATTAATATTGTAAGGAGATAGAGTGAAGAGATGAGTAGGAATGAGTCAATGAGACGAGAGATAAAGCAAATGAAACAAGAGGATGAAAAATGAGCAGGGGTCATGTAAGTGGGGAACTGGGGACTAAGGAAGATGAGAAAAAAGGGCACACAAGCCTAACTTTTAAAAGACAATACATTATTTCTAATATATATTTACTTTCTTTATCAAATTTGCATTTGCTACTAGAGACTTTAACGTATAAATGTGGTACTTTAGTGCAGGTGTTACGTACTTTAACGTCTAAATTTTGTATTTTAAGTACTAAAATGCATATAAATTATCATATTGATTTATTAATTATGTACTTTATCATACCAATTATGGACTTGAACAAATCTGTTATGTGCCTTACACGCATACCGATTATGTACTTTAGCATATCGGTTATGTACTTTAGCATACCGATTATGTACTTTAACAAATCGGTTATGTACTTTAGCATACCGATTATGTACTTTAGCATACCGATATGTACTTTAGCAGATCGGTTATGTACTTTAGCATACCAATTATGTACTTTAACAAATCGGTTATGTACTTTAGCATACCGATTATGTACTTTAACAAATCGGTTATGTACTTTAACATACCGATTATTTACTTTGGCATACTGATTATGTTATTTAATGTAGAATACCGATTATATACTTTAGCATACTGATTATGTACTTTAACTCATCAATTGCGTACTTTAGTGTCTATATTATGTACTTTAACGCATCAATTGTGATTTGTGAACATTAGTGTCTAAATTGTGTATTGTAACATATCAATTATGTACCTTAATGTCTAAATTATGTACTTTGACATTTTAAATATGAATTTTATTTAGTTAACTTACAAATAACGTACTTTACTGTATCAATAAGTAATTTTAATATCTACAAACCATGTCTTTAGCGTCTAAACGCGCTCTGTAAGGTATATATGATGTACCAAAGTCCTAAACTCAACCCATGATACGGCCATATACCTAACTAAAGAAGAAAAATGAAGTGAAATAAGACAATTGCAAAAGGACAAGAACCAAAAAAAAAAAAAAAAAAAAAAAAACATTAAAGAAAAAGAAGCACAAAACTCCATAGTTTTCACCATAGTTTTTATCGTCACTTTCATTTCTCTATCATACTCATTTCCCCCAAAATTACTTCTCATCAAAATAAACTCTTAACTCACCACATTTCTCATTCTCTCTCCTCCTCCTACCCATCCCCACTCTACTCTCGATCCCTACCACGAGCCTAACAGCCTCTAAAGGATCCGCCTGAGCCGACGCTAGCACCCTCGACCCCCATTCCTGACCACCGCTGGAGCAGCGACGTCGCCATTATTTCGAAAATAGTAGTTCTTCTACTGATGGGGGGAGGCGTTGATGGGAAAAATGGTGGTCGTCGGCAATAACGTTTCGACGACAGGGGGCGGGGGAGTGGTGGCGCGGGGAGGAGAAAGAGAAAAGGTTGGAGGTTTGAATTTTCATTTTTTTTTTCACAATTAAGCCAGTTTTTAAATAAACCGGTGACGCGGTGATGACGTATTGATGACGTGGCCCCCGGGAGTACCTAGTCTCGTGACTAGGGTATACGCGCCGGGCTTAGAGCATCTAGTTACCATATGGGAATTTAAGATTTCTTGGAGTTCACAATTCCTACATGTTGTTTGTTTTCCATATTACAATTTCCATACTAGAATTTACAATGTTTAGGAAATTTTATTCCCACAATTTCTTACTTGTAATTGATTGTGTATAAAGAAAATTGTTATACGTCTTTATCGCCATAATACAAGATTATACTACATCTATCTCAATGTAAAATTGTATTTGGTGCAGAGGTCTATCGTCAACGCTAAGGTCACGTATACTCATGGGTTGGTCTAAGCTACCGTTTGATCTTCTATACGAGATTGTGGTGAGATTTACAACAATTGAAGACTTCGTTTATTTCTCTGTTGTTTGCCGTTTATGGCATGACTTTGCCACCATGGTTAAACACAAGTTCTATGTGAAAACACCATGGTTGTTGCTAGCTGATAACGACTCTCAAGATGATAATGTAGATTGCTTGAGGAAAGTTTTCAATCCTCTCAACAATAAGTATTATCAACTAAAATTACCCGAGATTTTTGGATGTAAATGTTGGGGTTCACCATATGGTTAGCTTGTAACATAAAATTGATATCTTGATCTACATCTTTTCAACCCACTTACCAGAGCTAGAGCATCCCTCCCACCCATTGCATGTTTGCCATACCTATACGAGCGCTATTGTCCTCATCCCGACGAGGGTACCATTGAGTTTATGAGATTCAAGTTTATTAAAAAGGCGTTTTTAATAAAAGTCGGTGAAGATGATTTTTTTTTTTGTCTTTGTAACTTATTTTTTTGTGACAAGGTGGTTGGCATTCACTAAGCCGGGTGATTAGTCATGGACCTCCATTGACTGTTTATCAAGGACCTCCGTTGATCACGAAGGGCGACTGAAAAATCCAGTGGAGTTCACTCCAAATGTGGGTAAAGGTGTGGCCGACGTCATCTGTCGTGGCACCCAAATACTAATTCTGTATGAGGATGCTTCGATTGAGTTTCTTAATGTTTCTGATTTGAGTGATCCACAAAAACTTAGTGTGAAAGACTATGTTCATGGACCTCCGGTGGTCTTGAGTGACCCACGAAATCTTGGTATAATAGTTAGAGAATACCTGTAACACCCCACAATTTTTGGGACTTTAATTAATTAGGGTGTTACGTTTATTAATCATTTTGAGGGAATTAATAAGAGTTATTTTGGAAATTTGGTGAATTATGGACTATTTCACCAATTGGGTAGTTCTATTTTGGGAAGTTCTATGATTGGGTTATTGGACTTGGATCGGGTTGGATCACTATTCACACTCCTCTAGTAAAACCCAAACCCGATTCCTTTTTATATCTTATACGTACAACACAAAATTAAGAAACCCTTCCTTCCCCTCAATTTATTCGGCCTCCCTTCATCTCCTCTACATGTCTCTTTCGTTTTTCCTCCACCCGCAGAACATCTCAGCAGGACAACATCAACTTCGAACACACACAATTCTCTCATACAATCTCTGATTAGAACGTGGTTGGTGGCGTTAGAACCGTGATTTCGATAAGAATACAGGAACATGTATATCATGCCAATATTCCATTGTATGATACTTGTGGATGTGTTTTAGTGGAGCTGTGTCTATCTACCCGAGAACTATTCCGCCCCTCGGTATTTTGATGATTCCCGTTGACTCCTAAGGTATTTTAGAACGATATTTTATAAATATGTTCCTAACTCTAGTATTGACAACATATCCAAAATTGGTAAGACCTAGATTTGTGAATCAAAAGTTATATTGGTATTCGTGGGTAAACCCTAATTCGTGTTTATGGTTCAGGGTGAGATCGATTCCCGTTGATCCACTTGGATTTTGTGGACGAAATTTGGAAGAAACGTTCCTGACATTACCCTTTATGTCATACGATGTCGGAGGTATGATTTATCTATGTTTCAATACCACTGTCTTCTTTTAGATTCATGATATATTAGTTAATTTGTGAGATTATGGCTTATGGTTATACCTTGTGAATTAGGGGATCATCGATTGAGTTTGTGATTTATTGGGCATCTAGATTGTGGATTCGAGGAGGTGTAGTTCATTGACTCGGTTATAAGAGTTTAATTTGAGAATTAGCGTTGAAAGGTAAGAACGTTTGATCATTCATCTTTGGACTATTCTATCCTCTCACTTGATTCACATGTTCACTTGCTCATTGTTCCTACGTTTGATTCATAACCATACACTTAATTCAATTTGTCTACGCTTGTTTCAATGTATATATATTCGTTCATAACTCGTTTGAGTTTGCTCGACCTCGGCCTCTCGGCTTCGTTACTCGGCCTCGGTCTTTTGTGATCCGAGCCTCTCGGCCATTCGGCTAGTCGGCTTTTCGGCCAAGTGGTATGTTTTTGTTGATCTTGGCTTGTGTTTTCGATTGTGTTGAATTATTGAATCCGGCTGTGGCCGTTTATAAATTGTATTATCGAATGACGTACCATCAAATAATGAACATAAAACGGATGAAAGAAAATGACGATATGATTACCACCTAGAGTGAATGTGATGCGGCACGGACCGATCACTGTTTATACCTCTGATCAAGGTACTGTTTCGGTCGAAGTAGCTACCGACTGCCTATTAGACTTTCCTCCTAGAGGTACGCATCCTACTGGATCTCTAGCGAGGGGTGTGCACATTTTAAGTCTTTAGGATTCGTTTATATGTACTCTAGCTCACGTCGGTTCGAGATTGTGGTGGCTGTGGGGTAGGAGCCCAGCCTTGTATTAACGTATGTAACGGGACCCTGCGTTTTCGTTAGCGATATGATGGTTGTCGCACTGATCTTATGACTCTATCTTTACTGATGTAACTTTCGTTTGTTATTTGTTAGCTACGCGCCTCAAGGCGCGTATCTTCTATTTATCTTGTGATTTGTGATATCTTACTCAGCCTGTATGCTGACGTTGTAACACCCCCAAATTTCCTTTCCTTTTTAAAAACATTTTTTATCGCGAATCAAAATCCAAATTAAGGAAATTTAGAGGTGTCACTCCGCACTCGAGTCAAAGACCCGAATGCAAGGAGATTTCAGAAGCCGAACTACGTACAAATGTCTAATGATTTAAAATAATCTATTACAATCCATTAATTAAATTACAAAAATCTGAAATATGAAATATGAAATAGTCTAAGTATTATTAATGATCTATAGCTTAAAGTCAAACTTTATTTGCTTCAACTAATATCTAGTGTGTCGTCGTCCCCGCAATGCATGAAACACGCCAAACCTGTGGTGGATTTAAAACACAAAAACCACAGTTGAAAAAGTCAGTGAAATTGAGTAAGCTAACACCTCAACTCGTAGAAAACCAAACCCCTTACCTGGATTTTGAAAACGTTTTAGTTTTATTTTCGAAAACCACACTTAGCACGTTATCATATAAACCAATCATTAAGACAATTTACATCACCAGTATAGAAATATCACAGTAGCTTCAACAAGTATATAACATATCATTAATATAATCCAAATTATTCTTTTATATCTTTAATGAGGAATCCATACCAAATATTATAAGTGGGATGAGCCGAATTTGTTTCCAACTCATCTAAACCATACCAATCGTATATTTATAAGTGGGTGAGCCGGTTTTCACCGAGTCACCAAACCATACCATTATATACGTGGGTGAGCCGAATCTATGTCGACTCACCAAACCATATCATTATATACGTGGGTGAGCCGAATCTATGTCGACTCACCAAACCATACCATACAAGACTACTAGACCTTAAGTGTGCACACCCCCTATCAAGTATGCTAACCCAATAGAGTAGTACTAGAGCCAAGCCCTCTTAAAAACCGATGCGGTGGGGCAATAAAGTGGAGTCGATATGACTCAAACCAAATAAAGTGGAGTCGATGCGACTCAAACCAATAATCACGTGTATCCTCATACTTTATTTATTTATTTTATTTATAATATCGGTCATTTACACAAACTTATATTCCAATAATCATACAATCATTCATAATTCAGCCATATCAATATCAATTGTACACCCATCAATCATAATTCCAACAACATCTTTTGAATCATAAAGCAAACAATATATCAATGCAATAGTTAAATCCAATTCAATCAAGATACGATAATCAAAACAATAAATCGTTCTCCACCTAATATGATACTAAGTTTTCATCCAGCACACCAATCACTTAGCATATAATTTTGAAAGGTTTCTACAAGTTTAAGAAAGGTTGAGCATGCTACCTTACCTTTTCAATCAACGAAAACTCAATAGCGCAACAATGACTAATACTCCTCGTCTATTAACTCAAGGGCTACAATAATACAACCAATAAATCCCAAATCAATACTAATCTCCTCCAATCATTCATCTAATACTAATGTTTATTCTATTCTATATGCAATGCCCATGAAAACTTAAATTATAACCCAACAATCAACAATTAACCAATAATTCTAATTCTAATTCAATAATTAACTACTAATACTCAAATAACACTGAATTTATTTTAAAAACTCCCAAAGATTTAAAATTACTTTTAAAACAGAATCTAATTCATAAAATCAATTCTTAATTATTATAATTTATTTAGGATTTATTAATACAATTTATATTATGTTTTAATTATGAAAAACATGCTTAAATTACACAATATTAGATAAAAAACGAATTAGATCAATTAAAATTCTAAAATCAGTTTATAATTCCCTAAATTATCAGAATCTCAAATTATTGATCATCATAATTAATTTGGGCTAAGTAACCTAATTAAGAAACAAATACTCAAAATTCCCCCAATTTTACAATTTCTCCAAACTTGAACAAAACCCCAATTTAAATCTCAAATTATATTCAAGAACCCTAAGTAACAAGTTATAAGCATATCAAAATCGTAACTTTCAAAATTAATTAAACCAATTCTAATAATTAAGCTAATTAATCCCAAATTCGTAATAGTGAAAATCAACCCAAAACAATCATCAAAACCAATTATTTGTGTATAAAAATAACTCAAATCAATAACCCACTAATCATAACATCTATTAGTATCAATTAAACACAATTTAAAACATTAAAATCGACTTATTGAACACGTTTTTGAAGAATAACGAAAACAGGGGAAACAAAGGGGACCAAGATGGGCGTTACCCGCGGCGAGGAGAGGAAGAGGGGACGGTGAGTGAGGTGGTAGGAAGGAGGAAACTAAGTGGCAGCAGCAGCAGATAATCGGCGACAGTGGGCGGCGTGCGGCGAGGTGAGGCGTGCGTGTGCGAGTGGTGAGGCGTGAAGAACAGAGGAAAAAAACCAGAGAAGGGGCAGGGGAAGGGGGTTGTACGTGTTTTAGGAGAGAGAATTTGTGAGGTTTGTTTTTTTTTTCCTTTTCTTTTTTCCTTTCTTATATTTTTTTTTTCAGATTTCTTTTTCTATTGCTTTTGGTTTGTGTTTGGCCTTTCTTATTTGGGCCAATATAGTAATGGGTTGATGTAGTTGTAGTAGCTAGAGATGGTCCAACTCAAATTGAGATACCCTTATAGAAATTTGAAATCAAACTCATTCCCGAACCCATTTACGAAAACGACTCACAACATAACAATTAACTTCATTTTTCGTTAATCTAATCTAATTAATAATTTCAAACTATTAATATAAAATATTCCGAATCGGTATATTACAGACGTTCTTTCTCTAGTTTGTTCCCTACCTTATTTCTGGGGCCTACGTCATCCTCGATGGCGTAGTTGACAGGTCTTGAAGTGGTTGCTTGCTAGTGAGGATGTCATGCATGCTGGGGACTTTTCATTTCGAACAAGTTGTATTTTGGATTTAAGTTTTGAGAACTGTAGTTCGGCAATTTAAGTCTTCCGCTGTTGTTTAGTTAATTATGTATTTATTTATGTTAGTTTATTGATTTTAAGCCTAGCAATTGACGCAGTAGTCAATTGCGGCGTAACGACTCTTTATTTTCCGAATTTTATTTTAGCGAAAATTTAGGGTTGTTACAATACCTACCTCCTCCTATGGGGATTTTGGATGGACATGATACCGAATTATTTGGATCATACTTGGTACATGCACGTGATGATGTTTTTATGGTTCTGCGAGATAGGGCATATCTAAAAGAAGAGACAGATGAAGACGAAATTATCTATGTAACATTTGGATTTACGGTGTACCAACTTGATTTTGACAAAAGAAAGTGGTTCGATATTCCTCAAGTTGGCAATGTTGCCCTATTTATTGGTAATTCTTCTTCGATGTCAATCCCCGCTGATCTGATGGAGTTGGTAATTATGAGTCCAATTGTATTTATACCTGATGATTATGATTTGGGTTGGGATGAACCAAAACGTTTGGGGGGCGATGACATGGGGATTTTCAGATTAAAAACCGGTGAAGAATTTAGAACACCTTTGTGGTTTATACCTCGATTCTAGATCATGGTGTAGGTCGTGGTGTGTGCTACTCAATCGAGGACACTTGAAATCTTCTTTAGGTACTGTACTACTGTGTTTAAGGTTCTCATGTTATGTGGAGAACAAATATAGTTGGAGAACTTATTTGTGTGGCTTTCAGTTTAGCTTAAGAGTTTGTAAAACCAACATGCATTTACTTGCTTGCTTTCTGAAGTTGATTTTGTTATGTTGTAGTATACTCTTTTAAGTTATCGTCGCTTTCTGAAGATGACATTACAAATTTACAATGTCATCCTTTCACCCTTTGCACTCTTTGCGGGAGTTATATATTTATATGTAAGTCTGTGACTCTTGTTCGGTTGTTCTAAGTATTTATTTAGTATATTATGTTACCAGGTACGCAATTCGAAAATAAGATGAATTTTGATCTGTTATATCACATTCAATTTCGTTACCATGTGTAACTCGTATATTAGATCTACCCCAATTTTATACGTACACATGATGAATAAAGTTAATGTATGTATTAATTAAGATCCTGAACAACAAAAGGAACAAATGTGGTCTCGACTCTCAAGACCACTACTAGTTAGGGTAGTCAATAATATCATCTTTGATGTTAGAATTCGGGTAACTAGGAAATGCCAAAATATCAATGCAATTGATATGTTGTGGTTCGATAGTATGAGTTAGCAACAGTGCTAACCTTCTATCCCAAATTGTATTTGTTAGACAATTTGGTCTTTCTTTAAAAACATGATGAATGAAATTTGTTGGCCTTATTTTGATCCTGAATTTGATAGTCTACCTGAAACAATTTAATTAATGGCCCAAGGCAAAAATTATTCAACCCTCCATCTTTGTGGATTGCTTCCTCCGTTTAATACAACTAGGACGATGGCCCGTGCATTGCACGGTCACATAGTAATATTTACTAATAAACATGATAGAGTTAAAACTGGTAATATAAGGTAAAATATCCAAAAACAAAAGAAAATACTTTAAATTTAAGATATGATAGAGTATCTCATAAGTTATGAACAAAGCTATACGTTTATAATCCTAAAAAAAAAGGTTTATGGTTAAACTAAATAAAAAAAATGTTTGTATTCTAAGCTACTTATTTGACTCTGTAACACCCCCAAATTTCCTTTCCTTTTCAAAAACATTTTATCGATAATCAAAACAAAAATAAGGAAATTCAGAGGTGTCACTCCGCACTCGAGTCAAAGACCCGAATGCAAGGAGATTTCAAAAGCCACAGTGTAATTGTCTAATGGTCTAAAATAGTCTATTACAACCCATTAATTAAAATTACAACAATCCAAAATATGAATTATGAAATAGTCTATGTCTAATAACTACTAGTCTAATTATTGAATCCAACTAATTCTAGTGAGTCGTCGTTCCCGTATGCATCAATCACTCCAAACCTGTGGTGGATTTAAAGCACAAAAACCACAGTTGAAAAAGTCAGTGAAATTGAGTAAGCTAACACCTCAACGTGTAGAAAACCAAAGCTCTTACCTGGATTTTGAAAACGTTTTTAGTTTTATTTTCGAAAACACACTTAGCACATAAACATATAATCATCCAAAAATAATTCCAAACCAGTAGTTAAGAGTCATATATCAGAATCCACCATTCAATTCATCACATACTCATAGTATAAGAAACATTCCATAATCCATACCCAACAAATCAAATACTAACGATAAATAAGAAATTCATAAGTCACGAGCCATAATCCACAATTCCTAGTTAACAATCCACAATCCATAATCCATAATCCATAATCCATAATCCATAATCCATAATCCATCATAATCCATAATCCATAATCCATAATCCTTATTATTTAGAAATGAACTGAATCTTTTGCTAGTTCACCCTATCAACCATAATCCATAATTCATAATCCAAGACAACTAGACCTTAAGTGTGCATACCCCCTACTGGGTGTTTTTAATCCAAGTAGAGTAGACTAGAACCTAACCCTCTTAAAGACCGATGCGGTGGGGTAATTAATAGGAGTCGATGCGACTCAATCCAGTAAATAAGAGTTCTTTTGACTCAAACAAATAAATAGGAGCTCTTTTGGCTCGAACGAATAAATAGGAGTTCTTTTGCTCCGTCTAAGTAACCAGTATCTTATTGAGAGAGAGTTGATGATCACAGTTCATATAAAACGATACCAAATCAACATCACAATATAAATTGGCTATGCGCCCACAAACCAAATCAAACCAAATCAAATCAACCAGTTCAATATACATTTAATCTTACCTTTCAAAATAACATATTTGTCACAAGCCATTTCATATACCAATATCAATACAATAAATCCAACCAAATCAAAATACAACAATCGTATAAACTGAATCGTTCTCCACCTATCATGATACTATGTTTCCATCCAATCACACCATTCACATCTAGCACGTAAGTTTGAAAGGTTTCTACAAGTTTAGGAAGGGTTGAGCATGCTAGCTTACCTTATCAAGCAAACGGAAACTCAATAGCACAACAATCACTAGTACTCTTCGTCTACGAACTTAGGCTCTACAATTATACAAACAACATTCTCAAATTAACACTCAATCTTTCTCAACCAACCAACCAACTATATCCCTATATGTTAGTATATATGAAATATGATCCTATATGCAATGTATGATTATGACAATACCAAATTCAAACAAACAATTACCAATTATCCAATAAAACTCAAATAACACCAAAATTATTATAAAAATTCACAAAGGCCTAAAATTAGTTTAAAACAGAATATAACTCATAAAAATTAACCCTTAATTATTATAATTTAATTATAAAATTATTATACCAATTTATGTTATGTTTTATTAATTAAAAACAATGTTTTATTACATAAAATCCCAAAAAATCGAATTAAATTATATAAATCATGAAAATCAGTTTATAATTTGTTAAATTATCAGAATGTCGAAATATTGATTATCATAATTAATTTGGACTAATTAACCTAAATTAGAAACAATTAACCAAATTTCCCCAATTTGCAATTTTTTTACAACTTTGAACAAAACCCAATTTAAATCTCAAACTAAATTCAAGAACCCTAACAATTAGATAGTAAGCATACCCAATTCAAGATTTCGAAATCAATTGAACAAATTTGACAATTAATCTAATAAATCCCCAAATTCGAAATTAATGAAAATCAACTTAAAACAACCATCAAGATCAATTCTTTATGCATAAAACTAACTCTAATCGATTACCCACTAATAATAACATCTATTAGAATCAATTAAACATGATTTAAAGCAAGAATAACGAATTGAAATTCTCGTTCAATTGAAAGGGCGAAAACAGGGGAAGAAGGAGGCGTTACCCACGGCCGTGAAAGGAGGAAGAAGGAGGGGTTGTGGTGGCCGGCCGACGAACTGGTTCGGCTTGCGCGAGCGGCAGGCGAGGTCGGCGTGAAGGAGGATGAACGAAGAAGGAAGGAGGAGCAGGGGCGGCGATGAAGGAAGAGAAAAAAAAAAAAAAAACAGGGGAACTCTGTTTTATACAGAGTAAGGGGGGGTCGTTCGTTTTTTTTTTTTCCTTTTTCTGATTTCCTTCTTTGGATTTGGGTTGTGTATTTGTTGATGTTTGGGCCAATTGGTGTGGGTTTGAGTTGTTGTAGTGTTTGGACGATAGCCCAATTCAGATATTAGAAAATCCTATATAGAAAATCCGACTCCAAAATTCATTTCCGAACTCGGTTTTGAGAACGACAATTAATAATTAAAATATTTTCATTTCAATAATCTAATTAATAGATCTAAAAATATTAATATAAAATACTTTAAAATTTCGGGATATTACAGACTCATTTTATGAACATAATAAGTTGTTCACGATAAAGTGTCCTCTTGAACATAGGTTCAAAATCGGTTTATTTTGAGGACGTGTTGGTAAAACATAAAATTGTATGTACACATATATCACTGTAATGTGATATTTTAATTAGTGTTTAAGATATATATATATAGGAGAATTTTTTTTTTTGAATAGATATAGGAGAAACTTTAGGACTTTCATTAAAGTCTTTTTTAGCTTAATTTTTATTTGTCGGTAATTTAAATAAGCTTTCAATCATAGAACTATTATATATATATTTCTTTAAATGTCTTATTTTCTGTAGGTTTACTAACAGTCATAGGACTCGTATGAACTTTATGACACTGACCTAATATAGTTGTAGTCATAACCTTATTAACTTGTTTTTCAAATGTATTTTCGAATTTTCTTTCAATTAGAAAAGTCTCGAGTTTTTAAGATATACCGGAATCTCACCAAAATAGTTGTGTGGCTATAGACACAATGTAGTAGCTTCAAAATATCAACTTTCAACATATGCACATGAAAAATATGTATAGTTGACCTAAGTCATCTAACTAAAACATATGGTAAGATAATGAGTAAAAAAATATAGATCACAAACAATAGTTTTGTGTGCACTTCATTGTATGAAATTTCGAGAGAGATTTTTTACTAACAATGATAAGATGATCGAAATTGCGACTCATGATTATATCTAAGCATCTAACCACAAGTTCTCAGAACCAAGTAAACCTATACACCACTGCGATAGAACGATTTCCTAGTATTTGTTTTTACCTAATTGTTACATTTAAAAAAATTGAATATAAAGAGCCAACTACGAACGGAAAGGACGACCCCTCACCTTGAGTCCATGATCATGTCGTAAATTAATAGATAATCGACCTTCAAACCATTATGAATTCTATCATGCATGCATGGATTGCATAAAATTATCATCGAAAGTCCCTATTCAGCAACTCAAACTGCATTAGAATGTTGACGTCATGTACTGAAACTTAGAAAGAGTAATTTTTTTCATGCTACTCGTCATTATGATACTTGTACTTTGCTCAACTTGTTTGATCTACAAAGTAAAGGAAAAAAAAAAAAACAAATATCAATACTAAAAGTATTCTGTAGTACAATTAGGACACGTTATGATACATCCACTACAAACCGATTATACAAAAAGTAACAAATAAAAAAAAAAGCAAAACAAACTAATTTGTACGGACATTCATCATGTAGTAGTAGAATTAGTAGAACGTAGGATTGTATTAGTTGGCTCATAATTGTATTTGAGTGAGATTAAGATTGTAACTTTTAATATTATAATATTACCGAAACACGAATTAGTATAGAAGGATTAGTAGGATTGTCTAATATAAACATTATTATTATAATATTATTATTAATAGAAGATTGTTTAATTAAAAGAGTTTCACATAAACTTGATAACTAAATAATATTATAAAATTGTCAAAACTCTCTAATAATTTCCGGTCAATGTGAGAGCTCTAAAAAAGCCTCCTTTAATAGTATAGAAGGATTTGTTGTGTTTGGTTTGCATTTGTGTCACGTATGTAGTGAGACTAATGCAATTTTTTTAATGAAACTTTATCATCTATTCGTTAATTATTTAATTCGAATAAATAACTGATGAGTTTTGCATTGACAATGTAAACTCGAAAGATAACATTGTGATCAAGAAACAAGTAATAACTTCTCCAATTTTAGAATGAAATCTCATTGGATTTTAAAAGTGAATTCACGCTCATCCGTCTGCATATGGCCTAGGCCGTAGACGATTGAACACTAGAAGAATCAAGCAAAGAGCTTTCTTATTACTTCTCGAAATTGAGCCGCTAATTATCCATGAGATTGTTTTCGCAAGGCAAATCATATTGGTGGACATTTGGCAACTTGCACGTTCATTTCCCTGAATATACACACGCATAGCATCTTCTCGATCAGAACCCCCAACAATCAGACCCAACAATCAGAACCTCAATAATTAAAGCGATCATTACTAAATTAATGTTATATGCTACCTAACGTATCTATGCATGTACTGTCACTATTTTGGCTTTTCTAATCTGAAAAAATGATACCCGTCTTAAAAAATTCACGGTGTATTATATGTATTAACTGTATTTATTTATTTACGTTTAATTTATAAACCTCATGATTTAATATACGCAATGTAAAATTCAACGATGGAAGGAACATGAGTTCGAAATGATGATGACATGCCTTCCCCCAAAGATTGCTGATGTTTCTTCAAAGAAAAAAAGATTGCTGATGTTGGAAAATATTGAAAGAAAATCTATGCTGTGAGTTGTGACTGACAAAAGTCGTCATCGTCCAAAACTTCAGTAACTCCGTGTCTCCATGACGCTATTGGTTGAGGAATAATGGAATATCCCATGAGATATTTACAGAATATTGGATGCGATTGCATTAATGCATTTTATCAAGAATATTGTGGACTAAAAAGTGCCCCCAATTTGATAGGCATATCTTAATTTACAATGTATAGTAATCTACTATTCTTTCTAAACTGATCTTCAAAGTTATTCTCACTTACCAAATGATTTCATAGGATGGGTAAATTATCTCGACTTCGAATGAAAATATGTTTTAGATCAAAAGAGTTTCAGATAACACAACTAAATTTACCTCTTTACAAACCCTACAAATTTATATCTTTTGGTCGAAAGTACGTCATAGAAACCTCTGAAATGCAACAAGTTTTGCTAATTTTTATTTCGTACTAATTTACTACATTTTGTAGATTCGTTTATACACTTCAAGTGCTAAGGACCTTAGCTAGACTGATGACTATTCACACTCATCACGCCACTTCACAACCCTTTATTGCTCTACTTATTTCAGCGTGACCACTTAATCCAAGACTTGCCCATGACTAAACTCCGTAAACAAAAACAAAAAATCAATCAATATTGAAATAGTGTTCGGAATAACGGCATCTTCTCATTCTCATTCTCTTAGAGGAACATATACCCTTTTGTCTCTTTTTGTCCCCATTCATCATCAAGATAATTGCACATTTTATATGCAACACACGAATAAAAAACTATTATTATTTTTTTTTTATATCAAATTCGAAAAATCGAATTACCACTCGTCCAGACTCTACCAGATAGCTCTCCCAAATCTCCCTCAACAAATTTTCAGAGGACCATAATTTTTCAACAAAAAGATTTAATGAGGTCAGCTTAACCTAGGATCTGACACGTGGGCACATCAGTCAGATAATAAAAAATTAAAAATTAAAAAATAAAAATGAAAAAGAAAACAACCGTCCCTATGTAAATCTTCTTCTTCACGATTCCCAAATCCCAATACAAATACCGGCCCCATAATAATACTTGAAATTCATCGTCATCACTCACATTCCATAATTGCAACAAAATTCTCCATTTAAATTCAATTTAATGCATTTTAATTAGGGATACTTTTTTATTTTATTTTATTAATTTGATATTATAGTTAGAAAAATGGCGGGAAATGATTGGGTGAACAGTTACTTGGAAGCGATATTGGATGTCGGAGGTCAGGGGATCGAATCTTCAAAGGACAGCAAAGGTACGCCGCGCAATCCCGGTGGGGCCGCCTCTCTCCTCCTCCGTGAGCGCGGTCATTTTAGCCCTTCTCGGTATTTTGTCGAAGAAGTTATCACCGGTTTCGATGAGACCGATCTCCACCGCTCCTGGGTTCGCGTATGTCTTACGATTCTCGCTCTTCTTTTATTTTTTGTAATTTATGATTTCCGTGAATTTCGGCCGATTTTGAATTGTTTGACCTTGAAATTGTTTTTTTTTTTTTTTTTTTTTGTGTGATTTGAGGTTGAATTGGGCGGTAATTTTGGTTGTTTTTCAGTAAATTTGGGTGTGAATTTGATCGGAAAAGTACGTTGATTGTGGAAAGATGTCATCTTTGGGAGAGTTTAATTGTAAAAGTGTTGCGTAAAGATGGTGGACGTTGAATTATGATTAACCAATTCCGAAAATTTGATCAGAAGTTACAGTGTGCTTTCGAATTTCCCGTGAATTGTTGATGTTTGATTTGAATTTCTCTCACGAGTTTGAACCATATGTTTATAATTGAAGTAAATAAAGTTTATAATTTGGAGAACATTGTTGATTGATTTTTGTAGCCGTTTGATAGGAAAATTGTAAAATGTTTAAAATTTGGAGTACATGGTTAATGTATTAAGTACTGTAGCTAGTTTATATACATTGATCTTACCGTAGTTTTGTGAACATGTAAAATGTTTCTCGTGTTGATGTCAATTAGTTTAGCTGATAAAGTTTCGACCTTTTGGTGGATTTATGTGGCTTTTGTATGATTTAATTGACTTTGGAGGAAGTAAAGCATAGGAAATCAAATGATGAGTATATATTTTTGGATGAGAATTGTGTGTTCTTTTCTACTTGTGTCGATCTTGAACTTTGTTACAGTGTGGCTTGTTTTGAAAGCTATAAAGTTCTGACAAATCTATGGTTGGATGTATGTTTCACTGATTTCACTGTGATCTTTTGAGGTCTAGCTAGGCTGCTTCAATTTGAAGTCCTTAAGAGGAAGTAAAATTATGCATATGTTTCTCGGATCAGATGTCAATAATTTAGCCGATAAAGTTTTGCCTTTTTGGTAGATTCAACTGACTTATGTATGATTCAATGGACTATGGAGGAAGAACAGCAGAGTAAAAATGATGGAATGACTGTTTGTTTCTTGTTCTAATTATGTCAATCTCGGACATTGTTGCATTTTGGCCTGATTCGAAAGCTATAAAGTTCCCGACTTTAACAAGTATGGATAGTGAATATGATCTGTAATTTGCATTTCAAGTAATATGGTTGGATTTTTGTTTCACTGATCTTAGGGTGATCTTTTGATGTTTAGGCTGCTTCAACTCGAAGTCCTCAAGAGAGGAATACAAGGTTGGAAAACCTGTGCTGGAGAATATGGAATCTGGCTCGCAAGAAGAAACAGGTATTGCAACTTCGTAGTAGCTAATTGGTCATCAGAACCAACTTTGTTTGCTTTCTGCAGAAATTCTTTTGTGACTATAGGTGGTGGTTCACCATTTCTGTCTATCATTTATGGTCTATATGCTGTAATGTGTTTACAAATGTGATTTTTATGCAGATTGAAGGCGAGGAGGTTCAGCGTTTGACTAAACGTCGTATGGAACGTGAAAAAGGCCGCAGAGAAGCAACAGCTGATATGTCAGAAGATTTGTCAGAAGGAGAAAAGGGAGACACAGTTGGTGATATGTCATTCCAAAATGATAGTACTAGAGGAAAAATGCGCAGGATAAGTTCTGTAGATATGATGGAGAACTGGGCTAGTAACTTCAAAGAAAATAAACTGTACATTATTCTGATAAGGCAAGAGACTAGATTTTTTTCTGATATGCTGTGTGACATTAAGATTTCTTGTTGGCAGCAATTGTTATCCTTGACCGAAGTGATTGTGATGCTTTTAGTACTCTTTTTAACGATCACTTTTAATGCAGTCTTCACGGCTTGATACGTGGGGAGAACATGGAGCTTGGTCGAGATTCTGATACAGGTGGTCAGGTAGCTTTTTTGTTCTTTTGAATGCATCCTTTGTTTGATTTTATGTTTCATACTGTTTGTTTTCACAAATCACATATTTGCTTGACATGGTGTATCGACATAAATGTTTACCCAGGTGAAGTACGTAGTAGAACTTGCCAGGGCACTTGGGTCAATGCCTGGAGTTTACCGTGTAGATCTACTGACAAGACAAGTCTCAGGACCTGGAGTAGATTGGAGTTATGGTGAGCCTTGTGAGATGCTGAGAAGTGCTGAAGAAGCCCCTGAAGAGCTTGGTGAGAGCAGTGGTGCTTACATTATCCGCATACCTTTTGGGCCTAAGGACAAGTATGTTGCCAAAGAATTACTTTGGCCTTACATTCCAGAATTTGTTGATGGTGCACTTAGTCACATAAGGCAAATGTCCAAGGTTCTTGGTGAGCAGATTGGGGCTGGGCAGCCTGTGTGGCCAACTTCGATCCATGGACACTATGCAGACGCTGGGGATTCTGCTGCTCTTTTATCTGGTGCTCTAAATGTGCCTATGGTTTTCACCGGTCATTCGCTTGGCCGTGATAAGCTTGAGCAGCTTTTGAAACAAGGGAGACATTCCAGAGATGAAATTAACGCAACTTACAAAATTATGCGGCGCATTGAGGCTGAGGAACTTTGCCTTGATGCCTCCGAAATAGTCATTACAAGCACTAGACAAGAAATAGAGGAGCAATGGCAGTTATATGATGGATTTGATCTAGTTCTAGAACGCAAGCTTAGAGCGAGGATGAGGCGTGGTGTGAACTGTCATGGAAGATTCATGCCCCGGATGGCTGTGAGTCTTTAAGTCCTTTTTTCTTACATATGCGCATTGATTTCATGCCCCCGGATGCCGCAGTCCTCTTCAATTTTATCATACAGTTCATGGGAGTGTCTTATTGCTTGTTTTGTTATGGTTACAATATATGCTTTTGTGCAGAGAATTCCTCCTGGTATGGAATTTCATCATATTGCTCCACATGATGCCGACATGGATGCGGACCTTGATGGACATAAAGATGATAATGCAAATCCAGACCCTCTAATTTGGTCTGAGGTCAGAGAGACACTGTTGCTTCAACTTTTATTCATTTAATGTGCTAAATGATTATTTTTTATCCTACATCTCTGTTTCTCCCCTGTTTGCGTTTCATAATTCATAGTAATGGTTCCTTATGAATTGTGACGGTTCTTGGTAGCCATCCAAGTGATCAAAGCGCGCTACCTGTTTTTTTTTTTTTTTTGAGGAGGTGGTGGCAACGCTTTTAAGTGATGATTCCCGGCTGTCTGCCTCCCTCTCACATAATTCTGCATAATCTACTCCACTAGTAGGTAGTATGAGCTATAATTATTCGGATGGAAAGTGGAGTCTTCTGAATTCACCCTTTGGCCTGGCAGATTATGCGTTTCTTTTCGAATCGGCGCAAACCAATGATACTTGCTCTTGCAAGGCCAGACCCAAAAAAGAACCTGACTACACTAGTCAAAGCATTTGGAGAGTGCCGTCCTCTCAGGGAACTTGCGAACCTGGTATGATACAGTATCAGTCTTTTACTCTTATCTTCACAGTTCCTATAATGCTGTTGCTAATACGAGATTGTTGTATAATTTTTGTATTCTTGTGCTCTCTCAGACTCTGATAATGGGCAATCGTGATGATATTGATGAAATGTCTGGTACAAGTTCATCAGTTTTGATCTCAATACTGAAATTAATTGACAAGTACGATCTTTATGGTCAAGTGGCTTATCCGAAGCACCACAGACAGTCTGAAGTTCCTGAAATTTATCGCCTTGCTGCCAAGACAAAGGTATTTTCGTAAGCATTTATTATGATTTACTTCTTAACCAGGATGTTGCTGTAGTTGGACGAGCAGATTCCATCATCTTTGTACCAAACATATATTTATCTGTGTGTTGTGTAGTTTTAACAAAAACATTTTCTCTGCATCCAGTTTTTTTATCAAAACATTTTCTCTGCATCCAGTTTTTTTTTTTTTTTTTTTTTTTTTTTTTTTTTTTTTTTTTTTAGGTCTCAAGTTGTTTTTTCTTGTATACTTTAAATTATAATCAGTTTCGGGAGTATCCACATTGTGTTTACTCTACTGAGATGTGTTACAAAGCCCTTGTGTCTGGAAGTCATGTCTATTTGAGTTAATATGTTCTTACTCCAGGAGATTTTCATGTTTTTTGTAGGGTGTATTCATCAACCCAGCTTTCATTGAACCATTTGGATTAACCTTAATTGAGGTACTGCTCTAATTATCTGTGGAGGTTTATAAAGGTATAATCTTCCTAGGGAGTTTGAAAAGCTATTTTCTCCTGCAGGCTGCAGCATATGGTCTGCCTATTGTAGCCACAAAGAATGGAGGTCCTGTTGATATTATTGGGGTTAGTTCATCTGCGATATTTATGAATTTCTGATAGATATATATTTTGAAAGAAGTAGACTTCTAACTTAGTGCTGGTTGCAGGTCCTGGACAATGGTCTCCTCATTGACCCTCATGATCAGCAATCAATTGCTGACGCACTTCTAAAGCTTGTTGCAGACAAACAGCTATGGGCAAAGTGTAGACAGAATGGGTTGAAGAATATCCATCTTTTTTCATGGCCTGAACACTGTAAGGCATACTTATCCCGCATAGCCGGCTGCAAACCTAGGCAACCAAAGTGGCAAAAAATTGATGAAGGCTCTGAAAATTCAGAGACAGATTCACCTGGCGATTCCTTAAGAGATATTCAAGATATATCGCTGAACTTAAAGTTCTCTCTGGATACAGAGAAGACTGAAGGAGGTAACAATTTCTATTCATTGGATGCCGATGAAGCCACAGCTAATACAAAGAGAAGAATAGAGAATGCTGTTTCAAAGTTGTCGAAATCCATGGATAAAGGACATGTTGATATTGGTAATCTTAAGTTTCCTGCGTTTAGGAGGAGGAAGCATATTTTTGTCATTGCTCTGGACTGTGGTACCACTTCAGATCTTCTGCAATGCATTAAGACAGTATTTTCTGCTGCTGGAGATCAGAGAACTACAGGATCTATTGGGTTTATACTTTCAACAGCTATGACGTTATCAGAAGTCAATTCACTTCTGCCTTCTGGAGGCCTGAAGCCTGGAGATTTTGACGCTTTTATTTGTAATAGTGGCAGCGATCTCTATTATCCGTCTAACACCGAGGACAGCTCAGCAGAATCGCCCTTCGTACTAGACCAAGATTACTATTCACATATTGACTATCGTTGGGGAGGTGATGGTTTGAGGAAGACTTTGCTGAGATGGGCTGCTTCTGTCAATGAGAAAAAGGGAGAGAGTGCTGGACCGATTGTTAGCGCGGATGAAGCTACCTCTACTGCTCATTGCTTTTCATTCAAAGTGAATGACTTCGCCTCGGTAATGTTTTTTTCTACCTACCCTATCTTTGTCTCTTGCTCCCTGGGCATCATTTGGCCTTTTTAATAAGCACTCGTACACGATGATTACTCTTTAACACGATGTATATGTCATATGTGATATACTCCATAGTCCATGTCGTTCAAGACATTTTTCTTTCTTTTCGGGGTTCCCTTTTTATTTTTATTTTTTTCTTCTGGTATATGAGGTTCATAATTCAAGCGTGCTTCAGATTGCTCGTCTTATGTCTTTTGTAATTTGTATTGTTCTTTGGTTCCCGAACTCCCAACTAAACAGCCTGGTAAAAATGGGCTGAGTAATTGTTGGAGGGTCTTTGGAGATTTATTCATTGTCTGATATCATTGCAACTTTCCTCCTGCAGGCACCTCCTGTCAAGGAGCTGAGGAAGTTGATGAGAATTCAGGCTCTTCGCTGTCATGCCGTATATTGCAAGAACGGCTCCAGGTTGAATATCATCCCTGTGTTGGCTTCTAGATCTCAGGCACTCAGGTACATTAGCATTTTTTTCTCTGTCCTCACCTATTTCTCATTCAGATCCTTTTTTAACTGATCTCACATCTGGTTATCCAGACCAGGGCTGAACCTAACTCAGCCCCCCTGCCCCCCCTCCCTTTTGAGTGTGAAAGGAGGCCTGGTGGCTGGAGCAACGGCTCCGGCTAGTGTGAGGCTTCCCTTTTTGTTTCCGAACAAAGGTTTACACTTTACAGAATACCAGTGAACTATAAAAAAAAAAAAAAAAAATGGTCCCTAGAATTAGCGGAAGTCATAACGAATTGAAATACAAGTTTGATTTACTTTTATGAGTTTATGCACTAATTCTTAAATTTTCAAGAGTTACTCTTATGAAACTGATATCTGAAATTTCAATGATACTCCTACTTCATATCAGTGGTGATAAAAAATACTATCTACTTTTCTCATGGTCTTACCTGAGCACCTTTTTTTTTTTTTTTTTTTTTTTTTTTTTTTTTTTTTTTGAGACGAGAATGGTCTTGTCTTATAATTTTCCATATGATGTTTGTATCACCACCAGGTATCTATTTGTTCGATGGGGCACAGAACTATCAAACCTTGTAGTGTTTGTGGGTGAATCTGGAGATACAGACTACGAAGGGTTGCTGGGTGGACTCCATAAGACAGTCGTGGTGAAAGGTGTTTGCAGTGAAGCTCGTAAACTTCATGTGACGAGAAACTATCCATTGGATCATGTTGTTCCAGTTGACAGCCCTAACGTGTTCCAGGCTGAAGGATGCAACCTTAACAACATAAGAGAAGCGTTGATCAAGCTTGGTGTTTCGAAATCATAGAATTTTTTTTCGAGGTATTTGGAACATCAGAACTGTCACTGATGTCCAGACACTACATTCATTTATAAAGCTGCTTCAGTTTGCTGATATACATACTTACTCAGCTCATCACATTTCCATAGGAAGCTCGAGCCCGAATTTTTGGGGCTTGATTTTTTCAGCTTGTACATTTTGTTTTCAGTGCTTATTTTGTCGTTTCGTTCGAAATTGCTGTCGACTAAATGGCGGGCAAGAGTTGGCCTAAATATAATACTCTGTATATCATCTATTGGGTCGAAAACGGAGTTGGGTAACCCTTTACGAGTGAATTGTAGCAAGTACAAACACACTTATAAATACCTCTCACCTTTTTTGCTTTTCCAATGTAGAATAATTTTTTAACACATATGAGAAATTCCCGCAAACATCGTTTCTATAGGTGATTTTATACAAGTAATAGAAGAAAGGATTAATAGTTGCTACAAAATCATTGCCATCCAACTTTGTTTTGCCTGCGCGGTATTTTCTTTTATACTCTTTAACTCTCTAGAATTGCCTGTGAAAGTGACATGACAACTATTTCTTCTGGAATTTGCTCTATATGCAAGCAACCAGGTTCGTGCATAAGGTGTCGTATCAAGACTTCCCCGGTGTGCCCACTAGAAGGTAATGTTGCATGTTACTCCCTCCGTCCCAGCTCAAACGCCCCGGGTGTTTTTTGTAGTGAAATAAGAGAAATTGATATAATAAGTTGAGTGGGGGTAATAATAGGAAAAAGGAGGAGAGAAAATGTGAGATTAATGAGAGAAAGAGAGATAATATGTGAGAGAGGATGTACCTCGTCATCCATTAATCTTGAATGACCCAGAAAATCTATGTATAAGAGTTAGAGAATACCTACCTCCATCACCGGGGATTTTCAACGGATGTGTACCGCTTGATTTTGGATTATACTTCAATGGCGTTCTATTTATTGGTAATTCTTCTTCAATGTTAATTCTTGCAATCAAAACCGGTAAATGTGAATCCAAGGGTATTTATTTTACTGATGATTACGAGGATGGTTGGCAAAAACCAGCATACTTGGGAGGTGAAGACGACATGGGGATACTCAATTTGGAAAACCAAGAGCAAAATGACATAAACAACGATTGTCATACATATTCAAAATTACAAACTCCTATGTGGTTTATGCCTCAATTTTAAGTCACTTATAGGTGGTGGCTCGTAAAGTCATTTAAGGCACACCCTTAGTTGCGACGGCCCTATGCTCTATTCGTCTTTCCATCAGTTGATGTTTGGCTCGCCTGGTCTCTTCTCTAATGTATGTTAGGAAAGCGCGAAGTGCTTGTATTTTTAGGGGCGAGCAATTCAACATATTACGGGGTTTTTTCAATAGCTATCGCGCTCTTACCTCCCTCTTCATTCAGGGGGATAATCAGTCAGTCATTGGTATCACCTTGGTCGATCGATTTGCTTATGCGTGAAGCTGTCTCCCACCTACAACTTTCAGAAGTTCGACATCCAACATGTATTTCGTGAGGCTAATCAAGCGGTGGGCTGGGTTTGGATTGCTAATTGGGGTCACATTGTCTTTAGTAAGTAGGATGCCCCATCCCTGATCCCCACCCCCCTTCTATATATTTTGTCTGCACCGCTTTGGTGTCCTTGTTCTTACCTTAAAAAAAAAAAAATAAAAAAAAAATAAAATTCCGCTTAGCTAAGTGTTTATGTTCGATCGTGACTGTGTCAAAATAGTGTCAAATGAGAAGTTTATCAATTAGTACAAATTTGACATGTTAGAGTGACTTGATTATTGACTTTAGTTTGTTGGTTTCGTGAACATACAGATTGGTAGACCACTGTTCGAAGGGTGTGTTATCCCTAGCGGAAATCAATTTGAATGAATAGATCCCTGCTTGTTTGACCCAAAAAAAATGACATTGTTTATGTCATTCAAAACTATCAATACAGTTCATAATTCTTCCAAAATTGCTATTCTACAATTTAGTTGATCAAACTACATTTATAAGGCTTTCTCTACCTTCAAAAACTAAAATTGTCGATCAATGGGCATACTTACTTTAAATAATTTTAAAATATCAGTAGTTTCTTTGTTATGCTCTGTTTGATAGGACTTAATAGAAGTAGTCCTCAAATTAGTTCAGAATCATTCAAATCAGATCAGTTTAGATCAGAGTCATTCAAATCAAATCAGATCAGATCAGAGTCATTCAAACCAGATCATATCAGATCAGAATTGCGCAAATAACGATCAATGAATTTGGTCCATTGTTGATACTAATTTGTTGAAATTCAATCAAATTTGCAACTAATTCAGATCAGATCAGTTCAGAGTCATTCAAATTAGATCAGATCAGATTAGAAGCAATCAAATCCGATCATATCAGAAAGATGCAGTCCTATCAAACAGAGCCTTAGGCCCGGTGCGAAACTGCATTTGATTTGATTTGATTTGAATAAACTACTTGATTTGATTTGATTTAATCCGAACTGAATTAATTGATAAATTAACTGCAATTAGACAAATTAATAACTAGAAATAGCCTAGATTTATTGGAACGATTTTTTTAAATAATGCTCTAAATTAAAATAATTCAAGTTTTGGGTGCGGAACGAAAATATTTACGTAGAATGGGTCCACGTAGGATCGGATAACCCCGAACCAAATTTGTACCAAAACCGCTATGGCGCGTGACGGTTATGACCATAACCGCTCAATTTTCAGACGGTTTTGGTGGGTTCTTTTTCCGTCAAAATTGCAAGATTGACCAAAACCGCCCTAAAAAAAGACGGTTTTGGTCCATAACCGCCCCAATTTGCAGCGGTTTTGGTCCATAACCGCCCCAATTCTCAGCGGTTATGGGTAAAACCGTCACGCGCCGTGACGGTTTTGGTTTGTTTCGCCAAAAAAAAAAACCGAAGCTAGTTTGGAGAATGCCAATCCTACGTGGACCCATACTACATAAATACTTTCATTCCACACCCAAAACTCGAATTATTTTAATTTAGAGCATTATTTAAAAAAAACGTTCGATTTATTGATTGTTATTTGGATAATTCTGATTTGATTTGAATAAAACTGATCTGATCTGAATTGATTTGATTTGATTTGATTTAAATAAATATGATTTTATTTAAAAACACTGTTAAATAAGTTGAATCGCACTGGGCCTCTGTAAACTCATTAGACCCATACTTCTATTAATTCAATTGGACAATTCGATTTGTGTTGGTATGATTAATAACAGCACAGACTTTTCGGGCGCGCTACATACCGTTGTTCAACAATGCCGTAATTTAATTAGGAACCACGAATGGCAAGTTTGAGTCGAGCATGTGTATCGTGAAGCTAATAATGCTGCGGATTGGCTAGCAAATCAAGGAGTTATTTAGAACCGGAAGCTAATCATTTTTTTATACCCTCCAGCAGAGCTCCGTCATATCTTTCGTGACTCGTGAGGACGCCCTCGAAGTCGCTGGACCTTGCTTAGTTAGGGATTAGTAGTTTAATTCCTTCGGGCTTCGACCCTCTTCTGTACCAAAAAAAAAAAACCTATATTGCCGCTGCTAAGAACGAGAAGATATAGCAGTGTTACCGATAAAGAAAAAAGAACCAAATAAAAAGAAAACAAAAAAATCTATTTGAGTCAAAATCTCAACTACATAGTAGCTCGTATTTATAAATAAATAAACAATCGAGATAACAACTTTGCCTACATTATCTGCAGTGAAACCTTGTGTATAATTATTTCCAAATCCCACCTAAAATTAATCCGTGTAAATAATACTAATTTGTACTAATTAGGTTTTAGGCATTGTTATGGCTAACAAGGGGCGCCTATGTACTCTGATCGTTGTACTTATGATTATGATCTCCTCCTCCTTCACGTTGAAGCTCTCTGATGGCGCCGTGGTATGTTTTCGCACTTCTCCGTGATCGTATTTTTGCTATCTTTGCATCATTAACGAATCCCAAAGAAGTGATTATTTTCGCTTAATGTGAGAAGTTTAAACCAAACGTTAACTTCCGAGAATACATATATAAGAAGTACTCGTCAAAGAATGAGACACGTCCAGATTTCGTTTTCGTATTTTCTTTTTGGTGATTTTACATGCATCATAATTATATATTTTGCATATCAAAGGTTGAAAATATTAAAAGGGAGAGGATTGAGGAAGGATTAGCTAGGGCAAGGGCATCCATAAGAGAAGCGGCTCGAACTCGAAACTATACATCCTACAAAGAAGGGAGCTTCCTCCCTAAAGGGATTGTTTATAAGAATCCTTACGCTTTTTACCAGTTAAGATCTTCTTCTTCCCTTGTTTTATTTTTCAATTATGAAGTCGTGTAGTGTACGATTATGTTTATTGTAGCAATTTTTGATATGTTTGGTGCTTTACATTACGATCATGGACCAGAATGAGCATGATGTTGAATTATTTACCAAGATAGATGCATGTGAATGTATAAAATGTGATATATGGGTTTACTATGGTGGGATGGTATGTGTTTGTTAAAATCATATCAATTCTATGAAGTAAAAAAAAGTTTGGTAAAAAAAGAGGGAGAAGAAAGAGGAAGAGAGTTGAAGTAGGAGCAAAATCCTACTTGCGATGAAAGTCATATATTTACAATTTTACACTGATTGACTCTTTCAAGTCATCTATGGGAATTTGTTAATTATTATTCAAGAAGTTTGGATAATTTACAAGTAGTTTGAGGAAATATGGCGAACTCGATATGCGCTCTCGTCAATTAAACAACCAATTTACTATTTGCCAAAATTTAATTTGATCTAAGTGGTTTTTATTATTCACTATTCTTGTCAAACTGACTCTTACCATGTGCCCTATGAGCAAAATTCGTTATTATTATTACTTAATCAATAAGTCGTTTTAGACTATGTGTTTCTTGGCGTTATTCCTAAAAGCTCGAACAATGTTACAGGAGCCACATAGAGATGGAAAAGAGATTTAAAATATGGACATACAAAGAAGGTGAGCCACCATTGTTTCACCATGGACCCATGAACGATATCTATTCAATAGAAGGGCAGATGATAGATGAACTCAATGCAGCCGGTAACTCCAATTTCATGACCCACGACCCTGATGAAGCGTTAGCGTTTTTCGTACCGGTTAGTATCGTGTCCATCATTCGATACGTGTACCGGCCGTATACCAACTATTCCCGTGACCGGTTACAGAACATTGTGGCAGATTATGTTCGGGTCATTTCGGAGAGGTACCACTATTGGAACACAAGCAATGGTGCCGACCATTTCCTCATTTCTTGTCATGATTGGGTAAGTAAAAACTTACTCTAGTTCTTATATACTCGTATGTCACAACACCTTATGAACTGCTTCACTGGAGCTGGTGTCATACACTCATATACGTGTATCACATTAGCTTAAGTGTGAAGCAGTTCATATGTGCTATGAAATTGGATCATGAGTAACGTAAAATATGTTTCATCATACGAAAATTGTCACAGGCCAGGTTATATTTTATTTTTTATTTTTTATTTTTTTTAAAAATGGTTCCAAAATAAAGCACCATATCACTCTGTAATCTGTATGTCTACCAAATCCGTCCTATGACATTGTTGGTTGTGCTAGTTTCGTAGAGTGGGAGGATGGTCCATGTCGTCGGTCCATACTTATAAACCTAGCTAGGGAAATTAATTCAAAATACATACTAGTAGATGTGATCATGGTATATATAGCTGAAAAGTTTAACATGGTACAAGCTCATAACATTATTGTCACCCAGCCATTTCATTGACCTTTAATCGTGCATAAATGTCTATTGTTATCTACGTATAATATTAATTTCCTAACTGCAATATTTAAACCACATTTTCTTTAACTTATGTTTGGCACTTTGTTTTGTGGACTAATTTCCTGTGAATGATCTAAATTCGTTCTTCTAATCGTGTGTGCATAAAAAGTGAATGTTTGTGGCGATCCACCTATAATAATAATCACAAAGTTTAAAACACGTTTTCTTATGTTGTAGGCGCCAGATGTGTCAGCTGCCCATCCACAGTTGTTCAAGAATTTCATTAGAGTACTATGCAATGCCAACGTGACTGAAGGTTTCCGTCCCTCACGTGACGTATCCCTTCCTGAAATCTTCATTCCATATGGAAAACTAGGCTCCCCTATAATCAACCAAAGCCCTCACAACCGTCGGATCCTTGCCTTTTTCGCGGGTGGAGCCCACGGCGATGTCCGAACCATGCTATTCGAGCATTGGAAGGACAAGGATGAGTCCATCCAAGTGCATGGGTACTTGCCCAAGGGCCAAAATTACCATGTTTTGATGGGCCAAAGTAAGTATTGCCTTTGCCCTAGTGGGTGGGAAGTGGCTAGCCCAAGGGTAGTTGAGTCAATATACACGGGTTGCGTGCCGGTAATTGTCTCCGACAACTATACATTGCCGTTTAGTGATGTGTTAGACTGGACCAAGTTCTCGGTGCATATTCCGGTGGCGAAGATCCCGGAGATTAAAACGATTTTGGAGAAGATTTCTAATCGAAGGTACTTGATGATGCAAAAGAGGGTGATCCAAATTAGGGCACATTTTATGATTAATAAGCCTGCTAAACCCTTTGATGTGGTTCATATGATTCTTCATTCAATTTGGCTCCGAAGACTTAATGTTAAGCTAGGCTATGGTCTTGTATCGTAGAATTAGTTTAATTTGTACGTCCAAAAAAACAAATGTTGTATCATTATATACACAATTAATTAATTAATAGTACGTAGTAGTGATCAGTGATGTATGTTTGTGTTGGGGGAGGAGAGACCAAACGGGGGAGTCAAATCCTAGCCTATAGGCCCAAGCTAGATTTCATCCTAAAACCAATCGGCAATAGGAGGAGTAACCCTCTTGTTTATATGGCTAGCAACATCCCACTTATTCTTCAATGTGGGACAAGCTCACACATGTTCCATCAGTTGTAGGTGGCACCCAATCTGACAAAGGCCCACCAGACAGTGTGGTGTTTGCACCCAAGCCCAGGCTGAACCTTGGGCTCTTATACCACTTGTTGGGGGAGGAAAGACCAAACGGGGGAGTCAAACCCTAGCTTATACACCCAAGCGAGGTTCCATCCGAAAACCAATTGGCAACATGAGGAGTAACCCTCTTGTTTATATGGCTAGCAACATCCCACTTATTTTTCAATGTGGGACAAGTTCACACATGTTCCAACAGTTTGGTATCAATTTATCATCGTTAGATCGATAAGATATACTAAAATTATGCATTGTTCTGATGTCGTTTTAAAATCGTATACTTTAATTTAGGCAATCTATAGTTTGCGCCATTAGCATGTGGGTTGATAGGCACCAATAAATAGAAATAATAAACGAAGTTACAAAGTTATTACAAACCAACGAGCTAAAATATAAGGAGCTAGTTCCAGCACACAACTACAATAAGCAAGCAACTAAAAAGAAGCTGCTACTAATAATAGGAGCTTACATATCATTCCACCCTAAGCTATATATGTAGTGATCGAGGAGTCGAGGATTAAGAAAGGATTTTTCGAAATAACGCAGATATTACTATGAGTTTATGTTAAGATGTGAAAGTGTAACCCATCTACTAATTGCAACAAAAGTGAACATGTTAAGATGTGTATAGGTTGCTAATTGCTTGCCGATTGCTATGGATCTTTGGGGTACCAGTGTACCACACGAGTTAACAATTTATGAGACGATGTTTTAATAATGATAGTCGTAATTTTACACGACTTATGTAGTATATAGTTGCACTCGGAAGTAGTAAAATATCGTCATTATTCATTCGTTTGTTTTGAACTTCAGATTTTGCTCCTGAAATCATTCAAGAAATTCCCAATGCACATAGGGACATAGCTAACTTAGTTGTTACGGAGTATATTCTTCAAGTCCAATAGTAATTTCACACGCTATTAAGAAAACTACAAAATTCATTCTATTCCGCCCATTTATATCGTAAGTTTCTATTAAGGAGGGATGCTATGGTCACTCTCTTTGGGAGAGTGACAAGGAACACTCAAGCTTTCATTGGTTGTAATTCACAAGTGGTGTAATTAATGCTACAAGTAATTGATTTTTTTTATTGAATAACCAATAAAAGTTTGAATGTTCCTTGTCACTCTCCCAAAGAGAGTGACCATAGCATCTAAGACTCACTTGCTTGCATCTCATATGAGAATCTACATATGGTAAGACCGCCTTTCTATGGTAATCAGAATTCAATAAGGAAACTTATTAATATGTGCTTCGTGGGCTGCTGGGCGCACGTTAGAATATCCATAGATTTTTTTTGAAATTCAATTTTATAGTAATGTGCATGAAAATACTTTTCTCTAATAAAAATAAGGGAAAATTTCCAATGTATTCCTGAAATTTTCCGAGATTTTCAGGTATACCCCTCAGGTTTCAGAGTTTTCCAAAATACCCCTGAGGTTTGCAAAATGACGTTTTTTGTTGTTTTTCACTAACGGTCTCTAACATCGTTAATCCCTTCAATGTATTTGACTATTTCCAAAAGAATTGACCCTAAATTACACATCAATTAAAAAAATAATAAAGAAAATAAAAACACAACCCATATTCTCTCTCCTCCCAGTGTCCCACCCACGACCCGCCCTTGCTCCGCCCCTCCCCCACCCTTGCCCATCTCCACCACCACCACCACCACAGGCACCACCATCACCGCCCTACAAATCGATCAACAAAACTAACTTAGATCAAGTCAATCAACCACAGGGTATTCATAAATCATGATGTATCCACCATTATTGGTGACAACTACAAGTGTGATATCTCGTAAACTTGTAAACATCCACTTAACTCCACAGCTAAGCCTAAAAATCAAAGCATTCAAGTCCCCAGCAGCAACACAATTTGATAATTACGAGGAAAACTAGCTTTAATAATAAGCGGCCCTAGGTAGTTTATTAAAATTTTAAGCTATTTTCAAACAGAATCAACCCCGACGATACAACATATATGCTCTGAGTTGTATTATGCGGAATTATATTTCATGCATCCTCGCTGAACATGAGAAAAGAAAACACTAGTGAAAGATCTAAAAGGATTATTATGGGTGTCTGGCCGCTCAATATAAAAGGTCGTCCTTGAGAGTTGAGAAGTCTTTGCTACAAACAAGCGATGACTAGTCCCCAGCAGCAACACATATTGGCCGATGACGACTCTGGCAACTTTCACCTAAGGAAAATTGATGAGCATATTTAGTCAAAGAATTTAAAAAATTGGTCAAATAAGCTAATTAAAAGGACTCGGCAAGTCCTTCCATGAAATATTGTTTCACGTACTAATCCTCCTCTGCTAAAGCATAACCTTAGGTTTAGAAGACTACCTCATTCACAAGGTGGTGGGGTTCCATCCTAAAACCAATTGGCAATAGGAGGAGTAATCTACCACCTTATAAACTAGTCTCCAATCTTCTATTTCTCCAATGTGGCCATGTGGGATATATTCTAAACAGCTCACATGTGCGTCGTTGTCTTTCCAACAAAAGTAAGAATCACATCACTCTCACGGAGCTGATAATCGCATATTGTTCGTCTTTGGTTCGACTTCGGGATAGATGGGGTCCAAATCTCTGTCCTGCGCAATGAACAAACTGTCAAGGGGGCCCGGTTTTACCCAGGCGACGCCCCTCCGACGGTCAAGTCAGTATTGGGTGCGATCGGGAAATGTGGTATCGAGAATCACTTATCTTAAGGATAGCAATAAAATGGCTTTCTCAGAGCTCAGAGTCTGAATCCTCCCAAATGAGGGAAAAGGAAGGGTTTTTATAGTGGAGGAGGTACCCTCAAGGAATACTCCTAGGGGTCCCCCCTTCACCTTGACCCTCCATTCCCTTGACATCCAACGGATGAGATTTGCTGGATATTAAGGACATCATTGGGCTTTATCAAGGGCATTGGGTCTCCCTTCCCAAGGGCTGTGGCCTCATCAATAAAATGAACCCCAACAGAGCCCCTCGGAGTCGGGTTGCGCTCGTTGGTCACTGCGTCTCGGCTTTTTCCTTTCACCGAGGGCGACCTGACTGCGCATCCCCTGGCCGCCCTTTGTCGTGGGTCATGTAATGCGCCTTGACAAAGTTCTATGATGTCGCTCCCTTGTCTTGTTTGCTTCCTAGGCCGTGGAGCTCGTATTTTTCGATTTTAATCGAAAAACTTCGCCCCTTGCGAGCTTCGCGGTCGTACGCGTCATTCTTGTTTTTCCATGTTCCATTTCATTTCCTGCCCCTGGAATTGGGTGCGATTTCGGCTTGGTGATATAAACTTTACCCCTGAAGTGGAGGCGGAAATCGCAACCAAATGTCACCGAATGTCGCCCCTGGAATTGGGTGCGATTTCGGCTTGGTGATATAAACTTCGCCCCTGAAGTGGAGGCGGAAGTCGCAACCAAATGTCACCGAATGTCGCCCCTGGAATTGGGTGCGATTTCGGCTTAGTGATATAAACTTCGCCCCTGAAGTGGAGGCGGAAATCGCAACCAAATGTCACCGAATGTCGCCCCTGAAATTGGGTGCGATTTCGGCTTGGTGATATAAACTTCGCCCCTGAAGTGGAGGCGGAAGTCGCAACCAAATGTCACCGAATGTCGCCCCTGGAATTGGGTGCGATTTCGGCTTGGTGATATAAACTTCGCCCCTGAAGTGGAGGCGGAAATCGCAGCCGAATGTCAGCGAATGTCGCCCCTGGAATTGGGTGCGATTTCGGCTTGGTGAAATAACCTTCGCCCCTGAAGTGGAGGCGGAAACCGCAACCAAATGTCACCGAATGTCGCCCCTGGAATTGGGTGCGATTTCGGCTTGGTGATATAAACTTTGCCCCTGAAGTGGAGGCGGAAATCGCAGCCGAATGTCAGCGAATGTCGCCCCTGGAATTGGGTGCGATGCCCTTTGTCGATGCGAACAATGTATTGCCTTCGGGATTTTTCACTCACTTATTTGGTGAAGAATTCGAAAAGATTTTGGAAAGATTTCGAAAAGATTCCTTCTACCCGTCAGTGTTTGGAAAATCCAAAGGTCACCTCGAAACGGCAAAAAGACAATTGCCTTTAACTGTTCATTATGACAGTTAATGATGTCTTTTACTGGAAATTGTGTAAAACCATTTGATTTTACCGCTTTGCCCCCGGTTTTTCCTCTATAAATATCCTGTACTGCCACCATACAGAGTTATTCTTTCTCTTTTGCTAAAATTTTCGCCCCTCTTCTCTTCAACTTTCACTCCTCTGAATTAGGGTTTCGCGTCCTTGTTTTTCTACCAACTTTTCGATTCCCGGTTGCTACCGACCTTGTTCAAGGTTTCTTTGGAGATCTCGGCGTTTTCGATCAATCTTTTGTCAATCCAAGGTAACTCCTCCTCTCTTTCTCCTGTTTCTGTACTTGTCTTTTGGGGTAACCGTTGGTTTGCCCTGACCCCTTTTTCCTCTTTTCCCGTTTTATCCCTCCCCTCGCGTCTCAAGATGACGATCCGAGGTTTAAAACTGGATTCGCGTCACATGGCCAACGTGTGGGTTGATTGCCCATGGCTTGAAAAGACTTACAGGCCCGGGCAACGCCCCTTGGCCGATCTGGGCTGGGAGGCGAAAGTATGGTTATCGCGACCAGGGACGTGGGATGGAAGGCGAATTCCACTCGGGATTCCCGTTGATCCCCGTCGTTCGTCGTCGTTTATTGACTTGGACTCGGATTCTGACCCATCTGGTTCCGACTCCGAGCCCGAAGCCGACATCTGTCGCTGGCAGTGTCGATATAACGTAACCGTTGCTTTCTTGCCTTCCACGCAGATGACGCGATCTGGCGGCTCCTCTTCTTCCTCTCAACCTCATGCACGCACCGACATCCTCGCATCAGATGCGACCTTCACCGAGGCGGAGGCCGTTCAATATGCCGCGGCCGCGCAGAACACGAGCGTGGATATGTTAGGAAGATATGACACTGCTCCGATTTCTGAAAAATTCATTGCGAAGTACACCCCCGCCAGGTTGAAGAATTTTTGCGCAAACTATGGCATTAGGTCTCCCATTGTCCTAACTGTCCCTGAGTTAGGATCCGTCCTGTCTAACCCTCCACGCGGCTGCTTTGCGGTCCACGAGCTGGCTATTACTAACGGGCTGCGGTTGCCCATACCCAGATACACTGCTAAACTCCTGTCTCACTACCACTTGTGCCCAGTGCAAGTGACCTCAAACTCCTACTTAACCATCAACGGGTTCGTAATGACCTGTTTGGCTGCGCTGATCCCGGTGTTAATTAAATTATTTCAATCCCTGCACCGTGTGTCTGCCAACCAATATGGGTTCTATACCTTTAGTCCCCGCGGCGCGGGCGATCTTCATTGCATCGTGACGCAGCCGAAGAAACCCCGCAAGAACGAGGTTGTCTGGAAGAATAACTTCTTTTGGGTTAGTCTTAATGCAAGTGCAACTGCTGCCAATGTCTTTGACTTCTTGCTGTCCAAGGGGGAAGTCCCCGCTGACACCCGAGAACAACCAGTTTTCCCTCCTTCTATGCGCGCCGTGCGCGACTACTTTGTCCAAGCTAAGACGCCGGGGGAGGGCCATCGTGTTTGGACCCCTACCTTCGACCAGTCCTTGGAGAACGTCTGGTTAATAAGCGCGGGTCTCATGGAGGCCGTAAATGAGGCTGAGCGCCGTAGGATTCTTCCTCTTCATCCGTACTTCTCTCTTTATTGCCTGTATGGTCAAATGATACTAACTTTCTTTTGTTTCCTTTTCTCTACAGTGAAAGCTCTCGATACCGTTGAGGCCCACATCGCGAACCTTCTCCCGCAAGCAGATATGTTTAAGGTTCGCGCCCAACGGGAAAAGGCCGCCAACGCTCCCGAGAATATGCAAGTTGCTCGGGAGGAAACGGCGGAGATGAATGCAGCTGCCGCGACGAAGGAGACAAACAAAGGGGGGACGCGCAAACGGGCTGAGTCCTCCTCTTCGCAGGCGGCCTCTTTGAGGCCGAGGAAAAGATCCGCAGGCACCATTCCCGTGGCTGCGACCCCTCTTCGGGAGGCGCCTCCTCAACAAGAGGTGTCTACCCCGCAGCCCGAGCCTACTCAGCTGCGGGTGTCTGCGCAAGCACCGACGTCTGAAGAGCCGGCCTCATCTTCGGCCGGTAGAAATAAAGGAAAGTGACTTCTCTCGGAGAGGGCCCCTATTACTGCCGAGACTCTATCAGTGGTGAGTGTTTGCTCTTATCTTATCTCCGGCGTGCATGTATTACTGGCTTGGTTTTAATTTTCTTTGTTTACAGATTCTCGAAAATCCCCGCGCAGGCAAATCGCCTCGCTTCTACGTGCGGCGCCAGAGTCTGGGCGATTCGAGCCTGGAAGGGAGTGAGCAGACCATGAACACTGCTCCCCCCACCGACAACGACACCGTTTTTGGCCCCAGTAAGTCTCTTTCCATGCGCGCTAATCGGACTTTCACTTACTCTCACACTGACTTTCCTTCGCGGTCAGGCTTGGGTGGTGTATCTCCTCAGGTTATGCAGGTGACCGACGATATGGGTGTGCCCTTGGCTAGCGAGGAGAGTCTGTGGGCCATCAGAGGGATAAGCGACCCTCTCAACGATGCCCTCCTTCCCTTTCGCCGCTGGGCGCGCCGCCAAGAAAGGCCCGGCAACTGGCTGGAGCGCTTTGCCGCTCACACTTATAGTGTGAGTTTTTTTTTTTTTTTTTTTTCACCTGCTTTCTTACACTTATCTTTTGTAGCTGGCTGGCCTTGTCTCCCATTTGTTCGACACCATGGGTGATCCCTCCGAATACATTCAGACGCAGTCAGATCGGTTCGCCGAATTGTCTGCGGTTGCCGCCCAACGAGAGGAGGAGATAAAAAGGTTGATGACACGTGTGGACGAGCTCAGCGCGGAGAACGCGAAGGTTGCAGACTTCGCTAAAGCTGCCGAGGCTAAGCTCAGCGGCGCCAAAGAAAGGGCTGAGAAGGCCGCCAGGGAAGCCAAAACCGCGGTGAGCTACGCGGCCACCACCACTGCGCAAATTACTCAACTCAAAGAGATCAGCAAATCTTTGTGCGAGTCCAACGCGCTGCTGAAGGGGGACCTGACTGCGGCCCTTGAAAGGGAGAAGAACCTGATGCGCCAGCTTGAAAATGCTAAGGGCTACATCAACTTCTGGGCGCACCGCGCTTGTAACGCCAAGGCAAAGTTCCTGGCCTCCCCAGACTATGAGGTGCTCCTTAATGACAGGATGGGTGATGTCCAGTTCTCAGCGGTGAAGGCGATGAAGGAGTCTGCTATGGCCGCGTTGAGGGAGGTGGGTGCAATCTCGGAGAAGCATCCTAAAACGTTGGCCCCGGTTGATGTGACTGCCTTTACCTCTGCTCTGGAGCGTCTCGGCGACCAGTATCTGGCCACCTTTGAGGATCCCGAAGATCTGACTAAGGATCTAGAATATCTGACCGCGAAGCGAAGCGGGACCCTCTTCTAAGCGCGGCAAGATCTTTGGGAGCTGCCTGAGTCCATCAATGTTGACGAGGCGCCACCTGCCCCAGAGCCCAGGATACAACCCCAATGGAGTCCAATTGTTATCAACCTCGAGGGTGATGGGGATGATGATGATGATGACGACGATGATGCTGAGGAAGAAGAGGGCGCGGCCCAGCTAGCAGGGGATGTAGCCCCTTAAACTTTGTATTTTTATTTCTAACCCTTGTAATTATCGGAATCAATTTCTTTGTTTCGTGTATCACCGCAATCGGCCCTAAAGGGGTGTTTTGGCCTTGGTTGTACAGGTTGCTCTTTTCTTATATGGTCCGGCATTTATCTCCCTTCATCTTTTCTTATACGTTGTTACTGTCCTTGTATACTTGTGATAATACGCGATCAAATGACGTCGCCTTCGAAATGGATTCGGAAATCGCAGTCGAGCATCGCCCCTGGAATTGGGCGCGATTTCGACTCGATCAAAATATCCGCCCCTGGAATGGCGGCGGAAATCGCAGTCGGCCATCGCCCCTGAACTTGGGTGCGATTTCGGCTCGATCAAATAACTTCGCTCCTCGTAATAATTTCCTTATAACGATAATATCTTATACCTACAAAACAATAACAGACACTAACTCATTATCTAGGTGCGCCCCTCGGGGTATTAGCCCAAGGGTGGAATATTATGTCTCAGCTCGTTTTTTGTGGGTTATTACAGCCCGTCCTTTGTTCGAATTGAACTCGGATATCAACGAGGGTCGAGCCCGAGACATCGAATTTAACCAATGAAAGTTTGGCTCGACTATCCGGGCCCGGAGATCTGGGGGTCTACGTCCCACTTAAACATAGCATCGCAGTTCGACACCCTTGAACTAGGGTGTCCCCTGATTACTGAGTGCAAGAGCGTAGGCGAACGAATCCGAGCTGGAGACATGTTCGCCGAGGGCCGTTACTTCGGCCCTGCCTCTGGTTGCGGGCCGGGCGATCTCATGGAACCCTATTCAACACGCACCCGAATCATCGGGAATGAATATAGTGTCTTAACCCGAACCAGGTATATTTTGGAATTGGACTTCTTCCCAGCCGCGCCCGAGTATTAGCGATACCCAGGTGCCAATTGATACTATTGGTGATCCACAACTGGTCATCCGAGGTGGTGAGGTCCCACCCCGCAGTAGGTATTCACCGTCCGAGTCTGGGGACACATCCGACTCGGCTTGGCTTTAGCCACTGGTTTGATCGTGATTCTTGTCACAGCCGGCAAAATTCCGGGCTCGGTATAAACTCATTTACCGAGACTGGTGGAGTTCCAGACTTGGTCAGAATTTTCTCTACAATACTCTAACTATTCTAATTAAAATTGACACATCGGGTGAACGAAAACAACTGGGCCGCAGGCCATTTCATTTATCGAGAATTTAAAATACATGTTTTTGGGGTGCGTCTAGCGCTTCACTATCCTTTTGATGAAAAATAAACAACGAACTGATTATGTTACAACTCAACCCATAACCTAAGCATAATATTTCTTGAGGTGGATAATGTTCCATGGCCTCTAGATGGGTTCGCCGCCAAGCTCTTCCAAGCGAAAGGTCCCCTCCCTTATCTTTCCAACCACAAGGAAAGGACCTTCCCACTTGGGCTTCAGTTTCCCGCTTGGAACCTCTTTTCCGGTAGCTGCGAGATTTCTCAGAACATAATCTCCAATCTCAATGCTTCTTGGGCTTACCCTCTTGTTTTAAGCGCGAGCCATGTCTTGTTTTTGTCTCTCTACTCGCAGCAAAGCATTGCCTCTCAATTCAGGCAGCAAGTCTAACGCGATGCGCAGCTCCGACTCATTCTGCTCGGGTTCGTAGGTGCTGATCCGCAAGGACTTAGCTCCCCACTCCACTGGCAATACCGCGTCTGATCCGTAAACGAGCTGGAATGGGGTTTCTCCTGTAGCGCGCTTAGTAGTGGTACGCATCGCCCACAAGATCCCTGGTAGCTGCTGAATCCATTTTCCTTTGGCTCCTTCGACCATTTTGCGGAGTGCGCCGACAATCAACTTGTTGGAGGATTCAACCTGACCGTTGGCCTGCGGATAGGCAACCGAGGCATAACAAGTTTTCACACCATATTTTGCGCAGTACTCATGGAATCGGTTGCTGTCAAACTGCGAGCCGTTGTCGAGGGTGACGCAGCGGGGCAGCCCAAACTTGGTGAAAATATACTTCCACATGAAATCCATGGTCTCTGTATCTCGGATGCGAGAGACTGGTTGCGCTTCAACCCATTTGATGAAATAATCCACTCCAACAATCAGATATCTCTTTTGGCATTGACTGCGAGGAAAAGGACCCACAATGTCAAGTCCCCACCTCGCAAATGGCAGCGGTTCAATTATGGGTTTAAGTGGAGTTGCAGGTCGATGCGAGGTTGGACCAAACCTCTGACATTGGTCGCACTTTTTCATGATCTCGGCCGAATCGCTCTGCATTGTGGGCCAATAGAACCCAAGCCGTAGGGCTTTACCGGCCATTGCCCTTGCTCCAATGTGGCCGCCGCACTCACCATGGTGGATTTCTTTGAGGATATAATCTCCCTCAATTGGGTCTACACACTTCAAGAACGGATGGGTGTACCCCTTCTTGTACAGCTTACCGTTCAGAAGCGTAAACCATTCAGCACGTTTCTTCACCTTCTCTGCCTCCTTCTCGTCTTCTGGCAACTCACCATCCCTCAGGTATGCAAACAACGGGATCATCCACTCTGGGCTGCGGTCTAGAGCTGCGATGTTCGGAGTCGCGTCAATACTACGCAACGGCAGAACCTTCCACTGTACCACCCTTGGGTTGTCATTTACCGACGAACTAGCCAAGCGTGCTAGTGCGTCGGCCTGCTGGTTCTCTGACCTCGGGATCTGCTCAATCTCGAACACCTCGAAGCTCCTGACCATTTCTTTGACTGCGTCCCGGTATCTAGCCATGTGATCTCTGGCCTCAAACTTATCAGTTATTTGATTGACCACAACAGCCGAATCCGAGAACGCTTTCACATTCTTCGCGCCCGCAGCCGCACACATTTGCATCCCCACAATCAGGGCTTCATACTCTGCTTCGTTGTTAGTAGCTTCGAATCCGAAACGCAAAGCATATTCAGTCTTGTCCCCGCTTGGGAGGATAACTACTATGCCTGCTCCGCTGCCGCCGGAATTCGAAGATCCATCAACGTACAACAGCCACTGTGCATTCGGTACTGCGGATTCCTCACTAAACATGCACTCTGTGACGAAGTCGGCTAGTACTTCTCCCTTGTAGGCTTTCCTGGATTTGTACTCTACTCCAAATCCCTTCAGCTCGCAGCCCCAATGCGGCAATCGACCGTTCCCGTCGAGGCTTCCCAGTATCTTTTGGAGTGGATAATTTGTCATCACAACAATTTTATGACTCTGAAAGTAAGGCCTCCGCCGCCTACTTGCAATCAGCAAACTCAATGCCAACTTTTCTAGCGGTGGATATCGCAACTCGGCCCCGGCGAGGGCGTGGCTCACGTAATACACTGGGCATTGTGAGCCCTCGCGCTCGACCACCAGCGCAGCCCCCACTGCTCGCTCTCCCGCAGATAAGTATATCATTACCTCTTCCCCCTCTTTTGGTACCACAATCTTTGGCACCTTAGTCAGATACTCCTTCAGTTCTAGGAAGGACTTCTCGGCCTCGTCGTTCCACTCAAACGCCTTGCGCTTTCGGAGTGCATCGAAAAAGGGTAAGCAGCGGTCAGCTGACTTGGCAATGAATCGGCTGAGTGTCGTCATGCAGCCAGTCAACCTCTGCACATCTTTGACGCACCGAGGGGAAGGCATATCCAAAATGGCCTTTATCTTCTCCGGGTTTGCGTCAATGTCGCGCTCACTGACCAAGAAACCCAGGCACTTCCCCGAATGCACCCCGAATACACACTTCTTGGGGTTCAGCTTCATATTGTACTTCCTCAAAGTAGCAAAAGTTTCACTCAAATCTTGTGTGTGGTTCGCAGCCAACGCACTTTTAACTATCAGGTCATCCACATAGGCCTCCATGTTACGTCCAATTTTCCCCCTGAACACCTTATTGACTAACCTTTGGAACGTCGCTGTAACACCCCCAATTTCCTGGGATTTTAGAAAATATAACTATTAATTGAAAACACGAATAATTGGGAGTGTTACCGCCACGATCGACTCCTAAAATCAATCGTTAAGGCAAAAGGAAAACATACTAGTGATCTAAATATCCCGAATACAAATTCAAATCTTATTACATAATTGTATAAACCAAAATACTTCTCAAAAGACCTAATAGAGTGCGGAAGCGAAACCAAAAGGAGAATAAGCCGAAAAAGGACTTATAAACTAAATGGTGATCGTCTCTCTTGCCCTTGGAAACCCGGAAGAAATTCAACTACCAACCTGCAAGACTAAAAAGTAGAAAACGTTAACCAAACGGGTTGAGTAAGAAGTGTCTTATCTAGAAAGTGTTGTTGGAAAGTTTTACTCAATTATATAAGACATTGAAACTTTAATCCTTGAAATTGCTCAACGAAACAAAAGATTGTAGATTTGAAATATAATTATTTTTCTCAATCTTTTAAAGTAATAAGAGCATTTTAATCCAAATAGCATGCCTTCAAAACAAACAAAAGAAACAGAAATCAAACATTCCAAAAATAGAATTTCAACACTTCTTTCCTTATTGTTCAAACTGTTTTCCTTCAGTACAGGGCCGTCTCCTCAAACCAGTATTCCCGAATGCATGCATCCCCCTCAGAACCTATTCCCGAGGGGAGGAGATAAAGGTTCAGAGTGAAGGATCAATCCACCCCATCTATATATACATTGTGCACAAATAATCAAATAGACCATTACGGTCACCCTGTACTCCTGTTAACTCCCTCAACAAAGTTAACGCCAATTCTAAAATAAAACTCTTATATAACCATCTCAATCATTTCTCGAATAGTTTGACAAAGATACAAACACAAGCTATAATTTAATTCATCGATAAACCTTTGGCTCTAAAGTTCATTTCTTAGCAAACACTCTTTAAAACACTTTCATTGCCAAACGGTCATAAATCACTTTTCATTAGCACATTGTAGATAGGTACTTTTTAAGGAGATAAGAAATCTTCTTACCTTGATCAGCAAAAATAGTCTCATGGTAGCTCAGCAAGTCCTAAAATTGCTCCTCTACAAACTCGGACTCTACACGAATATATGATATGCATTTAAATCAGTTATGCTCCTAGAGTGTGTTTATGAATATGCTTATGATATGCATTGACATCTACTATGCATCGTAATTAGAAGGGCAAACACATACATCGAGAGAGCGTCATAACTTCGCAATCTAACCAACAAACATTCATATGTTCCAACACCATTTATGAAACTTCTAACCTCTATACTATTCGTTTTAGTATCCATACATTTAATCAATGAATAACTCTTAACATGCTTCAAAACATACCCAAACGACATTCAAACGATACCAATTTCAACCAATTCCAACCAACTTCGACTATACACTAATAGAAACACTTTTACACCATATTCTCATACTAATCTCTTTGTACTCATCATCTACACAACACAACCAGACCTTAATCCTCTAATTTCCACCTCTAATCAACCTTCAAGCACTCCTTAATCATTACTCATATTTGCCCACAACTCACACACACTCAAATTAGCCAAAACCAACAATTTTATAACTCAATCACTACGTTCAAACCATCTTAACTCTCAATTAAATCTGCCTTACTTACCAAATCAAACCCAATGATCTCAACTTATTGACAAATAACCACAATAACAAACACCAACACAACTACAAGCTCCCTACATAAGAACATATAATTTTTTTCTCCAATTTATCATAAATTCCACCAAAACATCACAAACAAAATACCCATCTTATATGAACCCTAGAAATGAATTATGAATCACAATATAACATTTATATAACATTATAAATCATGAAAACATATTGATTTTCAGAAATTCGAATTAAAATGCATAATTAGGTTTAAAAATCGAAACATGAGATTTAAGAATAAGAATTGTACCAAATTGATACCAAGTATCGATGGGAGGAAGGGAAGAAAGAGGGTGTCGAAATGTGTCGGAAAACATCGCCGGAGCAGCCGAAAATGCGGCCGAGATTGGCAGACGCGCGCGCGGGTGAACAGAGGAGGACGGAGGAGATGGGTGCGCGCGAGGAAAGAGAACACCGGCCCATGAAGGAGGCTGACGGTGGTCATCGGTGTGGGTGGTGGCCGGATTGCTGGTCGGCTGGCAATAAGAAGGTGAAGATGAGATTGGAGATGGAGGAGTCCGATGGACTTCTCTGTTTCTTCTTCTTTTCTTTTCTTTTTTCTTTTTTTTTTTTTTTTTGTGTGTGTGTGTGTGTGTGTGATGTGTGTTTAGGCGTGCAACTAGGATTAGAAGTAGGTTTAATCACTAATAGTGGGTAGGAGGGAGTGATGAGTTTAATTAGGGGTATTTTGGTAAGATGTTATAATTAGTAATGTAATTTAGGTTTTGAAATCTAAAATTTGTATAATTTCAAATCATATATAGTATGAAAATACAACTTAAGACTTTTCAATATGAAAGTAATTCCATAAATATAATTAGTTATAACTATAATTAATAAATGAGTAAATTGTTTTCATATCAAATAAACCTTTAAATAAGAATATAAATCATGAATTCCAATTAGAATAAAACCCAGCAAAAATACGGAGTATTACAGTCTTCTCCCCTTAAGAACAAGCTTCGTCCCAGAAGCTATAACCCCAATCAATACAAAGCCCTAACTCCTAAAATCTCTCTCGTATTTCCACCCTACAAAGCTCTCTACTCAATTACTTACAACCTTTTGGTCTACTTACTTTATTACTATTCAGTACTCACCCATACTATGATTGAAGACCGACAGCTTGATGCAGATGCATATATGACAAAAAGGTGCAAAGTAAATAACTTATATCTATTATGCAATGCATGCTCAATGTCTAATGTTATGCAAAACGCGCGAAGTTATATCGCCTTCTTCCCCCTTAAAAAGAAAGTTACGTCCTCGTAACTAAGGTAGTATCTCGGTAAAAGGTAGGGACGTTTTAGTCTCATGAATTCTTTAACTTCTCGGGTCATAAGACTTTTACAAATTGCTCTCTCCTAATTTTCTAACATTCGAGTGTAGGACATGGGTTGATACCTCTTCATATATAAAAGTTTAATCAAGCTCAAATGCCTTAGGCCGAATCTACTATGAGTATCTCTCATAATAATTATAATCTCATTTGGATTAAGGAACCGTGGACTTAAAATTCTCTTCCTCCCAAATTCCATTAACTCTTTCTAATGTCCTCAACATAATCATATCACCAATAATCGTGAAATTTAACGCGACGTCACTCAGTTTATCTCACATAACCTTCAATTGCTCAGTTGTCTCCAATGTGCGGGGTGGTCTCAGAACGACACATCTGTCATAACTTCCCAACATAAAACAAAAAAACTCCTACACTCTTATAATAGAAGTCTTATTAATTTCGCCTAGCCAGAAATTTAACCATGTCCTTCTTCATGTTAGACCTTCAAATGTTTTACAATCAATATACGACTAGCGACTTTCGGGCTGACAAGACAAGGTATATAACCGGTTTATCTAATAGTTTCTTCCTCAACTCAAGATTGTTAAACAACCAACCACCTAAATCGTTGTCTCAACCTCAATATACAAACACATTGAAACTTCCATCTTTCTATTCAGATCTCATCACATTCTTTTTTTTATCCAATAGTTTATCACCTAACTGAAGTTCTCTAATCTTATCAAATATAACATAGGTCTTCCTATCCTAGAGGAATCTTTCACAAAGCATTTATGCTAACCGCTTAGACCCAATAATATCTTAATCTATGTGCCACAATATGGGGTTGGTCAATCTGAACAACCACATTTATTTTATATTACTTATGATCAAAAGCAACCTCAATTAATCGCAACACTCATGTAAGTCTGATCTATTCCCTTTCATGTCTCTCCCTAAATGATTATTGTTACCCCTCAGACAAATATAGAATCTATCAATTGTGTGCCAACACTTCTATCCACATAATCTCCTTGAGCACATCTCAAGATTTGGCTTCAACACATTATTACCTCCTACATTTGTCTTCTTTGTAACCCTAGTCTCCAATCATACTTCCCAAAAAATCAAGCTTTCAAGGTTCTATCAGACATCAAGAAAACCAGGGATCTCTTTCTTTAGAGCTTGAGCATAGACACTATGGCATTCTTATGATTACTCAACAATGATCTCAAGGAACTAACTTGGGTTCGGGGTCCTGGAATATGTAGTTCATGGTCGCCAGCATCTATATCACCGACCTAAAAGTAATGTAATATTAAGAGACATATGCTGCTATATGCACCTGATCACCTTTCTGAATAAAAATAAGACTATTTGCAATATGTGTCTGCTAAGTAAAGGGACAAGCTTGTCCAATGACAACTAAATCCACGCATATGCTTCTATCAGCAATAATACTCATTGATTTATGCTTCAATTGATTTACTTTCTAACTTGCTGAGCTGAGACTTGAACATAACTATCATCACTTTATTATAAAAATGATAAAAACAATTATACTAATTTCAAATATCAAGGAAACTTGTGACAGTAATTTCACTAGAATTAATCACTTAAAAACATACTACCATATTGCAACTTGTAGGCTTTTCATAAATAAATAAATAAAATTTGCCCTTAAATTCTGCAGAAAATTTGGCAGAGTTTCCTTTGTAAATAGGCTATACCAAAATTTAAAAACGTTGAAAACCTGCGAGAAAAGAATCATACAACCCCAACAATACTTCTAGGGCAACCCCTTCACCTTAACGGGTAATACATTTCAACCACCTCAACAAGATAACTTAATGCCAATAATCTCGAACTTATATTATTACATTCATAATCACAACTTTATACAACAACCCCAAAACTAAACAATAGTAATATACAAGATAAAAATCTTTAGCCAAATTCCTGCTCTTTTTCATCTGAAAGACTTTAACAAACAAGTTAGTCAAGCACAAATATAACTCGTCAACATTAACATCTTTGGTTCAAACCATTCCAAGTGAATAAAACCATAGTGAAATTCATCATATTTCTCCGTCACAATCATTTATAATTTTTACCAACATACTTTGACGCAATAAACGACAGTTTCCACCCTTCCTGTCAACCTTATCCAAACCTTCACACGCAAATAAACGGTTCAAAAGTCATCCATAAACAAGATAACAACCATCTTCCCTAACTACTTGACGCAAAATAACAAACCTTGAAGAATCTCAAATAACCCTCTAACTTCGTTACTTCACTATCGTAAATCACACAACTCTCATTCTTATCCGAAATGCATCCTTAAATTCAGACTCATTAAAGCCACAAATCATTCTCATCGTTTTGGGGCGTTTCAAGCCTACAAAATAAGATTAATGTATATTAACTCTTATACCCACAACCATATTTAAATCTCACAACGTATCTGTGCGAAACCATTTAACACTTTTAATAAGCTCTCACAACACCTCAAGCATTTAAAACTTCATCCCTAAGCAATTACAATTATTTAATCACAAGGTTTCCTCATCGATTTGAAAAATACATCCTTAAAACAAATTCTTCTTAAAAAAGAATCTCATATATATACAACTATGACCATTGATCCCCTTTATCAAGTGGACTAGACATCTCATCGAAACCCATTCAAGCAATAAAACCGCCAACACGTCACCAAAAGTTAAACCTCATAACCACTTGCTTTAGTTAGTCTCTTGTATGTCTCATAACAAATCAATCGATCTAATTACCTTCATACCTTTAGTTTCTATCAATTATCAAGAACAATATCATTCCTCAAATGAACCACACCAATGACAATCTTTTCCTTTCTCAAACTTTTAAATATCCTTTTAGCATGGTTCAAACAACACTACAAATCAAGACTAGTAATTAAACTCTTGAAACCTTAAACATACGGTTCTCCTTATGGCCATAATTAATTAGTGGTTTCTCCTATCCATAGTACCATTCTCAACATCAAGACTATAAAAATATAAGTTTCATTCTTCTTCAACCTTTTCATTTATATTGATTTCATTTCCCAAATATACCAAAACAAATCTAAATTCTCCATCAACTACCACTACCTTGCTAATCATTACACTCATTAACAAAGAAAAGCAAACTCACTAATAGTATAAACATCTCCAAAGAAAACACCTCAAATTCTGCTCTAGGGTAAGGCAATTGAGTAAACTTATCCAAACACACAAAACTAGAACATAAACACAACAAGGAAATCAAACCCATAAAGAAACCCATCTCTCTTCCTTACTTCGGCTTGATATATTTTAAAATTCTTACTTTCCTAGACTTGTTCTTAAGATCATTTTTTTTTTCTTCCTAAGGTCGTGAGCCATAAAATGCTCTGATACCATTTGTAACACCCCGGCTCATCGCCTGAGCCGAGAGTAGTCACCTATGGCAGCTTGTCAGGCTGTGGGCTGACCTCACAGACCAACACGGGTCCTCTCGGCGCATTTTGACCTCACTCATGCGCACCCTGGGAAACTTCCCAGGAGGTCACCCATCCTGAAATTACTCCCAGTCAAGCAAGTTTAACTTTGGAGTTCTTATCACATGGGATTCCTAAAAGGAAAGTCGACTTTGTTGGTATGAGTAGCACTATCAATCCTTTTAAGCACCTCATATGAGCCCTTAATCTCTTAGAAAGTTCCTCTGAAATCTGGGGTATTACAGTCGCACCCGCATTTTTTAACCTAAAAGGCATCACACGATACATGTATACTCCTAGCGGAGTGACGAATGCGGTTTTTGGTCTATCCTCCTCCTCGAGGGGCACTTGATGATATCCTGCGTAGGCATCCATGAAACTTAAGAGTCCATGGCCCGAGGCCGAATCAACTAATCTATCCATGCGCGGCAAAGGCTAGCCATCCTTCGGGCACGCTTTGTTTAGATCAGTGAAATCAACGCACATGCGCCACGACCCATTGGGCTTTTTAACAAGCACAACGTTCGATAACCACGTCGGGTATAAGCATTCTTCTATGTATCCAGCTTTAAGGAGCTTACCCACTTCCTCCTTAATCGCTTCGGACCTTTCTGTCCCAAAATGTCTTCTCCTCTGGTGAACTGGTTTGATTTTTGGGTCCGCATTCAGCTTGTGTGTAATGACTGCGGGATCGAGGCCCGGCATTTCCTCTACTGCGAATGCGAACACGTCTCTATACTCTTTGAGCAACGCGACCAGTGGATCTCGCTCTTCCATTGCGAGATTCCGACCAATGCGTACTGCTCTCCCCTCATTATCCTCTTGTAAAGCCACTTCCTCTGTCTCCTCGTGGGGTTGGGTGGGTCCTTCCAGCCCATGACGCGCATCCAAAGTCTCAATGGAGTATGTCATCGCGGCCGAGATTGCTTCACCACCCCTCTCCTTCCTCTTCCTGGAAGGTTGGTCTTCGGGTGAGGCATCCTCGAGGTTGACCATCGCCGGCCGCAGCCCCGCGTGATAACATTCTCGAGCTGTTTTCTGATCGGTTCGTATTATTGCCGGCTTCCCGTCATCGGTGATATATAGCATTAAAAGTCCCAAGGTAAACACCAAACCAACCACTTCGTTTAACATCGGCCTCCCGATGACCACATTATATGCGCAGGGAATGTCAATGATGATGAATTCCACCATTGCGGTCCTGATCGCACTTCCAGTACCAATGGCACCAGGGAGTCGAACCGAACCTAGCGGATAGATAGTTTGCCCGCCGAACGCGACAATAGGATCATGTAGTGGCTTTATATCCTTTCTCGTGTATCTCAGCTTTAATAAACAATCCAAAGTCATTATATCTACTGAGTATCCTGTATCCACCAGGCATCTTCTTATGTCCTTGTTCGCCACTCTCATGGTGATCACCACCGGATCATCATGTGGTGTACGAACCTCCGTAATATCAGACTGCTTCAAATTGATATCAGGAATCCTTATCGGCCTCATCTTCGGAGACGCAATGGAGTTGATAAAGTTTCTCAAATTTTCTTTTCGTCCCGGTGACTTGGTCCGCCGCTGGCGAAGCCACCCAAAATTGTGTTTATCACACCGGGGCTGTGTTCCCTATCTCCTCCCTTGGGTGGTCGCGGCCTACTCCCATGCCAGCCATTGTTGTTGTTGCGGTTGTTGTAGTTGCCGCGGCCCTGCCACTGCTGTTTATACCTGTCCCGCTGTCCTCGCAGTCGGGTCAGGTATCTCTGCAACCTTCCATTGTCAGCTAGATTGTGACACACATCTTCCAAATTAGGGCAGTTTCGGGTACTGTGCCCGCTCTCCATATGGTATTCACAAAATTGTTGCATGTTGACCCTATCTGCGTCAGCCATTGGTTTTGGTGCCGGCAACATCTCATCATCCTTGATTGCCATAAAGATTGTTCTGATCGATGTATTGAATCGACCTGGGTTGCGCAAGCCGCTGCTCGGCCGGCGTGCAGACAGGAAGTCCTGGCTCTTGTTCTGCGCCACCACGGCCGCCTTCTCTTTGCGTCCCGAGCTATTTACCAAGGAGGGATTCACGTGCGCGGCCACTCTCTGATATGCGCTCACCATGGTCTTGGGCTCTTTTGCAACCAAGTCGTACTTGCATCTACCTTCTGCCATTCCCATGATTAACGCCGCAACCCCCGCCTCATCAGTAAGGTTGGTCACATGCGTTGCATTCATGCGGAATCTCTGGATGTACTCGTCCAGAGATTCGTTGTCTCCCTGTTTCACAGTGGCAAGATGGATGGATGTCTTTTTTCTAGTCTTGTTGGTTACAAAGTGGCCAGCAAACTTCCTTCTCAATTCTCTCCATGAGTCAATACTGTTTGGGGGTAACTGGTCAAACCACCTCTGCGCGATTCCGCTTAGTGTAGACGGGAACAGCTTGCAGATGGTGGGTTCGTCCATGGTCAGGTAACTGATATTGTGTAGATATGACGAGATGTGGTCGTGCGGGTCTCCTACCCCATCGTACTCAGTCATTTTGGGCTTCTTAATGCCCGGCGGCTTGTCTGCGGTTAGGATCCAACTTGCGAATGGGGAGTCACAAAGCAGTGTTGAACGTCCTCGATGACCACAGCCCTGGTATTTGGAACTTGCCTCGCCCTCAATTTCGGACTCGCTCTCACTACTGCTTCGCGTCCGGGTCCTACCTCTGCGAAGTGGACTCCGGGGCCGCTCACCGTGATGATGCTGGTGGTCGTGCTGAGATTGAGTCTTGGGCTGTGGTTGCGATGGACAGGTGAGGGCTACGCCTCGTGCGGGTGGAGGAGACCGGGACCGTATCCACAGGGGCGCGTTGCGTCGCCCTGAATCCCGTTGTAATCTGTCAAACACTGATGCCCGATCCTCCTCTACCATACCCTTGCCTTTCTCCATCGCAGAAAATTTTTTGTATGACGCCTGGGGTCGCTCTTTCTGTCTTTCCTTCTCTCTTTCCCTCTCTTTCCGCAACCTTTCCTCTTCCTCTTTCTTCCTTTTCTCCTTCTCCTCGCGCGCCCTCCCCGCATCGATGACGAGGCGCGCGTCCAATAATCTAGGGTTGGCTTGCCTCTGGGCCTCCTTTACGCGTGCCACTGCTCTGCAGATGCGCACTGAGGGGCACGGCCTCTTCTTCCCCCTCTTCGCTCCTGAAGATCCCGGTTGCGACTGCCCCGAGACCGGTGGCGCCTGCGCACTCAGCTCCTTTCGGAATGCCGCCATCTGGGCATCCAAGTTCTCCATCATCTCCTTGCAAAGCTCTTCTCGGACTGCGGATACCCGAGCTTCAAAGGCCGCAGTGCCCTGGCTATCCGTCTCCGTCTCCTCCTCGTCTGTGTAATCCATCTCGTCTTCGTCCTCGACGACGTAACCTCTGCGGTGACGCCCGTCTTCGATGGTTACAGGGGGAGGTGGGCGCGCAGCTTCCACTGCCTTTTGTCTTTCCGGGGGTCGAGTGGATGCGGTTGCGGTGGACGCAACCGGCCCCAATAACTCACCCGTCATCGAGTCGCAACGGCCAATGATTGGGTTGTCACCGGGGGGTGGCGCACCCGCATGCACAGTGGCCGCGTTTGACTTGTAAACCTTTTTTCGCGTCTCGGCTACCATTTCTATCGCAGTCAAAATGTTCAACTCACAAGCAAAAACTCAGACTTCTCCGATCTATCCCCACAGACGGCGCCAAATGTTCGTCTTTGGTTCGACTTCGGGATAGATGGGGTCCAAATCTCTGTCCTGCGCAATGAACAAACTGTCAAGGGGGCCCGGTTTTACCCAGGCGACGCCCCTCCGACGGTCAAGTCAGTATTGGGTGCGATCGGGAAATGTGGTACCGAGAATCACTTATCTTAAGGATAGCAATAAAATGGCTTTCTCAAAGCTCAGAGTCTGAATCCTCCTAAATGAGGGAAAATGAGGGGTATTTATAGTGGAGGAGGTACCCTCAAGGAATACTCCTAGGGGTCCCCCCTTCACCTTGACCCTCCATTCCCTTGACATCCAACGGATGAGATTTGCTGGATATTAAGGACATCATTGGGCTTTATCAAGGGCATTGGGCCTCCCTTCCCAAGGGCTGTGGCCTCATCAATAAAATGAACCTCAACACATATTCTTAGGAGTACAATCCTTCAATCCTTCAATACTATTAAAGGAGGCTTTTTTAGAGCTCTCACATTGACCGGAGGTTATTAAAGAGTTTTGACAATTTTATAATATTATTTAGTTATCAAGTTTATGTGAAACTCTTTTAATTAAACAATCTTCTATTAATAATAATATTATAATAATAATGTTTATATTAGACAATCCTACTAATAATCCTACTAATACGTAGTTTTCCAAGTCCTATGTCATAGACTTGCTATAGTACGATAATACACATTCTAATTAGGAGTTAGTTAACTATATTAGTTGATATATTTATCATTCGAAAGAACATTTCGAAGAGACTTACAAAAGTATAGCTAGCCACTAACAACCTATTGGTTGTATAAATTTAATCTAATTGTCTACTATAACCTGTAGTGCATGTCTAAACTCAAACTATCATTCATATAAAAAAAAACAAACAAAAAAAGCTTAAACTATCATACTCATAGTTCTTCCTAAACCTTGACAAACCAACAATTATTTTTGAAGAAAGTTGCTCCAAGTCTAAATTTTTGTTAAAGTTTACAAATAAGAAACAACAAATGAGAATTATTGCGATATTTGAGATTAATGGACGCAAGGAATGTGGAAAATTTTTTTGAAGGGAATTGAATACAAATTTGAAGAAAATAACGCAAATGAAGAGAAATTATGAGAATAAAAAAGGGGATTTTTTCCCAGACATCTTAATTATTACTATGAAAACGTAACTTATCAGAACTTACCTGGCCATAATTTATAGCCTTATAGTCACTTTGTATATATTTTTTTTTATGTCACTCAACTTTCGTGACACCCCTTTAACGTTAATATCTCTCAAAATATAATGGTTGGATTATGATATTGTATACTTTTGGAATTATTTTTGTTTTGAAATATTTTTTCGTCAGACTGACCATCAAACCCCTAACTCGAAAAACAAATACGTTATACAATGTATAAAAAACTACACAGATTAATATGAATTTTTTTTATTATATAGAGATTTTACCACACAATATCTATATCCAAACATAAATTACAAATTTTAGTTTTAACAAGTCTAATAGAAATCATTCTTAAGAAACTCGTGCAACGCACAGGCTTTCATCCTAGTAGACCATTAAAGTAGTAAATAGTTGAATTTTTACTATTGTAGAGGGATGCTTCAGGGTTGCAAGCGATCAAACTGTGTATTTAGATCCAGTGGAGTTGAAAATAAACTCTACTAGTTTGCATGCCCGGCCCGCACCCGGGCTACCTATTTATATTGTTTATACTCGTTTCATAATGTAGATTTTATTTTGTTATAATATTATTAGGAAATTTATTTTACATTAGTTTTTTCTTTCTACTTTTGTTACCTGTCATATTATCATATAACTGTTTATTCATTTCTACACACTCCTCATGTTTTTATTTCCTTTCCACTATCCTGTCACCCGTTATTTCATTTTATTTTTATTTCACTATTACGTCACCCGACATACTATTTCATTTGCATTCTACTATCACGTCACCCGTTACTCATTTCACTATCTCGTCATCCGTTGTATCAAATTAGATTTCAATTTGTTACCATAAATTAGCTTTAATATAATAGCTACTCCCTCCGTCCCAACTCAAACGCCCCATGGGGTTTTTGTAGTGGAATAAGAAAAATTAATATATTATGTTAAGTGGGTTAATATCAGGAAAAAAAAAAAAGAGGAAAGGGGGTGTAAGAATTAATAAAAGTAGGAGAGATAATGTATAAGAGAGGTAATAATTTAATAAAAGTAAGAGAGAGAAATATGTCCCAAAATAAATTGGATGTTTGAGGTGGAACGTCTCGAAATGGAAAATGAGACGTTTGAGGTGGGACGGAGGGAGTAATTATTACCATAAATTAGTTAATATTATCATATTATATAATCCCGTTGTATTATCCAATTAATAGCTGCCAAGTGTTCTCCTAGAAAAAAATTGGTTTCAAATTTTAATATACGAAATTTTTATCTAAAACCTAAAATCTCATTTCAAACATTTGTGGGATATTTGTAACGTAATTAGAAGTCGCCTTTAAAAACCTAAAATCATGTTTCGAACACCTGTGGGACTTTTTTAATGTAATTAGATGGAAAGTTATATTTCAAAATCTAAAGTCCCGTTTCGAACACCCGTGGGATATTTGTCATGTAATTAGATGGAAAATTAGCTTTCAAAATCTAAAATCTCATTTCGAACACCCGTAGGATATTCGTAATGTAATTACACGAAAAATCACCTTTCAAAACCTAGAATACAATTTCGAACACCCGTGTGATATTTGTAACGTAATTAGAGGAAAAGTCACATTTCAAAAGTCAAAGTCCCATTTTGAAACACCCGTGGGATATTTGATCAAATTGTCATAAATCAAGTAATTATAATATTACATAACTAATTTCCATAAATCAAGTGATTAATAATGTTATTTTATTAGAATAATATTACCATATAGTATCTACTTACCATATCCTATTTTGGATGAACTTTATTTACAATATAATAATATTATTATATGTCACGTGTCAGCGTGGGAATTGAGTGGGTTCAGGATTACATATATATATTAGATATTAGATTAGATTAGATGTGGTAGAGTTTACCAAAAAAGGTAAGAATAAATATATCTGTTAATTTATTTGTGCTATTGAGATTCTCTTTATTTTGTCTTATTACCCGTTTTGGTAAAACTCTACCAACTCTACAACATATGAACTCCATGGAATCCTCACCCTCAAACTGTACTACTTTTATAACGAGTCTGATAAATTTTACTTGATGTAATTCGACTTTTACTAATTTAATGTGCATTAGGTCATATGGTACGACATTTCATACTTGAAAAGTGCTGGAGATGGAATCAACAAAACATAGATTTAAAGCTCAATGTATATGTACGTATCCGTCCCTTCCCAAGTGCCCCATAATGATAGGGCATTCAGCCATTCAGGCAGTGGACATGATCAAGTTGTGTAGCATATGCATGCTTAGGATACGCCCATAATAATTTTTATCAAGTCTTTCACGTGCATTGTGTCTCGCATGTTAGAACATACTGTTCCGGTGAAAAATGGATAATCAAGATTTGTAGAAGATGGGAAGACGCCGTGGACCTGTTTTGGGAGTGAGGCCCCTGATCTAACCCCTGCAAGAGAAACAAGACTAACCTCGGGGGTGTGTCCGAGGAAAACCCCTCTGATGCTTAAGTTAGATGTAGTATTTTTGTTTTAGAGAGAGAAAGTAGAGAGAGAGTGGGCGATCTCCCCCAAAAATGTGTTACCTCTACTTGTGCCCCAAATGGAATATTTATATTACTCCATGCATTGGTTCCATGACTCGTGTATGACACGTGCGGGTTTTAGGCCTTTTGGACTCAAGTTGGGTATTTGGGCTCTTTATCTCATTTTGACCCAATTAGTGTAATCGGACTTACACGCCCCAACACTTATATTTGAACGTAATACGTTACATTATGGTTACTAAATTGATTTTAGCCCATATTATTGAACGATTTTGAGGTGGTGTATTAGGCCTCGTCTCTTATTATGATTCAAGTCATGTGATCTGAATGGAATTCTTCTAACTTTTTTTTTTTCGTTTTGACAGAAATTTTTTACGGGTTTAGCTTTGGTAAGAGCTAGTAATACACTAACTTATATTTATAGTATAGTTATATGCATGTGTATGATTCAATATGATTGTAGGCAGGGAAATCATGTCAAGTTATGAAGAACTCGCCTTATGTTTGAAGCAAAAGTAAAGCATATATACTGGAGTGTATTTTAGGTTAGGTAGTAATAATACTATGATGATTGAAAGAAATAAATCTTATGTGATCGAATAGATTCAATACCCCTTAAAGTTCTTATTATTAATAGTTCTACAACGAGTTCGTAAAAGTGTGACTAAATTCGAAGATTTAATGAATAAATTAGCCTACTTCAGTTTAGCGATTTTTTGAGCATTTTCCGAGCTGAGAAAACCCAAATTCAAGCAAGATTATTCAAACCAAATCGCCGCACAAGTGGATGATCGAGAAGATGAATTAAAATACATTTTGCTTTTTAAATCGTATGCTTTAGACTTTCCTCATATTCAATTTACATGCATGTTTACTTTCCAGTTTTAACCATTCTAGTATTCTACCCTATGCTATGTATGTAGTGAGGATCAAGAAAGAATTCTTCGAAATGACCGAGATTATAATGACCACATATTTATCATAGTACTCGAGTCAAGTTAGGGATAATTACGAGTACTTTTCCCCACGAGGATTACTGCTAATGCTACAACAAATGATCAATAAATGGTATCGAACCCATATTGTATTTTCTTCGATTTGTTTTTCATGGCGAATACAACAATTAGAGCAGATCGATTCAATTAATGACTATGCTGACAATTATATATCCCTACTATCCCAAGGACTCCTTAAACAAATCATATCGTTCATATCGTTTATATAACGAGACTTTAAGGTACAAGCATTACACGAAAATTTGACTATTCAATAACTTGGTGAATTGTGTTGGGGTGAGTTCGATTTGGGATAGACCGGGATTAACTTTGGTATCCTGCGCGTACAAACAAACGGTCAAGGGAGGGCCGACTTTCGCTAGGCGACGCCCCACCGACGCTCAAGTCAGTGTTGAGTATGAAGGATGGAGTAGTCACAAAATAAGATAATAATAGAATAGAGATAATACATATTGTGTGTGTCTAAAGTCCCTTGATTATGGCAAATAAGGGGGTATATATAGGGAATGTCAATAATCCAAGGAAATAAACCAAGGCACCCCTAATCAATCTTGACCCTTCATTCAACCAATATCTAATGACTAATACGTTTTGGGCCTGCAGAGTATCACATGAGCCTTTTTCAAGAACCATTGTCCTAAGGGCTGTGGCCCATTTACAAAATGGGTACCAACAAATTGAACCATCAATAAGTTAAATTTGGTCACCAATAGGCGAACATTACTCATGCATATTGCCCATATCTATCGATACTATTTTGAGTTATTATTGTCGATATATATTTGGGACAATAGTATCCCATTAGTTATTTCGTACAGATTGTGTATTTTTTTTTTCCATACAACAGTTAAACTCAAAGCTTTTTCTTGGATTATCACTAATTTCCGAATCGTATACTACCTCCATACCATACTATGGAGTAAAATTAAGGTAAAAAAAGTATACATTAAACAGCAGTTAATAAAAAAAGTGTGAGAAAATAAATAAATAAATAAATAAAATCCCAGTTGCCTCCTTTATTACAAAACTCAATTTTCTCACACACATACTCCTCCTCTTGACTTTCTTGTTAACCTCCTCTTTTAATACAGAGGAGAGGAAGAGATGGAAAACTTGCAACAGAGAATGTCGAAACCATCATCAATTACGTCGGCGACAACGATCATCGTCACATTAATAATCACATTTATCTTCTTCTTCACGCTAACTTTCCGTCACGACGTCCGCGTCACCGTTGACGGCGGCCATGACAGAACCTTACTTACGAGCTTTAATCAACCTCAGCTTCCTCAATTCTCCGTCTCCGTCTCCACCGCCGTTCAATTACGCAGCGTTTCTGCGGTCGTTTCCAGCTCAGCATCTTCTCTCTCCTCCGCTAACGCCTCCGCTCCTCTGACGCGGTTTTCGGTCACTCTCTTTCTCTTTATTAATCTCTTTCCTTCTTCGTGAAGCTTGATTTTGGAATGTTATTATTGTTGATGATTATCATGATTTTTTTTTTTTTTTACAGTATTATTTAATATTTTTACTTAAATTTTAGTTTTGGAATCACATTTTTCATGATTCCTCTGTTAGACGGTTACGCAAATTTATTTGAGTTATTATTTTTAGGAATTTCAGTGGAAGCGTAAGTGATACGATCAGACTAATTTCCTCTCCTGATCGTTAAAAAAAAAAAAAAAAAACACGTAGTAATTATTTTACTGATTCTATCTCATTAATTACGATGAATTGAATATTCTCGTAAATCGCCGTTCAACATACATTAATTTCTGGTGCAGATTAATTAACAATCGTTTCAGAATTCTATGATTTCATTATCAATTAAATTAATTTGATTTTATAATTTATGAGCTGAAATCTTCTTCCATCTTTAATTATCTTCATTAATTAATTTTCCGGAGAACTTACAACGGAAAATCTTCGCAAACACGCTACTTTCAAGGAAAAAAAGTATTTCCACAGAACTATGGGGAATGACGGTTTTTTTGGCGGGAAGATATTGTTAATTTGCCGGACTTTTTTTCCGGTCTTTTTCCTCGTCATCGGTTTTTTTACCGGTATTTTTTTAATTTACTGCAGTATAAAATGTGATTGACTGTGAAAACAAAATTTGCAGAAAAATGGCGAGGAAGTGAAGAGGAGAAGTAAGAAGAGAAGAAGAGTAGAAGAAGGAATGGCGAGAGCAAGAGCGGCGATTCGAAGAGAAGTAGCTTGGAGTTCACGCAACAGTTCATCATTAACCTTTGATGCCGATGATTTCAGCTCTTTTATTTACCGTAACCCTCGCGCATTTTACCAGTAATTCATTTTCTCTCACTCATCGCTCGTTATATTTCAGCATTCCTTGCATTTTATTTGATCAATGCTTTGTGGTTATTGTTAATGCTTTGTGAATTTCTAATTTGATTGTTTGTGACGTGGTTTGCGAACAATGTCGTCGGTTATTATTGTGACTCGTGAAGACGAACAAAATAAAAGTAAACCGTCAAGTTTAGTTTGAATTCGATTATAGTCTAGTTATAGAAGCGGTCAGTCGTTGTTTATTCGAATTATAATGTAATATATACAATGTGATCTACGTTAATAAGATGCCGAACTTGTAACGCAATTGTTACATATTGCTTTCTAAATTGGGATTTAATTATTAGTCCCTTGGTGGTATGGAACTGCTTCTATTAATTAGCTTGAGTCAACAAAGTATTACTCCGTATAAATTACCATTTGGTATGTATCTTCAAAAACAATATTCAGCTTTTAGTCGTAAAATTATAATATAGTCAACCAAGTCTAAAAAGGTTCTCATAGTTGTACATAGAGACAGAACCGCATAATTACTAAGTCCCCCATACCAATTAATTAGCATATTTGAGTGAGTAGGAAATGCTTGACTAGATCACTAAAAAGGTGGTCGTGAATAGTGGTAAGTTTACTTAAACTTGTATAAGTTTATCTTTATAATGAAGAAGAAAAAAAAAGGTAAATGTGGACCGTAATTTTTCGAGTAGCTAGCGATAGCTCAAGTGTCATAATCAACCATATAATTATGTAATAAAACAAACAATACAACGTACCCACTGAAATGTGGACCGTATTTTTTTCAAGTACCTTTCAACCCCATACCTTTTGGAGTATCCTAATTGATATGAAATTTACTTTCTAGTTTGCTAAAAGAAAGGAATTTAGTCGATTTACCCAACTAATTGTGCGACTTTAAATTTGATTGTCACACTAGAATGAATAAGTTAACAAGCGCGCGTTTTCTATGTAGTCTTCTCGAGTACAATTTTACTAGCTGGAACTGTGGAAGGTGCTTGATTACAATTGTGGGTACTAGGGATGGAGAAAATCACATGTAAGTGAAAAAATACAGGCCAATGACTCATCACAACCCTACACTGATAAAAAGTAGAGGCATGTCCGATTGATGACATTGTCTGCTCACTTGTAAGACTTTATATGCACATAGGAGTATAGGACCATATCAAATGGCCCAAAATGGTGAAGCTTATGATATGTTAGCTTTCACGAGCACCCTTTTTTCTTACAGAAACATTCTTATTTTGCACCTCTATGTGTATAACTTGGGGCTCAACTCTGAACTGCCCTTTTTGAGGGGTGCTTTCCTTAGAAGTTACCAAGGGCCTGCCCTCATCCTACCCCTTTTTGAGAGGACTGTTATGGGTGTGTAATTATGTGTGTATATAAGTGTCTTCTGTTGAACGCATGGGATTTTGGCAGGACTCTTTCTATTTTGTGTGGCCACTCAATTTTTTTTTTTTTTTTTGGGGGGGGGGGGGGGGGGGCTATGATGATTGATTTCATTTCGTAAATGTTAACTTCATATAAAGAGAGTATGGTTACCGTATTGAACAGGGACGGCGTTAGGATATGAAATTCGGGTTTTTTTTTTATTTTGTAGTTGTAAAATCAACTAGGTGTGCCCCTGGTGATAATGATTTCTTGCCTTAAACTAGAGTCCAAGCTAGGGGGTACTCAAGTGCTTATGAAAGTTTGGGTTTGAAATTGATGTTGAAACTAAAAGTATCATTGAGACTCATGATTAGTATTCAGGAAAAGCCATACTTGCATTTAATGCAGAGTCACTATCAAGCTTAATGATGAAGTCGTTAAAATTAAGGTATTGCTCAGTGTACAGAGAAGCTCTAGGACTGATAATAACTTTTACTATATAGCTGAAAACAACATATGGTGTGTCAGCAATTCAGATCCATGCTAAATTGCTAATAGAAGCTCTATGTTGCATTACTGCATGACTGCATGCTCCTATGATGTACCTCAGACCTGTATTACATGCTCACATCTTGAGAAAACCAGAAATTTTGTAATTGAAGCGTTAGCGCCATTGCAAAGCGTGCAGATAGATTGAGAGGAGTACAGATCCAAGAACGTAATTTTGATTAAAATGGTAGCAAGACATTCGACCAAAAGGGATTAAGTGCCTGAAATTTTGTACCAATGTATCTTCTAAACTGTTGAAGTCTAAATAAATACTGTGTCTTACTGTATAGTTGAAATGATCAGCATTTTCATACATATGCAATTGACATGCCTACATATCTTCCAGGAGGATGACACTTAAACTCTGTGTTCTGCAACCTATTTCAGGAGTTACCTAGAAATGGAGAGGAGACTAAAAGTATATGTTTATGAGGAGGGTGAGCTACCAATTGTACATGACGGCCCATGCAAGGACATCTACACAATTGAGGGCAGGTTTATCCATGAGATAGAGCATGGAGCTGGACGATTCAGGACACGAGACCCTACTCAGGCTCATGTATACTTCATGCCCTTCAGTGTTACATGGATGGTCAAGTACCTTTACAAGCCCAAGTCTTACAATGTCGCCCCTCTTAGGCATTTTGTCTCAGATTATATCAATGTCGTTTCCAGCAAGTATCCATTCTGGAACAGAACACAGGGGTCTGATCATTTCATGCTCGCTTGTCACGATTGGGTACTTCTCTTCTGCTCCAGATTTTACTGCCTTAAATTGCAGACAGTCTCTCTATGTCTATTTGTTGCTGTTGTTGTTGCCTGCCTTATCATCGTATTTAATGCATGAACCTCAATGCAAGCTTATGCTCCTATAGCGCGACTTAGCTCAACTGAAATAGCTCTACCTAAGATCGTGCCTTGACTGCACAAGATTAGACATACATGCTTGGTACTTACTGTTTGATGTTTTAAATCAGAGCTGACAATTGGGGTAGATTTATTAGCAGGAGATCTGACAACTTAAGTTTATGCATTCTTGTTGCAGGGTCCTTATGCATCAGAGGGCAACTCAAACCTGTACAACAAATCTATCAGGGTCCTCTGCAATGCCAACTCCTCAGAGGGATTTAACCCACAAAAGGATGTCAGCTTACCAGAAATCCATCTATATGATGGGAACATTTCTCCTAAGCTACTATCAATCCCGGCTCCTGCTGCTTCGCGCCCAACACTTGCTTTCTTTGCAGGTGGCCTCCATGGACCAATCCGCCCTGTCCTCCTTCAACATTGGAAGGACCGACAGGACCCAGACTTTCAAGTCCATGAGTACCTCCCCAAGAATCTAGACTACTACACTTTGATGCTTCAGTCTAAGTTCTGTCTCTGCCCTAGTGGCCATGAGGTGGCTAGCCCCAGAGTAGTTGAGGCCATTTATGCAGAATGTGTACCTGTCATCCTGTCTGAAAACTATGTGCTGCCCTTCGGTGATGTCCTGAGATGGGAGGAATTTTCGATACAGGTTAATGTCAGAGATATACCGAGACTCAAGGAGATTTTGATGGCTGTTTCAGAGAATAAGTATGAAAGACTGATAGATGGAATCAGAGCTGTTAGAAAGCATTTCACTCTGAACAGACCTGCAAAGAGATTTGACGTGTTTCATATGATCCTTCACTCTGTGTGGCTGAGGAGGTTAAATCTGGAACTTCGGTGACATGTAAGTATCTCCCATGGCAGCTCAGCTTGGTCCTGATGACTTCTCATTTCCCCAAATTGCAAGCGTTGTTTGCTTTCTCCGTCAGCCCGAACCACAGCTACACCATTCACTCGAAAAACCCGAGTTATATCAGAAACCAGGCTAACTCAACATCTGCACATAGCTTTAACCTGATTCCCTGTTATACAATGTTGTACTTACTATTTCATTAGCCATATCATAGTACTAGTCAGAAGCATGGGCGAATCTAGCTCAATGAAACTAATGTAGCCACATGACTTGTATAGTCGTATCCAATACAAAAACAATTTTATTAACTATTCTTCTAACTCGAAATTCTTTAGACACCTTATGCACATTTTCATCAACACATAATAGCCCTTTCTCTGTTTTCCAACTAATTATACGCAACTCACTGTTTTCAGGTTAGGTTTGGGCTGACCATTAGGTCTGGTATGAAATGTGCTTAACCCAGCCTATTCCGACTTTGGATCTGATGATCTGAGTGAAACCTTGACCAATCCAATCCCTCATTGCTTCATGTAAATGTAAACAATGATGTGCTATTGGATACTCGTAATTATCAGTTTACTACAGAATCTGGTTCAGTAAAAAAGAAAATTTACTACATGATCACTAACATAGTAATTTGTCGAATTCTTTTCAATTATCCATACTTGAACTAACAAGCAGTAGCACCCAAATGCAAGTTCACAACCGTTGTACAGTAATCGCATCTTTGAAAGGAGACTCTTGCTGTCGCTTCTTGATGGCTGATGGCTGATGCATACTAACTTCTTCATCCACTCTCTTCAGACATTTTTCAACTCCGCGCAGCTGTGATTCTTGAAGCTCACTTCAGATCAGCTCCTTTTGGCACCACCTAAAACATTTGCCAAAGAAGGAATACCTTGACTCCTCATCTGCTCTTGAGCTTGCTTCATTTCCTCAGGATCTGTCGGGGACATCAAAAACAATTGAGCTTCTATATTTCCAACAAGCCTTGATTAATCATTAAAAATTCATAGCTTTCAATCAATTTTCCAGTTCAGAGTACACACCCATGTTCTCCATGAGTTTCGGCATCAGGAAGACGACTACCACCATGAAACCCACCATCAGACCCATGGGGCTTTTCAAAAGCGAAATAACTGAGAAGGGCTCCCTTTTCTGCAACAGTTGCCAAGTGTGACTACAGGAATGGACTTTTAGACAGACAAGTGCATAAAAACGACTTTAATTTGTGCTAACCTCATAATATTCTTCCTCTCTTAGAGGCTCCAGAGACAATTCAGTCAGAGCTCTTCTCGTTTCTGTAACTGCAGCCTGAACCTTCCCAGGGTTCCTCGCACTAACATCCACACGGACCTGGCCAAATAATACGGCGGGTAAACACGTAGTGAACTGAAATTACTTGATGCTCGAAATGAAGAAGCAATAAAATCTTTTTTTTTTTTTCCTGGAAGATAAATGAAACAGTCATACCGGAGAAAAGAAATAACCCGCCGCGGCCACTTCAATCAGATGAGTGCCTGCTGGCACATTATAGCTTTGATATAGTCAAGAAGAACTTTTATGTGCACAACTAAAGAAAGCAATTTTTGACTCCTGGTGATAAAATTCGAACTAGGGAGGCAAGGATTCTAAGATGTCTAACACATTTTAACCACCAAAATGAAATTGCACAAACTACAGGAAATACAATGGGTAGATAACAACTGAATGCAAATGAAAGCAATCATAATCTAAGAAATTCAGCTGTATGGTAGACATGGTAGGTAGGTAGGATACAATGAAAAATATCCTTCAGGCTTCAGAAACGTGACCCTTTGACCACCATTGAGTATCACTTTCACATTTGATGTCTTGGCACTAAATTCTCTAACCCCAAAATCTGCAATAAAAAATGCCAAATATATAGATGAAATCGTCTCATATGTTCCACGAATAGTATGTGAAAGAAGCATAAAAAACACCTAAGTATGATTAGCATATGCCCACATAGAACATAATCCTAATTAAGGAATTTCAAAGCAATATATCGCCCAATAGCAAAAAATAAATAGATAAATAAATACAAAAGGAAAATGGAAGAGAGAAAAGAGAAAAGAAAAGTAAACTTAATATGAGTTACAATCGATCTATGTGGTGCCTTGACCTACATTATATATGTCATGCCATTCAATCATATTACAGTCTCACCAAAGAAGATTTCTCCAAGTTCTTTCTTTTATAAGCTGAGATACTATGTACTACAAAATCAGAAGTGTTCCCCTTCAAAAAAAAAAAAATCAGAAGTCTTCCAATCTCAAGCCAAGGCAGACACACCAAACAAGAATAACGGAAGGAGAAGGCTACACTCAGAAATATAGTGAGGTGGCACCATTTAATTGGTGATGGATGGAAATACTATGTACACTAAGTGCATGTATATCATCTCTCCAAAGGAATGTGTGAAGTGTGAAATCTCTCACAGACCTCATCCTTCCTAAAAGAATCCAAATTTAATCATTGAGCTCCTTATTACTCCTTTTTCTCAATAAGGCCATAATAGACTAAAGTTGCAGGTGTTACATCTTCCCTCGTCCATTGTACAAGGTCCACTTAAAAAAAATGTTGCATTGTCATCATATACCTTGCTTCCCAATGTCAGTTAAGTCCCACACGAGTCCTAAATTTTACCCAATTATCAAAGTCCTGATCTTCCTCCCTCAACTCCTTCAGACAGAAACCTCCATCCATATACAGTTATTTTCTACTCTCAATATAAGACTAATTGAGTAATAGCGCTACACAATCACACCAGCCTGCAAAGGCCATTCACAAGAGTAGATGTCCGAAATTGGGTTACATGGTTACAATTCCCAATTTTTCTACCATGTATTGTCACGAGAGCTCTCTTGGCATAAATTGGTTCCATTTCATCTGTAACAATCCAGCTTTTGAGCAACCCACCACACATGTACTTCAATATCATTGCAGTATTCGATAATTGAGGCAATACCCTCCTAAAACCTAGCAAGTAGCAAAATTTTGTACACACACCAGATGGCAAGCCCCTAAGGGAACTCTACTCTCTACTGTCATCAGATTGATCTTCCCTCAAATACTTCCTAATCACAGCCATCAACCTATGTAAAACAGTCTTCGGAGGAAGAAGATTTCCTGATTGCCCATGCTATAGTCTGAGAAATGATCTAAAAAATAGATCATAACAATGAATAATGAACAATGAACAAAGAACAATCTCTAGAGACAGAAAAGGAAACCTATAAATGACAAGGACCCAGCACCAAAATCAGTAATGCCCCCAAGTGTACCTCATTACTAGTTCAAAAATAAATGGCAGATCTAATTATGTTCACACAGATTAGTGGGCTTGGCCTTGGAGAATGTAGCAGAACCTCTGAACATTGCAACAACAGACTGGATGACACCTCTGCAGATAAGAGGTCGTCTGCAAAGCATAGTGGTTGAAACCTATGATCTGGATGACCAGACACTATTCATAGCGTAAATCTTTTATTGAAAGTAGAGCATTACAATATTGTCCACTATGGAAGGGTTCTTTTGTGAAGAAAGGAAATAATATAAATCCCTCCAATTCCTTTTCTAATCTTTTTCTCGTCCTCTTTATTGTTTTCCAAACCATGGAGACTTGTTTCCTTGCCCTCCAGTTGCCTTTTTTCCTTCCATCCAAACAAGCTACAAGTGTTAAAGGTCCCTTCCTGAAATTTTGCATGTTCAAGGGGTACTAGCTGTTAATCTTGTTTTTCTAACTTCTCAAAAACCTGTTTTCCCCCGAACCTTTCCTCAAACAAGTAAGGATTTTACTTCTATTTCTTATTTTTAAAGTGAGAAATGAGGCCAATCATTATAAGGTCCTCTTCTGAATGTTGCTGAAATTGACTAAAGTCTAAAGCTGATCTTCTAAACAGCCATGTAAAGGACAACACATACACCAAACTGAAGACAGGTTCAATTCAGGTTATGTTGGCGATCTTTTGTTCGGTAAAAGGCATTCAATAACTTTACACTAAGAGTGTCTCTGCAGAAAGTACCCTACTGTTTGGTCTAGATCAAGTACAGAATGTGAATCAACTATTTTTAGATTTCCCATTAATGGATTTAGGCAATGGTGTGTGTAATAGGGCGGATGTCAAGCTTCAACTGACAGTATTGTTGGTCTACACTCTGTGTTCTTGCTTATGGTGTATGGATTGTGCAAGATACTTGCACAATTTGTTTGTTCCAATTTGTCATTAGCCCTATATTGTAGAGGGGGATGTCCTTGAATCTTTTGCTATTGATGAAATACTTACAGTTGGAGGCCAAACCAAACCACAAAAAAAATAAAACGAAGAAGGAGACTAGAGTTTACGCACAATCACATTATTTATGAAGTTCAAACAAAACACCAGAAGACAAAGAAAGAATAACAAATTAAGGAACATATTCTTAACAACTTTATTCAGCTAAATTACTACTTCCAAAGTCTGATATACAAAAAATCACCATCCCCAAATACATCAAAATTAACTGGATTAGAAACAAAGGCTATCATCATTCAGACAATTAGCTAAAATTATTTCGCTCAATTCTTAGTATCGAATGAATGATCAAATTACATAACATCCAAAACCCATTAGTTTTATCAACAATAAATTCACAGAAAGGAGTTCCCATTGTTTGGTAAAGAATAACGAGGACGAGAGTAGTTAAAGAATTGGGGGAAACTATTTTCTTTCTTTCCTTCATAAAAGATCCCTTTCATGGAGGAGAATAGTGATGTGAGTATATCGATTCTATTAGTGGCGCTGTGGCGTCTGATCCTCCAGATTTTGAAAAATTAATCTCTCGCTTTCCAGACTACCTCTTTTCTGCAGAGCTGAAATCAAGTCTGTTATTTACATGTTGGGAGGCCATTTTCTAAGGCCACTAGTCTTTGTGTGAATATAAGCAAATCTGCCATTTATATTTGAAGAGTTAGTTATAAGGTATATTTGGGGGCATACTTATCTCTACGCAGGGTCTCATCAGATAAATAAGTTTTCTCTCTCTAGAAATTGTTCATCGTTGATTGTTATGTTCTGATGAATAAGATCAGTGCTCAGTTTAAAACATAGCCAGTTTGGAACTTTTCTTTCACTATACACTTTCCGGGAGTCTTGGGATCTTGGCCTTAATAATTACTTGATCCCTATACTATTTTACGTAAGGTAGTGGCTGTGTAAAGGAATAATTGGCCGGATGGTCAGACTGATGGCAGCAGAGAATTACGATTCCTCAATGGCTTGTGATTGTTGTCTAGAAATAATTTTCCTAGGGGGGTGGGTTTAAGGCGTATTGCGTGGAATACTGCAATGATTGCTCAAAAATGAGACTTGTTAGTTGTTACAGATAAATAGGCAGGTCAAATTTATCTCAAGAGGACTAACTATACACCAAATAGGGACAGGTTCATTTCAAAATCCCTTGGCGACCTGTTGTGCTCTATAGCTTAAAGCTACGAGTGTCTTTGAGGAGATTACCCTTCTGTTTGGTAGCTAACTTGGGTCTAGATCAGGTAAAGTTTGTGAATTTACTTTCAATGGTTGTACGTAAGAATTCTCATCAATAAAACTGGGCGATGGTGTGTTCTTAACAGGACCCATATCAAGCTTCAACTGAAAGTCTCATAAGGGTGCACTCTGTGCTCTGTACCACAGTTTTGTTCCTATAACTCTCCAGATATATTTAATTACGACGTTAGCTATAGACCAAACACTTAAGCACAAAGTTGTCGAATAGTAAAACAAAGATTGGTTTGTTACACTTTGTCCTTGACACTATTTTATCGAGGGGGATGCCCCCTGGATGGTTTGCTATCATCGGAATACTTACATTTCCAATCTACTCCCTCCGTCCCAGCTCAAACGCCCCAAGGCGTTTTTGTAGTGGAATAAGAAAAATTGATATAGTAAATTGAGTGGGGTAATATTAGAAAAAATGAGGAGAGAGAATGTGAGGATTAATAAAAGTAGGAGAGATATATGAGAGAGGATGTAATAATTTAATAAAAGAAGGTGAGAGAAATATGTCCCAAAATAGATGGGGTGTTTGAGGTGGGACGTCCCAAAACGGAATATGGGGCGTTTGAGCTGGGACGGAGGGAGTATTTAAAAAGGGGGGGAAAGGAAACCTCCAACCCCAATCATAAAGACCTCATAGAGACAAGTAAAGATAATGGGGCGAACCATGTCCTCACCTAAAAAGAGAGATGCTAATTGCTATTTCGAGAGAAATCAGAAAAACCCCTTCACTCATGTCAATCCATGTGCACATTATTCATCAAATTCGACTAGTAATCAATTCATAACTCGGAACAAAGTCGGGAATATATATTCTTAACGACTATTCGACTGATTTCTTAATTCCAAGGTCTCCTACGCCGAAAATCACTATCCCAAAGGCATCTAAACTAACTAGATCAACTAAGGCTATCATTATTGACACAATCAGCTAAAATTATCACTCAATTAGAAATTAGTCAACCTAAAAACTATCAAAATCAATTATCAAATCACACAAAATAAAAAAACCCATCTAATAATTCAATACTATCAACAACAATTTCACAAGAACATGGAAAAAATTACACTTTTATAATAAATATGGATTGAAAAATTCTTACTTGGGATCTTTACTCGACCATTGATGGTAAACCCATCATTCTGCCTACAAAAGTCACAAAAAAAAAAAAAAAAAAAAAACACATACCCAGAAATTAATATGCTGAATTAGATCTTCAAAATTAATTAATTAGTTAAAGCTGACAAAAAAAAAAAGCACAAATGAAAGATCAAAAAAGTGGAGATTGGGAAGAGAAGGTACGAACCCAGATGAGAGAGCGAATGTGTGGCAAACGTAAAGCTGAAGAGACAGGAAAAGAAGAAGATGAAGTCTGGAAATCGACCCCATTGATTGACTGAATACACAAAGCTCAAACCCTCCAAAGGCAATCTGAGCTTTTTCTGTTTTTTACTTGAACTTGGTCGTTCGTTAGAAGTCTAAGAACAGAAAAGATACGACTTCTGCTTATCTTTGGGTTCGAGTTGATCGCGTTGGCTTTTCGGGTGCTTACGACTTATTTTACGAGCCACCGAGATCACGGTGGCTCGATATTAGTGGAGATTTAAGTTTTATTAAGATATATATTAGAGAGGATATAGGTTAAGACGACAATATTATTAAGAACGTTTCCACATCCTGTACTAACTAAAATTTGTACTTTGTCATCCAATATGAAAGAGTGGGATACTATTCTTTCCAAATTGTTTGTACGGATTTTATTCAGTGAGAAACACCTAGTTGATGTCTAATTGTCCGTCATGAAAGTGTTGTTGTTCACCTAATGGAACCTTAAGAGAAAAAAAAAAAACTAAATCAACGTTCTTAATCTAATACACGTTCAATTGCTCGATCAAAACAGTAGAGAAATGACAAAGTCGAGTAAGTAAGTAAGACATCATTGCTCGATTAGATTCATCCAAATTTTACAAGGAGATGAATTTAAAATGGTTACAGGTTATGGGTTGGCAATGATACCAAAGAACAAAGGGAAGCGCAGAAAAGTTGAAGCAAGAGAGCACAGCGTAGAACAAAATTGAATTGAATTTCTATATTCATAATTTCACAGGAATACAACAACTGATACAACAACATTGTATGTACACAGGGTGCAACACCCATTCGGAGTAAGGTTTTTTGTGGTCTCAAGAACACGAAAACAAGAACGTTCTCGGTTTTCAGTTCACATCTCATGAACGCGCAACTTACAACATTTTAGTTCCTTTGTATCTATTTCTGTGCAAAAGCTGATTAACCCCTTTCAGGGGAAACCAACCTCCTATTCATGATTTTTCGCCCAGAAGGCGAAGCCAACAAAGGAGGACAAAGAATATAAATTGTTGGGTTATGTATATTTTCCCGGATACTACAATCCCAGCTTCTTCGAGAACCAATCTGACAGATTAGCTATCACAAACCCGACAAACACCTGCAAGTTTGCACCCAAATATTGAAACTTAATGCTGATTCTTCCATATGAACGAACACCCAAGATAAAGGCAATATAAAAAATGGATCAGACATTGAAATTAAATTCTACCTGCACAGAGCCGAGAATATAGACTGCTGAGTAATGCCGACCATGGATAAACATGTCAGCCAACATTGCTAGAGGAATTGTAAGCGACATTCCAAGAGTTGCTACTAGTGGAGTCGTCCATACAACTGACAACGCCCTGTTGACAAGCAGGGTTGCAGCGTTTGTCAGCACAACAAAACAAGTGTATTTGAGTGATGAATTGGAAAACGTTAGAATTAGATGGTCTAATACCAAAAGTAATCGGAGAGGACACTTCCAATTAATCCATTTGCTAGAACTACTTCATCTGTTTTAGCAGAGTGCGGAATTGTGAACTTTGGTTCGATTCCTAGCAGAGTCAATGGCCACACTGAAAGCAAATAATGATAAAACATTAGTAATTCAATCCAGCCCGAAAAATAACAAAGATTGGTCTGTAATATCAGACTCACAGTCGACGAGAAAGTAAAAGCAGCAACCATCTTTTACATTACTAGCAAATAAAAAGGACATTAAATCACTCAAATTAGTTACAGGGGACCCTTACCAAGCCACCAAAGCGCTATAAGAGTAAAGAGACCAATATATCCAAAAAGCTTTTGGACGTCTACTCTTTCTCCATCCTCACCCGCAAACTTTTTCAGTAGCACTGCGGTGATATTTACAAGTGTAAGTATCAGCGGAAAAATACTCTTAATAACCAAATTAAGAACTCGGTACAGGCATAAAGCTTCCAACCTGTGAACAGCCCATATGACATAGCAGAAAGAAGGCCAAAAAGGTCCCCTACAAGTGAGCGTTCTCCATTGCTGGAAGAAAAAGTTTGGACTGTCAAACACTACCACAAACTACAAATCATGAAAGAAAAAACATCACAAAGCCCTATTATCAACTACAATACAGGAAAAAATGAAGCATTACGTTTAATCGCGGAAGGGAAGTGCATAGCTATCATGCGTTATTATAGAGGACAAAAGGGTGTCATAAGACTCAACAGGATTAATTATACAAGTATGCCTCTAGCTAAATAGGTGGACCCCAATCTCTCTTTGCTAGAGTGCTAGACCAGCTTAGCAGCGAAAGCTATTAATCTTATAGAAGCCCTCTGATCTCAAATGTCACACTACCATGTGCCCATGAGTGAGATATAGAGGAGAAAAAGCACATGCCTTCTCGGCAAGCAATGGTACTCCCCAATGAGCAAAGAAAACCCTCAACACAAACATACAAACATTACTGATGAAAGATGCACTCATAATTCATTCAAAAAAGATGGGAGCACGATCATCAGCCACGATATGATAGATTTAGCTTTAGATCCATCCGCATCAAACTATAATTACTGAAAACGTCAGCAAGAAAGAAAACTAGAAAATACCTTGAACTACTAAGGTCAGAGTCGTCTGTAGACCAAGTTTTCCCCAGAGTTGTCATGACAACACCAGCCATACTAACAAATACAGCAACAACCTTGGCCATATTTAGGGAATCTTCACCAAGTAGCACACCAACGAATAGAGTAAAAAGTCCAGAGGTAGAGGATAAAACTGTTGTGCTTGCAACACTTGTACGTGCAAGGGCAGCATTTGAGAGATACTGCACCGAACCATATAACCACATCGTATAAGTTGAAAGACTTAACAAGTACAGAAAACAAGATACAGTTCCTAGTTCCGACATTAAATAGCATTAAATGATCATATATGTTTCTCTTAACCTTCACAACTGGATACATGTTTTCTCAATCCTAAGCCTGTAAAATTCCTTCTCAAAAGACCAGACACGGAATTCATTTGAAACCAGTATTTCAATTTTTGTTCCCTCATAATGGCACAATTCCCTTATTAACATAACTTCCTAAAATAATACCATCATATCATATGCCTAATCAATAGAGTACATTGAGTGAACCACATCAAACTAATGTTTTCACGGAGCAGGATAAACTTATGATGTCACTTACCTAAGAGTGAAATCAAAAGCCAAGACAATTAACATCTAAATTTATGACGCCACTCTCATAAGACTCAAAGCAAAAGCCAAGACAATTAAAATCTTAACTTCTGATGCCACTCTTGTGAGAGTCAAATCAAAAGTCAAGACAGTTCACATCCAAAAGACAGTAACTGACAATGATTGAATCTTAACACGTAAAGAACTCGCAATAAGATTTATCAAAGAAAACTAGAAATTGGATTACATCACTTATCAGACGAACCAGAAAATGCAACATGTGTAACCTAAAAAGCTAAACTAATTTACCCTGCAAATTACAGTAGCCGATCTCAAAAAAAAAAAAAAAAAAAAAAAAAAAAAAAAAAAGAGTAGCGAGGAGATTCAGTTACCTCAACCACAAACCAAAGAGGGGCGAGATAGAATCCATATCTCACGATATCCCATTTGGAGACCTCCCTGTCCGTCTTCTTCAAACCTTCGTTGAGAAATGGCTGTTGTTCTCCCAGAGAAAGGTTTCCATCACTGTCCTTTCTTGGAAGATTCCCCTCAAGTTCCAGTGCGGATACTTTCTGTTCTATGAATTTAAGAGGAGAACCAAGTTTGTCTGCAGCTTCTCTCACACTATCAGCAAAATTGACACTTTTTGAAGAGCAACTCTTCAATTTACGATAAATCCAATCTTTACAAAAAGCTATGGGGAGGTAAACAACCATCAGAGAAGCTCCAAGATATGTCACTGCAAATGGCTGTTTATATGCGTCATATATGCCCTGCAGAGTGAATAATTGTCAGATATGACTGTAAATGCTTCACATATGATCCATGTCAAACGTTACAATCAGCACCAGGCACAAGCATTAATGCATATAACAAACTCTTTCGTAGGAAAAAGCATGTTGAGCAGAAGGCAATAACATACATATCGAGGAAATATCTACTCAAGATTTCTCAATTCCCAAGCTCTTATCAAACCTATAATTCATAGTGGAGTTCCCACATCAGCTATGCAGTTGAACAGTTAAATTTGTAGAGATCGAATAACGATTCACTTACACGAGGCAACTGCAAAGTGTTTCAGCTACCGTAATATCCAATTTCTACAGCATTCTCCTACTTTATTTATATTATCTTAGAAGAGACGATACCAAGGACAAGTGACTGATGCAAACTCTTGCCCTAACTAACTCCTAGGAGCTCAATTCCGCAATAAAATGATGCGCCAACAATTTCACTCTACCATTATACACCTATAATCATACATCCAAATTTCAACAATACATCCACTACACTCAAGTCACAATGAAATTCACTAAACAAGTCGAAAATTTCGACCCGAAACCCACCAAACTCGTTTCGGATTCGTATCTACCAATCTTTCCGTGTCGGTATACCAGCTCTAACTACACTAGAACACCAAAAGGCAAAAAATTGATGGGTTCAATCTCACATCACATCAACATTTAATTATTATAATCCCAAAAACTTCAAACCCCAATCACACAATCAGCACAATACACAGCAAGATTCAACCTTTTTACCACATTACTACCAATAACACCAAAATCATGCAGTAAATTTGACATGAACAACCAAAATATCCAAAAGAAAAGTGTAAATTACGCCAGAATTTTACCTGGGTAACTTCGGCAGAGGAGACCCATATCACAACCGTGGTTCCTAAGAGGACCAAACCACCCTTATACCTCCAGCTCATCAAAACTCAAATTAAAACACACACACAACAACAACAACAACAACAACAACAACAACAACAAAAAACCCAATAAAATTCGATTAAAACACAGGGATCTGCTTGTAAAATCAGATTATAAGATCTGCAATTAAGAATAATAAATAGGGTAAAATTGAATATTGAAACGATAAATCTGAAAAGGGGTTGCTTAAATGTGGGGGTTTTATGCCTTTGTTGGTAAATGAAGAAAAGAGGAGGGAAGGATGGAAATGTAAGGAAAGGCTAAAAGGGTAGTAGTTAATTATTAATATATTTCTCGTTACAAGTTAGTTTATTTTCTACTACCAATATCTCGCATCTCAATCTCAATGTCAATGTCAATGTCAATGGACTTACTTCTTCTCGTTTACTTTAATTCCTTTTTGTCTGAATTATGTCAATTATGTCTTTGATGATTTCCTTCCATATTGAGCCAGTATCTTCCCATAACGGCAAAGTCGGCAAAGGTCTCTCCTCCCCCTACTTCCTACTTGTTATCATGATCGCATCGTGAATTCGAGTCGTATGTGCGACATAATTTCACGATAATATTAACGAGATTTGAAAATCAACCCAAAAGTATAAAAGCCGCCATTTTATGATGTATCGCAGATTTGTAGGTGAGTTGAGAATCCGCCTTGCAGGAAGATGTACTCAAAGTTAGCCGATGAGTAATAGTTTTGTATTCTTGTGGGTCCTAGCTCCTCTTTTCTAAGGAAAATAAAAAGAAGGAAAAGGAAACATAATAAGAAGTGCATTTCGGCAAGGCTTCTCCATGAGTTTCCCCCTACTTCCCACTTGCTATCATGATCCTGTCATGAATTCGGCTTAAAAATCGTATCATTCGTACAAAATCATTTCACAATAATTTTATCGAGTAGTAAAAGTCAATTAAAATCTTAAAGTTCATCATTTTCTGATGTGTCGTAGGTGAGTTGAGAATCCACCTTGCAAGAAAAAGTACTTGGGCTCAACTGCTCTTGTAGTCTTGTTTAGATGATGAGTGGTAGTTTAGTTTTCTTCCGGATCACAGCCTCTCTTTTGAATAAATATAAGAAGAAGTAGAAATGCACCGAGTCCATCTCGCAATAATTCATCAAGGTCTAGACAAATTTAAAAGTAGTCTCTCTTGAATATTGTCCAAATGAGCTAAAAACTCTTATTGTGATACAAAGTGACTCTTTTTACCTTGCTTTGTAACCATGATAATACTTTTAGTGATTGTATTAGTTTAATATTATAAATCACATAATCTAGGATTTTGGAGGATCCCATGATATAAAATCAGCTCAAATTTATGAGTAACCCCTTTGCAAATCTTAGATTAAGTGTCGAGGTCTTTAACTAAAACGATTAACAAAAGTAGTATAAGGGCCACTAACTATATAAACAGGGTCACGATATAAATAACATAGTTAGTCTCTCGATAAATTATTGAGAGAGTTCACAGTACCTACTAAATTAATTATTTGATTCTTTCCCATTTTTGCCAATATCTTCCCACAATGCTCTTACCGTCTTACGTGTTCATGTTCTTTTTATAATGCTTATTAGGAATAAAGGCTTTATTAGGCTTATATTCTCTGAAAATTCTACGGTCATTACCACTAGTGGTAATTACCATAAGAATATAGTATTTTATTATGATTTGATATTTTCCTATATTAATATAAAAATAGCATATAATATTTTGTTAAAATTTGGTATCTTCTTATATTAATAAAATAAAATATCTCATATTTACATTATGAAAAATTGTAAAACTTAATACATGTTTGGTATTGGTTAAACTTCTCGAAAATTAGAATTAGGCTAAATTCACACATTAAGAATGACATCCATCATTCTTCGGTGATCTTCACTAGATCAATTAATTAATCTTGTTAAAAAAAAAAAAAAAAAAAAAAAAAAATGGCAAAGAGGCAAACGTGAGCTCGTGTGAAGTTATTTTTGAAACATGTGACTCCCAAACAAAACTCATCTAGTAGCTAGTAATCCTACTTAGCGGCTCATCTAACTAGTAATCCTACTTAGGGGCTGCTATTTGAATGCATGTCAATCATTAGTTTTTACAGCCCCAAACTTCTACTGTACAATTTTCTGTGCTTGTACGTGATGTACAACACCTCAATATGTACAGCCCCTAAATTTTTTTGTTCGTGACGGGATAACCCTAATTTTTTTCGAGGGAAAGTAGTACTCTAATTAATCACAAACAAAGCCTAAAAAATTGAATAATAAATGTTTTTTTAATTCTAAAGAAAAGATTTCTATGTAATTAAAATATTGGATTGAAATAACTACCTTTAATAAAATACTATACTTTTATGGTGATTACCACTAGCGGCAATGACCATAGAATCATCGTATATTCTCCTACTCGGCCACTCCCATCTCATATTCTCTATCGAAGATTTGACCAAGACACCAAGTCTAGGCGATAATTTTGTATGAGACCAATACAATCAAAATTAATGATTTACGTAATCTTACATAACATGAAAATTTACTTTCGTTATGACTTCAAATTTTACTACTTTTACTCAACTCTTCATAGTGAAGTGTGGTGCTGGAAATGTTGCATTTTCATATTCGAAGTAATACAACATAATAGAATAGGCATTAAGGCGGAGTATATGATTAAAATCGGCGAAAGTAGTAAAGGACCCCCATACGTTTGCTCTTATGTGAAATCAACCCCCACATGTTTTAATGGTAGCAATTGACCCCCATAAGTTTGTCGAAATGTGAAATTGAGTCATTCTTCAATTGCTCACCAATTTCTCATCACCCATATATATCATTTCAAAATAAATTGTACATTATACCATTCACGAAAGAAAAAAAGAGCAAAATACATTAAAGTACAAATACTTAACGTGATAAATTTGGGCTTAACTTTTTGTAGGTTACACTTGTAGACATTAACTTAAAGATAATCTATCCATTTTTCGAATTTTGTGATCATGAGATTCATCACATGTTTTGGGTAGGTTTCATTCGCGAGTTATGAAATTGTTCTTAGAATAAGTTATCTTATAAAAACAAATTGCAATTTTGATTATATATTTATATTGGGGTAAAGACCAATGGACCATTTTTAGAAAATCATATTTAATAGTGAAATGGTTTGGGAAGGATGAATGTTAAGTGAGTGCCCAGCAAAATGAAATTTGTTTTTTTTTTTTTTTTCTTCTGTTGATATGGTTTAATTGTGAAATGGTTTGGGAAGGGTGTAATAGTGATACGGTATCCATTCAATGATATAATGTACAATTTATATTTAAATGGTAATTGTGAGTGAAAATTTGGTGAGAAATTGAAGACAAATTGGCGAAAGGGTTCAATTTCGCATTTCGACAAACTTATGGGGGTCAATTGCTACAATTGAAACATGTATGGGTTAATTTCACATAAGAGCAAACGTATGGGGGTTGTTTACTACTTTCGCCGATTAAAATCATACCAATGATGCTCGAGTAGTTGAGTGGCTACTATCGATCCTCATGACCTAGTAATAAGTTGAATATTAATGGATATCAAACCACAAATTTAATGCTATTTTTATACAGAATGTTACTTCAACCTAATCCTGCAAGTAGGAGGCCCAATGCAATAGCCCGACTTACCAATTAAAAAAAAAAAATTTACTTTTTCGAGAAATCAGGAGATCAATGAAATGGAAAGCAGAGCAGTTTTTTTTTTTTTCTATTTTATGTTTTGTGTAGTGTTTTTTTTTTTAGCATGCATACAAGATATTCACTGGTGATGGTGGGTTGTCACTTGCTTGTCAACTTGCTACATGTGCGCCTCAACATCATCAGACCATTAGCATTTCATTTTCCTCGATTCATCTATTATATTTACAAGATGGCAACGCCAACGAGTACAAACATAAATTGTCACATAAAACCGAACATAAGCCCCAAAGCTCAAGTACGGTCCTTGAAGCGTATATTATAAGCGCAGACAGGCTCACGGTGGCAATAACATGTACAAGGATCGCTATAGTGATGCTGCTGCTGCTGATGTTAAACATGTTCGTGTGATCGTGTTATACACCCTTAGCTCAAACTGTTGCTAAGAAATCCAAACATAAGAAAGATTATCGATAAGGGAAAAGCAAGGCAGTAACATAACATTACTATTCGAAGCAAGCTAAGGGTCTAGCAACGGCCAACGTGCCAACTTCTCCAAGAATGAAGTTTCGCCTCGCTATTCGAGCAATGTCCTTTGTTGCCATCAACCTTGCTGATGAGGGCCAGATTTTTGAGGAATTGAGGTGCATTAAGAATGTCCGTTCCTGTTCTATCTGGTGCATGGTGCCCGTATTCATCACTCACATGGTACTTCGGTTTATAGCTTTGATCCATTTCGCATTCAAATATCCCTCATAATGGGTTGGGCCGCCCACTTCAAATGCAGAGCCAGCTTTCCATTCTTCGTTCCATCTAAGTTAAAGATGTCATAGAATTCCCCTTCGAGTAATACTCTAGTGAGCGTCATAATACACCTCCCTATATAATTCTGTGATATTCAACCTCGGGTTAACACTCAGATAAAAGAAATGGAGAGGGCAATATTTCAGCTATTGTGACGACGACAATGAGATTAAGTTCAAATATAAAGAAACATAATGTACAAAATAAGTTTAGAAACTGAAGCGACAATGTAAGATGATTTTAGAAACTAAATTGCAAAGGTTTTCAGCAAGGAAAGGAAAAAAATTGCAGAATTGGATTAGTTGCATTACCTTTCCAATCGTGTCATGATCATAGACATCGAAGATCAGCAATTCATGCAAACCATCCTCGACAACAAAATCAAACGTCTGATTCCAAACTGGATTTAGAGTTTCGTTTAGAACCTGAAATAGTTGCAACAAAGACATAAATTATAACACCCAAACAAAGCACAATTCTGATCACATGTTTTATGAAATCAGAAGTAAAATTCTAAATCTCGAGTGTATTTCCTTGTTTACAAATTTAATGTATTGACTAGCATTATACAATTGACAAGATCAAGTTCATCACACACAACACGTACCCTGGTTTTCATTTTTGTTCCAGCCTTTTTCAGCGTCACTACCACATAGGGGTCGGATTTCCCAGTCAAATCCATGACTGGCAACTTTTCAGCTGATACCACTGTCACTGATAGTACTCCTCTAAGGATAACCTCACGCTTTCTTTCGGTCGTTTTTCTTTCAATATCACTGGCATCTTCTTCCGTTTCATCTTTCATGACCCTTTCCACTTTTGTCAGTGGCAGATTAGGATGGAAGGGATTCAAAATCTGATTTCCAGTGCCAAATGGACAATACAAGAGCTCCAGTTGCACCTGAAGTCGGAAGGAGAATTTTACAAAGAGTTAGGTGCACATTTTACGCTAAGTATGACGAAAAGGATCAATCAGGACTGCTGAAGAAGGACATCCAGTTCGCAAACCATGTAATTTCTAAGGTGGTTAATTCAATTAAAACAGTTGCCTCGGTTTCCTGAACACGTTGGCTTAAAATACGTCAGCTTTAATAAGTCCATCTACTCTAAGAGACAATCTAACCAAGTAGCACGCAAGGTTCGAAATTCGGTTAAGTCAGACAGCGCTATATTTTAAGGATAAAATCCACGGACTGATGAAGGGGCAATTATGATTCTAAAAACAAGATGCATGAACCAACTTAGGACAGTAAAAGGAAAGTTATGAGTTTGCATTTGATTTCACAGGGCTTCATATAGTATAGATATGCACAAACTAAAAATAAAAAAAAATAGAGTTGAAACAGAATCAAATTGGAAAGAGTGCAATGAGATTCTTACCTGACCCCTGTACTTTGTATCTCTCTGTACTTCCACATCCTTCACGAGATTTAACCACAATGTTTTCACTTTACCTGGCTCAAGCTCACTGAGTGCTACTCGAGCACAACCAATTAGTTCAGAAGGCTGAAGCCCTTCATCATCGTAAACTCTAACAGTCAAACATTGTGTTGACTGATCCTCAACAACAAAGTCAAAACTCTCGTTCCATATTGGATTCAGTTGATTGTTCTGAAGACATGTTACAATATTAGCCTAGGATAACACAAAAAATTTCTAATCATGAAAGATAACAAGGAAATAACGTACGAGTGTTTTGCTTTTCTTGGTTCTGCTACGTAATGGGCGTATAAATATACAAGCATACGGATCTGATTTTCCAATCAAGTCTTTATTGGACAATTCTTTAGCTTGCACCAGCTTCACTTCTAATATTCCACAAGGCTTCAATTCCAAGTCACTGAACCAGAAGGTAAAAATGTAATCGCCGCAAAAAAGAATAGAAGAAGGTAGGTGGTTTGCAAAACCAAAGCTATGGTATTTTTTTAGCATCTATGATGATCTATCAGTCTATTCAGGAGAACTGCGTGGTTTTGACTAAAATTTAATGGGACAAATCCGGAAATAGTACTCACCTGTAATCTCCAGGTATTATTTGAATTACATTTCGAACTGGCCAAGTTATTGAATCTTCTATAGCATCTGTTATCATTTCCTAAAAAAAGAATCCACTTAAGCATGCCGAATTGTGATAACATTGTTAATTATAACAAGCAGTCCACATATGTGAGGTAAATGAAAAATTGAAGTTAAAGCATACATTCTGGACAGTGGACATTGATGTTAATTGATCAAACCAGAAATTTAAGAATAGAATGACAAAGCGAAGAAGTTACGCCCATTTCAAGGGAGCATAAAAAGTTACTAAATTGGGTACTATGTAAGCCAGTTTTGGAAAGTTGAAAATATGTCTTATACAGATTGTGCATTATAGTAACGAAAGGAGAGATATATATGGATCCCCAGTTACTCTACCAGTAACAACTTTGCTAGTGCTCAGTTTAACTAGCAGCAAAAGTAAGACTATGATATGTCTACCACAGTGCAAAACCAGACATCAGTTAATTAAAATTCCTGCAGACTGCTGCAATATCCAGGAAGGTCAAGATATGATGTACCCTTATCAGTTATCTCAATTAGCAAGATGATTGTTCCAAAGGGACCTTATGTACAAAATCTACGAAGAAACAGCAAAGCAGTTCCAGGAGTCCAGGACTAAAGAGAAAAACCAAGAAACAGGGTCACCAGAAGCAAAATGTTGAACATTGATATACAGGCTACATGCACCTCAAGATTAGGAACTTTATATATTAGAACGACAAAATGAAGATGAACAATATGGAAATTTCTCATTGAAAGCAAAAAAGAATTTCAAGCTAAAGGTGTACACAATCTACAATTACAATAAGGATAGTTGCTCAACGATACAGAAAAGAAGGGTGTCTTTACTTACATGGATGGCATCAGAAAGCCCGGGAATCGTTGAAATATCACCACCAACAACTTTGAGTGTGAAATCCAAGTCTTTCTGAGTTGAAGATACAAAGTCAATTTGGTAGAAAGCAAATCAAGACGATAACTTCTCTAAGTTCATATGCTAATCATCTCATCCCTTAATTTTAGAAACACGAGAAATAGCCACTTAAATATATAGTTAGCAATCAAGAACCCACCTTTTTTCTTAAGGAATAACTTACAGCACCAAAGCAAGGGAGCTCGTTTACAAGAGGTTTAAAGATTATCCTGAATAGCCCCGTAAACCCAACATTTTTCACCTAGACAAAAAATGCCAATATATACAAGATCATCGATGTGATTACATAGAGCCTTCATACAGTCGAGCAAGAACAATAATAACACTACCAACAACAACAACAACGTCTTAGATACAAAGCGTTCTGGGGTGAGCAAAGATATGTCATATTGATGGGTTCATCAAAAGACTTTTTAGTTCATCAGTGAGCAAAGATATATTGATTGGTTCTCATATTTCTGACTTCTAAATAAATTTAGTAGCGGATTAGCTGCCCAAGTAATCAGGACGAAACGCAAAAATTACAATGATACCTGTATAGGTAATGCAACACCAAGATGCGTCTTAACATCAAGTACAATGTTCGGATTACCATCCCATTGTATCTCCAATTCCATGATTATCTCCCCTGGATCACTGTCGATAATACAAATGCCTAAAACACAAACAATTTGATTTCCAACACTTTATATCAGTAGCCAGTAGCCGCAGTAGGACATTTTCTGAGCAACAAAAAAAACAATTATTGGACTTAACATGGTCCTTCATCATCTAGCATCCAAAACAATAAAGTTGCACTACAATTTAGATATTGAGAGTTTGGCACTTCAGTTCCAGTCTATGAAAATGCCAATACTGATGTAAAGACACAGCTGTATAAGAAACAGAATTCTTCACCATAACAGTTGTAAACTGATACCATCATTCGTATTTGTATGATCTCATAAGTTCGTTACTGTGTTAACATCATCTATTAAGTCACCTAGGTAATTACTTAAACAACATGAGACTGGCCACTGCACATTTACCTCCGTCAAGTATTCCTCAATTAACTCCAAATTTGTGATACAGATCTGTGATTCCAAATTTGTAAAACCCGCCAACTAATGTATAACCATTGGCATTCTCAATCAAACAGATATGGAACATAATCTACGAGTCCAATTACACCAAATGCAATTAATTCCTTACCTATGACACATAATCATTATCAACCATCAAGAATACATGCAACATTCTCAATTCATCTCCATTGTTAATTTGAATGTATCTACTTCACATAGAAGTTTCACAAACTGAGAGTCATGACACTAACCGGTAAATTGTGGTGCCACGGTCCCAAGAGTGAGCTTCTTAAACTTAAGGGAGGCTAAAACAGCTGGTGTATATTGCTCAAGAATTGGCTCCACAGAGGTCCTTATCAGCTCCGATGCTGCCTAATGCAATTGCCACCCCTCAAAAACAATCAGTCTTACACCAATTACTCGCAATTCCGAAAATTATAGTCCTTGACATAGCCAAATTCAAACAGATTGATCTAAAGAACGAAAACCAACCTCATCAACATATGGCCAAAGTTTGTCTAACTGAGAATTCAGCCATTTTAACTACACGAAAACCATTATTAGCAACAATTTGAGCAGACCTTTTAGACCAACAACAACAACGACGACAAAAACACGAAAAACTTGCAACAAACTGATCAATACCTTCTCCATTTGAGGGAAGATAACCCAAGTTGGGTAAGCCTCAGGTGGCAATACCTTTCTTGCATCCTCTACTGTCATCCTAGCAAATGCAGCCACTGTCGCCGCCTTCCGACATCAATATCAAAATTTAAATCAAAGATTCAATCATATATACACCCATCAAACTAAATTGAATGATCATGTAAAATTACGCGGGTCTGGGCCACACCCGCTAAGAGAAGAGATAGTTTACTTGATAAGACCAAGAAGGTTCCATCTAAAGTCAATTGGCAATAGGAGTAACTCTTTGGTTTATTTCGTCGACAAATCTCTTCTCTTTTTCCAATGTGGCGTAATTTCACAGATCAGCATGTTATAAACAAAATCATATACCAAATGAGTGAGTTAGAAGCTAAGGAAGGAGAAAAATACCAGTTCATTGCGGCGTTTTGCGCGGATATTTCCATAATAAGCAAAACCCATGATCAGGCCAATACCTGAGGCAATTCCAAGTACAATTCCCAAAATAAATCCCATGTTTTTCAGAAATTCAGAAGAATCCAGATGATGATTTGAACTAAATTCAAATCGGTTTCAATAATTTTGTTGAAATTTGATGAAAAATGTGGATTTCAGTGGAAGAATCTTTGTTGATTGAGACATTTGGTCAAAGGAGGGTTTGGGCGAGGCAGAACTTATTATACTGTTAAGTTTGTTGGTACTTCTTTTCCCTTTTTTGTGTTAACTTAACGAACACGATGAGAAACATTCGGTTTCTTTTGTCCTTTTTGAGCTTTCATCAATTCATGTTCGTTTGTCTCCAAATGGACCAAATCCCAACACTTTCCAAATTGATTATTTCGTATATTTTAAAAACGATATCACGATTTTACCCTAAAATTGTTTGCATATGTTCAACAAAAATTTGTAAAAATTTGAGTTATTCATAATTTTATCGACTTGTTGTCAACTTGTCATTGAAAACTCCGTAATAATAAGGTCACCTGAATATAAGATTTAAAATAAATGCTTAACGTGTATGCTATATCACATATCCGAGTGTACAAATTAGTCGTCTTGCTTTCTTCTTAGGTTACATTTTAGCTGAAAATTAGTACTCAAAGCTATATTTCATGTGTAGGAATCAGGTTCCTTTGATCATCTAACGAAACATTCTAAAGAAGTAACCACCTGTCCACCTAGATGCTACTCCACCTGTCCACCTGTCCACCTAGATGTCCACCTGTCCACCTTTGACCGTTTTTGCTCTGTTGACTGATTAATTCGGGGGGAAGATGGTGATGACAAACTCGCCACGCGCCATGGCGAGTTTCAGGCTCCTAGGTCAAACTCGCCACGCGCCATGGCGAGTTTCAGGTTCTCAGGTATCCGAGCCTACGTGCACCCCATTTCGATAAATAAGTTTTTTACAACCCCATTTTGATAAATTTTATTTTTTTGAGCATTATTTGAATTAATCGTTCGTATTATCACCTAATTAGCTAATTAGCTCGATTCCCTTTGAGATGATTTGGGACCAAAAAAATTAGATTGGCTCACCCAAAGTGAAAAAAAAAAAAAAATTGTTATCCTCTACGAGTAATGTGTAACAAATTAGCCATGACTTACGGTACTTAAAAATTAGGAATAAACCACAAAGGAGTTTGGAATATTTATCACTTCCAATATAGATATCTTTCTGGCTTACCGTTTTCCATATTAAAAACCCCTATGTTTTCACCTCCGCAATGTGTTCGTATAGGCCATAATTCAGCCATAGCATCAGAGAAATAAATAGAGTTGATTTTGCGATAACCGGTCCCGATTGGGGGAATTGTTATCGTAGAATGATTTCCAACAATTAAGACGTCTTCAAAATGTTGGACTTGAGACCACTCTTTGGTGTCAAACTCAACTCGATACACCTTAAACTCAAATGTCACATAATCACTCTCTCCATTTTTAGAGAAAGACCACCTATCGCGAACAACCATGAAAATCTCATCACATGAGTTTATTACCAAGTACAATCCATATGTATTGACTTGAAATCCACCCAATAAATTCAGAGGTGAAGATACATACTCTCTGGATTTCAAACTTAGGTTTTGTGGATCACTTAAGAGTTAAGACCATTGGATATATAGGTACATAATCTTTCACGACAAACTTTTGGGGATCACTCAAATCAGATATATCAACATACACAATAGAAGCATCCTCGTACAAAATAAGTATCCGAGCACCATAACAGCCAAAATCAGCCACACAATTACTCACATCGGGATTGCATGCATCGTCGTCTTCCAACAGAGTAGGCCCTGGCTGATCAAGAAAGGTCCATTTTCCATCACCTAGCCTCACAAATGCAAGCTTCTTCCACGAAAAAAAAAAATAGGATACAAAACAATAAAATAATCTTCAGCCACTTTTACTACAAACACCTTTTGAATAAAAGTCGTTCTCATCATCGAATCAACAAAATCCTTCGAGGGGTAAACAGAGACATGAGGCCCAAATTTGTGAGGCAAACATGATATTGGCGGAAGAGAAATTCTAACTTTTATTATGGGGTTAAATAGATGTAGCTCAAAATCTTGATTATATGTGACAATCCAACAGTGTGCAGTGCCCCAACATCTACACCCACTAGTCTCGGGGTACTTTCAAGCGATAAGACTTATTGTTGAAAGGACTAAATACTTTCCTCAAACAATCTACATTATTATCTTCAGTGTTCTCGGATAGCAACAACCATGGTGATGCTTTCACAAAGAACTTATGTTTAGCTATTGACGCAAAGTGATTCCATAAACGACAAAAGGCAGAAAAAAAAACCAAGTCTTCTATTGTTTCAAACCTCATCACAATCTCGTTTAAAAGATCAAGCGGCAACATAGACCAATCAACCATGAAGAAACGATAGTGAAGTTCCTAAACCTTCCGTGAAAATAGAACCCTGCGTGCGCCAAATACAAAAATTCACACTTCGAGAATAACAAAAATGCCTAAGAAAGACATGTATAATAAACACCCTTACAATTTCTTATACGATACTACTGCTTATTAGTGAAACTCACATAAGCAATATCCAATAGATTCAGTCTATTTTAATTTTGACGCAAATAATTTCCAATTAATTTAGGGCAGTTTGAGTAAACCACCAAATTAAAAAAAAATTAAAAAAAATTTCATCAGCAGAGCAAGCCTAACTAATCAATAACACATATCAATAATTCTTCGTCAGCAATCCAAAAAAAAAACGGAAGGAGTTGTAGAACAACTAGCTAATCATTCAAGTAGATTAAACAACAGAGTAAATTGGACAGAGATAACAAAGCAAAAACAACGAATCAAGACACACAAATTTATACGTGGAAAACCCTTTCAATATGAAGAGTAAAAACCACGGGACGTAAGGAGTCCACCCAAAAGCTTCACTACGGCAAAAGGAACGTTACACAAACCAGATTCCACCAACAACAATGGGTAAACAACCCACAACAAGAACCAAGCCAAACAACAAAGTAGAACAATAAAGAGGAGAGAAAACGTCACCCTGAAAACAATTTTGAAAATCAACAATATCTCCCAATCCAGCCGTCAAAAAAAAAAAAAAAAAAAAAAAAAAACAAACTACCGAGTCAACTAACATAACAAAGTTCCACTAGGTACTCAAAAAAAAAAAAAAAAAAAACAAAGTTCCACTATACTCTTTACTCATCATAGCATTATGAACTATTTTCATTTCCTTCAATCCTGCTTATTAACATGAGCAGATCAAAGCTACGCCATGATTGCAGCAAGCCACTAACAAGTGATGACTAACACCCCAACTTAAAAGCGGGGCATAAACCACAAAGGGGGTTGAAGTCTTGAATATCTATCACATTCATCGTATATATCCTCTAGAAAAGCCCCATGTCCTTGCCTGGCGCATGCATCATCAGTGTAATATGTGGTTGGAGTGATTACCGGCCGCAATTCCGCGAATCGCCATTGAAATATTATCACCAACAAGACAACATCACAAAGGTGATGAACTTGAAACCAATTTTCGTTGTCAAAATCATGTTGACAATGAATGACTGAAGAAGTATGTTTATAATGGGGACGTGATTTATTCTGCTTGCAAATCCTGTTAAGAGTGTGTTAGACCCGCATGATTTGGGCATATGAAGACCTATGCATTAATAATAAACAAGAGTCGCAAGTGAGAAATTGAAACATAAAAGATGAAACACTAAATTGATACTCCGTATTAATAAATGTCCATTATTACCAAGCCATACAATTAAGTCCTTAACAAGTCTTCGCTATAGTACAACAACTAATAACAAGCCATAGCTGTTTGGTAAAAAACTACACGTATCGGATACACTTAGATTGAGGGTCAACTAGTCAACTTGCTACTACTCGTCCTAGATGAATTTTCTGTATGATAGATATGCGGATAGACTATATCAAGTAAGTGGACAAATTTTATCAAGTAGACGGGCGATCTTTACGAGGTTGACCCCGTCTGATAGACAAGTAGACTATATCAGATAGGTACTGTCGGACAGACAGGTAGAATCAATCAGACAACTAGAATCAATCAGACAGGTTCTATCGAGCATCAAGGATCGAGGTCAAGGGGAATCGAGGTCAAGGACCAAGGATCGAGGATCAAGGATCGAGGTCGAGGATTAAGGATCGGACTGACCAACACTGTCTATCGGGTAGAATCTAAATGCACTAAACACAAATATAAAATATTAAAACACTAGTAAATGCAAGAAGATAAAAGATAGAGAGACAAAGAATTTTTTGTACGTTGAAAACCCTGTGAATAAGGAAAAAAAACCACGGGGGGATCTTGTTAGCCCGCCAAGTGCTTTTAGTAGATATTCTAGTAGTGTTTCTCCGTGTTGAATGATACAATTGATGAGTACATATACAATGATTTATAATCTAACAAGACATAATGCAATATCAATGAGATAATAGGTTGATAAATGTATATGGGCTCAAGAATGGCTAAGGGCTTAATGGTGGAGATTAGGTTGATGTAACGGTGATAGATGAATTATGGTAGTGGCTATGGCGTTGAGAGGAATGAGAAGATATGTATTTAGGTTTAGAGAAATGATATTAGTGATTATGTTGTAGAGTGGTGATGGATATGGAAGTGGTCATGTGTAGGATTAATGATGAGGGTTTATATATGGTGAAGTTGTGATGAGAATGAAGGGTTTTATGTGTAGAAAGTGTCAAAGAAATGGTGGAAGTGTCTAGGGTTTATATGAGCACGTCTTGATCTTCTTCTAGGGCTTTGGAGTGCATAAATACTGTTATGGCAGGTCTCCTCAAGTTGCTCTAACTTCCCGCGTTGCTAAGTCCAACCTCAACCACTATCCCCTATAAAATAGCAGCTATCAAGGAGAAGGTTGACTGAATCACACTGAACAGTCCCTATAATCAAGGAAGTGGTTCTTGACTTTGAGTTCGTCTTCCTTGGAGATACTTTCCTTGCTGAATAAGTCCACAACTAACTCTTGCCAGCTCAATACGTGGTCTTGGTTGTTGGAGAGAAAATAGGATGTTGTTGGAGAGAAAGTAGGAGGTTGTTGTTGACTTCTTCTATTCATTATCATATACCTGGTCAAAGAGTCAACCCCTTGCTAATTTTGATGGAGATCTTGCAACCTCACTAACACTTGTAATTGAATTTGTTGAGCATATTTAGGAAAACATAGTTCATACTTTGACTTATTACGCATCTGTAGTTGCCATCGACGTGTGACGATCTTCCTGATAGGATACTCGACAGGTCGATGGTTGACCTCGACAGGTCGATGGTTGACCTCGATAGGTCGGTGGTTGATATGTATGGCTCCTCGATGGGCTGGCTGCCTACTTGATGGATTGTATGGCTCTTCGATGGACTGTTTGGCTCCTCGATGGACTGTCAAATTGAATGTCTGTTCGAATATTATGTGAGACCGACTGTTTGTCTAATCACTTTGTATGATTAAATCCATGTAGGCGTTGAAGATGTGTATCTACTCGATAACTTTGACTTGATCGTTAGTCGATGCGACTATGTATCTGTCAATTTGTCCTTATAGGACTAAACCCAAAATTTAGGCCCAAACAATAGCCATACACCATAACCTAAAATTTAGGCACAAACCACAAAGGGGTTTGCTTTTTCGAATATTTATCACATCCAAGGTAGATATCCTCAAACTCACCCTTTTCCAAATCAAAAACTCCCATATCCTCACCCCCGAGAGTTATTGGTCGCTTCCAAGATTCATCTTCATTGTCGGTATAGTAAATAAAGTTGAATAAACCAATACCGGCTTCAACGGTGCAATTGACATTGAAGAGTGATTGCCAACAAATAAGGCAAACTTGCCAAGGTTATCAACTGGTAACCAACTTTTCTTGTCAAAATCAAGCTTGCATTGTACAAGAGAAAATTGCTTGTCATATAATGACATTTATCTATATCTTCTTATTTTTCGAAAATATATCTGTCTCGTATAACCATTAAGAAATCACCTCCACACTCCACCAAGTATAATCCATAAGGGTGTTGATTTTGCGAAGGCAACAATTACCGTTGCCAAGGCAATTTGCCCTTAGATAATAAGTAAAATAAATAAAAACATGTATCAATATCAATAAAGTAAATTAATCCATATTAGTATATCAATATCAATATTTAACCCACACGCGTACGGCTCCAACGACTCCACCCTCCCCTTATTCCATCAGCCACCTATTACACCTCCTTCTGACATTCCTCCATCCCAGACCGCCGCCATCAAACCTCCCCTGATTCCATTAGCCACCCATCATCAACCTCCCTCTTGAAATCGCCACTCGAACCCAGAAATCCATCATATTCACCCTCATCCGTCCCCATTATCTCTCCACCCCACCACTTCATCCTCCCCGCAAAACACATCTCCTTCATCGACAATGCCACCCCATCAAGGACCCCTCCCTCGGCTTCATCGCCGTCCTCTCTTACTCATCCACTACCGTACGTTCTCCGACCCTTGCCACGGATTCTAAAAATAGGTCGGAGGAGATAGTACACAGAAAATAGGAGGTGAGAATAATTTTAAAATTTTAGATAATGACCCAATAAAAAGAAAATCTATGATGGAGATATAAAATTTTCAAGGGTAAAGTAGGAAGTTATTTAATTTTGCCTTGACAACAGTAATTATTGCCTTGCAAAAATCAGCACCCATTCATAAATATCTTTTACAAATTTGGATAAAATTTCCAAATTAGCAGCCAAAACATTTTTAGCTTTCAAGCCATGTGGAACACTCGAAAGCATCGGATATATATGCACATAATCTTTCACGGTAAGTTTATCGGGATCACTTAAATCAGAGACTTCAACAAACCCAAGTGAAGCATCTTCGTACAAAATTAGTATTTGGGAACCACATCCATATATATCCAGCAGTTCTATGGTACACGACGTGCACCGAAATGCACCGTAACGGACTAATCTATACCATCGATTATGTAAGAAAAAAATCTACACCGTTCATTAATTTTAATTAATTATATTTCATGAATTAAATTAAAATAACTCCAAAAGATAAATATATGGTAAATTATTGAATTTATGGATCAATTATATATCTATAATGAGAATCTGGTGGTTGCTCCCTGAACAAAAAAATTGGTAGTTGCCGGAGGGAAGGGGTAGCAGAGATTTTCGTTGAGAAAGCGACGTCGCCGGTAGGGTGCCGGAAAAGGGATGTCACCGTAGGTATAATGTCGTCGGGAAAGATCGCCGGAGAAAAGATGTGTTTAGATGAGGTTCGACGAATCGACGACGGTGAGGGATGAAGTCAGGCATGTACTACTCCGGCAGATGACGGGCTGCAGTCCGACATGAACAGCTCCGGTGACTGAGTGGCGTTAGCTCGGTTACATGCTCCGGCTTATGTACGACTACTGTGGATTATTACCGGTGGTGGTTCAGCATGGCTACAGGACGAAGGTAGTTCATAGCCTCATAGGTGGTGGTCTAGTGGGACTCCGGCGTGGCTGGTAGCTTGGTACGGGCTCCGCCAGAATGTAAGGTGGAAGGAGGGGAGAGGGAAAGGAGAGAGACGACAACGAATATCCAAAAAATAAAAATAATTAAAATTATTAAAAAGTTATTTATTACGATATGCTTCGGTGCTCGTCGTGTACCATAGAATTCCTCATATATATCTCCAAAACCGACCAAAGAAATTACTGAACCAATATTCTTTAATATTCCCTACCATGATCAGTATTTCTTCTCCAGCAAATCTACGAACCAAAAGGCTTACATGGCAACAAGTGTCAGACAAAGATACGAACTTTTACTGCAAACAAACGCGTGAAATCATGGTAAAACTACTCCTTTTATACATTCAAATCACCAGCATTCATTTAATCACTTCATAAAACAACATTAATCATCTATCAAACATCTCCAATCAAAATTTAACCACAAAAATTCACGAACAAGCAACAATATTTTAACTGAAAGCAGTTCAATTTGTTGAACTTCCAAGTTAACACACAAGATTCGACAACTTTGCTCAAATGTTGATCATAACCTGAACTAAATTATTAGAATGAGAATTAATCGAAAGATGAACAAAATAAGAGTACCGAGGATGGGGCAAAATATGAGTACCCAATTCTAAAGGGACAAAACAACACACACATAAAACCCAAGATTAAAGACAAACCTTGTGCTTCAAGATTAACCAACTTGGCAAAAAGAATTTTGGATGAAACACTAACAGAGCTGCTGAATATTTATCGTTTTAGAGTGCAATCGGTCAAAGGTCGAGGGTACCACATGAATTTTTCGTTTACTTTTTATTTTATTGTGAGAAAGGTTTAAATCAATCCGGATTTGCTTATTATCAATTTGGAAACTTCCATTGTTTTCCTAATAATCATATTAATCAATTTGGATATATATATTTTTTTGGGTGATGTTTTTGTCAAGGCAAATCAGCATCTTTCAAGCCAAATATGTCCATTATATGGAACATGTTCAATGAATCTGGCTTGACTGTAGTAATAATTGCCTTAAATCATCGCCCATTTTTCTTTTTTGACGGATTCAATTTGGAAACTAATGCTACTTTAAAAAAAAAATTGGAAACTAATGACTTTGGAATTAGGCAAACTGTTAGCTATATAAATAAGATTCCTGGAGGACCAAGTAGTATTATTTTCCAGAAGAGATTTACTGAAAAATAAGAAAAACAAAACCCCAAGTAATAACAGGGCAAACCTCCTCCGTGTCTGCCTGCTGGGTCTGTGCTCCTCGGTGGAACAACTGAACAAGTTTCAAGTTCAACAACCCTTTCGACGATAAGCTCAGTGTTAGTTTCTCTCAGTTTTATTGTTGTGGTGAAATTCCATAATACTCCGTAATTGGGTTTTGATGGAAAATTTAGGATAATTTTACAATAGTTATCAATTTTTTTTCACGTAGGCTTGTAATTTAATCATGACCTTTTAGTTTTATCCTTTAATCTAATCGACTTTATTAAAAATATATTTTAAAATTTTGAAGAGAATACTCCGTCCAACCAGAATAATAAACACCCCATACCCACAGAATAGGAAAATGTTTTAAAATAAGCAAAAGGAATGAGAGATGATGTGAGGATTAGTGAAATCGTAAAATGTATGAGAAAGATCATGATGATTAGCAAAAAGAAAAGAAAAATAGGAGGGAGAATTGGTTGTCCCAAAATAGATGGGGTGTTTGATTCGAGGGAGTAGATTCTCCGTCTCATTTTGTGTTTTACTCCATGTATCACACCACTACGCCAATGAATCCTACCTTCCCATGGTGTGGTACAGAGAGTATATGACATAAGAGAATGTATCAAAATAAAATAAATTCTACGTTTATCTTGGACTTTCTAATACCTAATTAGTGTGGTGAATGGAATGAGACACATGGCTCTCGATGTAAAACTTGTATTTGAATTTTGTTGCAGGGTCTATCACGAGGTACTTGAACTTATTTATTCAGACCATGGCAGATTGGTCTGAGTTGCCGCGTGATCTTCTTCACGACATTGTTATGAGATTTGATACTCCCTCCCTCCATTTTATTAAGTTCTTTGCATTTGGTTTGAATTTCTCTCACATATTCAAACCAAATGCAAAGAACCTAATAAAATGGAGGGAGTGTTATGGACGAGTTGGTTTATTTCTCTCTTGTTTGTCGTTTGTGGTATCAATTTGATGATCGCGGAAAGTTTTAAATCCGGTTAACAATAAGTGTTACCAATTGAAAGTTCCCGAGATTGCTCGGTGTAGATGTTGGGGCTCTGCATACGGTTGGGTGGTGACGTATAATGAGGATTTTGATTTATATCTGTTCAACCCATTTACCAAAGCTAGAACGTCCCTTCCATCCGTAACATGTTTGCCTTTCAAGTGGGGGCCTCATGTTTGTATTGGCGCCCATGCGAATTTCAAGGAGGGTGCTGCTAATCAGTTAATGAAAGAGTTCATTAAAAAAGCGTTTTTAATAAAAGTCGGTGAGGATGATTTTGTTGTTTTTGTAGCCTATTATTTTTCTTGGAGGAAGTTGGCGTTCGCGAGGCCGGGTGATGAGTCATGGACCGCCATTGATCAACCAGGGTCCACGTTGCTGCGCCCCGAAGATTTGCTGGATGATTCAAGTAACTGCGCGGTCGATGTGGTTTGTCGTGGTTCCCAAATACTAATTTTGTACGAAGATGCTTCACTTGGGTATGTTGAAGTCTCTGATTTAAGTGATCGCGAGAAACTTACCGTGAAAGATTATGTGCCTATGTATCCGATGCTTTCGAGTGTTCCACATGTCTTGAAAGCTAAAACTATTTTGGCTGCTAATTCGGAAATTTTATCCGAATTTATAAAAAGACATTTATGGATTATACTTAGTCGAGTGTGGATGTGATCTCATGATGGTTATACGAGACAAAATATATTTTCGACGAGGAAGAAGATATTGATAAACGTCATTATACGACAAACAACTTTCTCTTTTACAAGCTTGATTTTGACAAGAAAAGATGGTTACCAGTTGATTACCTTGGCAAGATTGCCTTATTTGTTGGCAATCACTCTTCAATGTCAATTTGCACCGTTGAAGCTGGTATTGGTCGATTCAACTGTATCTACTTCACCGATGATGAAGATGATTGTTGGAAGCGACCAATAACTCTTGGGGGTGAGGATATGGGGGTTTTTGATTTGGAAAAGGGTGAGTTTGAGGATATCTACCTTGGATGTGATAAATATTCTAAACAGCAAACCCCTCTATGGTTTGTGCCTTAATTTTAGGCTATGATGTAGGTAATGGCTTGTTAGTCAGCATGGCGAAGTATTGTTAGGTCTGTACCTAAATTTGATAACCATTGTTGCCTAAAAGCTAAACTCATTCCCCACTGCCCAGCTCCGACGCAGATCTGGTAACGCAGACGCTATTCCACGCTCATAGGAAAGACATCTAACAAATACGTTACATTCACCTTTGAAAATAGATGTGTTGTCAGGACGTCAACATGCGACACATTTGATGGATGTGTTCATCAAATCGTGGCACAATTTGTCCCAATTATCGGTTGAATAATCTACACTATTTTCATTCAATTCACGTTATGTACGGAGTAATCATTGATTATAATTCTTGTGGAGATGATGAATTATCTCCTTATTTAAAGGTGTGATGTTAGCAACGTTAGAATGGAAAATTACATTGATAGTTGTACTAGTGGTGGAGATGGTGGTGGAAGGAATTAGAGAAGAGTCTTGAATTTCGTGATGCCAATCTCAGAGGGAATAGGAGATAAACGAAAGATTCATTTTTCTTTTTGAAACGTGAAAGATTTATTTTTTGTATTATACTGACAACTGTAATAGAATTTTTGAGAGTGTTCCACACGAAAAACGAAGTGATCGTGGGAATTGACCCACTTGAACAAAGTCGAGCCTAGCCGAACCGAACCGAATTGTTAATTCGAACCCAATCGAAACGAGTTTGACCCCACTTGTGAAGACGAACCGACCTGGCTTATAACTCATCCGAGACCGATAAAAGACCGATTCGAGACCGAAACGACTGAACGACGATAAAGACGTCGATATACGATGGATGATGCGATGATACGAACGATGAAAAAATTTACCATTTTTTTTTCTCTCTACCCTTCTCCTTTTCGAACGAGTATTGGCAAACCCATGAAAATTTTCACAAATTACCATGAGTTTGAGGAGGATATGGTAATATATTCCGACCATAATACTGCATAATATCTCTCGATGTTATCTCGTAGTATTGCCGCCTTCCATTTTCCAAGCTTGATTTCCAATAAGAGATTGATTTCAAAGTATTCTCTACGACAGTAATGAGTCATAACTTCATTCTTAAAAATTGTATTATTTCTATTGAACCAAAGGTTCCACCAAAGGAAACAAAGATCTGAAAACTCTGTAGAAGACATGTTGAGCCTAAAAGCGTCTAGTTGAAGAGAAATGATAATAGAAGGATCTGGGGGAGGCGATAAGACTTGAACTAAACTAGGGGATAACTTTGTACAACATTGAATAGTAAAAGGGCGACCGAAAAAAAAAATGAGAATAATATTCTAATTGGAAATTGCATAAAGGACATGCCAACGTGACTTCTCATTAGGAGTTTATGGGACCGAAGAGGACACGAGAGCCTCATTTATTAACAAGGCGTTTCTGCTAAAACTAGGTGAAGATGATTTTATTACTTTTGTACTCCCTCCGTTTCTTTTGTTTCTTTACGTTTCGTTTGAATTCCTCTCACATATTCAAACGAAACGTAAAGAAACAAAAGAAACGGAGGGAGTAACATATTTGTTTGGACGCAAGAAGCGAAGTTGGCATTTGCGAGGCCAAGTGAGATCAGTCATGGACCTTTGTTGATGAGCCGGTGCGCACGGTGGAGAATTTCATCCGCGATAGTCATCAGGTGGTCGATGTTGTGTGTCATGGCGCCCAAATACTTATACTGTATGGGGATGCTTTGCTTGGGTTTCTTGATATTTCTGATTTGAGTAACCCAGAAAAACTTTTCGTAAAAGATTATAGACCTAAATTTGCAGTGATCTTGAGCAGTCAAAGAAATCTGGTTATGAAAGTTATAGCTTATGTGCCTCCACCCGTAGCGATCCTGAAAGGTTTTTCGGAAATGCCTAAATTATACTTGGTAGATTCATGTGGTGATACATTTATGGTTCTACGATATAGGAGTGCTTACGAGGGATATGAAGATGAAGATGCATTTGATTATGAAACGTATGGGTTTGGAGTGTATCAACTTGATTTTAACACCAAAAAGTGGTCTCAAGTTCATGATCTGGGCAATGTTGCCTTATTTATTGGTAATAGTTCGACGATGTTGGTTCGCGGTACTGAGGCGGGAACTGCTGCCGGGAATCGTAAATCTAGTCGTATTTATTTCACCGATGATTTGTCGCAGGCATGCTACGTCAAAAATGGTCTTCCAGAACCTACGTAAGAGAACGGAATTTTAATAAACCGTCCTCAAAAGTTATTTCAGAACGGGTCCTAATATAACCGTTCTTAAAAGTCGAATCGAGGGAAAAAAAAAAAAACCAATCTTTAAGAACGGTTTTAACCTAAACCGTTCTAAAAGCCTGTGTCAATTAAAAGACCAAAGCTTTTAGAACGGTTTTAACCAAAACCGTTCTTAAAGATGGGGATTTTAGAACGGTTTTACTTAAAACCGTTCTAAAAGGCCAGGTTAAAAAACCCCTTCTGTATCTTCATCCTCATTCTTCTTCGACTGTCTTCAACCCAGAAAAAAAAAAAAAAAAAAAAAAAAAAAAAAAAGCTCAGCGTTGCCGACGATTGACTTCAACCCAGAAAAAAAGTTATTTGCAATCAATATTTCTATAATGTATTACCCAATTCATTATTAGTATTGTTATTCTTCTCAAAGTTATTCTTCTCAAGGTTATTCTTCTCAATAAGGTTCGATTTGGGGCAAATTTATCCCTAGCTAATTGAGTTGAAGATTGTTACTACAAATTGGGGCAACCATTTCCGGCGACCGGACTTCGATTTAGGCAACCATATTCCGGCGACTAGACTACGATTTGAGCAATTATCAATCTCTAATTCAATAGCAAGTAAGTTTTTTATCTAGCTTTTGTTCTTTAATTTATAAATTAAAGTAGCTAGTTAGGTTTTTGGTTAATTAAGCAGAAGAACTTTAGATTATGTAGGTTGCCCATCATATGTTGAGTTGTGTTTGTGATTTAGAACGGTTATATGACATATATATGACTATTATATATGTATTTGTTTTTTGGATTTTTGTTCAAATTTGTCGCTTTGTGAGTATGATAGGATAAGAGAACGGTTTTGCAAAATTGTGTTCTCTAAGGTGATTAGATTGTTTAGTTATGCTAACTATAGGTAAACCACTAATTCAAAAATGGCCTTGCATATATGTCTATTTATGGATATAGTAAGTTGAAACGATTGTTGTATTTATACAAATGATGCGGTGAATTTTATGTTAATTTATGACTATAGATATGGATTTGGACGATCGCAAATGGATAACGACATCAAAGATAGGTGACAAAGAATATGAAGATGGAATTTCTTTGCATTTGTTGAAAAAAATTGTAAAGATCTAAAGAATGTGTCTTTGCTCCTTATAATGAAAGGTATCTTTTGCATTTTTATAACACGTTTTGAGTATTTGTCTATTTCCGGCCATGAATGTGATATTATTGTTTCATAATTATAGTTCTCATTGGATGCTTGCGGTGGTGAATCCCGGAGCACGGATTGTTTATTGGTTAGATTCCGCCAATACAAGAGAGAAACCCCCACAATTCTTATTTAATCTATTAGCCGAGTAAGTTTTATTTTTATCTATTATTTTAATTTCGAATTTATTACTACTATGTTATATGATAAGAACTTGTATATAAACTTATAATGTGTACGTAGGAGCAACAATAGATTCCAGAGTGCTAATCCTCTTGCGAGTCTTGAAAAATCCTCAAAGTTAAGATGGACGGTGGTGACGGTAAATCAATCATAATAACTTGTTTTCTTTTGTTTTTCAATTAATTTTTTATCTAAAACATGTTTATATGGAGTAATTAACTTTATTTCGTGATTTAATGTAGGTCCCTCGACAACCTTTAGGATCAATGGATTGTGGCTACTATGTGTGTCGCTATATGAAAGAAGTAATTGAAACGGGCAAAAATTTCATTCCTAAATCGGTAATTATGAAAAACTATTAACTTTCATAAATTTAAATTTTTCTCAACAATGAATTTGCAATCTTCTCACAATAGGTTGACTATAGTTTTTTGTTATTTTGTAGTATGTTATCAAAGACCGTCCGCAATACTACTCCGATAAACAAATTGATGAAGTGCGAGACATATTGGCCGACATAGTTCTTCGGGTTGGTCAAAACGATGATGACATCATTTAGCATGCGTATATAAGGTAATTTAGTCATATATAGTATCGGATAGTTAACTACCTTAGCTTGCATGCTTGTGGTATTTGATAGAGAACTTAGATTTTGTAGGATGGCCGGGGAACTTGGATTTGTAGGTTGGACAACTTTTGGATTTTGTAGGTTGGACACCTTGGATTTTGTAAGATTGCAATGGTGATGGTTTGTTGAATATATAGTAGTTGTTAGATGAAAATGGTGCTGGACATTGCTATCGTACTTTGGAGTGTGAGAATGGAGTAGAAGAATGGGTATGATTTGTGGAGTAGAAGAATGGGTATGGTTTTTTCTCGTTTCTTAACAGGTTGTAGGCGCAGTCCGCGTTGTTTTGATGACGGACCGCCAAATCTTTCTGGATAGGAGCCTGTATATTCATCCCAAAAAAAAAAAAAAACACACCTAAGAGAACGGTTTTTAGCAAAACCGTTCTCAAAGATTCCCACCAAAAACGCGCGCCAGCAGATCAATTCAAAATTTAAGCAAGAGCCTTTAAGAACGGTTTTAAGTACATAAGGTAAGGACATATGAGAACGGTTTTTTGAAAAACCGTTCTTAAAGGTAAGGACATATGAGAACGGTTTTTTGAAAAACCGTTCTTAAAGTTAAGGGACCTAAGAGAACGGTTTTTCTAGAAACCGTTCTTAAAGGTCTTTTAGAACGGTTATGTCAATAACCGTTCTTATATCCTTTTAGAACGGTTGCAACCGTTCTCTTAGGCTTTAAGTACCGTCGTCTAGAGAACGGTTTTACAACCGTTCTGCTTAGCTTTAGGGGAACCGTTCTTGAAGGCCATTTTTGACGTAGTGGCATGGGATGCAAAATCACTATCTCCTGCGGGTAAGGACATGAGGGTTTTCGATTTGGGAAATGGTAAGCAAGAGGCTTTATATGACGGAAATGATAAATATTCGAAATTTCAAACCCCTCTGTGGTTTATGCCCACTTCTAGGCTGTTGGGCAGGTCGTGACTTGTTAGTGGTGAAGTCTTTTTGAAGACCCATTCTAAAATGCAGTTCTACAAGAAGTAACAAGGTCGGAGAATTTTCAGTTCAATCTAAATGTTGAGCCTCATTTGGCTAATAATTAAGAACAAATGTACGATGATCACATTCACTTGTTGGTTGCCAAGTCGCTGAAAGTGTACGATGATCACATTCACTTGCTTCTCTTCTTTGGTCCAACTTTTTCCAAAAATAGAAAGATCACAATGGTGGTGTTTTATGTTATTATCTAATAAGTCAACCCTAATTAAGCTGACATGCTAGCCGTGATTACGTGCATATATGCAATTACACCTTTGTATCATGTCAAACATTGGGTTAATTCTGTTTATATCAATTAAACTGTTGATCCATCTGCATCAACTTTGTTTCTGTGATCAGGAAGTCTAAATTTCTCGTCAAGTTCATGATACCACAAAGATAGTATATACGGTAACCTTTTATTTGCCTTGGTATTTTGTCCCACATCGGACAAGCTTCTTTTATTATAAAGTATATATATCTTCCGCATGTTCTCATCAAGCAATTTTTTGTTGGGCTAGGCCCATATCCGTCTAGGATCTGTGTTTTTGGGGTTTAAGGGCTTGGGGAATTGTGGCCTTGTGGGCTGGTAATCTTCGGCATTGTGGACTTGATAAACGGTCCTTGACCTTGTCACATAAAATGGTCCATCTTTTTTTATATCTTATTTTTAAGCCAACCCGGTGGCACATTATCGTCGTTCTATTTCATATTTTTACGATGCCAAATCTCTAATTCATTAAGACTCGCGTCTTTCCTGGAAACATTGGTTTGTTCTAAAATTGGTCTCATTCATGATTCAACAATAAAAACTGAGGTATGCATTATGCAACACGGTTCCTTTGGCAAAAACTTCATTAGACGAAAAGTGGGACTAAAACAAATGCCCATTCGAGGACTAATCCCATGAGAAAATCAGCATTAATTTTTTTGAAGTAAACAAGAGAACGATGAAGTATGATCTAGAGGTGATCATGAGGCGGTCTTGGGTAGGGGGTTTATTTTTCGACTATTTTGCCGGGCCAGAGTTGTTTTTGGGCCTAGATGGTTGTTCCAAGCTAGGCCCATGTGGACTTTTGGGCCATTTCGACCTCGTTTGGGCTTTTTGTCCTGAAAGTTGTTTTGTAGCTAACGTTGAAGTCTATTTAAATTATATATCGATTTTCTTCTAACCTTATGTAAATATATAAGTAACTATTTTACCTAGTTAAAAAGGTTTTATGTGCTAGCATTATAAATCATTAGTACTTTTTATTTATTATTGTATCTTTGATTTTTTTATATTTTTTTTACCAAATTAGTTTTGCTGATATAAAGTACTCCCGAGTTAGCAAATACTAACATTAGTTCACATAATTACAAGTAGACTATATAATTCAGAATTTGTTTTGTGTCTTATTGTAATATGTGAGGCGGGCCAAATTTTGGGCCGGGATTTGGGCCTAAACCCAGAAAAAGTTGGGCTAAAACCTAAACAAACGTACAAACAAATAAAAAACGCAGCAGTTCATTTGTTCTAAAGCTAAGCCCGGCACTCTAGTCCAGCCGTAATGTCTCTCATTTGGTGATAATTCAGTGTGTGCCTGTATGGATATGACTTATGAATCACCTTTCAGTTACGCTTATTTTTTTTATTTTTGGTGTTGACCAGTAGTATGCAAACCGATAAGATGAGAAATTGTAGGTTCCTTATAAGTACCCCAAAATATCATACGAAGTAATAATTTTCATAACAATCGTAGTAGTAATATCCGGAGTATGAAGTACATACGTAATAATTCTATCGTCATCTTATGTCTCGAGTACAATATTAAGAAAAAGTTAGATATATGGGTATTTCTTACCCCCAAAGTGTTGGTTTTTTTTATATTACTCCACAATAGGTACAGTAACTATTGTAGAATTCTTACTAAATTATGAAGTAAGTTAGCTCCGTTTCAATTATTGTGACATCGACTAGGCGATATACGTATGATGCAACTAGATATATTTTAGGTTAGTTTTGGATACCGTTAAGGTTAATTAAATTCGAATTGTCAACTTCGAAACAACATCCAGATCACTTAAGTCAATCCAAATTACTCGTATTACCAAATTCTCATGCCCTTTTATTTAACCTTTCCTTTTCTGCTCATCAGTTTTTTCACTATTGACTTGACAACACTTTCTAAAAACACTGTTGATCTTCTATTTTACTGTTAAAGCACGATCGGGCCTGGGCTGCACCCGCACGGAGGAGAGAGAGTCCACGTCATAAGCCCAATGAGATTTCATCCTAAAACCAATTGGCGACAGGAGGAGTATCTCCTTGGTTTATATACATATCAACTCTTTCATCTTTTTCCAATGTGGGATACTCACAGGTGAAGCTCCCTTTAACACTCGCCCCTCACATGTGAGTTCCCTATTACTTAGCAGACTGGGCTTCGGGGCCAACCGGTGCTCTTCTAGCTCTCTTCGGTTCTCATATATCTTGCCCATCTGCGCAGACTGGATCTTCACAAGCTCACCGGGGCTCTTTTAGCTCTCTTCGGTCGCATCGCAAACCGGGGCTCTCCTACGCTCTCTTCGGTTGCGTAAATTTGATCCATCTGCAACGGGCCCAATTCATCTTCTTGAGTCCCAGGTCTTTAACCATGGGCCAATTGGTTTTAGGATGGAACCCTGCTTGGGCGTATGGGCTAGGGTTTAACTCCCCCGTTTGGTCTCTCCTCCCCTAACAAGTGGTATCAGAGCCATGGTTTAAAGAAACCTATGGTGGCAAGTGGACTCTGGCGTTTGTGGGCATCTCCCCTCGGTAACACCTTGCGACTGTGTGTCTCCGTATAATAAATGGAAGGAGGTCCGACCATGAATTAGGCCTTGGTTTGAGGGGGGGGATTGTTGGGGTGTCAACCCAATTCCCACTTCGAAAAAACAGGGAATAAAATCCTTGTATATAAGTTCCACCTCCACAATAGATAGTATGAGACCTTTTGGGAAGGAGCCAAAAAAAAAATCCGTGAGGGCGTGGCCCAAAGCGGACAATATCATACTAATTGGACCGGTGGTCTGCAGACATAGGGGCCCAATAAGTGGTATCAGAGCCTAAGGTTCGGCATGGGCCTGGGTGCAGACACCACACCGTCTGGTGGGCCCTTGTTAGATTGGGTGCCACAGACAATTGTGGTAGGTCCTTATCAGATTGGACGCTACAATTTGGTGGTGGTCTGACCTAATTTGGTTCGAGGGGGAGAAAATTTGATTGACTCACACATGAGGGGGAGATTGTTGGAACATGTGTGAGCTTGTCCCACATTGAAAAATAAGTGGGATGTTGCTAGCCATATAAACAAGAGGGTTACTCCTCCTATTGCCAATTGGTTTTAGGATGGTACCTCATTGGCCTTATGATGTGGACTCTTTCTCCTCCGTGCGGGTGCGGCCCAGTCCCGATCGTGCTTTAACATGGTATCAGAACCTCTTTTTTAGATGATTCTAAAAGGTGCTTCTGCCACCTACCGGTGGGCATGTGATCGATAATGCCTACCGGCGGGATTTTGGTGCTCGTCGGAGTTCTATTGTTCGTGTTTTAATGTTTTAGAGTTTGTGATTCAATTTTTAAGAGTATTAGGTTTAATTTTATTTGTTTATGAATAAAGACCTCCCTTTCGTTTGCTATTTGGGTTGATGTCGAGACATTTATTGATCGAGAGTTTTGGCTTGGGCATTTCTAAAGATGAATTGTTCGGTGATAATAACATTCGACTATGGTGTTGCGGTGCGTTGCGTTGTCCTTGTTTTACAGGATTACTGGCACGTAGCATATTCTATGTGCAATGATGACATTTTATTTTGGGATTTGGTACATATGTTGCACAGTGTTATGCCGTGGTAATTTGAGCGGCTTTGTGTACGTGCTCGTCGTTGCCGATGTTTTCGTTATTTGGTTTTGTGAGAACACTCTTTGAGATTTGGTGTTTTGGGTAAGAAAATTACCCGATTAAGGAATTTTTGAACGGGTAATTTTTTAATGGGGGTAAACCTCTACCTCTCATGTCTGTTAGTTTTAAGGTGAATTTGGTAATGACCTTTTCACGTTGTGAGACCATGTTGAACGCTTTATGGTCTTTAGTTTTCGGTGTTTTATTGGGGAGTGCCCTACCAGTCATGTTTGGTTCTTTTTAGGTGAAGCTGATAATGGGCGCTTCACGATGTGTGATCATGGTAATTCATGGTATTGTTGATGATTCCTTATATCTGGCGTTTTCGTTGTGTGGACCGTGCTGATTTGCGGTGTTTGAGTGTTATTCAATTTGGGTTTAAGTGGGTTCGAAAAGCATTGGTTTTGCGACAACGACGTCAACATGCCAAATTTGAAGTCATGAAGATCTCGACGGAGTTATTTTTTCCTTATTGTTTTTGGCAAACTCATTGTAATTTTTAGTCAAAATTACTATGAGTTTGAGGGGGGTAATAGAGGATACTAGGGAATATTCGGGTTAAGGAATATCACAATATTACGATATGTAATTTAGGAATACAATATATTTAGGAATATATTGTGTGTTAGGTTTCATTAGAGACAAGATATATGTATCAGTATAAATAAGGTTTACCCCTTAGGTGGGAGTCATTCACGAGTTATATCGAGTTTATGAGATTCCCAAATAGTGTACGTTTATAATTCTATTATTTACCACCTAGGTAGCACCGAAACGGACACGGACACTGGAAACGGCAGTCCGAAAATTGTAGGATACGGACACGCATAATTTAAATTATATAAAATACATATTTTATGTTTGAAAAAGTATATACTCCGTAACTAATTGAAATATTACTTTAATATTATATTAATACTGAATATATTATAAAACTTAGATTAAGAATTATATATATTACGATATTCAAAGAAACATCGATAACATAATTCATTTTTGATGATAAATACTCTTCAACTCACGCCTTTATTATTAATCTTCTATTAATTTTAGATTCTTGAAGTGTATAAAAGTGTCCTAGAGTTTCCCAATTAGCAAAAATATCAATATAATAATGGACACCGATTCAAGAGTTTCGGACACCTATTGTCAGGTGTCGTGTCGGTGTCGGTGTCCGACACGGTGTCGGACACGGACACGCTAGATCATGGAAGTGGGTCCGTGCTACCTAGTTTACCACACAGCAGCTCCTTATTATTAGTAGCCAAGGTTTGCAATTAACATACATTAATTATTCCTTCTAATTGTGTTTAAAGCGTTGTTATTTCACTAACTCTTCTTCCTATCTGCCATTCTAGGTTTACTGATTTTGCTCGAACAGGATTCATTGCTTACTTTCGGCGGTAAGTTTATCGAATTTTACCAGTTTTTTTTTTTTTTTTTTAATTAATTGTTCAATTTTTATATTGTGTGTTGTTTATATGGGTTTTTAGTAAATGTAATGTAATGCGTAATGTTGGATGTTTTTGTGTTGCATCACTCTATTTTAGTCTTGGGTTGCATAGGCTTATGAGTACCCTTATGGATTAGTGGCATAGGACACCTGTAACCTTCTGTAAGTCTTACGCTTGTTTTATCCAAATGAAAAACCGAAGTTTGGGGGTTTATTTAATAATGTATATGCTATAATTTGATTGATGATTCATGTATGTGATGGCCTGTGAAACTCGGTATGGCGGTTTCAAATGACGATTTATGTTAGCCTAGGACTAAGTCTTGGTTGTTGTTGTTTTTTGTTGCCTTACAAAGCTACTCATGATGTTTGAGTTTTAGCATAGCATAGTTGAGCATCCAATAGAGTACCCCAAATCATGTTCTTGAGGTTTGAAAGGAGATCACTGCACATTCTAGCCGATTCTTGAAGATTCCTGATTTCGGCCTAGCAATCCTCCATTCTTGATTGGCCATTTGCCTCTTTAGTCTAAAAAGTCCATTAGAAAGTCGATTTTCGAGGATATATTTTGAGTAGTGACCAGCAAAGTCTACAAAATTATACTCCTTTGATCTTGTCCAGGAATGTGGTTTATCTATGAACATGGCTCAGAATTGTGAAGTGACATTTTTATGTTTCCTAACATTGTGTATTAACAAATTTCTTTGTTCAGATAATCGGATTGTGTAAAAGTTATTTAAGAATTGAACCATGCCAATTTGATATACTTGCTCGTGTTCACACGGGCGACACAATAAAAGTTATAATCTGTTGTTTGAAAATTGTGTTGATCTTGTTTAATTCTGGAAGCTTTTTAGTTTGTGATCAGCTTACTCACACATTTGCTTGAACGTGAGAATTTTCAATGCTTACGCTATTCTTGTAAGCTGGAATGACAGTATTTGGTTTGTTTGCTTCGTTGTTTCGTTATTCTTACTTGAAATGTGATTTATGATTTCATGACATTGATCTGTTTATTCCTTTCTGTTGGATATTTGGTGTGAGTGGGTCGGCTCGATCTTATGCTTCTACTGATGGATCATAACACCGCAATTAATCTAAACTGTTAATTTGGATTTTGTTTTTGTCAAGAAGATGATAAAGTAATATGAAGTCCCTGAGTTTCTTTTATCTATTTTGCTATTTGATTGTGAATTTGTGACAATGTTTCTGAAAACAAAATTATGACAAAAAATTGAGTTTGTGTGGATTGTCTTCTCAAGGCCTTCATAGATATTGAGGGCTCAATTATATATTTACTGTATTACTTAATATGTAGGCTGATAAAAATTTGTTGAGTTTATGTATCTTGAACTTCACTTTTTTGTGAAAGAGATCTTGAGCATAATTGTCCATCTCTATTGACGTGCTTTGAAACCTCTTGGTTTTTTCTCTCCTACACCCTATGCAAGGATGAGTTAGGGTTTTTTTCTCCTTAAGAATAAGAGGTTATGTATTGTTGGACTAGTGAATGTCCAAACTGAAAATTCATTTACTTGTTTGTTATAATCATAAATTAGCATTTTTATTACTGTATATCTTGATGGAAAATTCGATTTTAGTGCAGCAAGCTGACTTCCTTGATTGTTTTAGGAACTTTGCTCTTATTTATTCATGGCTGATCGGAATGAGTTGCCGTTTGAACTTCTCTCCGAGATTGCGATGAGGCTGGAAACGATCGAACACTTTGTTTATTTCTCCGTAGTTTCCCATCTGTGGAATCACAGTGCCTCCATAGTTAAGCAAAAGTTCAGTGTGAAAGTGAAAACAATGCCATGGTTGTTGCTAGCCGAGGACACGAAAGAGAATCCAGATTGTTTTAAGGAAAGTTCTCAATTCGGTAAACAGTAGGTGTTATAAATTGAAACTCCCCGAGACTTTTGGGTGTAGATGTTGGGGTTCTACCTGTGGTTGGCTTGTGACCTATAATTACAATTTGGAGCTACATTTATTCAACCCACTTACAAAAGCTAGAATGAACCTCCCACCCATAACTTGTTTGCCGTACCAATGGGGGCCTCATGTTTCTAATTGCAACTATGAGCACTTTGATGAGGATGCTACTGAATTCATGATGAGAAACTCCTATATTACAAAGGCGTTTGTGTTACAAGTAGCTCAAGATGAATTTATTGTTTTTATAACCTATTTGTTTGGACAACAGAAGTTGGCATTTGCGAGGCCAAATGATCTCTTATGGACCTTTGTTGATGAGCCGGCGCGCGCGGTGTTGACCTCTAGAGTTATAGCCCAGAGTACTTGGGTGGTCGATGTTGTGTGTCATGGTGCCCAAATACTTATATTGTACGGGGATGCTTCACTTGCGTTTCTTGATATATCCGATTTGAGTGATCCAAAAAAACTTATTGTGAAGGATCATGTAGCATAATCTCCGGTGATCTTGGGTGATCAAAGATGTCTAGGTGTGAAAGTCACACAATACGTGCCTGCTCCTCGGGGGATCCGAGAGATCCTGAAAAGCTTTTCGAATTTTCATGGATTATATGTTGTTTACTCATGCGGTGTTACTTTCTTGGTTCTACGAGACAGGCGTTTTGCCGAAATTGAGGGAAATCCAGATGAATATAAAACATATGGGTTTAAAGTGTGTCAACTTGATTTTGACATCAAAAAATGGACTTATGTCCATTGCCTTGAGGATGCTGCCTTATTTATTGGTAATAATTCTTCAATGTTAGTTCGCGGAGTTGTGGCCAATAATTGTAAATCCAACCGTATATATTACACTGATGATGTATCAGGATGTTCGGGTGTGTTATTCGTGAATGCCGGGGGCAAGGACATCGGGGTTTTCGATCTGGAAAATGTCAAGCATGATGATATAAACGATTTGAGTGATAAACATTGCAAATTTCAACCCCGGCCCCATTGTGGTTTATGCCCCGATTTTCAGGTTGCATACGGAGTACCTGTTAATGGTTAAGACTTAAAGACTGTCTGAAGACCTGTATAGCTTGCTAGTAAAGGACACTCTGTTTCATGTCTTTAACTTACGTTTCATATTTACTTTTTTATTGAGATCATTTCATATTCTCGTGCTAACGGGAAAATGAAAATAGTGGAACTTTGTGGACCTATTTCTCTTGGCTTAAACCGTGTTATGCTCGTTTATTTATTGTGTGATTTATAGAACTATTTCTTTAGTGTTTAGGGAAAAAAATTGATGGAATCACCTGCACTAGTGCACTACACCTTCTGGCTTTTTTTAAATATCTCATACGGAAAATACCCCCGTGTTGAGGAGGACGTACACACTAAGTGGTTAATTGAAATTCCGAAAAAATTACGTAGAGAGTTAGATAAGAATCTTAGCTAAAATTTCATGCATATATTTTGAAACATAGATTAACAGATTAAACGTGTACACCCTTCCAAATAAGAGAGCGTTTTATATATGGGATATTTAAAGAAAGTCGAAGAGAGTATATTTCATTCATTTGATCGATCAGAATTAACGAGGTGATTTGTTGTGGAGGATGGTTTTGACACCAAACCATCTCCTCCACCAAATTCTTACTCAAAAAAGCAAGCTCACGAGCCGCATGGTTAGCATTTTTTTTTTTTTTTTTTTTTTTTTTTGAGAATGATGGTTAGCATTTTTACGTACATGAGAAAACGTAAGAGAACTAAAACAAGTACGCTAGGTTACATATGTTAGAGGCTACTAACCCAAAAGAGAATTTATACGCATGACCACTTTGCAAATGTATAATTATTTTCAAACAATCAGATTCCACAATGAGGTTTTGTAGCCCAAAATGTAATGTGCCACCACCATTAAATGAAATAAATTCTTTTAATTTGGAGGGAAATCTTGGAGGGAGTAATTTTAGATTTGAAGGGAAATCATCCTTAGAGAGAAGATTGGAGGGAATTTTTTTTTTTTTTTTTTTTGAGGGTCGGAGGGAAAATATATTGGGAACCCAAATCTCAAAATTATTATGAACTATTTTAAAAATCATTACTTTAAAAATCATTACACACACACACACACTCCACCATTGTTATCTTCAACCTTTCTCCTCTCCATTAACATCACTTTTCAAACTCATCTCGTTTTATATAAACTACTAGGGTTTTTTTAAAGAACTAAATTCTTCTCTTTTACAAAAGCCTTATCTTATTAATTTATCATTAATGTTTGGCATCTTCTCCCGGACCAAAATTTCAATTCTCTAATTTGAATGTAGTTTATCCTTTATTCATAGCACATAATTATTTGTACAAAAAAATTGTTTTAAATTCTGGGATATTAATATATTATTTTCCGAATAAGGTATTTTAATTAAGTATGGAAAATAGTGGAACTTTGTGGTCATTTGTGGACCTATTTCTCTTGGCTTAAACTGTGTTATGTTCGTTTGTTTATTGTGTGATTTATAGAACTACTCCGTATTTCTTTAGTGTTTAGAAGAATTTTTTTTTTTTTTGACAGAATCACCTGCACTAGTGCACTACACCTTCCGTCTTTCTTTGAACATCTCATACCTAAAATACCCCCGTGTTGAGGAAGGCGTACTCACTTAAGATTTGGACAATAGGATTGTATGTTTAAAAATTGCCCCATAGTATTACTTAGATTGAACTTTTATAAGTAATCTGAGTGATTTGGATTATGAAATTATGATTTATGGAGTAGTTTATTTGGGTCATTTTGACCTTTTGAGTTCAACTGCATCTTTTAAGGGTCTGATACTCTTTGATTATTTTGGTTGCGTCGTTGGCGTCGGGTAAATTTTAGCTTGGGTCAGTCAGCATTAGGTCAAGCTATATTCCAGTCATTTCTGATTTTTCGGATTGGATCCGTGAAATTATGATTGTCAATTCTGATCCAATTTGGATGTTCATGTTTGGGTTAGTTTTTAACTGCATCTTTTGAATCTGATTGTATTTCAATTCGTTTGTACTAATTTTACTCCGTGTTTGATTTGAATCGATGTACTTTGGTATAAATTTATCACAAAATTAGCCGAGTATAAGCGAACTGATGACAAAACCACTAGACTAGATTCACTAAATAATGAAATACCCCGTATAATCTAACTTCACCGAATCTATAAATTCATGGCTTTTTATTCTTTAAATTGAATCATACTGAGTTATAAATTCACAAAGTCACAGCGAAAGGTAAGATGGACTATTTTAAATTGGTATCACCTATACTTTGGTTCTGCACTTTGTTTCCCTCCTTAAAGTGTATCCAAGAGACTACAGTATTATTTAAGTTGAATCATATTAGCCATAATCTCACAATTCATTGCGTAAGACAGATGATCAATGATCGATTATGGTAACATACACGGGATATAAGCTTAGAAAACTTACTAGTTATGCTATCCGTCTTCACTCCCCACAAGTAAAAGAAAATTAGTCGGTTTAAACACAAGGGGTAAGTAGTAACAAGTTCCGGTTTAGGCCCTGTGCCATTCAACTTATTCAACAATGTTTTCAAATCAGATAAGATTTATTCAAATCAAATCAGTTTTATTCAAATCAAATCAGATCAGAAGTATCGAAATAACAATCAATGAATCTAGTCTATTTTTAGTTATTAATTCGTCTAATTGCAGTTAATTTATCACTTATTTCAGTTCAGATCAAATCAGATCAGTTCAATTCAAATCAAATCAAATCAGATCAATTCAATTCAAATCAAATCAGATAAAAAAAATGCAGTTTGATCGCACAGGGCCTTAATATTGATCGCCCACAATCATACTTGAGCTACCGAAAATACCCTTACTACACCTTCTCCCTCACTCAGACACTAGTCAAACCCAGTTCCCCACAACCCAGACTGATACGTTTGTTAGTAGTGAAACAAACAAACAACGAGTTTTGCAACGAAAATTAATCTAAAACAAACTAAGGTCACAAATCTCTCCTACTATGTTAACTATACTCGAAATTTGGCTCAATTACAACAACAAAAACTCCACACAATTTAAGCCTTAGAACGAATCAGAAAACAATAAGAAAGACATGATCAACTTCTAAAGTTACCAACTCTAGAATTGAAATACAATATCAAAGCTTGATCCTAAGTTACCAACTTGTATGAATCTCGCCTATCTATTGGTTGTATGTGAAAACTCACAATAAAACTGGTTTGTAACCGTGTGTTTATTCCTTGTGTAAAATCTGATTGTCTACTACAATCTATGTCTCCTTTATATAGGAAACACTATGGAAACTTTTACCATACGAAAGACTCTCTAAAACCTACCGAAATTCCACTATTTTCCTTATATGACTCTATTGAGTTAAGGAAACTTTATTGCTGAAATCTGAAAACTCTAATTAGGAAAATAACAATTTAAGACTCTCCTAAAGTCTCTTAGACACATCACACGAATGTGCTAAGGACCATGAACGAATTGGACTACTCCTTAGCCCATGAGATCATAGTCACGTCCCTTGGAGATGAATTGAGTCCAATGAACAGTGAACTTGGGCTTGCACTCTCAACCGGAGTTAGAACGACTTCCTCATGTGCTCCCGCATCAATCCCCTCCTCTTGAAAAGGAATTTCCCTCAATTCCTCAACTTCCTCATCATCAAGATATGGAGAAAGATCACCAATGTTGAAAGTAGCCTAGACACTACAATCCCCCGGAAGATTAACTTATAAGCACTCTCCCCAATGCGTTCAACCACTCGGAAATGACCTTCAGACCGTGGCATGAGCTTATTCTTCCTTTTGTTTGGAAACCTTGCCTTCCTCAAATGCAACCATACAAGATCACACGCCTTGAATTCATGTTGCTTTCGATGCTTGTTTGCACGAGATTTGTATAGTTCATTAACCTTCTCAATCATGTAGCTTCTTCATTTGAACTACCCTCTCCTTGGCATCATAGCTAATAACCTCTTGTTTAGGAATAGATACAAGTTCCAGAGGCAAGTAAGGATTCGTACCATAAACTGTCTCGAATGGCGAATGACCGGTAGCATAGGTTGGAGATCTATTATAAGCAAACTCCGCATGAGCTAATTTCACATCCCAATCTTTAGTAGTCTTACTAATAACCAAACCCCTTAGTAATGTACCAAGAGTTCTATTAGTAACCTCCGTTTGCCCATCAGTTTGTGGATGGTGTGAAGTACTAAATAAAAGTTTAGTACCAAGTAGTCTCCACAATGTCTTCCAAAAATAGCTCAAAAACTTAGAATCTCGATCACTCACAATCGTTTTAGGCACTCCATGTAACCTAATCATATCCTTGAAGTACAAGTTAGCCACATTAGAAGCATCATCAGTTTTGTGACATGCTATGAAATACGCCATCTTAGAGAATCGATCCACCACAACCATGATTGAATCCTTACCCCTTTGAGTACGAGGTAATCCCACAATAAAATCCATACTTACATCATCCCAAGGTTGTGTCAGAATAGGTAAGGGTGTGTACAATCCTTGATGAAAGGTACTCTTAGCTTTATGACAAGTTCCACACCTACTTATAACAGTTTTCACATCACTCACCATTTTAGGCCAAAAGAAATGCTCTTGTAAGACCTCTAATGTTTTATTGATGCCAAAATGACCAGCAAGTCCACCACCATGAGCTTCTCTAACCAACAACTCTCTAGTTGAGCACTTAGGCACACATAGCTTGTTTCCCTTGAAAACAAACCCATCTTGTACCACATATAATCCATTAGCTCCTCCCTTGAAATCTGCAAATACTCGGCTAAAATCATCATCATTAGAGTAATAAGACTTGAATATTTCAAACCCTAAAACTCGTGAACCAAGTGTAGACAACAAAGACCACCGTCTAAATAAGGCATCGGCAACCACATTGCTTTTACCATCCTTGTACTTGGACGAGATTGTAAAAGATTGTAAGAATTCAACCCACTTAGCATGCCTTGAATTGAGCTTGTGTTGTCCATGTATGTATTTGAGAGCTTCATGATCCGAATGTAATACAAACGGCTTAGGTCTCAAATAATGACTCCAATGGTCCAATGCTCGAACCATAGCATAAAATTCTTTATCATAAGTTGAGTAATTCAATCTAGCTCCACCCAACTTCTCACTAAATTAAGCTATGGGGCGCTTACCTTGAATAAGAACAGCTCCAATACCTGTACCACATGCATCACACTCAACCTCAAAGACGTGATCAAAATCTGGCAATGCGAGTATAGGTGCTTCACACATTCGCTTCTTAATCGACTCAAACGCTTCTTGGGCAACTTCACTCCACTCAAACGTTCCTTTCTTCATACACTCAGTAATAGGAGCCAAAATAGCACTAAAGTTCTTGATAAACCTCCTATAAAAAGAAGCTAAGCCATGGAAACTCCGGACTTCAGTCAAACTCTTAGGAATAGGCCAAGAGCGAATAGCTTCAACCTTAGACTCATCCATGCTTATTCCCTTGTTAGACACCACATAACCAAGAAAAGTAATAGATGGTAGCATGAAATAGCACTTTTCTAACTTACCATATAACTTTTGCTTGCGTAATGTCTCAAATACTTGTTGTAGATGCCGTAGATGCTCCTCATTGGTACGACTATACACAAGTATATCATCTAGGTAAACCACAACAAATTTACCCAAAAAAGGCTTGAGCACTTCATTCATCAATCTCATGAACGTGCTTGGGGCGTTGCAAAGCCCAAACGGCATTACTATCCACTCATAGAGACCATGTTTAGTTTTGAAAGCCGTTTTCCACTAATCTCCTTCCCTAATGCGTACTTGATGATAACCACTCCTCAAATCAATTTTAGAAAATACTTGAGAACCATATAACTCATCTAGCATTACATCTAACCGAGGCATAGCAAATCTATACTTGATAGTAATGTTATTAACAGCCCTACTATCAATGCACTTACGCCACGTACCTTCTTTCTTTGGCACCAATAGGACCGGAACAGCACACGGGCTCATAGACTCACGCACATATCCTCGTTGCATAAGCTCCTCAATTTGGCGCTCCATATCCTTAGACTTTTCGGGATTGCTCCTATAAGCTGGCTTATTAGGCAATGGTGCTCCCGGAATCAAGTCTATCTGATGTTCAATACCACGCAATGGGGGCAGCCCATGGGGTAGATCATTAGGAAAAACATCCATATAGTTGTTAAGTAATTGCTTGACAAGAGGATTAACGTTCTCTCCAGTAGTACCAACCTCCTTAGCCATTAACATATACACCATCACACCTTGCTCAATCTCTCGAATCATAGATGCTTCATTCACAAACAATGTAGATCCTCTAAGTTCATCCATCTTTTCACAATCAATCTCACTAGGTGGTAATAGTCGTAAAGCATATTTCTTCGAGCCTTTGGTTACCACATAAACATTTTTTTTTCCTTTATGATCGACATCCCTATCAAATTGCCATGGTCTTCCCAATAATATATGACACACATCCATAGGGATTACATCACACAAATTTTTATCTTTATAGAGATCACCAATAGAGAAAGAAACAAGAGCTTGCTTTGTTACCTTAACCATATTACCTTCCTTAAGCCATCGAAGGTTATAAGGCGTAGGGTGCTTTGTTGTAGGGATCTTGAGCTTCTCCACTAAGGTAATAGCAGCAACATTAGCACACGGCCCTCCATCAACAATCAATCTACAATCTTGTCCTTAACTTTGCACTTGGTGTTAAAAATCAGCTCTCTTTGTAGTTCATCTTCCTTTGGGGCAATTTGAGTATGTAAGGCACGAGTACATACAATATTGACTCCCTCTTCACTTGCTTCGACCTCAAGTATCTCCATGTCATTGCTAGAACCCTCCTCGTCGTTTTCCTCGTCACTATCACCCGTGTTTTGAGTGAATTCGATAACTTCTTGTATAGTAAGCACACGACTTGTGGGGATTCAGCTTGGAAGTGACCAAAACCCTTACACTTATGGCATTGCTTTTTGAGCTTGGAATCATATGGAGTAACACCCTTACTCTTGTCGAAGATGGTAGGTTTGGTATTATCACCTTTAGATGTCCCAACTTTGCTAGTATCCTTAGACTGATCCGACTTGAAAGGCGTGAACTTGGATGAAAAAGGCTTAGGTTTCACCGTCCCCTTCTTCCTTTGTAATTGCTTCTCAATCTTGATAGCCATCTTACAAGCCTCATCAAAATCAATAACATGTTGTAGCTCTAGTCTATCATGAATTTCAGAATCAAGACCACTCATAAACCTAGCAATTTTTTCCTCTTCATCCTCTTCTATATCACATAGCATCAATAATTTCTCAAATTCATCAACGGACAAATTATCTTGTTTAAGAGAAGTTAGACGTTTATACTTATCTTGCTTATAATGCTTAGGCACAAAGCGCTTGGTCATGTGTTTCTTCAGTTTCTCCCAAGATTTGATTTTGGCTTTGTCTTTTCTTGCTCTTTGCTTCTTCAAATTCTCATACCATAAGCTTGCGTGCTTAGTAAGTTTGAGAATAGCAACCTTGAATCTTTTAGCATCATCATAGTCTTTATAATCAAAGACTCTTTCGGCAGCCCTTACCCAATCTAGGAACTTCTCTGGATCATGCTTGCCATTGAATTCTGGAAAATCCAACTTTAATCCACGATCATCATCCTTGATTGATCTTGGATGTGGTTCAACCTCTTCATCATCAGATTGTGCAATTTGATTAAGTCTGATGTGTTTGGAAGCTCTAGCTTTCTTCTCCTCCATATTGAGGTACATGAGTTCTTGTATCATCTGCTGCATGTTGAGCATACCCTCACGCATCTCTTCCAATTCCGTCTTCTTTTCTCCGTCTTTACACATACTTGCAACCCTAGGATTAACAAACTAAGAAGCTTGTAAAACCTAGCTCTGATACCACTTGATACGTTTGTTAGTAGTGAAACAAACAAACAACGAGTTTTGCAACGAAAATTAATCTAAAACAAACTAAGATCACAAATCTCTCCTACTATGTTAACTATACTCGAATTTGGCTCAATTACAACAACAAAAACTCCACACAATTTAAGCCTTAGAACGAATCAGAAAACAATAAGAAAGATATGATCAACTTCTAAAGTTACCAACTCTAGAATTGAAATACAATATCAAAGCTTGATCCTAAGTTACCAACTTGCATGAATCTCGCCTATCTATTGGTTGTTCAACACCTAAGTTACCAACTTCAATGTAGAACAAATTGTATGTGAAAACTCACAATAAAACTGGTTTGCAATCGTGTGTTTATTCCTTGTGTAAAATCCGATTGTCTACTACAATCTATGTCTCCTTTATATAGGAAACACTATGGAAACTTTTACCATACGAAAGACACTCTAAAACCTAGCGAAATTCCACTACTTTCCTTATATGACTCTATTGAGTTAAGGAAACTTTATTGCTGAAATCTGAAAACTCTAATTAGGAAAATAACAACTTAAGACTCTCCTAAAGTCTCTTAGACACATCACACGACTGTGCTAAGGACCATGAACGAATTGGACTACTCCTTAGCCCATGAGATCATAGTCACGTCCCTTGGAGATGAATTGAGTCCAATGAACAGTGAACTTGGGCTTGCACTCTCAACCGGAGTTGGAACGACTTCCTCATGTGCTCCTGCATCACAGACAGAATTCCCCTCTTTTGATAATTTCTCCTCTTCGTTCTTCATACGAATTATCCTACCAACAAGGTGAGTTAATCAATTTTATAATTCATATTGTAAATTGAATTAGTCTCGATTGTTAAACAATCAATTAATTGGACTAATGCGATGATGTATGATTGCTAAACAATCAAGTTAGATTTTCTTGTTTAGCTGATTATTATTAAATTTGTTTAACAATTTGATGATTAAATTAACCTTTCCCTTCTTCAGTTTATTGTGTTTATTATCTCTTTCTCTTGAGTGGGAGTAGAAGCATTATAATTTTCTGTTCGTTAAATTTGGTTTGGGTTTTGATTAATTGTTTCGTTTTCCATTTTGATTTTTTTGGCGAGGACAAAAACCACCTTCGTTTTTCATTTAATCCCCAAAGAATTAATTGTTTCGTTTTTCATTTAATTTTCTAAAACTCTTTCCTTTGTTTCTTGATATTTAGATATTATCCTAATTGTCAAAATCAAAAATAAATTACAAGAAATTGGTGGGGAGGCGAGATACAATATGAGCCCCCATACCCTTTGCTATGGATCATTTAATAGTAGATTTGTTTGCAACATTAGGTTTGCTTTGATTGTGAATTTGTGACTATGGTTCGACATTATGATCCCTAGCATTTAAAGATTTAATTGTGGATGGTCTTCACATATATGAGTGCTCGATTTTATTTGAACATAATTGTCCATCTCATTCGAGGTGCTTTAAAACCCCTTAATTTTGTTGGACTAGCTTAGTCGAAATTGAAAGTTCATTGTCAAAATTGGTTGAAAATGAAAAAAGGCAAAGAAATAGACTTAAAATGTGTTGTTTTGCAAAATTTAACATAAAAGGTGCAGTGCAAAAAACTTATTTTATAAGGTGCGGTCTCGCAAATTTTCCTTAAATAAATTACATTTATTGGTTTGTTATGATTCATTGTTTCGTTTAATCATGTGTGCTTAATTACAATCATTATTGATTATTCATGTATTCAATTCCCCGCAAAACTTGGTATGACAGTTTTATATGACAAATTCATGCTAGCGTGACATTTTATATGCTGTAATTTGATTGACGGTCCATGTAATTGATTGGCTGCGAAATTTTAGTGCAGGGAGCTAACTATGGACTCAATTAATCTATCATACCGTATTTGAACGAGTTGCCGTGTGAACTTGTGTCTGAGATTGCGGTGAGATTGGAAAGGATTGAAGACTTGGTTTATTTCTCTGCTGTTTGTCGTCTGTGGAATCACATTGGTTCTATGGTTAAGCATAAGTTCAAAGTGAAAACAATGATGTGGTTGTTGCTTGCCGAAAACACTGAAGAAAACCCTGATTGTATAAGAAAAGTTGTCGAACCAACTAACAATACGTGTTATCAGCTGAAGATGATTATATCGTTTTTCTAATCTATTTTTTTTGGTTGAAGAAGTTGGCATTTGCTAGACCAGGTGATCAATCATGGACCTCCGTGCAGCCGGTGGTGAGCGCTAAAGACTACAAATTGTCGTGCGAAGAAGAGGGGAGTAATCATGTGGCCGATGTTGTGCATATTGGTGGCCGAATACTGATTTTGTATGAGGATGCTTCGGTTGGGTATCTTGATATCTGTGATTTGTGTGATCCACAAAAACTTGTGGTGAATGAGTATATATCAAATTATCCAATGGTCTTAAGTGATCCAGGAAATCTTGGTATGAAAGCTATAAAGTACGCACCTGCAACCCCCATCCGGATACTGAGTCGAATATTTGGATTATATTTGGTAGAGTCATGTGGTGATACTTTTATGGTTCTACGAGAAAGACGTGAGATCAATTTATATAAGCGTTATATCCTTGTAGATGCAGATGATGATGGAGTTGAATATGAAACATCTGGGTTTAAGGTGTATCAACTTGATTGTAAGACGAAGAGTTGGTCTGAAGTCTATGACCTTGGCAATCTTCCCTTATTTGTTGGTTCTAATGTTTCGATGTCTGTTCGCGGAGTTGCGGCCCGTAATTTGAAATCGAACCGTATCTATTTCACTGATGACTTATTCGAATATTGGGATAAGACACCGCCTTCGTCTCCACCAGGGAAGGACATGGGGGTTTTCAATTTCGAAAATCGGAAACGAGAGGATATATATGATGGATGTAATAAATACTCAAGACTCCAAACCCCTTTGTGGTTTATGCCCCGATTTTAGGTTGCGGTGTACGTCATGACTTGTTATGGTCATTTAGTAGTCTATTATCTGTAGATTTTATAAACTCTGTTGTGGTCATTTCTTTGTACTTATGTACTCCAGTATGACTTCTACTCTTTGGCTCTTAGCTTGTGTAAAAATGATTTTATTAGAGGATGCTCGGATGAACGAAAGAAATGACTCCTACTCTCAGCGAAAAGTCGAAAACTGTAGTGATGTGCAGTTGTGTGTGCACCATTCCCCTTCTACAACATTGTTTAAACCGTAATGTAGACTAGAGGTGGCCACGGGTCGGGCAGTGTTGGGCTCACCCGGGCTAGTGCCCAGAAAATCGAGCACTAGTACTAGCCCTGGCCCTACATACCCGGGCTAGTGCCAGGGCTCGATTTTCTGGGTACTGGCACTAGCCTCCAGTGCTTTGACCCGGCTAGGGTCAGGGCGGGCCAGTGCTCCGGCCATGCCTCGGCTGGAAAAAAAAAGGAAAAAATCGCGTTTGACCAGTGCTTGACTGGGCTTGACCAGGGCTTTGACTGGGTTTGACCTTAGCTAGTTTGACCAGTACGTGCAAACCGTCTTATTAGGCCTCCTATTATCCATGATTGGGCGCTAAACTACGCAACGCATGAGTGAAGGGGGATGTGATTCGAGAGTCGAGACGATGAGATTCAAGTTTATTAGAAAGCCGTTTGTAATCGAATTAGCTCAAGATGATTATTTTGATCGAGTAATTGTCGTCGACGCATTTTTGGTCTACGGCTCAGTAATTTTGCAAAAGTTACATTTACTGCATACGTAGTAAAAACTACAGTTGCTGACTTACTCAGGGGCGGACCCACGTTGAACAATGGGGGGTCGGCCGACCCCCCATTCCAAAAAAAAAAAAAATGAAGCTCTGTTTTGCTTTTGGACTGAAAAAAAAAAAAAGACTATTTGATCCTCCAAACTTTGAGTATTTACATCCAATGTAACACAAAACTTTAAATAACAAAGGGGTAAAGTGGACCTTCAAAACTAATAATAAAAAAATGAATTAAAAAAATAAAAAATCAGTCAGACAAATCCCCACCCCCTCTCTCTCCTATCACGCGCATCACTCTCTCTCCAGAAGTTCAAAAAAACAAAAAAATTTACATCGCTCACCTACTCACGCGAAGCGGCGAAGGCAGAGACGGCGGGGCCGCGGGGGCTCTCGACTTCCGGCGACGGCCGACGGCGGCGACAGCGGTGAGCCGGTGACAACTTTGACTTCTCTTTAATTCGTTCAAGTAAGTTCTCTGACTTCTCTCTAATTTTCAGTTTTCCCCAAATTGATTTGGGTATTAAAATTTTCAATTGGATTCGATTAATTCAAACAATTTGATTAATATTTGAATTCAATTTGATTGCTATCATTCATGCTATGAATTTCGTTTGTGTTGTAATTCAAATATTCAATTAGATTGGGGGTTTGGTTCCAATTTGATATGTGTTTGATAGAGTTTAGGGTTCATGCTTAAATGTTAATTTTGATTTTCCTACTTGCAATTAAATTAAACAGAATGAAGAGGATGAGGGATGGCAATATTTACAACTTCTTTTTTGGGAAAAAAAATTCTAGTGAGCCATCAACCTCATCACCTAGTCCAAATGTAGGTTCGGTTCAAGCAAGCAATGAACCTCGTTCTCATGAAACTCCGCCAATTAATGCCTCACAAACACAAGAAACTGATAATGCTCCACAAAATCAAGAGAATGAAACAAGACAAGAAAGTGTCCCACACGTTAAAAGAGCAAGATTAAGTAACTTTGATGCAATGTCTCTTCCACATGATCCCGCCCGTAGAGTTAAGATTTCTGATTATCATGTTAATGATCAAACTCCCGTAAGAAAAGCATACATTGATAGGGGTCCTTGTCAACCAAAATCTCATGTGTTTCCTCAAAGAGACATAGGAGGTGTGTTGCGTCAATTCAAAATGGAGTGGTTTGAGGATTATAAACCTTGGTTGGAGTACAGTATTTCTAAGGATGCTGCATTTTGTTTCAAGTGTTATTTATTTAAGGAAGATAATGTTGCCGGGGGGAATGCTTTTGTTGGTGGCGGATTTAGATCTTGGAATAAACCTGAATATTTTGAGAAGCATATTGGTGATCATAATAGTGCTCATAATAAAGCGGTAAGGGCATATGATGCTTTCATAAATCCTAAAGCTTCTATTGGATCCGCTTTTTCTAAGCAATCACAACAATCAAGTTTGGCTTATGGAATTCGCTTAAAAGCAGTAGGGAAGTGTGTGAGATTGCTATTACGCCAAGGTTTAGCTTTTCGTGGTCATGATGAGAGTGAAAGTTCAACAAATAAGGGGAATTTTCGAGAACTCTTGGAGTTTGTCTGTGATATTAATGAAGATATTGGGAAAGTTCTTTTAAAAAATGCTCCCGGTAATAATAAAATGATTGCCCCTACAATACAAAAAGAGATGATCAATGCTTGTGCCAAAGAGATCACCAAAGCCATTATTGAAGAACTTGATGATGACTTGTTTTGCATACTTGTTGATGAGTCGTCGGATATTGCTAAAAAGGAACAAATGGCTATCTGTTTGCGATATGTGAATAAGAAAGGTGAGGTGACTGAGCGTTTTTTAAGTGTCCAACATATTCCGAATACTAATGCTTTGACACTTAAAAATGCGATTACTTCTGTACTTGATGTGTATAAACTTAGCACTACAAGGATTAGGGGACAAGGTTATGATGGGGCTAGCAATATGAGTGGTTCTCTTAATGGTTTGAAAACTTTGATTTTGAGAGAATCTCCATCGGCTTATTTTGTTCATTGTTTTGCCCATCAATTACAATTGACGCTTATTGTTGTTTCGAAAAAGAGTAAAGATTGTACTTGGCTTTTTGAAACACTTTCGGATTTGCTTAATTTGGTGGGTAGTTCAAGTAAAAGAATGGAGATGCTTCGTGATAAACAAACACAAGAACTTGCAAAAGCACTAGAAGTTGGTGAGGTAACGACAGGAAAAGGGAAAAATCAAGAACTTGGGTTGAGTAGGGCAGGAGACACTCGTTGGGGATCTCATTATAAGTCAATCTTGAATGTGATGTCTTTGTTTCCAACTGTTCTTGATGTGCTTGACAATATTGAGGAATTGGTCACCGTTCCCGCCGATAAGCTAAAAGCAGAACATCTTACATTTGCCGTGGAATCATTTGATTTTGTATTTGTTGCTTATTTAATGATCTCTATTTTCGGTATAACCAATGATTTGAACAATGCTTTGCAAAAAAGAGATCAAGATATTGTGAATGCAATGAAGTATGTTGATGTGACAAAACGACAATTGCAAAAGATGAGGGACAATGGGTGGGAGGCTCATGTTGAAAAGGTTTCCTCATTTTGTGTTAAGCATAAGATTGATGTTCCAGATATGGATGGTTTGTATGTCCGTCCGGGGAGAAAGAATCGTCGTGCACTTGAAACTACCAATATTCACCACTTTCGAGTAGAAGTTTTCTTGCAAGTAATCGATTTACAACTTCAAGAGTTGGATAATCGATTTAATGAGGTAGCTAAGGAGCTACTTATTTGTATGGCTTGTGTTTTGTCCTGATGATAATTTTGCTTCTTTTGATACTAACAAGTTGGTGAAACTTGCCGGATTTTATCTATCGGAGTTTTCTAGTATTGATTTGGTGTCATTGGAGTTTCAACTTAATAACTTCATTGAAGATGTGAGAACGGATGACAATTTCAAGAACTTGAAGACCATTAATGAGTTCTCTACCAAGATAGTCGAGACAAAGAAGCATTGGACATATACAAAGGTTTATTTGCTATTGAAACTTGTGTTGCTCCTTCCCGTAGCCACGGCAAGTGTTGAAAGAGCTTTTTCGGCCATGACTTATATAAAGAATAAATTACGAAATAAAATGGGTGATGAGTTCTTGAATGATTGTATGGTTGCTTATATAGAAAGAGATGTGTTGAGTAGTATTAAATTAGAAAATATTTTGATCCGATTTCAAAATATGAAAACTCGTCGTTTAGACTTGTCGGATTTGTAATTTTTGTTTTGTATTGTATATCAATGAAATTTCTATGGACATCGTTGTTACATATGATATCTACGTATTTATGTATCTTATTTCCGTATATGCGTGTTTGTAATTTGACCCCCCAAGAAAAAATTCTTGGATACGCCACTGGACTTACTGAGTTTACTGTTAAATAATCAAATTATTAAAACGTGTCCCGAAAATCTCTCTTGATCTCGATTTCCGTGAAAATGGAGAGCTCGTTGCCGGTGACGACAGCGGCGGCGGCGGTGGCAAAGGTAGAGAGAAGAGCCGCCGTGGGCGGCGGCGGAGGCGGTTACAATAGATCATCTTATCTAAATTCACAACAACCACCTCCTCCGCCACCATCGTCAACCTCTCCGACGACAAAACCGTCTATACTCTTAGCTTTCCTCTCTTGCGTGGCGTGGCTCTACGTCGCCGGCAGGTAATATCGTTCACTCCGCCCTGTTTTCCGGCCAATTTCTTGATTTTCATGCTCGTTTAATCATTCGTGATGATTGGATTAGTTGATAGATGATTGAATTTGTTGCCAGTGACAATTTCTGTGGCAGTATGTGTGTCTTTGGGATGTGAACCAGTTGAGATAATTCGAGGCGTCAATGATACGCAGATGGTTGGTTCAGTGTAGGATAGTAGGCGAGCGATTTGTTATGGTCTTCTGAAGACTGGATTATACAGGAATTTAGGCGAGCGATTTGTTATTGTGTTTTTGGTTCACTGCTTTTGTATAGAATGATAGATGAGTATGTACATTGTGATCCTTTATACAACCTGGAGTTAAAATGTTAAAACCTAGGGCAAATGAAATATTTGGTCTGCGGAATTTTGCTGAATGAAATGATGTTTTGTGTTGGATGACCGATGACATGCTGAGTCAATAAGGCTCAGACAATCTTTGCTTTCGTTTATCTTGGCATTTGCTGTTTGTGTATCCCGCTTAACATTTGACTCTCAGTAGAGCTATAGTTTTGGTGTTAAAGAAGCTATCTTTAAGATCGATGTTGTGATTGGTTTCTTGTAGGTGTGAGTTTGACGCCTTGAAAATGTATGTTTTTGGTGTCCACTTCTTGTTCATAATGTTTAACTTGCGTTACCAGGTTATGGCAGGACGCAGAAAACAGAACTTTATTGGCCAACCTTCTCCAGAAAAATTCAAACCAGGTCTGCGATTTGCATGGATTGTATCCCCTTGTTCGTTTGTGCTGTTCATATAGTGAAGGGCACTTGTAATTTTTGTTGCAGCATGTGAAGCTGTTCTTGTTACTTCTACTATCAGTTAACATCAAGTTGTTCTTGTATGTGCGCCTGTTTTGAATATTTCCCTTTTTGTGGATGACTTTTTTTCTTTTTTAATGTAGAGACCAAAGGTTCTCACGGTTGAGGATAAACTAGCGGTGCTCGGATGCAAGTAATGCTCTCATCTAATTACTTATTTGCTATTTTGTGAATGCCTTTTTACCTGGAAGACAACAATATGCTCTGCTGTGATTTGAATTGGCTTATATCCACAACATCTCTAATGTTGTTTGTCTTGGTTGGCTTCAGAGATCTGGAGAAGAGGATTTCCGAGGTAGAGATGGACTTGACTCTGGCTAAGAGTCAAGGATATCTTAGAAACCAGCCGGAAATAAATGGCTCCACTGATAGAAAGTATCTTGCTGTTATTGGAGTCTACACTGGATTTGGAGGTCGTTTAAAGCGTAACACTTTCAGGGGATTATGGATGCCTAAAGGTTGGATTTTCTTGCGTTTATATTGTAATCAAATATTCACATTATGATTGCCACATTTTTCAGGTATTTCGTGATCAAATGTCATGTAGTTGCATTGAACTTTCAAGTCAGCATAGGACCTTTTACCAATCTGTGTTCCTACTCCTGAGGGCTAGGATTTGATTCATTATCAAAACTGAACAATGCTAACTGAAAATAAAACTAGAACATGGGCAGTAACAGGCCAAAGGCCTAAAATGCGCCTGATACAATTACTAGCTGCATTCCAAGTCACACAATAGATAAAATTACTAGCCACTGTAGCCATTCTATGTCTCGTGCATTACATTTGCTCTTAGGCAGGCCTTGTATTTTCCTATTATATCATTCTTTAACCTAGATTTTCTCCTATCTATTCAATCAATCTTACCCATAGAGCATCATTTCTAATTCTCGGTATCTGATCAACTTTTGCAGTGTCATTTTGTCTTCATATGCTCACTTTCAGTTTCTGCATAGATTTCCTAATCTGTTCCTTGCATATTCCTGAGTTTGTACCTTTGTATCTTTTGTGAGCTACTTAGTTGCTGTGTCGATACAATGTCTTGTACTAATCAATCAGTGTGTCGCTATTGCTGAGTTCAACCAACTTTGTGCAGTACAATGAGAAGTGTGGAATTTTTACTGGCCTAATTACTGGTGCAGGTGACGCCTTAAGAAAGCTCGAGGATAAAGGAATAGTCATTCGTTTTGTAATTGGTCGAAGGTCTTTTCTTCTGTCCAAGTCCTATCATCTTCCACTTGATTGAAGCATTCTCCTTGATGCCAAATGCAGTTATCAGTATTCCTTCTTATCATTACTATCATGATAGTTGTGCAAAATGTAATCTTTTCTTGTGTTGCTGAATCGGCAAGTACAGTCCAAATCGAGGTGATAGCTTGGATCGCAATATTGATGAAGAGAACCGGAAAACTAAAGATTTCTTGATACTGGTGAGTGGAAATATATCTGAAAGAACTTGATCCTTCTCCCTTGAAGTGTCCAGTATATGTGATCTATCTTATTGTGTTTTTTGTCACTGTCTGTCATCTTACGTGCTTCTGTTCAGACTAAGGCGTTATAGCCGTTATTGTTATTGTTGCAATTCTTGTCTTTGTAGTACGTGCCTAGACATCCTGTTTAATAGAGCTGGAGATACAATTTGACTAGCGATGAACATGTCTCAGCCGGTCTATCCTTACCCCTGATTCATGACATATTGTCATTTATCTATTGCAAGAGTTCAGATATGTGAACATACTTCAGGTCTTTATTTTTTTTTGGTACAAATACTTCAGGCCTTTATAGATATATGAACTTTGATGCTTTAGTATCCACGATCAACTTAAAGGGAATGGGCTAGGATTCATTTTCTTCGGTCAATTGAATGGAAGGCCATGCATTATTGCTGTGTTCTTTTATTAAGGCTGATGATAAAACAAAGTTCTTTTTATCTGTCTGCTCATCTTCTGGGTTACTTCATTTTATGAATGGATTTGATGAAATATTTGTAGGAGGGCCATGAGGAGGCTCAAGAAGAGCTGTCAAAGAAAGCAAAGTTCTTCTTCAGCACAGCTGTACAAAATTGGGATGCTGAGTTTTATGTGAAAGTTGAAGAAAATATTGACCTTGATCTTGGTAAAGCATATAAAACCTTCCACCCTCTCTTGGAGTGTGCATGTTCTCCCTTTTTTGTCGTTTGTAGATGCTTTTAACGAACCTTTCTTCTTTTCTGTGATTGTCAGATGGTTTGATCGGACTGCTAGAGAGCCGACGTGATCAACAAAATGCTTATATTGGATGTATGAAGTCTGGAGAAGTGATAACTGAAGAGTAATTCCTATGCCGGCTTTTATATATTTTTTTTTCCTATGTGGGCCACACCTTTGTATTTCCCTTGTACATTTTCGGAAGTTTTATCACTATCTCTTGTCAAAGTTATATGAGATTGGAGCTCTGTTGCTTTGTTTCTGTTTCGAGGTCGGAGCTTCATTGTGTTGTCAGACAGTGTTTGGCTAATATGTTACGATGCTTATGATATATCATCATTTTCAGGGGAAAGCAGTGGTATGAGCCTGATTGGTGGAAGTTTGGTGATCAGAAAGCGTAAGTTAAAGTTATAAAGATTTATCTCCATGGATGTTAATTTACCTCTTCTTGTGCTGAAGTTGTCTAAATGGAGGTGTATTGTTTGTTCATAGTGCTTATTGATGAGATAATTTGATGGTGTTAAGAACCAACTCAAATGTATGAATAACACATGTACTGTTCTTTTTGCATCAGGTATTTTCGGCATGCAGCGAGCTCATTGTTTATACTCTCGAGAAGTTTAGCAGAGTACATCTTTGTGAATAGGTAGGTGCTCCTTAACCTTCACATTTGAATGCATGCTGCACTGTCAGTGGTGGTTTCAGATTTTAGAATCTCTAAGTTGACTATAAGGTTTATGGAATAAAGGAAAAATGTTGAGGGAGTATGATGGAATAAAGCAAATTGGCTCAAGAAACTGTCAGGCATTGTTGCATTGCAACCAATTTTTGATGCATTTTTCAAATTGGAGCATTTAGAAACAATCTTTTTGTGTTCTCAACCCTTTCACTTGCCTTAGCTTTTCTTATGTAGTTGTTTAGTTAAATAAAAGAGACCATGATTTGGACTGATGTTTTCAAGCTTGACACATAGTACATTTGTGCTGTTTCGTATGTACCTGTCAGGCTGTCACACTTTAATTTATGTACCTGGCTATTAATCATTTATGATGTCCTGAGTACTGAAGTGAGCTTCACTGTTATTTGATGTGAGCTGACTCCTGATATCTGATGCTTAAACCTTCTTCTTGTTCCTAGTGTATCTTTAAAGTCCTACGCATATGATGATACATCAGTTGGTTCATGGATGATGGGATTGCAGTCTACTTATATCGATGATAATCGTCTTTGCTGCAGTACTTCTCGGCAAGGTAATTAGTTCTATATTTGCGTAAAATTTGTTTTAATATCTTATTATATTCTTCCTTTCTGTTATTTGTGAGGGTACCCCTTAGAGGAAAGCTAGTAGCAGTGTCTATTGGTTTGGACGTTGGATGCGTATGATTTTGTACCTAAAGCTCAGTCATGTCCTAGTCATGAATGTGGGATTGGGATTTCATCTCGCATTATTCAAGATTATGATGTTTGGGTCAAGATGAAGCTTTGTCAAATTTGTTGGATCATTGTACTCTGTCTTTAAGAATTTTACCGAGTTTTGTTCTTTTGCTTGCAGACAAGGTATGCTTCTTGGCGTAGTCAGCAGAGCCGTGTTGTGCACAATTTAGAACTGATCTCTATAATTATAGCAATTAGGGGGTCCTTGTTATTCGAAGGACCAACGATGTAAAATTTTTGTCACTTATTTGTATTATAGCAATCAGTGAATCAGCAATATCGAACTTCCAAAATTCTATACACCATTTTAAGTTGTCAATAAACAACCAAGTGTAACAATGTCGCACATTTTTTTTTACCAGGGATGAATATTTATTAGCCAGTTACTCAAATTTGTCGTGATGAGTAACAATGAAGACTTGCACGATTGTACTCTTCAAAATCTTTAAATTGTCGAATTCATCATAATCTGGATTGTTTAGGCCACAACCTGGGAATCTACACTTGCTTGCAATTTGGAATTTGCGACATATATATCCAGAAGCTTGAGATAAAAGCCTAGATGTCTTACATACTGAACAACAGCTCAACAAAATTTCACGTCAGATTAATTTCTACGTTCAGTAATCACAAAAGCTACACTAAGAGTATGAATAATGTTGATACAACACTGCCAACTAACACAGTAACCTCCTACTTGGAGATCCACCGATACAAAGCAGAAAATATTCTGTCAATATCTGGGGAAGGGTGAAGGGGGTGGAGGTCTATTACCGTGGGGCTGATATGGCCGATGACCTGAACTTTCTCTATAATCCGGGGCATGCGAGCTCTGCGTAAACTGTGAAGGGACTGGTGGGTAAACGCGAGGGTCATACGACCTTTCTGGCCATCGAGGATCAGTGGCATGAGCTGCATGATGATGAGACTGACGGGGAGGCATGAAACTACTAGGAGGATGCCTAAAATGCTCGACATGAGCTCTCTCCGGTCTATATCCATCAAAGCGTTGACCTCTAGGAAATCGGGGAGCAACATGGTCCAAGTCTTCAGTGTGTGTTGGTCTGAATCCTGTAGAAGCATGAGGTGGTCTACCATGAAAGGAATGGGGTGGGTCGACATGGGTTCTCTCCGGCCTGAATCCCGTAGAACCTTGAAAGGGCAAATTGGAAACTGAAAGTGGATGGGCAAAATTCGGAGCAGCATGAGAAGGCCAGACTTGACTATTATCAGACCTACTTCCTCGATAGCCTTGAATAGGCGGATTTGACATGGACATTTGCTGTCCTGTCCGGCTATTTAGAGAAGCATTTAGTAAAGGGTTTCCGACTGGTCTTACTCCCCCATATGCTGGGAAAGTGTTAGCAGCAAGGAGAAGTTGCTGACAAACATCAACTAGAATCGCCTGTGACATGTCTGCCCCTCCGTAAGAAGTTGACGTTACATTGCTTGTTCCCACCCAGCCTGACTTAGATGAAGCCGAAGCTTTAGACTTGCTGGTATATCTTTTCTTAGGATTGCCTGAAGTATTTTTGCTCTGTGCTGGACCCTTTTGTGCCTGTTGCTTCCTCTTTTTTTTTCCAGTGGTCTTCTTATTGTTAGCATTTGCAGACACTTCGCTTTTCGGCTTTGGCTTAAACAATAGATTCTTCAACTCAGTGGCATCAATTTTTTGCTGGGTGAAAAGATGAATCTGTCTGATGGAGCCACTGATGCATTTATATACATCTTCCTTGTTCTTAAGTTTTAGTGCCCTACTAGTGTTCTGTGACCTGTCTGCAAAATCTTCAATCTGAACATGAGCAAGCGAGACCATCAATCAGCAGTTTCAAACACATTTAGAGCCACAAATTCAATTCAATGACATAATCAACTTACACTGACACAACCAAGCGTTTTGAATATCCACGATCCCTCGTAAGTGCTAGCACAAAGCCCATTTGACCAAAGTCCATCTATCGACTCCAGCTATAAAGTCCCAACAAATAAAAACAAAAGGAAAAACAAAGCCGTTAATGGAGAATGGAAACGAAGCAATGTCGAAGTCAATGGTCTGATCCAGCCATTCACCACCATAATTCATACGCAGAAGCAGGAGATATGAGAGAAAATGCAACAACACAAAATATATTCATGAGAAAGTGAAATAACTATTCATCAAGCAATAAGAGTACCTTGATCAACATAGACACGAAGAGCTCAGCAAGAGACTCTTTGTTCCTTTCTCCATAGTGCAAAACGTGCTGAATATTTTTGTGGACAGCCACAGGGTCCAAACCATCTGAAGCGTTGAAATTAGAATGCGAAGTCATATATCAAACAATAGAAGTTGGGTGTAAACTAAGAGTAGCGGAAATCAACCAATCAAGTAATAAGGGCCTCGTGAAAAATGTTTAGAAAACCAACTTGGCATAAGAAAAAAAAAATGATTTGGAAGAAACTCTACATAGGCTATAAACAAAATAAATTATTCACGATCAATTGAAAGAATCAGCCAGAAAGTCTATAGACAACTAATGTTTCAGACACAGTAAAGCTTGACAAAATATTTTCAACGAAAAGTCTAAAAAATATGACAATTGTACAATTTCTTCCACCATAGACCCTCAGGATTCTTACCTGAGCATAGATGCAAACTACAGGAATCGGAGTCAGATTCTTAATAGTTACGGAGTAATAAGCAAGGAACTGTTACCTTTTAGTATGGCAGAAAACGGAGGTAATATTGGGATGTCTCGAGTCTGCATGAAGCCATAAACAAAATATCAGATGAGATTTATTTACTTAAGAAGACAAAGCCAGACAAAATGATGGTTGAAGTGTTAAAGCCGCTACGACTGATGAACCCCAATAAGTCTTCTAGCCCTATTGCTTAAAGAGACATATGACTCAACATTCTGAGAGAACTTCGTATAGCTCAACAAAGGCAAGCCCTAAGCCCGTTTGACTAGATCCAATGGTCTATGACACAATTCGGTGTCCCAAACGTGTGAAAGTCATGAGAGATAATGAAATTATTGCAAATAGTAGCTGTCTCAATGAAACTGTCTACTGCCTACCACTACTCTATGTTCAATTACTAGGTTTCCCCAAGACCATTGCTGCTATAGGAGAATAGTATTCTTGAAGATATCTTTTAACTACAATGTGTGCATAAAGATAATTTCAACTTCTCTCTTAGCCGTAAATCAGATATGTATGATCCAAGATTACGATATAATAAGAATGGATGGTGGTACCTGCAAATGAAATGCCACCAATAGTATTATAGATAACGAATTGATGGTCCCGTCTTTGGCGCTGTTGATATTGTTTGCCTTTGCCCAAACTTTCATCTGTAAATTTTGAAGGGAATTGAAAAGCTTTAATACAGAACATCACATTCTATAGGATAGATGGAAAAGATGGAAAATGAGAACACTTATATCGGGAAGAGTTCAATTACCAAAACACATAGCTTTTGAAACCTTTCATCAATTGTAGAAATCATGAGCACAATCTGAGATTTCTCAATGCCATCCAAGTTACCAACAGAAAGATCGCATTCAACTCTAGTACTACGGTGAGTGACTTTCAGTACTGGCACCCTAGCTGACAATATTAATTGAATATCTGAAACAATCTTATTCTCTGCAACAATACGAGAGAATTAGACTGGAATTGCGTGTGGGAAAAGTACTGAGAACTAAAACAATCAGGCCAACAAACTGTGAACATAACTTTGAAATTTTATATCCATTTGAGCTGACAACCACTGTCATTCAAGCAAACCACATAATATGAATTCAATAAACCAATACTCGTATAGTGTAAAATCATTAGCCCATCAAAAGGACATCCAATCCCATTCAAAAGCAATGCGTGGTCGGCAAGAATGCTACCACACTACCAGACATACTGACCCCCCACCTCCTATGAATAAAGACATCAGGATCTCAATTCATTGAACACAAACTTTCTCATTCGTCACAACTATTGACAGTAATCAACAAATATTGCATTACTTGTTTCGTAGCTAGCTCAAATGAGAAATTAAAGAGTAAAGGATGAAGAATTGAAACGATTCTCTATCCCCCATAAGGTTATAGCAATTACAAGACTCCGGAAAAGAAGGGGAAGGTAATGACGATTATAGGTTGCTTGATAAGAAAACAAGAGCTGTCTTTCATTCTTCCCAATATGCCAAAAAACACATAGAAGACAGCTAAAAATATTACTTGGATTCTTAGATATCCCAATTGTTTTACAATGATCTAACCAAACAAATGGATCCTTAAGCCTTTCATGACCAAGCAGCTATAACAAACAATAAAAACACAAAACTGTCTTTCTTTCCTCAAACACTCTTTCCTCCTCTCGTTTTCGGTTATACGTAAAGGCAAACAACTTGTGATGTCATTGTCATCACTCTTATACGGATTCCAGTTATAGCCACTTTGATGAACATGTATCACACGCACGGTATCCTCATGATTAATTGATGATACCATCGTATGAAATTTAGGTAATTGGCTCGGTCTTCTTACGTAAAGTATTTCTGGCAGTAATCTTAAGCCCCAAATAACCCACACAATAATTGTTTCATGAAGAACCAATGAAAAAGTCAATACACTTGCTAGAATCAAATGGATGATGCTAACCACAGCACAAAATTCAAAGAAAAAACTTTATAAGAAAAAAAATCCCAAGGGAATTATGTTACTAGAATACCCTCTGCTACAAAGATAAGATGTTGCAATGTTGTGAGTTGTGACACAAGTTAGTTGTCTGAATAAAGTTTATACAAGGACAAGTTGAAGACAGAGCCAACAGAAGGACGGGGAATAACTTGATACAGAAGGACAATAACTCGATGAGCCCCATGTAAAGAGATGGACATTAGACACATACTCTGAAGTGACTGAAGTTTGTTTGCGAACTTCCTGAGGGTCTTGACTTGAATACGTCGATCAGGCTTTTCTTCAGTGTCACGGAAATTAATTGACAAATCCAGATCACTGGTAGCATCGAACAATTCCATTAAAAAAGAGCCAAATTCCTTCACCACAGGACATTTATCATTGTTACCTAAAAGGATAATAAAGACCATAAAGACAGATAGATATGCAAGGAAAACACAAGATTGGTCAAAAAGAGGACCATGCACCAAGACGAATGGCAAACATTCGGCAGATTCAAATTATTATAAATTTTCTTCCCCTCAGTCTTGGGGGCTGGGAAGTTCAATCATTAGAAAGGAAATGGTAGTCATCAATGACAAAGCTGGAATAAGATGATATTTGTCTCCACAAATGCTGGGTGAGAAGCTTTTATTGTTCATGAGATGAAATATATAATCGCAACATGAGCGCATGTAAGATAAACCAGTGCTAAGATAATAGCATTTGCGCATTCAATGAAGAACAAACTTTTACACTTTGTACCTCACTTTCTCTAAAGGTCATACCTTGTTTTCAATCGAGTTGTATTAATGTCTTAGATGTGGGTAGAAGGTACATAGTTCCCATTAGCATAAGCAATATGCAAACTGATTCAGGCTGATGTATGACTGCTAGTAAACCTTTTAAGCTGATGCCCATATGTGTACCATGCAGTGGAGAGTACTAATTAAATGAAGCAACCAATTACCATATATTTCTCGAGCTATTTCATTAAAAGTTTGAATAAGATTTCTTCTGTTGACAAATTCTTGAGAGCTGGGGCGATGGGTTTCATAGACGTCATTTAGTAGAGTCTCAAGAGAGGATAATTCAAGAAACATAGTCTTGTACTTCTCAACTTCACGAAGCTCATACTTCTTCGCAAGCTCCAAGAGGCCTGGAATAAATGTCAAACCATTACCCATTTGTACAAATGACACCATTTGAAATCTAAATGCTTCAGAGGTAATTAAGAAAGAAAGGAACTTTCCCTTTCCACATTTCCGATATCTAAGCCTCACGTCTCTTTCCTCTAAAGGTAACAAAGCAGGCACAAAACATTCAACGATATGTTAACTCTCATCAACATCCTATGTCCTAACTATTTCAATCATCCACAATCTAAATGGTCAAAAAGAGGGTGGTTCTCAATGATCACAATTGGCAACACAAAGTACTCGCAACAAAATCAGGATTGCAAGTTCAATAACATACGCGAAATTACAGCCACAACCCACAAGTAGTAACAAGCTACTAGCAACAGATACTACTCCATGCCTTCTAAATGCTAAAGCTAAGCTCAATTAACCCTAAACATCACTAGGTCAATACTCTAGCGCCCTGCTACCATCGAATCATCGATCATGCATACGATATAGTTGGCAATCGTCGACAAATAAAATTTCGAAGCCAATAACCACAAAATGCTCACCTTCCCCCATAATCGCCACAAGTTGCAAACTTTTTCAACACTCAACTTCAACCCTGCAAAATAGTGAAACCAATTACCCACTAAGCTCAAAAACCCCAATTAATTAATCTGTAAATCGCAATTACTCAAATAATTAAAGATCAACAGTTCAACTTCTAAACCATCACTAATCAATTAATACAGCTAATTAAAAAGCTCTATACCCAATTATACTTCAGACCCTCTATAATTTCCCCAATTTCAGAACAAACAGACCCAAAATTAGGGCTAATAAGATCAAAACAACAAGGAAAGATTCATACTTTTTTGCACAAAATTACTGCAGTAAATCTTGTTTTTATTTCATCAAGAATGCACCTTTTTCCCCAAAATTTATGAAGTACGGAATCTGAGCAGATTAATTGGTGGAAAATTCAGATTGTTGAATTAAATTTGAATTAGGAGAACTTTAATTTAAGCATTGAGTTTAAATCAAATAAGATAAGAACTCGGAAAAAAAAAAAAAAAATTAAGGGGAGAGGAAAAAGAATTACCTTAAGAATTGGGTAAGTTGAAAGGAGGAGCATGGAGGTGTGTGCCGATTGGCGGGCGACTTATTTGAGGGACGGTTAGAAAGTTGTTACCGCGTCCCTACAATTTTACGCATGGAATAGTAAAAGTATCTCCGAGATTACAGTACATTATACGAAATACAAGTTTGAAGATCGAGTGTTTTAAAAGATCGCCCATACATTACCTTATATACACCGTATACCGTCATAATATATGGCTTTTTCTATTTTCTTTACTAGTACTATTTTCCTTAGTTTGTCTCAATCCTAATGATTTTTAAGGGTCTGTTTAGCCAAACTTTAACTTCTCTAAAAGTGCTTCTGAGAAGCAGTTTTCGAGAAACTGTTTCTGGAGAAATTATTGGATGTTTGGTAAATTTATTTTAGAAGTGCTTCTAATAATCAGAATCACTTTGAGGAGTGTTTGGCCAAGTCTTGAAAATAAATTGGAAATAATAATAATAATGAATAAAATTAAAATAAAAATTAACCAGATTCATCCCCAACTCATTTTTTTCTCTCTCTCTCTAGTACTTTCGCCCACCCCCAGCTCTGTCGCAGCACCACCGCCGGCCATCACCCAAACCCACCATTACCCAGACGTTCACCACATTTCGGTCGACGACACGTCGATCCAGCCGCCTGCGCCATCAACGTCCGCCGTCGTCGAGCCCTTCCTTCTCCACGCGCGATTCTCTCTCCTCCCAAAAATTCCCTTTTCAACCTTATTTCCCACCGATTCCTAGTCCCCTCCTCACGAAAACCACCTCACACACCTCCCCCGACCTTCTAGTAGGCATTGTTGGCCGTGGGTGAGAAAAAATGGAGGAGAGAGAGAATTGAAAGAGAGAGAAAGAGCAAACGGTGTGACAGCATGCGGAGAAGGGGGAAGTGATGGAAGGCGGCTCAATGTCGTCGTGATGAGATCGGAGGGCTAGCTATATTGGTGGTGGGGATCACCGACGTCGGTGACTGGTGGTAGGTGAGGCGGGTTGGGTGGGATTGGGGAGGAGAGAGAATTTACTAGTAATGAGGAAAAACAGTTAAAGAAAAAAAAAGGGGGAGAAGGAGAAACAGAAACAGGAGGAGAATGAGAAGCTCCAATTTGGTGTTTCTCCTTCTAGACACTCTAGAAGCTGTTTTGAGCTTATCAAAATACTAGAAGTGCTTCTACCATGACCCCCGTTTGGCCAAGTTTCTGCTTCTCACCCTCAAAAACAGTTGTAGAAGCTTGGCCAAACAGGCACTAAGGGTGGAAGTTGATAAGCTAAGTGAGCACTTGAGTTGAGTTATTGGGTATTAAGTTCATTCCGCGATCTATAGTTATAGCATCATGTGGCCTAATTGAGTTGGATAAATTTGTCACTTTTAAGGGTTTGTTTTTATACTTATGGTGAAATGATTTTCATGTGTTATTATTCATTGGTAAGGAAAGACCTCATTTGATTAGCCCATAGGCTTATTAATTATGCTTTAGGTTGGTTTACTAATGTTCCATTGTGGTGATCAAGATAACTTGATGTATCCCAAAAAAAGAAAAATTAGATAACTTGATGTGGACTTGAATTTATGGACTCGAGCCGAGGCATCTCAAATTACTCCATCGTGTGTCATGAATTACTCAAGCCTAATCTATTACTCCAATACTTCACGTGGCCATCACCTTTCTTTTTTTTTTTTGTTTTGTTATCGTATTAGAAATAAGGGCTTAAAGAGAAAAATGTGTGCCCCTTAGATATCATTGATCAGTAAGATAAGAAAAGATAAGATTAAAAAAAGGTAGGTTAATACGAGATTAGGAGAAATGTTTAAAAGTTTATACAAATTCATTTCTATATGATTTAATGAAGCATAGCCAAGTGTCGAACTTCAATCAAACGAGTTGTGTATAAAAATATGATAAAGAGCAACGATTTTCACATCATCCAATTATAATTCCTCATCGAACTATCACATTCGAAATACATCTCTTATAGTATCGAACTAACAACTCTCTAGTTGTCTCAAGTTCAAATCATGTGAGTAGCTCATCATGGGCCATGACTTTTAAAAATCTCGACAAAACTTTCTGGTCTCCAGTGAAAACCTTGAGGAAAGACCTTGTAGATTTGCTTTCGGCCTTCATTTACTGGAGGGATTGTCTTGAATCTTGTGAGCAGTAAGGGTTCAACACAATTTTTGATTAGATATCCGGATGAAGGAGAGCTACCTCTTTCTTCAACCTGTGGTTTTTTGTTTTTGGGCAAATTTGATTGGTTTTGAACTGCCTGTGAATAAGGTAAAGCAGGAAAGCTTGAAAGAACATTGAATTGGTTGGTGGTTTGAATGTGGGCAGGTTGAGTAGGCTGTTGCATGTTTGAAGTTGTAGGTTTTGAAGTGTTTGAAGAAGATGGGTTTGAAGATTGAATTTTCATTTCATAGTCATCTGAGGATTGATATCCGCCTTTTTTGTTTGTTCTTGACATTTTCCCTGTAAGAATTCTCTTGTCAAAAAATCTGGAAGAGAATTCTGATCTCCCTTTATATATTGGATTTCGAAATCAAAAACTGATAAAATTGCTTGCCATCGAGCGAAAATTTGTTTGGAAACAATATTTTGTACATCCTTTTCTAAAATTTCTTTGGCAGATTTACAATCAATGCGTAGAAGAAATTTTTTGTTGAAAAGGTCATCTTGAAACTTTGAAATACATAAAACAATGGATAAAATTTCCTTTTTAATAGTAGAATAGTTTTTCTGGGGACCCAACCAGACTCCAGAATGAAATCTAACTAACTGTTCTATTTTATCAACCTTTTGCTTCAGAATTCCTCCGTATCCTACTTCTGAGGCATCGGTTTCGACTATCATAAATGCAGTTGGGTTTGGGATGACTAAACAGGGAAGATTTTTGATTTTTTCTTTAAGACTCCTGACTAACCTTGTATGAGACTCTGTCCATGCAGGAGGATTTTTCTGTAACCTTTGAAATAATATGCTACATGTTTGTCTTAGTCTGGGGAAAAAGTCTGATACATAGTTTAAACAACCTAAAAATCTTTGAAGTTGTGTTTTATCTTTGATTTCATCTGGAAATTTATCGGCGAATTCTACAGTTCTCGCTATAGGTGTAATAGTGCCTTTATGGATGTTATGACCTAAGAATCGTACGTTAGTTTGAAATAATTTCATTTTTGGTGCTGAAATTACCAATCCATTCTTTTCTGTTATATAAAGAAATGTTTGAAGATGCTTGAAATGTTGTTCAACAGTTTTTGAAAATATTAGAACATCATCTATGTAAACTATTGAAAATGACGTATAAGGCGTAAGAATATCATTCATTATGTTTTGAAATTCTGATGGAGCATTTTTGAGTCCAAAAGGCATTATGTTCCACTCGTAATGTCCAAATGGAACTGTAAATGTTGTTTTATACCTATCCTTTTCAGCTATTTGAATTTGCCAAAATCCAGATTTCATATCAAATTTTGAAAATATTTTAGCTTCGTATAATTGTTTGAGTAAATCTCTTTTATTTGGTATAGGGTACCTTATCCATTGGAGGACCTTGTTTAATGGTTTGTAATTTATGACAAGTCTAGGAACTCCTCGTTCCTTTTCTGCTGCATTGTACACATAGAATGTTGTACAACTCCAAGGGGATTTTGATGGTCTAATTAATTTCTTATCTAATAATGTTTGAATTTCCTTTTTGCAGAATTCTAATGATTCGGAATTCATTTGAATTGGTCGTGCTTTAGTTGGGATGAATTTTTCATCAAAATCTTTAATATATGGTAAGGTTATTATGTGTCTCTTTCTATCCCAAAATGCATTTGGAACGTCTGCACATACTTTATCTTTGAATAAGTTTTCTAAATCTATAATCTTCTTTTGAATTGTAGGGGTTTGAATTTGTTCTTCTATCCTTTGGTATGAAATTTCTTCTTTTATTGTCTTAATCAACAGTTTCTTTTGATTAATTAAATTTATTTGTTGATAAATAGATGAGTTTTGGAGAAGAGATATATCTCTTTGTACCATAGGAGTTAAAAATTTGAATGTTAATGATTTTCCTACTATATTGGTATGAACACCTTGAGAATCTACTTCAAAAGGGTATATTTGTGTGAGAAAAGGTGTTCCTAGAATAATTTCATTGCTTATATCTTTAACTATTATGAATGAATTTTTGAAGCAATAATTATCATTAATGATATGAGCTTTTGAAAGTTTATGTTGTATTTTAAGCGGATCTCCGTTTGCACTATATAGTTGAGTATTAGTTTTTTCATAAAACTTTGAGGGAATTATTCCATCTTTTATGCAATTTTGATCGGCACCACTGTCTATTAACGCTAAGTAATTTCCTGTAAATTCTTTAATTTTTAAAGTTATAATGACATACCATTTTTGAAAATTTATTCTGTTTATAGTCTGAATGAATTGATCCTCTTCAGCATCATCAGCTTCAGATATCACAATTCCTTTACCCTTTCGTCTGGTTGAATCATTAATGGATTCTAAAACTGTTAATCTGTCTTCTACCTCTTTTTCTTTGATTTGATGTGTTTGTAAATTAGCTTGTAATTTGTTCACTTGAATTTTTAAGGCATTTAATTCTTGTTGCATTTGTTTAATAGGTGAAGTTGATAATTCTAATGACTTTCCCTTTACTGTGGTTGCAGGATATTTATTGAAAAGTTTGGATATGCTGAAAGTTTCAGTAGTTGGAATTGAAGATGATGTTACTGGTTTTGGGTCTTTAATCATTAAATTTTTGAGTCGAAAAAGAGCATCTTTCTTAATTTATGGGTCTTCACACTTATCTATTAGATTGAAAAGAAATTTTTTATCATCTTTATCTGAAATAACATTTATTTGAAGGGGAGATGAAGAAGCCGAATCATAGGCTTCAGAGTCTGAAGCTTCTTGTATTATATCTAGTTGATTATCACTCTCATCTGAAGATGATTGTAATAAAAGTTTGGATATCTTATTACATAATTCTGCGTCGTCTTGAAATATTTTATTTATTTTCTTCTTCATAAAGCATTTATCAGCTTTGTGGCCAGGCTTACCACATTTATAACATATAATTTCTTTAGATTTTTGTGGCTTCTTTGAATATCTTTTCGTGTTATTTTTGCGATAATATTTAGGGGAAAATTGATTTTTATACTTTCGTGATTTAGAATATTGGTTATAGTTATTTTTATTCTTTTTATATTTTGAAGAAGGAGCTTGAACCTTTTCTAGACCAAATGCTTCACAGAAGCATCCTAATTCTCTTCTAGATTGTTTCTTTTCTGACGAATATTTAGACTGTAATTTTAATTCTTCACATAATGAAAGTCCTTCGAATTTGACAAAGGCAAAAAGTTGACCATATGTTATTTGAGTGTATGGTATTGATTCTGATCCTACAGCTTCTTATAATTTTCGAAAAATTCTTTGAGCGAAAAGATTTGGTAATCCAGAAATGAATTTTTCTTTCCAAAAGCCTTCGTTACAATCTTGTCTTCTTAATACATATGTTAAGAACATGTCTTTATACCAGCGATAATCGCTTAATGTAGGACATCTTAAATTTGTTAAAACTATTTTTTGAGCTGTGAGTTCTTCTTGGGGATTTCCAACAAAGTACATCCCTATGGTTACTATGAGATAATCACAACAATCATTGACTTCCACAATGTTTCCATCATCCATTGTGACTTCGATTTTATGGTTTAAAATGCCGAGCTTACTATCCAATGATAGGGAATTATCCCACCAATTTTTTAATTGGCCAGTAAATCCAGCAATTAACATTCCAAAAACTACTTGTTCATTTGACTCTCTTCTTTTATAGGCAGCTTTTGCCATACCCATTTCTTGTAGAGTATTTAGGATTTCATATTCAGACTTACCATCAATGTTCCATTCATTAATGGTATCAGGATAATATTGATTGGTTTTAAATTTTGATCTTTCTTCATACTGAATATCTGGAGGAGTGGGCCTCGGATAATAATTTCTTGTTGAAGTATTTTTCCAAGAACTTCTTCCCTGACTTTTGATTTTATTTATTTGATAGTCATTATTGGATTGTTCGTCATTGAATTGTTTCTCAATTCATTCTATGCGTATCATATGAGATTCATCTTCTGAACTTTCTGAACTTTCACTTTTATCAGTTTCACTAAAGTTTGTATTTTGGCCAATAACATTTAGTTGCTTACTAGACATGTTTTGAGCTATGTTTTTATATTTTTCATTAGAAGATGAAGATCCGTCTGATAGATTATTTAATTTAGTTGTTATTGAATAAGGAAGACTTTGAGGTTTAAAATGAGGTTGAGAAATTTCATTTGGAAATTTTAACGAAGTCAAAAGTTTTGAAGAAGGGACTATAGCAGTTTGGTCTTTTGTTGAATCCATTCTGGTAGATACATGGTCTACTTGGGTTGCTATAGTATGCAAGATTTGATTAGTGTAATTATTTTGCTGGTAGATTTTTAACATATCATCTACTATTACGGGTTCTTCTTTATGTTGATGACGTCCGATTTTAAACGGAGCAGCTTCTACTTCTTTTCCTTCTGTTTGAAATTTAAATGATGTTAAAGGAGGATGAACTGATGTTACACTTTTCCCATCCACGAGATTCCAATTTTTACTTAATTTATTCTGGACTTGAACATATGAATATTTATAAGGGTTTTCTATATGAAATTGTTGACAGTGTAATGAAAACCATGTAAAAAAAGGAATATTTATTGAATGTTTTTTCATATCAGTATACCAAATGTTTCTAATTTTATCCTTAATCTCTTTATCAAAGGACAAGAACCAACTTCTATTATTACTATTCTGAGACGAATTGAAATCTTTTCTAAGGTATTCTTTATCAATTTCAAATTCTTTTGAAATAACATTTACAGATTGAAAATCAGATGCTGTTGGTGATTGCGGTGGAGATGTATTGGATTCATATTCTGGAATAGGGGTTTTAAAATTTACTTTGAAATTTGAATCTGATGTTTCGACATAAGAAAATTAATTCCTTCTCGGAATGAATTGAACCGCATAATAATTTTTTTATCATCTTCTAAAATTTCTTCTAGATCCTTTTTAATCATATTTGGGGTTGGTAATTCTTTAGGAATTTGAAGTTCAGCTGGAATTGTTATTTTATCCCATGATAAAGCTTTAGTTGTGGTAACTAATGATTTTGTTTTATTATCTTTTGAATGAACTTCTAGGAAAATTGTTTCTTCTTTTGAGGATGGTTCATGAATAAACTTTGGATTTACCGTTGAAGACATAAGTCTAAAATAGATTCTATAAACTATTGCAAAATTTCTGAATTTATTTTCTAGTATATGAATATCCAATATTAATGAGTCTAAAATTAATGGATCAGCTAAATCAATTGTAAAGTCTAGAAAACAATTAAAATAAACTGGTCCGTTACAAACATTAGTTTGAATGACTGCGAGTAAAGAATCTTTGTAAGTTTTCAATCTATTATCTCGAAGTGCTATGAAGATAGGACAATCGACTCCTTTATGAACTAAAGGTTTTACCCCAACTTGGACTAATCCAAAATGAATAAACCTATATTTATTTTGAATGTATTTCTGTATACTAGCATTTGATAGAAGATTTAAAGTTTCTATTGGACTTTGAATACTTCTAGTTTCTTCATGTGTTCTTATTGAAAATGCAGTCTTGAATTCTAGTGGTCCTATATGATATATATATGAGATGGATTTTCTTTTGGTATGTCCCAGTTTGAGAAGTCTATTGGAACCGTTATTTCATTACTTTGAATTGTACTTAGATCTTTAGTTGTTCCAACCTGAAATGCCTTCCTTAACCAGTTTGCCATAATAACACTACACTCTTTAAATGTAGATTATATGCAGATGAGAACAGTGGGACTACCTTACCGGGAACACCTAACCTGGCTTACCAACGGATTTTCTAAGGCTGACCAACACTTTACCAACACTTATATATAATATGCAATTTAAAGGTATGGAGCTCTAATGGCTCTGATACCAAAAGGGGAGCCCAGGGGGTTAAACAAAAGCTTATTAAACACCAAAACTTAATAAATTAAAGGAAATGATGGCAGCAGGAAAACAAGATGTTGAAAAACTTGTAATACATTGAAAACTTAATGAACGATTACAAATGAAAGTTACAAACTTACTTTAGCTTATTTTGAAAAGAGGAGATATGAATTCTTGACAGAAGGTAGCTAATACAAGCTTGATCTTACAAAATTATTACTCTATTATTTTTTGTGAGCTTTGTAGTTGTGAGGTGTTTTTCTCCAGATCTTCTCTATAAAAACTTGATTCTTCCGGTCTTGAATGCTGCTTCTTAAATAGACTTTTGAATTCTCCTGTTGAATGCGTGTTGTTGATTTCTCATTTGCAGGTGATTCTGAACCATTCCTTTTGAGTGAAGAGCTTTTGAGTGAAGAGCTGCTTTTGCGCTCCCCGAATGAACGCGTGCCATCTTGAAAATACTGTTGAAGCTTGAATAATTGTTGCCGACAGCTTCTAGAAATATTTTGCTCGTATTTTTGAATAATAAAAGTTGAAATAGTACTATACGTATTTTAGTACGTATACGTATTTACGGACTTGAAACAAACATATTATTATAGACTTCAAAAGATAACTTGATACAGATTTACAAACTCGATGAATGAATTTACAGACAGAAAGACTAAACCGAATGGTGCATGCTAAAACATATATAGCAACTCCCTATTTTGTCATTGACGACTGGTGGATCGTGCAACCCCGCTCTCCCGCCATCTGCATTCACAATTCCTCTTCAATTGTTGTTTTGATATACAGGTTTGCTCGGAGTCTACATCTTTTTAATTATTGTTTACTTCATTGATTTTGCTCAATTCGGCTTGTTTACGTTATTTCAAATTGTGGTAATCTTTTGATAATTTACTTTTCTTCTTATGATCGGAAAAGAAGATCAGAAATTTGGACTCTTAATCACATTAGATGATGCAAAGTTGAATTCTTTATTTGTAACATTGGTTTTGTGACTTTGTGTGAGAGAACCATCCCAACCCGATGGATAACATTGATTTTTCGAGAGAACCTCTCAACCAAAAGTCGAAGATGATGATTGAAGCCCATATAACAGTTTTACCAAAAGCCGAAGATGATGATTGTACCGAGCTTTGTTGCATGTCGTGAACTTTACTTCACATCAACTACAATTTTTGTATAAATTGCTATCTCTGTATATTTACATTTCACTTTAACTTATATCCCTATAAACATGTGTGAGAAACAATGTTTGGAATGTGTATGAATACAATTGACAAAGGAGCGACATTTACTGGGTCACTTGAGTGTATAATCGCAGGTTCTAGTAGCGGGATATTTCCGGTAGAATCAACACTCAAAACTTTGCCATTTAGCATCATTTTTCGGCTATTTAGATCCTGATTTGGGGCTGTCAGGTGGTATTCTTCTCTTCTGTTATCACTGATTATTGGCATTTTTTCAAACTTTGATCTTCTAGAAACTCCGCCGCCTCTGGTATCTGTTAGAATGTCACCTGCTTCTGTTGACACACTAACTTGAACATTTGTCTCCTCATCAAGATTGATTAAGAGCAATGTTATTCCATGCTGAATGAAACATATCGTGTGTTAGACCAAACGTTAAAAAAATCATGAATGTGAGCAGTGAAGTGAGTGTAAAGCTGAAGATGTTGAGAGTACTCAGCCATCTAGATTCCTTTGCTTTCTAAATTTTTAGTCATTTTTTACGTATCTAATTACATGTACAATACACACATATATCTAGCTTCGCCTTGAAGTTAACACTAATCTAGAACAGAATGTTAAGAAGATCTAAAGACTGATATAGTTTGATACTCACAGATTGTTTTGAACAATGAGTGTAGGCTCGTAAGTTTTTCATTTCAGATAAGACACTTGTGGAGAGAACTTGTTTTCCCATGAGACGGTGCCATAGAAGTGCGCTGCATATATTTGCACGAGGTTAGAACTACTTATTTTGAAACCTTTGTAAACATATGCTATGCTAAATTTTTTCCATGGGAATATTACCTGTAGTAATCGGGATTTGGTGCAAATTTAGAGGTCTTGAGCAGTCCATAATTACCCCCAACCAAACTCTGTCTACAATAAGTTTTAGTATCGAACTTTGCAGACATTCCTAGTTGATCTAGGTACCTGCGTTCAGAATGGCGAAAATAAGCTTCATGATACATATAGGGAACTGCTATAGATATCTAACTTTCCAGTTGTTGAGAGAAAAGTTTACCAGAAGCTCATGATGAAAGCATTTGTGACATGATTGCGCCCACTATTGTAGGCGCCTCCTGCTTCCCCGACCCAAGCCACTGCTGATGTTCCTGATTTTCTGATGGCATGCTGAAGATTACTGAATGTAGTTGCTTCCTGGTCAAGGTAGGACGAGTCTAATATTCGACCCTCAAGACCAACATCCTTACCTGCAAAATAGTATGATGGATAATTACATTTATTAAGCAAATTATCAAACTCAACACCGGATAAGTTTTCATGTTCAGCCATGTTCATCATATGCTATACCTGCTCCGAGATTATAGATATGGTGGGTTATTGCTTGGAGTGACTTGGTTGTTTTGCTGATAAATTCAGGGAACCATGTATCATTATAAAACCCTCCTGGGCCTATCACTAGAGGCTTGGTTTTTGAGTTTACGTACACCCTTTCGACCAGATTGTGCAGGGTATTCACATCCTGAGCATACTGTTGAGCTGTTACCTTAGCTCCAATTCCATTATTCCCACTTAGCTCATTTCCTGTCAGTAGTTCAGAATAATAGGGCATCAAAATTGTAATCAGCTTGGAGTACAGTCCGTACTTGAAAAGTTCAGGAGTCATTTCAACACTCGCGCTTCTTACCTAGCTCCCATCCATGTATATTGTATCCCTTGTTGACAGTATATCTTATAAGGGATTCGGCATTGCTGGGATCCCAAGCTCCTGATGTCCACCCATCTTCGTTCACTGTCTTTCCAGTAAGCGCATTCAAACCAAAAGTTACCACAGCCCTAATCACAGAAAAACCAATTACATATTTACATATCAGACTTCTAGGAAGAGAATTAGAGTGTTTTACAAGTTAAGCTTTGTGTAAGCATGCCAACTTAAGCCGTTTTAAAGTGTGTTTACAAGGATAATAACACTTCATGCTAGTCTGCTAGGTGTCTTTGCCTAGGCTTGATGCATTCTTTCTGTTAGTTTGATGAACATGATTGCAGTTACCAACGAAGATAGACGTGTTGAGAATACATACCCAGTCTCGTTGAAGAAAGAGTTAAGCTCATCCCACCGCGACATGGGCAAACAGCCTTGCGAAAAACCCAGGAATTCAGAGCTGTTCTTAACAAATGAGTCACAAGGTGCTTGTTCGTTTGTTTGGTAGATTAGTCTGTCCTGTAATGTTCCGCCCATTCTGATTTTTAGTGGCGAAAATGCTGTAAAATCATTGTAAACTTCAAGTGAGTAAATGAATCTGAAGTAACAAATTAACGAGTAAAAATACAAATGACAGAGCTGAGATTACTCTGACCTTTAACTGCATTGATCAGATTTGTATTGTTGAGATCCTGCAAATTTAGGCAAGTCATTAGATGGACGACCCTACGTTCAGGTATTGACTAAAATTCTCCTAAAAACCTGTTGCTTGTTTAGAATTTTAGTTCGGTCATTTCCGCGCTATAATAATAACTTGGGTAAAACCGTCTCATCCAACGTTTTTATGCTTAGACCATTGATAGTTTGATACTGGCTTTTAAGATTCCTTAGCGAGTTTTTGTTTATATAATGTATTTTCGTCGTTATTGTACCATAGAAGCATTAATTAAAAACTTATATATGTCGAAACAATCATTGTTAAAGTAGTCAAAAGTCAAAACATCATTTATCAGTTTCAATCTCGACTCAAACAAATGAACAATTGATTTAATTAACAAGTAACTCCCAACATGGCTACTAAAAAACCGTTTTCAAAAGGAGAAGATCATTTTGGGCAGGAGTATAGAATAGACGAAAATGGTTTTTTTTTTTTTTTTTTTTTCAATTACTATAGAATAAAAGTCAACACAACTTCCACAGAATTTTCCTAATGAGTACGTAGTTTCATCATAGAGTTGATAGCGACACCGGAAATTCGTTTATTACAGGCACGATATTTCAAGTGATTGGTTCGATATTTAGAGGCAGGACATGTCGTTGTAGGCAATAATTTTATACCTTAATATTGTCAATGTGTCATACATACTGTTGATCATATGCGTCCATCTTATTCTAATTACCATATGACAAAGTTGGAACTTGTAATAATTTAACTTGTAAAAAGTTAGGAACTTATCACGTTTTAAAACTTTTTCACGTAGGAAGGTAGATGAAGATGATGATCACAATTCACAAAGAAAATAAAGCTTGTAAAAGAAAACAAAAAAACAGAGGAAAAGAGAAAGTACCAGATTGAGAAGAGTAGCCATGCCCCAGCTACATGTACCATAGTCACACTTATCAGGCGGCCACCAATCCAGTGTGGCGCAGACGAAGTCGTCATCCGTCTGAGCAATTGGAGCTGTCGTGTTCACGAAGACATCCACCGTCCGATTCTTGGGCGACTGTAGTGAACGTTTGAAGATGAAGTACACGATGCATGCCCACAGTAGGAGACTACCTATGGAGTTTATCATTTCTACCGCCCCAGTTCTTGTTTTTGTTTAGTTAAGAAATAAGAACTTTTTTGCAAGAAAAATGATGAATTAAGATGTAAAACTATACACGATGAGAAAGCAAACGTTAACAATCGAGAGAAACAGAAGAATATGCGCGAATTAATATAAGCGAAGTTGGGAAGAATAATATGAACAAGATCGATGGTGGGAGTAATAGTCAAGTGATGAGAACGAAGGGACTTCTTTTTTGTATGTAAGTGGAGGAATGTTCATGGCTTCGAGTCTCTTTCCTCATTTAGATTTTTCTAATGTACTGTGGGAGTGTAGCACAAGCTAAGGTAGGTCAATAATGGGCCGTCATGCGTCAATGGTATTTTTTGCCATTATAGAAAGACGGCTCACTTTGTTACTTTTGTGCCAATTTGACTCGGCGTATTCATAGGTTATAAACAATTTGGGGGACATCTTAGCGCTTATGAATTATGAGAGTATTAGTACTTGCAAGTTGTGAGCATTAGATATAAAGGTTTGGGTGTCCATCGGATGGGTGGAGTTGGTGATCATTTTGTTAGATTAGGTCACTTTTGTATGGGTTCAAGTTATATAACAAGAAATTGATCGAGTTGATGTTGTGTTAGATTTTGGATATCTCGGGACTCGGGTAGAGCAAGATTTGTCCCTTCTCGCTGTGTTGGGTTAGCTAGGTTCGATTAATTTGGACTTTGTTCCGTTGTCTTATGTTAGCTAGGTTCGATTGATTTGGGCGAGTTGCATTGGCAAATCTCATCGACTCGAAGAAATGATTATGATACGTGTTTATTTACTCCAAGTTTTATAACTACGTGATTAAAAACTTATTTCGAAAAGGATAATGCTAGAGGTCTACAATGTAGACAGCCAAAAGTGTTTACAATCAATAATAATTTTACTACACTATCAAAATTTTACTAGTCACACAATTAATTTTAGTACCTGAATTTTTAATTATAATTAATTTTACTACTCCGATTTCAATTTTACTACTATTAAATCAATTTTACATTGTAGACAAATTAATTGTGTCTACAATGTAGACCTTTAACAATTTGTTTTCGAAAAACAAAGCACGAGGTGACTAACTTGTAAAAAATAAAGTATGAGTTGACATGACATGTGCATCACGCCATCACTTGAAGTTTTCGGAGTTGGGTATGATTTGTCATGATTGTCAGCCAATTCATAGTAATGGCACATTGGGTCGTTGGCAAATTGGCACCATTGTGGCCTCTGTTGATTCTCTGTAATTGAGCAAACAAGATGATATGTCCAGGCTAATCCAACTAAGAAAATGGACCCAAATTGAAAAGAAAGCCCCGATTTAGTATTAACATTAGCCCAACTAAACAAATTCACCCAATGTCTACACCTTATGATTTTAAGGGAAAAAGTAAGTCTTGGGTGAGATTGAATAGGCTCGTATGTTCTAGTCTCGCAAATAATCTTCTTGTATATATACTCTTTGAGTTGTGAATAATAGGCTCATAGTAAGTTCCTCGAACACAATTGACTTTACGTTCAGCTGCAAACGGTCTTGAAATGTACTAGCAACTCAGTGACAGAAAGAATGACGCTAAAACCACATCTATTAGAGTATAGAACCATTGTCGACCACAAATGTTAAGGTATATGAAACCATTTTCTAGTCCCCAACCATCGACTTGGCTTTTGGCTGATTTGTTTGCTTCACATAGTAATCAAGGACGAAATGACATTAAGGCCTCGAAACCTGAGTGAAATTCACGTGGTGAGACGTATTCAAAGTATAAAAACCATTGCAAGAAACATCGCCTAGGCGTGTACAATGTTATACTGTTTTTTTTTTTATTATTATTCTTAATATAAAATATGATTAATATACGAAAAATAAATTATAAATCAATTATACTGTTATTATATTGGTGTTGTGGCTCCCTTAGAAGCCCAACATATGCAATTGAAACTCATATATCATGTACGAGAACGATTGGAGCCCAACTACGTACATTTGTAGTGCAAGTGGTTACGTAATTCATACGCAAAATAATCCTCCAAAATATACTTGGACTGAGCCTTTTTCCCCACTTCCATCTAAACTTTATTACAACCAGAAACAGAAACTCCTGGAAATTGCACAAACACATACGAGTAAGGAGCAACTTCTATAGCCTCCCCTGAATCTACCCTTTGAGGTTTCATTTCCGGGATGTCGCTCGTCGGAGTTAGAGTCAGAGCTTGTCCATTCAGAAGAAGTGTTTGGCTGCGCAAATCCGCATTTGGGGACGTCAAATGATACTCATCTCTTGTCATAGTTTGTTTTGATGGACTAGTAACAGGACCATCTTGTGTCGATACACCTATTTTGAAGGCCTTATCGTCCAAGTTGAGTATAAGCAATGTGATTCCACCCTGCACATACATACATGTATAAATATGTTAGTTGAAGTGATTGATTCTGCTTCAATTGCACAATATAATCAAAGTTACTGATCGAGTAGTGAATACGTACAGATTGTCTTGAGCATTGAGTGTATGCGCGAATTTTTGGAGTTCCATTCACTTTTGTTGCGAATGCTTGTTTTCCCATCAAGCGATGCCAAAGTAAGGAACTGTATAACAAGCAACCTTAGATCATCTTTCAGTAAATGTACGCAAAATTCAGAAAGCTCTACTTTGATCATGTTCTTTTCGACATAGTTTCAGTAAACTCGGTTAAACTTAATTCAGATTAGATCAGATCAGCTAACGTACAACATCTACACCCTAATTATTGACAAATAATTGGTTCAAGACACCAAATCAGATAAAAACAAATCAGACACCACATAATCAGTTTACCTGTAGTAATCGGGATTTGGTGCGAAAGTAGTAGTGTTGAGCAAGCCATAGTGGCCTCCGATCAAAATCTGTCTGCAAAATACTTTAGTGTCATAAGAAGCTGCCATTCCTAGTTGATCCAAGTACCTATTTTTGTTTGCGAAATCAAAACAACATTGATGTTAGCATAAAAATCCGATCTATAGATTCATGTTCAGTGTAAGAAGGGGTAAAAACTAAATTTTACCAGAAACCGGAAGCAAAAGCGTTTGTGACAAGATGGTGGCCGCCATGCCAAGCACCACCAGCTTCGCCTACCCAAGCAACTGTTTTAGCCCCTGCATTCTTAAGCATAGTTTGCAAGTCTCTGAATACCGGCGCCAACGTGTCTAGAAATGCTGGATCAAATATATTCTTCATCAAGTGTTCATCTTCGCCTTCAAAACAGAATTTTTGCAGCTGGTGTTAGTTAATTCAGTTATTCCAGCAATATTATTGACTAGAGTAAGTTTTACGATATCTCTTTAATTTTAAGCGTCCGAATATGTAAACTTCATGCAGCAATGTAATGATGAGACTACTGTATGATGGCCGAAAAATATCCCAACAAAATATCCCAACATTAGTCATTTTTCGCTATGTCAATCCTGTTGTCACTTGATTATAAATTCTGGCCGATTCAAATAATAGTTTATGTGAAACGGGTTCATGCAAAAATTTTACCTAGGTGAAGGGCACAACTTAACACAAAATGTTCGACTTTATGTACAAGCTAAGTCTTTAATTTAGCACAAGTTAATTAATTACCTGGACCAAGATTGTAGACATGGTGGGTAATGACAGGAAGAGTCTTTGCCGTTTTGTTGATAAATTCTTTAAACCAAGCAGGTGCATTGAAGAAGCCTCCCGGAGCTGCGACTGTAGGCTTCACCGGAGAGTCTTTGTAGATGTCTTCCACAAGCTTTTGGAGTGCGGTCACGTCTTGTGCATATTGATCAGCAAGAATGGTTGCTCCAACCCCATCACCACTTAACTCGTTGCCTGTACTCACATGTGAATACAATCAAACAAAGGCTAATTGAAAAAAGAATTGAACTTTAGCTCGATATACTTATTACTTATACTCCTGGTTTTTACGACTGTTAACATGTGGTCTGAATATATGATGAATTTGAATCAAATGTTAGCAATCCGAGAGAATTAAGAGACTAATAGAGATGAGTTCTTACCAAGCTCCCACCCAAAGACGTTATTGTAGCCTTTTTCGACCGTGTATCTTATAAGATACTCAGCATTTTTGGAGTCCCATGGCCCCATTGCTATGTTTTTTGCTGTGAGTTTCTTCCCACTGAGAGCATTTAGGCCAAAAATAACTGCGGCCCTGTATAACAAGAAAACCTCATTTTGCAAATTATTGACGTACCAACAACGACAACAAGCCTATTATATAATGCCTATTGCGAAATAAAGGGGTAAATGTACACTGAAAATGTCATTTTTGCAAATGACGTCGGTGTAACAACAATAACAACGACAATGACAACAACATCATATCCCAATGCCTCAAAGGGTATAGGGTCTCGCCTATAACAAAATAAAGTCTTACTCCCCTATGTCATAAGTGAAACTCATAGACATGAAGATGTTACTCGTATTTCTAAAGAGTACAAATGACAATTATTCCACACAAATATGAAATATCCAGCACTTTTATTTCACAATCTAAAAAACGTATTCAATTTAATGAGTCATTCTACTTTATAAAAAAAGTTACCCGGTTTCGTTAAAGAAGTGGTTGAGTTGATCCCATCTAGCCATGGGCAAACACCCTTGATTGAAGCCAAACAACGTTTTGGTAGAGTTTTTAACAAAGTCTATACATGGTTCTTTTTGTCCAGGAGTTTCATAGATCAGCACATCTTCTAGTGTTCCACCCAATCTAAGTTTCAAGGGAGCGAATGCTGCACAAACAAAGTAGCAAATATGCAAAAAGTAAGCACTTTGTTGGCTCATATTATAAGCAAGACATACTTTATTTGTGATTGACGTACTTTATTTGTAATTGACACACATTTAATAGCATGATACATATGAATGGAGTTAAAGTAAAGGTTGTCTAGGTAGGATGCATCCAATTAGTCAAAAAATGGAAAAAAGTTCCTTTATTCCAATTTTTACTTTCATCAAGTGTGCGTAAACCGACTTATATCAGCTAACTCAACTAATAAACTTTTCTAATAACTAATAAACTACGATTCGTTAATTTGTAACTCTATTTTTCTCTTTGCGGCTAGCGCTGAACAAAAGGTTAATAAACACTCCGATTGGCTACAATTGAATTCTGAACAAACTTCCAAAACATAACTTTATTTGAAAACTAAACTAATTAAGTTAGATGACATCTCAGCTCACGGCTCATGCAGCAAAATAACAAAGATTGAGAAAGACACTTAATTATTGTTTAAGTGAATACCTTTAACCGCATTCTTCAGGATTGTATTGTTAAGATCCTACACCAATTACAGAAAACAAACGACATTCGTCACTCGTCAGAATCAAACAACAGTTATCATTCATACCAAAAATCACATTGTCAAAGAATTCAATGGGCATTTCATTGCAAACGTACGAAATACGAAAATGTATGTATCTCACTTATGCCAAATTCAACCACTTCTCCACATACATGCATAGAGTATAAGCTAACTTGATGAAAGAATTTGAGTCGAAAAATTACAAATTTCGATCTATATTTTTGAATGATTTTACGCTATAGATGTCCAAGCTTGTAAAATGCCATTATTTGGACACTCAAAATAAAATCATATAAGTAAAAAAATAATGTGTAATTAAAAGTTTCGTTAAAATCATATTACTCAAATCAAATTAATTTCATCATGGGCCGCCATTCAAATATCGTAATTATGTGTACACGAGATCATAATCAATGTGTCACACACGAGAGCCTTTGAGACACTATGTAACGTAATCGTTCTCATGCGAAACTTAAGTAAAAAAATAAAGTGAAAGAAAGATTACCAGATTAAGAAGAGAGAGTTGGGCTTCAGGGATAAAGGTGAAATAATCAAGGGTAACACAGATGTAATTGTCATCTGTTTCTCCAATGGGAGCTCTGGTATCAATGGTAATGCTTGCGACATTCCCATTTTCGGGCGGCGAAGATGATGAACAACCAACGATTGCAGATGTAATGCAGAGCAAAATCGGAAGGAAGAAGATGAACTTCATTGTTTTTACGTACATGAAATTTTTGAATTGTTTGAATTGGACAATATGAAATGGCAAGGAAACAACTTTTTCCTATGTTTAAGGAGATTTGTTTTGAACAAACAAACAATAAAAATCTAAATATACAATGGTCTACAACGATCTGATAAAACTTTTGATAAAGAAAAAAAACATGATGAAGTGTCTTTTGGTTATAATGATTGTAGTGACGAGGTAGTCAATTTATAAAGGTTAGAAGATCGTCTAAATCTAATAAAAGTGTAAGATGTGTCAAGAAAAAGTTTCGTGTGTGATAGACTCGTACTTAAAAAGACGTTGTCGAATTATCTTAAATTCTTTAACCTTAGTTAGTGCTTATTTAGTCGACATTGCGTTTGTTTAAAGTGATGTGTTTGATGAGTGATGAAATAGTAATTTCCCCATAAAGCTAGAGTAACTCTAAAATTCTACATAAATGCAGATTGAAACCAGAAAAAGTTAGATGAATGTATTTATTTTTGAAGATCCAAGGACTTTCTGAAAAGTGGCTCTTACATCAAAATGTGGGTCCAATAGAAAATGAAAATGACGAAGCATCCAATTTTAGTGAAGGGCAGTACTATGCTGGTTGGACTTCGGAGCATCTCATTTCTACAGCTATACAAACTACAGGAATTACAGAATTAAGCTAGTCAATTAATCAAGAGGATGCTAGGTTGTAAACAGATTGATGACAGTCCTACAGCTTCGCAAGTAACTCAGCATTGTCATGGCGGACATCTTTGAAGCTGATGAAGCGAAACAGTGCATCAGCGAGTTTTTTCACATCTTTCCTTGTGTGTGTCGCACTCAGTGTGACCCGAAGTCTAGGAAACATCAACAAATATAAGGGTCAGGGTGTGGGGAGTGTAATTATGAATTGAGTTCAAAGGACGTGAAAAGATGGCATGGTGAGATTGGATGTAGCGTGACATGTCTGACATTCAGTACAATGCAGTCCTATTTACTGGTAGTAGGGGGGGAAAAAGAACAAAAGAAAAAAACTGGATGCAATTTGGAGAGGGAAGAACCTGCATGAATTAGGAGGGACTGTTGGAGGCCTGATTGCAGTAACATGGAATCCGGATTCTAACAGGTGCCTGTAAGACAACACCACGGTTCATTACAATGTCTAGAGCCGTTGATAAAAATGTGACACCTGACAAAAGGCCAATATGATGCTTACCGGCTAGCTAACAAGGCATTCTCTTCACTCCCTACTACAATAGAGACAATGTGGCTTGTAATTGGAATTCGAGTGAAGTTCCTGAAGTCTTGCACCCGTTCCCATAGTGCTTTTCTACGCCAGGCCTCTCCTTGTGCCACAAAGGCAGCAGCTGTTTGTCATATCATTAAAGTGCTTGTCAATTTAGAGAAATATTTTTGGAAGACAGAATTGTTACATACTTGCACAACAGTATATGCACGAACATTACACGGTCTTCCTAGCTGCATAGTTCAAGATCACTGCCCTATAACAGTTCGAAATCTAAACCCCTAAATATTTTGGATTTCAAGATCTCAGGGAAAGTGGAATCATTAATACGAGGGTTGTGGACCAACTAATATAATGGGGTTAGTATGGAATCAATTACCGTGGGCTGCCGCGGCCATTGGCACTGGCATAGCTGTAGAAAATATGAAGGAACGACCCCTGGACATTATTAGCTGCTTCCACCTTTTGCTGTAGTAGAAAGGACGAGGTAAGTGAGCTATTTGCAAGAGAAGCATAGACATTTAAATAGATGAAACATCTAACAGCATGGCTCTTGCAAGATGCAATGTACTCTCTAAGGAGTAAGTGATAATAATGTAGAAGCGAGTCCTTGTGACTGAAGTACAGTCAAAATACTCGGAATAAGACTTGTTCAAACTACATGAAGAATGCATTTTAGGTCAATAAGTAATCATTCTTTAAACCGGCAGGTTATCTGAATGCAGCAGAAGACATTAACCTAAACCATCCTCCTGAAATAACTAAAACAGATAGCAGCAAACTTACGAAAATTTTAAAGTGGTCACCTGCAAGCTATGAAACCGCCACTACACCCCGCTGCCTTACTCAGAGTGCCTATACAAATGTCTACATCATCTTCACAACCAAACTCTTCAGCCACTCCCGCGCCCCTTTTGCCGCAAACAAAGGTGCCATGAGCCTGATACATGACAAGATGCAGCAGAGAGACTTAGGAAGCATCATCGAATCATGTCAATGTGTTAATTATCAATAGACTCAAAATGCGGTTGCAACTTGCAAGTACACAGAGGCAATTCTTACATCATCAATAACTAACAAAAAGCCATGTTTCTTCCGAAGTTTGGCAAGCTCAACCATTGGAGCAAAATCTCCATCCATACTGAACAAGCTGCCACAACAGCAAAACCAACATATAAGGAAGTTAAATACCTAGTTTGACTGTCAACCCCAAAAGTCTAAGGGTTCTAAAGGACAAGTTAAAAAAACAAGGAAAGCATGTAGAACCAACCTGTCTGTTACAACAACCTTCTTGGAGATTTTGCAATCTAATCTGAGAAATACAAGGTAGGCCATCAAATTAATGATGCATAACATTTGTAGGCAAGAGACGTAAGTGCTTAGAATAGAGTATGAGACATACAAAAGTGAATTAAGGTGAGACATGTCACAGTGTCTGTAAACAAATGTTTCTATGGATTGTAGTCGTTCACCAAGACGGAGACCGTCAATTATGGATGCATGATTAAGGGCATCAGAGAAGACAGCAACTTTTTCAGCTCTATGAGGTACTTTGTTAGGAGACAATAAAGAGGCAACACTTCCTACTGCAACCATGAAGGCCATATTTGCAGCAAAGCCAGTGGGACAAAGAAGACAATCCTATGGAACAAAGACACCATGAAGTTCGTTAGACTTCAATAGACTATAACCCTATTGAACAAATTAAAGAAAAGCAAACAGATTATAATCTCATCAGCGGCTTCACTGACAGCAGCCTTTAACAACCATCATTTACAAAATAAAATAAAATAAAATGAAAAGATAGAAGCTCTGCATCTTGGGCATAAACGATGAGACTGATCTTCTACATAACTTCACAGTACGGCGTCTTACTTTCTGAACACATGGATTATTGCAGTTGTCTCTGCATCACTTTAATCAGTAAAACTAAGGTCGGACATGTCACAGTGTCTGTAGACAAATGTCGCTATGAAATTTAGTCGTTCACCAAGACAAAGACCGTCAATTATGGATGCATGATTAAGGATGTCAGAGAAGACAGCAACTTTTTCAGCTCTATTAGGTACTTTGCTAGGAGACAATAAAGAGGCAACAGTTCCTTCTGCAACCAACGGCATGAAGGCCATATTTGCAGTAAAGCCAGTGGGACAAAGAAGACAATCCTAAGGCAGAAAGACACTATGAAGTTCATTAGACTTCCCACAGAACTTTACCTTATTGCACACACAAAAGCAGATGAGTCACAGATTATAATGTCCTCAGCTCATTCACTACCTCCCGAAGGACAATTTTCATGCTCACCATCAACCATCAGCAAAAAATAAAAATAAAAAAAAAGGTTGCATCTTAGGAAAGGAAGAGTTTGACATTTCCCTTTCTTAACACATAGATTAGTGCAGCTGTCTCTGCATAACTTAAATCAACTGATGGAATGAAACATTAACAAAAACAAGAGTGTCAACTTAGCACCTCTTTCTTCTTCAACTTTGCTAAGCTTGCCTCCAAGCGCCAATGAAAATCGGTGTAACCACATATCAGTGCAGAGCCTCTAGGACCCATCCCATGCTCTTGAGCTGCCTAATTTAACCAGGGTCAAGAACAAGATAAATGTGAAATGCAAAACATCCTATAAAGAAACCGAATCATACATTAACAACTATTCATCAAAATCACCTCTGCTGCCGCCATTCTAATAGTAGGATGTGCACTCAATCCCAAATAATCATTTCCAGAGAACAGCAGAAGCTTTTTACCACGTCCGTCACATAAAGCTTCTCCTTCATCATCCTCTGCACGTTCAGGTACTTCAGCTGAACCTGTGGATTATAGTGGCATTGTTAAAATTCAATGCATACATTGGCATTCTTAAGCTCCTATCTGTTCTCCTCCTCATCCATCTCTCAGCACCACACATTTACAACATACAACGGCAATTACGTCCGATAACACAATCCCCCAAATATAAATAACACTAGCAGAACAACAACAACAACAACAACAACAACAACAACAACAACAACAATAACTACACCAGTGCCGCAAAAGGCATAGTATTCTCAATTTTCAACAACATTACCCCAATGCCGCAAAAGGCGCAATGTCCTCAGTTTTCAAATACCCACTAAGAATCTAAGCAAAACTATATAACAACTCTAATCATGATCTTTACATCAATCATACACTAAAAAAAACTCTACTTTCCCATAAACCAAAGAGTCCATATGACCACATCAACACCAAAATCATACAATGTACTCAATTTTAACCATACCCACACAACAATTTCGAACAAACAACACAAAAAAGAACACAACTTTGCAAAACCCCACCAAAATTAACCCAAAAAAGAAGCGTAAAACTCAAGGAAAACATGTTATGACAGAAATTCACAAAGAATTACCACAACTGGGAATGTCATTGAGCCAATGAAGATAAGTAGAGCGCGAAATCTCAACTTCAACAGAAGTTCGATCCCATTGACGCAAACCATCGAACACTTGGTAGGCAAGGTTAAATTCCGGCGAGTTTGAGACGGAGATGGGTCTAAGAGAGCGAAGTAATTTCAAAGACTCCAACTTTGTAAGTGCAGATTCAAGCCAATCATCCCAATTGCTCCTCATGTCGGAGGAGAGAGAAAGAGGAGTGTGAGTGATATCCTCTAATGTCGGGCGTTACTTTCTATATATGGAAATATCCGAAGAGATTAATTATGATAATGTCGTAATCTTTACTTTTTGATGATATAGTATATGGTCTGCGTATTCGGGCGGGCTAGATTTCCAGAATTTTAAGGAGACAGGTAAAGAGTTGTTCATCTGAACTTGTGTTCTTTTGTCTCATGGATTTCTTGTTCTGTTAAAGTTTTGAACTTTTTTAATTCCGTCTTTTTAATGGATCGGTTTAGATCATAATAACTTTGTTTGGACCAAACTAGAGTAGATGAACTTGCAACGAATTAGACTGGTTTAAAACAGGATTGAAATGATCAGATGAGCAAACGTTGGTTCACTTGGTTGTACTTTTTAATATTTTGTTTCAGTTTTAAACTGGTCATATGAGATCAATTCAATTTAGACTCGTCGAGATTGACTTGAGATCAAGAGGTTAGGATTTCAGTATGTTGATTAAACTAGTTTGATGGCCCGTGCAACGCACGGACTACTTATGTTTAAATTTTAAAATTATGTAAACGATTTTTTTATCTAAAACCTAAAATCTCATTATGTTTCGAACACCCGTGTGATATTTGTACTTTAGTTACTGGAAACTCACCTTTAAAAACCTACAGTCATGTTTCGAACACCCGTGGGATATTTGTAATGTAACTAGATGGAAACTCACTTTTAAAAACCTAAAATCTCATTTCGAACACCTGTGTGATATTTGTAATTTAATTAGACGAAAAGTCACATTTCAAAAGCCAATTTCAAAAGCCAAAGTCCCATTTTGAAACACCCGTGGGACATTTGATCAAATTGCCATAAATCAAGTAATTACTATATTACATAACTATTTTCCGTAAATCAAATAATAATGTTATTTTATTAGAATAATATTAACATGTACTTACCATATCCTATTTTGGTTAAACATTATTTATAATATAATAATATTATTATATGCCACGTATCAGCGTGGGGAATTGATCAGGTTCAGGATATATATATATATATATATATATATATATATATATATATATATATATATATATATATATATTAGATAGATAGAAAGAACGCCAAATTTACATGTACTTGTGGTGTGGCTAATGTTTCAAAGCTTTGTCACTTACACCGTCCTGTTTCATATCCCAAAGTAATCTAGACTTTGTCATTGTGCGAGTAAAAATGATTTCAAAGCGTGAATGCTTGTACGGTTAGACCATACCCATGCCAATTTTGTTTCCATTGGATTGAGTTTTTATGTAAATCACGTCGAGTTTCTGGATCTCATTTTATCTTGTTAATAAATTTTGTAATAACGAATGGAACTCAAATTAACACGAGGTCGAATTCTACTCATATTTTATTCATTCAAACAACCTAGACTGTTTTTCCTCGAAATCAATACAATAATAAAATTAAACATCTAATTTGATCTTTATAATCAATTAGGTTCAAGAACAAAGTACTTGAGAGGAAAGAAGCTTGAACTGCAATGGCACACTCCAAGCATACGTGAAGCCTACGGAACTATACGGGTATGTCGGCTGACCATCATTGACAATTCCTTTACCACCAGATATCTTCACGCTTGATGGATCAACTCAACTCGTTTCACGGTTCGAAACCCGTCACAAGCAATTTTCACACCCATCTGAGAGCAGTAACAATTATTCGCAATTGTCACATTCCACACTGGCTTGTTGTTCACATAGCTATTCAACTTGGTTTGCGCAATACTCATGTCCTTCAATGAACATTGTCCCATGCCTAACATAGATTTACCATCGCGTTATAAATATAGAATGACAAATGAATCGCAGTAAAACTTTTGGATTCAACTTTAGTTGCATATTACTGCGCAACAGCCACCATAACAACCTACATACCAATATCATTTTTTTCAAGCCGTTTGCAACCTATCTACCAACAATTTTAAGTTTTTTTTACTTAACAATTTTTGCACATTGATTCGTACTTGTTACATACAAACAATTGCATAGTCAAATAGTCGTTGATAATAATAATGCAATGTAACCCAACAAAATAATAATATAATGTGATGATGAAGGTCATTTTATATAAGAAAGTCTAGCATAATGAGTGACGGGCACGGCGTATGCAATAAAGCAAGTACATCTAAATTAGAGCGTCATAAGAATAGTAGTATTGTTATTTCGGATGATGACATCTTACATTGATATAACAGTGAGCCACCTAGGTGTAAACCTGATCGATAAATAGTTCAATAGATCAACATATGGAGGACTACCAAATTAACTTACTACTATAACAAAGAACAATATTATTAATTACCACAAAAATATAGCGAAATATTATGTAGTCTAGTTTACGCATACGTATATATACTTAAGAAACTTGCGCTCGATGACTAGAACTTAGAGACCAATTACCATTAACTACCATACCTTGGACTGCAAGGCGAAGAAAGATGAATGCATAAAGTAAGTTGATCAAAGTTGTCATTGAATAATAAAGAAGCCTAATTCACAAAACATGCACAAAGTTTTTCTACGTAGTAATTATACAAGTGCTCGTGTTTATATCCGGAGTAAGCAAGATTATTGCAAGAGGCCAGGTGGGTAGTAAACAGAGGAAATAAATGAAGATTTAATGAAATAAATAGTGGACCTCTGTCATTTTTGAAGGACAATGTCGTATGCACACTTGTCTCTCTTCTGATGCTGATTGAGACAATGGGGAAATTCATCTTTAATTATAGTAGCGGCCTCTTATTAGTAGTACATGGTACACACAATCTGTCATGCCAATTTTTGTTTAAAAATTTTTTTTAGAGCTGTAATAATGATTTAGAATATTGCATGAAATACAATGTAACATTTGCGTGCAATTAAACACACAAAGATCGAGTTGTGAATTAGCTACGCATTAAAAGTCATCAATAATCGCCCCTTAATTTCCATCAAAAAAATCCGAGAAAAAAAGTCGTTAGGGCGAGAATTGTTGCGCTTTTACAACTATGATACAAAGTTATTCAGTTATCGAAAAACAATGACATGATATAAGTCGTATTTGGTGTACTTTACGGATTCGGATCCTTTGGAGGTATTTTTCCTGGAGTTCCTCCTTGGAGTTTACTAGAAATGGAAAATAAAGTATAAATGCCAATTTTTAAGAAAAAGCAAAAACATTACATGGTAGAGTAGTGATGTTTCCATTTCAAGTAAACTTCACGAAAAATAACTCAGGGGATCTTGATCAGTAATTTATTACAAAGATACATTGATGAAGGTACTCGATCGACAACATGGACATGAACGTTTGGCGGGTAGCCACTCAAATAGACACTTGCTATGGAAAACATGATCACAACTAGTTATCTTCACCCGTTTCTTCTTTTCCCTTGAAACCTCATCAAGACAAATCGAGCATACGAATTTCCCTGATTCACCATCGCTGTTTTCTTCCTCGTCTTCTTCAATATCTCGTAATATTTCGAGTGTCGGTCCAATTTCAATTAAACTTCCTACTGAACATGTTTCACTAGCACAATTTTTACTCTGAAGCCATAACTTTAACGTACGTTGAACGTTATCAATAATGTCGTCAATTCTATTAGTAGTGTCTTCATGAATGAAGTCAATGATCACATCCTCATCATCACTATCAACATATGCATCCTCGTCCTCATCCTCGTCCTCGTCCTCGTTCTCTTGCTCCGGATGTTCGGGGATTTGAACATGAGCGACGAAAACATTAATTGGACTTTTGGACGGTGAGGTCAAGTTGCTGAAGTTGAACAAAAATCTGAAGCAACTCGTAATGTAATCACTAATCTGTTGGGCTAAATAAGTGACAATTTTCGGGTTTTGGTTGAATAATCCTAAGGAAGATATTACGTGTTTTGCGAATGGACTGAAATCGCGCTTGTTAAAGATGTATCGATGGCTGACTTTGGTCACAATCGAAGTGGTTGTTTCTTTTTCTTCACGTTTATGGTGTATGTTGAAGAGGAATAAGCCTTCAGTGCACTTGATGGCGGTTTTCGCGGTGGGGTTGTTCCATTTGAAGAGCTTAAAACTTGTGAGTTGAGCTAATTGATCATCAAGGAGGTGTAGAACACTCAGATTCTGAGCTATTTGATCCATTGTTCGAACGAATTAAAGTTCGGTTTTCAGAGCTTGTTTATAAGTTGGAGGTTGAGAAGGTCATGTTTTATTTATATAGGGATGCTATAAGTTATTTTCTAGACCTAGTTGAAGTATCATTGGATGGTACTCCATAATTGGTAAGTAAAGATTTACCTTATATGTAATCAAAAAAATATGAAAATTTACTATGTATAAAAGGTCCAATTTGATTCAACTTAACGATATTCAAAAAGATCAGATTCATTGTAACAAAAAAAAAGGGACCAGTATAAGAATTATAACGCACATAATTTGAAAGTCTCATAAATTCAAATCAAATAGGATACATTTAGTTTAAATCAAATCAAATCAAAATTATATATCCAAATAACAATTACTGAATCAATCCACTTCTTGCTATATATTGATTCGTCCACATTCAATTAATTTTTCAACAAATTTAAATCTGATCATGTCAAATCAAATCATTTTAAATCAAATCAAATCATGGAATTGATGTCATATCAAATACTCCCTCCGTCCCAGTTCAAACGCCCCATATTCCATTTTGGGACGTCCCACTTCAAACACCCCATCTATTTTGGGACATATTTCTCTCTCCTACTTTTATTAAATTATCACATAATCTCTCACATACTATCTCTTCTACTTTTATTAATCCCCACATTATCTCTCCTCATTTTTCCTAATATTACCCCACTCAACTTATTATATCAATTTTTCTTATTCCACTATAAAAAACGTTCGGGGCGTTTGAACTGGGACGGAGGGAGTAGGACCTAAATTTATCCATTAAAACAAATATGTAAACGAAAACTCGAATGATAAATATCGTTTATTGTATTAAACCCTTATACTAAATTCATTTTAAAGTGAGAAACGCTTCTTCATTAGCTTGATGCATGTTGTGTATTAGTAATCATGTCTAGCATGCGTGTAGCGTATAGTCAAGGTCTATGATCGATATAGTTGCGCAGAGGATATAGTTTTAGGCTTTGATACTTGATTCGTATATATACAAGCATGTTTTTTGGTAAGACGTAAGAGTGGATGTTATATGGTATAAACGAGCTAGTGTTATAAAATTTCTCGAGAATTTTCGCACAATTATTCGTTTTTTAATTACGTACGTGAAGTAATTAACATACACAATCAAGTTCGTTAAAATAAGATTATGAGAAAAGAGCTAGTTATTACATATCTTTCGTCACACGTCAACCAAAGTGCTAGATCGACAATATGGACACTTCTGATTTTTAGGAAGCCACTCCATTATACAACGCATGTGGAACAGATGATCACAATGAATCATTCTGACTAAATCCTCTTCATTATTTGACATCATATTATCCAAGCAAATTGCGCACAAAATTTGTTCTGTACACTCAGTTTTTCCGGCTTCGATCTTGTTCTCTATCATCACAATGGGTTCGATTTCAACCAATTTTATCTTCCCGTGAATAATACTCTTCTCCATTGTGTTTCCTTGTAGCCATGACCTTATAGAGAAAACAATTTTGTCGATTTCGTTATCGTGATCGTTACCCTTGTCATCATCGTTGACAAAATCATCATCATCATCGTCGTCGTCGTCATTATGATCACCGAAGAAATCATCGTCATAATCAGAGACGTAAGCAACACGTTGTTCAGTAAGTGGCGCACCGTGACACACATTGAACTCAGGGTAGTCACTTAGTTCATCACTAGAATCGTCCCAACCCGATGGGGTTATGTCACTATAATCATGGTTACGAAAATAAGACTTAATTTCTTGCGGCATACGCTCAAAAGAAATAGTCTCCGCCTCGGTCTCACAATCGTCATCTTGATCAACAGTAATAGTAGCCTCAAAGAGATCGATATCGGCCACGAAAACGAGTTTCGGACTATCCAATGAATAATTCTTCAAGTAATTTCGAAATGTGTACAAACTACGAATGTAGTCACTCGCTTGTTTGACAAGCTTTTGTACGTATTTTTCCGAGTAACCCACCAACAAACCCGATTCCGACACGGTTTCACATGCGAATGCCTCAAAATTACCGTAGTGAAGGTGTTCAAGGTTACACGTCAATAAGATTGTGCGTGGTAGACTTTCTTGCTTTGTGGCATGGTTAAACTTTTCGGTCACGTTAAATAGGAACAAGCCATCTCCTAGATTGATGGTTTTTTTCGCAACGTCGTCGTTCCAATGGAAGAGCCTAAGCCGTGTGAGCTGAGCTCCATAATATTGTTGTTGAAGGCTCATCTTTGCCTATCTCTCTGAGTCTCTGAACTTGTTTTTCGAAGAAGTGATTTGTTTGTTTGGTGAGTTTTAAGAATAGGGAGGTAGTGTTTCTATTTATAGATGAACATAACGAGTAATTAATTAGTCCTACACCTTCTTGGAATAGTAGCAGGTTTAAGGAAAACAAAACGTAAATAGGAAAGTTTTCATGCATTACTCGTTTACTTGGTATTAGGGATGGGCATAGACCCAGGACCCGACCCAGACCTGTTAGACCCGACCCGCCCAGATCGGGTTTGGGTCTTAAAAATTAGGACCCGACAGGTCCGGACCCGACCTAGACCCGCACACATTAATTACGGGTCGCGTCTAGGTCCAAGATTTGAGACCCAGACCCGACCCAGACCCGCCTAAGTTTTAAAAAAAAATGAAAAATTCTAAAAGTTTTATCTAAGATTTGCGACTCTTCCTAGCCTAGCATGTCAAGCATGAGTTTTACATGCATTCTTACTCCCCTAGTCCTTATTTCATCTACAAAGATCTAAGTTCATCACCTCTCTTGTCTTGATCCAATTGTCTCTCATATATTTTAGATGTGAACATATGCTAATTTCTTTTTGCTTATTATATGTGGCGGAATATCGAGCAAATAAAATTCTTAAGTAGAAAATATTATTCGTTGGAAGCGTTATACCATTTGTTTCAGGGACTCGCACGAGACCCGGACTCGACCCAAACCCGAAGGGTTCGGGTCCGGGTCTAGAATATTAGGACCCGACGGGTCCAGGTCGGGTCCGGGTCTTAGCGAACCGACCCAAACCCGACCCATGCCATCCCTACTTGGTATTGTTGGCCGTAGAGTAATTACATAAATTCCTTACTTTGCTTAATTAGTGCGAATAAAAAAAAATTGGGTGTGAATCTGGAGTTATGCCCCGTGCGATTGGACTAATCTAATTTGATTTGATTTGATTTGAACTGGTCTAATTTCATTTGATTTGAATGAATTTAATTTGATTTAAACTGAAGTGAATTTATTGACAAATTAATTGCATTTAGAAGAACTAATAACTAGAATTAGACTTGATCATTTATTGTAATCTGGATAATTTTGCAGATTTGATTTGATTTGAATGAAACTGATTTGATTTGATTTGAATAAATATGATCTGATTTGAAAACATTGTTTAATAAATGAATAGCACAAGACCTTAGTCGGGATTTTCATTTTGGCCCGCACATTAGGGTCTTGTCTTGGTCGAAAAACTATTTTTTTGTTTAGGACCTACTAATGTATTGCCGAACTAGCCCAATTATAAACATGTTCACACGATCTTATCTAAGTGTCAGCACTCTTTTATTTTTGGTATTAATGAATAATTGAGTAGATTACTATCATTAAAAAAAACATTAAAGTGTCCTAATTAATATTACATCCCCAAAATTAGGAAAAATCGAACGTATAAACTGGACATTTTCTGATTGAACCCAAGAATATATGCGAAAATCGACGTTTTGGTTTCTAATGGCTGTTGAAATGTGACTAGTATGGTCGCATTGTGGAGCTATGGGTTGGAGTTAGATATGTAGAGTGTGAGAAAACTAAGGAGAAGGAAAAGTCGAGTTCAGAGACTTTTGGCGCTCCGCGCCCTGGAGGCCGCGGGCCGCGAAAGAGCTACGTGTTTTGGATGCAGAGAGTTGGCGCGCCCCGCGCCGTGGGAGTCGCAGACCGCGAAGGCGGTGGCACGGTCCGCGGTGGTCTCTTGGCGGGCCGCGCGGCTTAGTCGGTTTTCGGCGATTCGCTTTCCTTAAGCCGTTTTCTAGTGTTGTTGTATTTAATTAATTCCTAATACTGTTTTCTTGGGTTGTTTAGTAGGTTTACTATATAAACACCTACAATAACCTAGCAATAGTTTAGGGGAGATTAGAGAGCAAACACAAAGAGTTTTCTTGAGAGCAGTTCTAGCAAAACCTAGTCAATCATCTTGTAATCTGTAAAATCTCCAAACATAGTAGAACGATTTCCCTTGCCCAGTGGACGTAGCTATCACATCGATAGTGAACCACTTAAATCTTGTGTGTGTTTATTATTGTTTGTTTGTCTTTATCGTTCTTGATCAACGCTTCCGCACAACAGTGGCAAAGACTATCGTTTCTTGCTCTTGGCTAATCTTATTTCTCGTCGTAGGCCTTCCAAGCATAGGTAAAGTTTTTCGCTAATCGCTGTGTAAGTTAATCGCCATTAGCATGCATGTTTAAAGTTAAGTGCATTTTTGATGTTATAGATAATCAAATCAGAACTAATGAATTCGTGTAAGATGAGTTAGTTCTAATGAATTTAGTCCGATTGTAACCATTAATTCTTTTGAATTCAGCTGATTTTAGATAAGCAGACGAAAATAATTGGATTATTATGAATTAGCACGTTTGTTGCTTGATCAGATTTCGCGAGAAAATAATGAAATTTCGAATAAATAGTCGCGTTCATTCTATATACAAGTTTCGATCCGTTCTTGTTTTTGGTAATAATTCTAATAGAATGTTAGTGTATCTCACCGTAATTTTGAAGGATTCGCGCAATGTGATTTGAATAACATACAATATGGAGTACAAAGAAGTGGAAGATTAGTGAAAGGAAAGACAGAATGGAATGTGACAACGTTACATACTTGCAAAGTTTGTTCAATGGGAGGCATAACTTTTAGCAATTGTAACAATTGGCAGACTGTGGAATATGTTAATCCTGTTGTATTTGGCAAGCTTGGAGATACTTGCATCCTCAAATTTGGTCAGTTTCTAAAGCCAGGTGAAACTGTCAAGTTCTCATATGCTTGGGACGTACCCGTTGTTTGGTTCCCTAAACATGCTGAGCTGCAGTGTAATACTTGAGCTCGCTCTTACTCTTGTCGAGACAACAAAACTTGGAGAAATCGATTAGGAACGAGTATTGTCGTTGCCTCGTTGGGGTCACTATCTCGTCTTCCTGAGTTATGTAGTAAACATTTTACATGTCTAGCTGAATTTGTAGTTCCATTTGTGAGCTCTATTTGTGTTGTATCAATCATAGTTGGAATGTCATTTTCTTAAAGCCGAGCCAACTACACCACTCGCCATGTTAGCAAAAAGCGATCATTTTCAGACTTAAAATGTGTTAAAATTTGGGCCCATAAAAATGAATCTTATATGAGCCACACAAAATCTTATTAGGCAAAGACTTAAAAGTTGGTTCTCCACGAATATTATTGTCGAAATTACAACCACCAAAAAAAAAAAAAAAAAAAAAAAAAAAGAGCAACTGTTTTCGTAAGCGTTTATGCTAGTCATTTCTAGAAGTGTAACAGGGAAAAAGTTAAAACATCAACGCTAACAATTTTTCTACATTTTTGTCAAGCTCAAGAATCAAAAGGGTCTATCAAGCTCCTTTCCTCTTCTTAGTGGGTGGTTCCTCTTCTTCATCTTCCTCTTCGTCTTCCTCCTCTTCCTCTTCATCTTCTCCACCATCATCGTCATCGTCGTCATCTTCATCCTCTTCACCATCCTCATCCTCATCCTCATCCTCCTCTTCGCCTTCTCCACCTTCTCCATTAGCCTCAGGCTCATCCTCTGGGCCTTCCTCCTCATCATTCGCTTCCTCACCCTCCTCGTCATCACCAGCAGCCTCTTCTTCTCCAACAGCTTGCTCATCAGCTTCATCATCGTCGTCGTCGTCATCGTCATCCGCATCTTTGCACTCTGAATCGGGTTGTTCCATCTTGTTGGAGTCTGCTATAGAAAACCTGTATAGTCAATACAAAGTAATCAGCTCTGTAATCTCTCGTCTTTCTCATCAGTATAGAACACAGGAAATAGTAAGGGGTACCACTAACCACTTGGACGAGCTAGGCTCCTGTGGGAGTATGATGCTACTACTTGGCAGAGATCCCAGCTGAAACAAATCAAGGTCCAAGGAAATGTATTAATCAAGGAACAATAAGCGTGCATGACAATATAGAACAAAAACAGGATACATAGAAGGTTGGATTCATAGAAGGTGGTCCAGCATAATAGCATACTACTCATACAATTCTACTTGATTTTAGTCTTCCCAGGCCGATCATATACTCAAATTGCCTAAACATCAATCATATTTCAAGAAGACACAACTGAGTTCACGTCAAAAAATCATTTGCACTCACAACTCATGTCAAATGACTGATATAGCTCATAAGAAGAATAAAGTGTGTGACCTTCAATCCTCACAACTGAAACTTTTTTTGAATATGGTACTCTAATCCAAATTAACTCTTTCCTGGTTGTGGCATGAATTACTTCAGCGTCAAGGAGAACATGTTTCTTAAGCTCATCCAAAGGCCCCTACAAAGCTCATGAGTCCCTCCAACCCAGTAACTTCAAAAGACACTCCTCAAACAGATATCAGGCAACACCTCATTAATAAGAAACTATTCACCATACCCCACCCCTTACACCTCGCCCTCACCCTAGAAAGTTGGATTCACAGAGCATGGAGAAACACTGGGTGTCGAATGAGAGAATCGTAATAAAATAAAAAAAAATCTAGAAGATTAAGATATGTCTCAAGGCTTGCCCCTCACTCCAGATGCCCATGTCTGTTCATTTGGCAAGTTAGCAGTGTTGGCACAACCACAACGGTCACTCTCACACACACCCTCGACCATTAATATTGAAAGGGATTCCACTTCACTTACCACTTAGGTTTTAAAAGATGTATCAGGTGAACACCTCAGATCATGATAAAACGTTTAACAATATCTCCATTTTCCACCCCGCCCCGCTCTTTCATCGGGTCACAGGGCACATCGTTACACTTACACCATTCATCTAGTTCCCAACTTCTGCGACAAAGAGTTCACTACTACCCCTCCCCCCCCCCCCAAAAAAAAAAAAAAAAAAAAAAAAAACATCGATTGGGGGTGGCTGTAGGGTTAAGTTCAGCTGCAAATCGCATCTCAAAATATTCAATAAACCCGCCCATAATTATCCTAGTTCTAATTCAATCTTGTCTCATAGGACAGTGCCAAAATACAATTGAAAGGTCAAGGATGCCTCCAATCGACTCATCAGAACTTAAGGCTCAAAACTGGTTACAGTATAGGGACATCATGGTTTACCCATATCATTCCTCAGTCTTCGCCACACAGAAGAATTGAAGATCGACATCGAGCATAAGACTCCCCAGATCCTGTCAATCAAATGTGAGCAAGTATTGGAACACTTGCTTTTAATATCAATGTCACCTTAGTACGTGAAACCGACAGACAATAACCCTCATTTACTTAACTCCCAACCACCCCCCCCCCCCCGCCCACCCCTTCTCAGAGCATCCCCTTCTAATTATGGTGACACCCATTTAAACAAGGTGCACGAGCTTAATAAGAAATCAAGCCCTTATAGACTGTTTTGCATAAATAATACTATTGACTTAAGACCTTATAGCTCCCAATTGTTAGGAAATCATGGAGAAAACCACTACGGGATAGATTTTCACAATCGGGGTTGATAAGGTTGGGCGTTTACAAAGGTCCGCCCTCTAACCCTATTTCCCAAAACTTTCATGGTGATGTTATCCCAAATCTCACTACTTTCAAAGCAAAAGATCCTAGATTTAGGCATTTAGCCAATCGCAACTGACATATCAGCCTTCACAAACAAGGCACGCTGAAGACAATCCAGAACATACGGAAGAAAACCATCATAACCAGTAAAACATTTTAAAAGACAAAAAAGACCTAAGTGGTTGTTTTCAAAAGCAGGGGAAATGTGAGCTATTCATAAGCTCTTTTTTGCACATTTGCATGATTACTTTCCAACTAAACCCGCACCAGGGCATTTTTCTCACTCCACATAAAAGACTCACAGTTGCAAAAGAGAAACCAAGGAAAAGGAATACTACTCATGAAATACTGGAATGACCCCATGAGCTACCCACAGTATCTCTATAAACCAAGAGCCTTCCACAGATATCAAATAAACGTAGTCCAATAACCACTTTGCGAAAATGGCTTGAAAGAATTAGTTGAAATAAATGCACACCTATAAAATGAACTAGCAAAACGGTGATCAACTAACAGCACAAGTCAAGGAGAAAACAATACATGGCCGAAATAAAGTCCAAAGAAAGTAACTCTAGTCAACCCTCAAGACCTCAGCACAATGTAATTAAGTAACTAAACTCAATCCATCACATACTTGTCAATAGACATATAAACAATTCGAATTCTGAACATTCAAGTTTATTCTTTGCTATGTTAGTGTAAAGAAACACAGTGCTACAAACCAACTGACGTTGTTAGAGTGACCTCAAATCAACACGATATACTTCAAGTCAAAGAAAAACAAACAAATTACGAAGCCGTAGTCACAGTCACGTATAATGAAATGGAAACAGAGAACAATCAAACGAATCTACAGGCACAATCCAAATTAAATTATCCATCAACAAATGACAATACCTTCTCACTCCCACAACCGAACAATAGTCAAGACATAAGCCATCCAAGAAAAGTGACTAGATTTCAGTTACTGAATCTCACAAAATGCAAAATATTAGCTATAAAAGCTTCGGATCTAATTTCAGCAACTTGATTCTAATTCCACTAACTAGTAGACACATACATATGATAGACATCAATTTACCATCTTACCAACTCAAAACAAATTCATAGACCGACATCATCTACCACTATACAAATAGAAGAATAATGTTATTCTTTTTAAGCCTTGTAATTTGAAAACGGAGAAAATAAATAAATAACACAAAACTTCAACTGAATGGATCGCATCTTCCACAACTTTACACTGATGAAACAGTACAAAAAAATGTTCAATGTATGTTCCGGTAAGTCGCCAGAAAATGGAGAATGTAGTGTCTTCTTTCGAAAGTTTAATGGATACTTCACACTGAGAAGAGATACCAAAATTTAGATTTTCATGGAAATAATCAAGGGCCAAAACTCCTCCCTGACTTCCAAAAGAAGGGACCACAATCCATCTTAACCTTCATGTTCTAGAAAGTGAGGCAAACAATCTTGCGCACCAAGAAACAAATAGAGTCAGCCTATGGCTATTAGAAGAATAGACCGCATCAAGCAGCTTAGACAAACCTGAACTATGAAGCTAGTCATAACACACTCAAAGGCACATATAGCAATCACGAACAAACATCCAATGAAAGAGGCACTATTTTAACCTAGAACTCTTATACATTTCTACTTAATTTTACTCTTTAATGTCCAATTGCCTTAACATCAATCATATCTCAATGAGACGCAATTGAGTCCATGTCAAAAATCAATTATACTCATAACTCAAGTTAAATGACTTTAATATAGCTCAAAAGAGGAATAAAGCCTTCGACATTCCTCAATAACTGAGCAGTTTCCAACACCCTTTATAGTCTCATTTGAATTTTTTTTAATATGATACTCTGGCCCAAACGAGCTCTTTACCTCTTTCCTGGGAGTGGCATGGGTTTTTCCAGCGTCAAGGAGCTTGGCACTCAGTAGCTCCCAAGTATTTATCAGGTTCATAAACAGCTTCTCTCTTAATCTCATACAAGGCACCTAAATAAGTAGAAATATCACAAGACTCACTAGTCACCACTCTCTAACCCGTTAACTTCAAAAGGATTATCATTACCCTAAACATCGCAGGAAAAACCCCAATTGACGAGAAAAATTGCTCCACTCCCACCTGTTACACCTTACCCTCACCCTGGAGTATCTTAAACAACAGATTTCACAAAAGCATAAAAAACATGTGTTAATCACAAGTGAGGTGAAAACCATTTAAGGCTATTAGAGGGCATGTATCAAGCCCAGCCCCTTACTCCATGACTCAATGTCCATAATTTCTTAATTAGATATAGCTGCGTCCATAAAGATTGTGCTTACTGGGCATTTATTCACCAATGCATATGCCCTATATCTCTTACTATAGCACCATCACAACAGTCATTAGTCTAACCCACTGACAAGATACAAATTAGGGACATCATTGTTTAAGCCGATCATTCCCCAGTCCTACAACACACAAAATGAACATCAACATCATATATAAGTATATAAAGACTCCCTATATCCCCAAGGCTTACCAGTCCTACAACACATGGCTCTTAGAAGAATATATCCTATCGAATTCACAACAGAACTCCATAAAAAGCTTTATCAAGCAGCTTGGACGAACCCGAATTATGGTGCTAGTCATACCTCACCTAAGGGGGGATATAGCGAAGTAGCGAGCTCACTAACAAACATTCAAGGAAAAGGTTGCTGTCACTATACATGCGTCATAGCAAATCAAACTTTTCATATAAATAAAACTTCACCTATAGTCCATTAATGTTTCACAAATATTTACAAACGCAAACTATCTGAATCGCGTTACTAAACCACTAGTGACTATACCACAAATAAGAGTAACAAAATACTCACTACACCCCTTCTCCAATGTCTGAAACTATAAATATCTTGAAAGTTACAAACAGAGAATTTTCTTTTATTTCTCCCAAAAATTTCCTCAACCAGCAAACTCAGACACACACTGAAAATTCAGCAAATTCAGAGAAAGTTGGTATAGAACTTGGAATCAACAGGATACAGCATAGGGATATTACAGTTGAGAGGTCAAAGATGCTTCCAAACAACGCTTAGCACTTAAGCAACAGGATACAGCATAGGGATATCATTCTTTACCCTTACCTGTATCATTCATCAGTTCCTCACCACAGCAAAACATATCCCATGTATGCTGTCCAATTCAAACGTGAGCATATATAAAACTCATGATCTTACTATTGATGTCAAGTTGTCAACTTTAGAACCCTAACCAATATTCACCAACTTAACCCCCACCCCCTCTGACTTTCTTAGTCAAATCTTCCCATTCATAACTTTGTCCCAAGCATTCTACTGCTAGTTTGTCTCAAATAATACAACCAGCAAACCTTCCATTATTCAACAACCTCATCCAAAAACAATCCCTGAATTACCAAACCCCCCTTCCCAAATCCTCCCATTTCATTGTGATTTTGTCCCAAATCTCACTATCAAATACTACCTGTTTAGCCAAAATCCGAACTAAACATCGAGGCCTCTACAGCCAGACATAAAGAAAAACCTTTAGTCAAACTATAAAGGGCAGCCCGGTGCACATTGGCGTCCCCGCTAAGCGAGGGTCCGGGGAAGGGTCCCACCACAAGAGTGTAATGAGGGCAAGTCTTCCCTTGTCAATTTATTTGAACTATACGGGAAAAAATTGACCATTATAAGAAAGACCCCCAATGGTATAAAATTTCGAAAGACAGGGGAAAGACCTCATTGATTTCTGTTTCAGATTGGAGACTACATCCATACACAATAGGGGAATAATGAACAAAAAAATTGGCAATACATTGCACATACACATTACTTCTTTCAGCCTAATATGCACCAAGACATTCTTTACACTACGCATAGAATCTTGCATGAATCAATTCAAGGGGAGAATAGAGAATACTTCGATGAAGTTCTGGAGAGACCTCAGGAGCTGATGATCTAATCAAAGTTTCTCTAAGGGGAGAAATAAAGGACACATCGATGAGTTATTATCTCTTTCCAATACAAAATAATTTCACAGGCCGACATAGTCCACCACAATACAGATAGAAGAATAACATGACTCTTTTTAAATCTACTAATTTGTAGAAAGAAACAACATGCTACTTCAACTCAAATACTCAATGTATTGCATCTTCTGCAACTTTAGACTCTGCTGAAACAATACATAACTTGTGTATTGCAAATACAAATGCGGCGCCACAAAACACACAACAAAATGCCTACTTTCACAAGTTTACCGGATACTTCATTCTACAAAGAGATTCCAAGTATTAAATATTGATGAAAATAAGCAGGTACAAAATTCCTGGCTTGCCAAAAAAAGGGACCAAAATTCATCTCAACAGCTTATGTTCTAGAAGGTGTCGCAAACCATCTTGAGCACCTAGAAGCCAATTGAAACACCCTACACCCTGCGGCTCTTAGGATAGACCTCATCAAACAGCTCACAAAAACCCAAAGTATGAGCTAGTCACTCACCAAAGGACATACAGTGGAGTCACCAACGAACATCCAATGAGCAGGGCATTGGTCAAACATACAACTCATATAGCTTTCTAAGCTGAATGTCAAACTCCAATTGGCTTAGCATCAATCATATCTCAACGAGGCCCAATCGAGTCCAAAAAAAAATCATTTACGTAACTCATAGTCATAACTCAGGTCAAATTACTTTTATATAGCTGAAAAGATTTTTGAAGCCATTGACATTCCTCAATTACTGAGCACACCCTTTGACTCTGAATTGGAACAAAAAAAATGAATACAGTAGTCTGATCCAACCTAGCTCAATCCTGGTGTGGCATGGGTTCTTTCAACGCCACAGAGCTTTGCACTCAGCCATTGGTTTGAAGTATTTCCCAGGGTTCATAGAGAGAATGTTTTAAACTCATACAAAGGCTGCTATAGGCATAGCATTATTACAAGACTCGCCACTCTCTCTAACCCATTAACTTCAAAAGGAAAATCATCACTCTGAAGTCAAGAACGAATCCTCACTCACAAAAAAAATTGCCCCACACCCCAACCTTTACACCTTCCCCTCGTCCTGTAGTCCCTCAAAAAATAGATTCATAGAAGCATAGAAGACGTCTGGTGTTAATCACAATTGTGGTCAAAATAATATAAGGATATTAGAGAGCATGTCTCAAGGCCTACCCCTCACTCCAGATGCCTAATCCACAATGAAACATAGTTGTGCCCATGTACATAGTGCTTAGAGAGCATCACTTTGCCAATTCATATGCCCATATCTCTTAACATACCACCATCACAACAGTCACCAGTCTCACTTATCTTCTAAAAAACATTAGGCAACACCTCGCTATTTAGAAAAATATTACACGATATCTCCAACTTCCCACCCCATAAACAAAACAAAACCAACAGACGTTTTATTGGGGGGGAGAGCGTCTAAGGAACAAACATTTCGCTCCAGAAGAGGTCTTAAAATATCGAAAATGCCAGGAACAATACTAAAATGGTATTAATTTAGTTGCCAAGAACAATACCAAAATGTTGAAAGGTCAAAGAAACAGAATACCAGTCCTACATCACCCGCCTCTTAGAACAATAGATACCATCAAAATCACAACAGAACTCCAACAAAAGCTTTATTGAGAAGCATAGAGTCTTAGACTTTCAGACGAACCCAAACAATGAAGCTAGTCGTACCTCACCCAATACAGCAGACTCTACAACAAACATCCAATGAAAGAGGCTGATGTCACTATACTTACTCCTCTGACAAATTCAACTTGTCAATTGACACAGATCTCACTTCACTGATACTCAACTAACATTGTACGAAATACTTACACACAAACAATAGAACAAAATAAAGGTACTAAACCCCTAGTGAGTAATGACTATGTAACCACAACTAAGAGTCACAGATTACTTAACACAAAACTTCTCCAATATGACTGAAACTACAAATATCTAGATAAGTACAAACAGGAAAAAAATTTCTGCAATTCTCCAACAATGTTGTTCAACCAGCAAACTCAGACACCAATACACCAAAAGAACAGTAAATCTCATCCCCTGAAACAAAAGCAACAAATGCTTGATTGGGTTGGGGGGGGGGGGTACTAAGGAACAAACATTACGCTGCAGACTAGGTCTTAAAGCATATTTTGTTTCTCACCCATAACCATCATGTTATTAACATGTGTGAAGAGTTAAATCTCATCTCCAAGAACAATGACAAACTACAGTTGAAAGGTCAAATATGCCTCCAAAAGACGCGTTCGCATTCAAGAAAGCTGAAAACTGACAAGTTACAAAATAGGGACATCAGTGTTTACGCATATCATCCCCCAATCTAAAACCACACAACTGAAGATCAACATGTATCCTGCCTCATTCAAATGTGAGCAAATAATGGACCTCTTGCTCTTAACATAATTGTTACTTGAAAGTTGAAACCTTATCCAATGGATAATAACAATCACTTCCTTGACCCCACCCCCCCCCCTCCCTAACCCCCACCGGCCTCTTCAAACCTTCCTATTTGGATTATGATTTTGGCCCAAGTCTTACCAGACCTACACCACATGGCTCTTAGAACGATGGATCCCATCAAAATCACAACAGAACTCCAACAAAAGCTTCATTAAGCGGCTTAGACGAACGAAATTTTGAAGCTAGTCGTAACTCACCCAAGGAACATACAGCGGAGTCACCAACAAACATCCGATGAAAGAGGCTTATGTCACTACACTTACTTCTCTGACAAACTCAACTTTCCACGTGACACAAAACTCACTTCACTGATTCACCATTAACATTTTAAAAATTACTTACAAGTGCAAACTATCTAAAATGAAGGTACTCAACCCCTAACGACTATGTAACAACAAATAAGAGTCACCAAAATACACAGCACACCAGTTCTCTGGTATGTCTGAAACTGCGTAAAAAAAAAAAAAAAAAAAAAAAAAAAAAAAAAAAAAAAAAAAAAAAGGCAACCCGGTCGCACATTGGCGTCCCCGCACAGCGAGGGTCCGGGGAAGGGTCTTACTATCTTGATATATACGAATAATAATATCTTGCTTTTTTACTACAATGTTCTTCAACTAGCAAACTCGGGCACCAAAAGATCAATAGATCTGCAGAAAGAGACATACACTCTTAAATCATAACTTGTATGACCATTAAATTTTTTTTTAAAAAACCCTTAAATCTGGATTAAAGTAACAGATACACAGAACTGTTATGAAGGAAACAAGTACAATTAATATGCAACATATGCATAATCTGAAGAATTACCATTTTATGTAATCCAGTTTCACAATTTTCCGTGATCACTTTCATCTAAAGTTAAGCCAACATTGAGCTGGAAATTCAAACAACTTAAGCTAAAGAACATCAATTTTGGCAAGGAAAGAAAAAAAAAAAAACTGAATTTTTTTAATAGAAATTCACTTAATGATGAAATGTCAACAAACAAAAGTTCCAGTGTTCATTCAAGCTAAATGCTCTCATCCATAAACATCCTGATATCATTCAAGCTGAAAACTTAAATCTTATCTTCAAGAACAATCCCAAAATGCAGTGGAAAGGTCAAATATGCCTCTGAATGATGCATTACCATTCAAACTTTACAGTTTACTCTTACCCATATCATTCATCAGTTCCTCGCCACACTAAACGCTAAATCAACATCAAATATATAATACCATGTCTGAAGTCCCATCCCGATGTGAGCATATATAGAAACTCATAATCTTAATGTTGATGTCAAGTGGTCAACATACAATACCATAACCAATAGACATAAGCTCATTAACTTAACCCCCCCTCCCCACAGCTTTCTCAAAAAGTCAATTCTTCTTATACAAGAATTTGGCCCAACCAATTTTTTGCGAAATGGTCTCAAATAATATCACCTGCGAACCCTATAGACATCCCCATTATTTAACAACCCTCATTAAACAACAATATCTAAAGAAAGAACCTTACCCCCCCCCCCCCCCCCAAATTCTTCCATTTAACTGTGATTTTATCCCAAGTCTCACTATTTCAATTACAGCAATTTCAAGGTTTAGCCGTTTAGTTCTGAGATGACCTCATGGGCTGAAGAGCTATCCACAAAAAACTACTCTCCTGAAACAGTGCAGCAAATATTCACCGTATATTCTGATAGGACATTACTCACCACATATTGGAAAAAACAGAGCCTTCTTCACAGGTAATGTAAACTACATACTCCGTACTTAACAATTTAACAAGGGATCCCAACTTCAAAATTATTCATTGAAATAAGGACGAAAACTCCTCCATTACTTGTCTTGGAAGAACAACAAGGACCAAAACCCCATCCACAAACCTTAATTTCTAGGCTCTGAAAGAAATATACTCCATGGCGAAAACAGAAAGTGTCAAAATGAAAGTTCATGTAAAAGCTTTACCAAACAGCTTCGACAAACACAAACTACCATCACTAGCTCAACCAAGGGACACCAACAGACATTCAATGAAAGAGGCCGGTGTCTCACTACAGACTACACTTACTCCGAAAATTCAACTTCTCCTTAGACAAAATACTCACTTTGCCAGTTCTCCTTTAACATTTCACAAATAACTTTTCACTCCGCAATCTATCTGAAATAGAGGTACTCAACCAAACCATTTTTCTATGTAACCACAAATAGTTAAAAAAAAATTAATCACTACACCACTTCTCCTTTAGTATTTCAGCTTCTTCAACTACCTTGTGCACAAAAAATACCTTACTGAAACTATAAATCTCATCGAACTAATCACCAAAGAGATTTTTCGGGTAACCTAAACTTGTTGTTCAGCCAGCAAAACTAACAAACCAAACACATCATTAAATTCCGAAAGAAGGCTGTTATTAAACCCACCCTAACTCATATAAGCATAAGAACCCCTCAGATCTACAAGAAAAAAAGTAAGGAGAAACACGAAATTCTTGCGACGATAACCGGAATAATTCACCAATCAAATGCAGCACACACATAATCCAAAGAATTATTACAAAATGTAGTCCAAATTTCACAATGTATTCCTTAGAACATTCATCTAAAATTGAAGCTAATAGAGCTGGCAATTCACACAATTTGAGCTCAAAAAACAACAATTCCAACAAAAAAAAAAGGCCAAAAAACACAGAATTTAATTAAAAATGCAAAATTCAGCTAAAAGAAAGAGGAATAAAGTGATTATACCATAGCAAAAATGCAGGAGAGAGAGTGAACAGCAGCAGAAGCAACAACTTCAAGCAGAAGACTCCGCAAAACGACACCGTCAGGGGACAACAAGGTTGACACCGCCATTGAAACAACCTGCAAAAAAACACGAAAACAAACAACAAAAAAAAGAAACAAAGGAAAGAAAAACAGGAACACAACGAACAAAATTAATTGAAAATTAGAAAGACGAGGAGAGAGAGTGAGTGTGTGTGAGTGAAAGAAGAGAATTGATTCTTGGATAAAACCCTACTATACAGGGAATCGAATTGGGGGGAAAAGTGTGAAAATTAGGGTTTTTCTGATTTTTTTTTTTTTTTTAATTTGCTGTCTCTTTGTTTTTCCCTTTTTTTTTTTCTATTACTTGCTAACTTTGCAATTGTTTTTTAATCTTGACTTTAACGTGTCACTCTCACTAGTTCACTAGAAAATCATGAACAATTTGTGATTGGTGCATTGTCTATAGTAAATTATTAACCTCAAGCTCGAACCGCCGGAAATTGGTTGGGGTGCGATAGACTCGTATTCGTATACCAGAGATGATACGTGTCAAATTGACTTAATTCAATTCACCTAAAAAAATCTGTTAACCAACACATATACTGTTATAAAATGATATAGAAGATCCAATTTGAGTTGATTTATCTCAACCCGAAAAAGCATAGACAACCTAAACCATACCGAATTACCCATTTCATAGGGCCTAACTCATTTGGGACACAATAAGAGACCAAATCGTAAGGCTATATTAAGTTGGGCCAAAACCCATTATTTTAGTTAATCCAAAACTCACTTTTAGAAATATTGTGGTAATGTTTGGCCATATTTTTTGTTGGACAGAAAGCTCCTTCATGAACAACATAATAGATGATAGAAATGAGGATTAAGTTTGGTCTAATTAGGATTGTCCTAAGATTTAATCTTCGTATCTCCACCCACGTCACATTAGCTGCTTCGATTCACAAAACTGGTTAGGTATGATATTATATGGGGGTTTTGTGGACATATACTATATATATTTGATGATTGATCCAACTTCATTACGCTCATGTGTCGGTTCTTCATATTCAATTGTGAAGCGTAATCACAAAGGAACTTGGCATCTTAGTATATGTATATAGATGGTGAAAATGTTAGGTAGAATTCAGAAAATGATTGTTGATATATAGTATCACCTTTAGATGGTAAAGACTGATTAATCTGCAAGTTAACATAAAAACTGTACAGGTTGAAGGTTGCAAAATGACAGATCAGGCCTACAAAAATGATGGTTTACCCTTCATATTACAGTACTAATGACTGAATCATTTGTAGTTTAAGCAACACTAACTCTTCACCTCAATTTAGCATGTCATATATATTTGATCTGTTTCTTAATTAGAGGGGTTGTCATTTGTTTAGGCCTTTTTATTTTAGCAAAATGACAACTGACTGTAGTTCCTGCAAACGCGTCTTTGATATCAGCAAATCAAAGCGAACCAGAAGAGCATCATATGTGCCAGAAGCCGAAGATAATGTCACTGACGCTGCAAGACCTGCATACGGTTCTCATGAAGGTCAGACTACTGTGGTGGAAGAGACGAATAATGGCCATGTAAAGCTCAAACAGTTTATCAAAGTTAATGGCCTGAAACAAGATACATTATCATCTGGTGAGAAAGATCAAGGTAGGGCTTTACTTAGCCAGCATTTCGCGCAGGAGAAACAACTTCAGTTGATGATCAAACAGCCGCCTGAAGGAGGCCCTCAAGCTGTGAAATTTAAGAGAATTGTCAAGCGTTATGTTAAAGCCTTGAGCCATCTTGTCAGTTCCAAGCACGGCCAACGTCTAGAAAAACCTGTTCTGCGCCTCACTATGTGAATCAAAACTTCTGCACATTACGTATCATGCTCATGTATGAGCACTGTACTGTTATTTTTGCAAGTACAACCAAAAATTCGGTAAACTTATAGTATAAGTTTTGTGCAACTTTGGTGAAAATACAACATCTTATTGTGCTATACTGATGTCTAAATATGTTAAGGTCCCTTGTAATCATTTTTGTACACCATGTACTTCACTACTTATGAAGTTCTTATGTGCTTTGTTGATATAGAAGATACTTAATAGTATGCATTTGGATTGAGATGCACGTTGATTTGTGTAGATAAATTGGCAAATAATGGTAATTTTCACTAGTTTTAAGCTCTGATCTTCGGTAACAGCCCAATATGTGCGGATATTGATGTCCGGTGTTGAATACTCCTACATAAGAAATTAGCACGATGCTTATGCTATAACATTTACGTCCTCCATATTAGCTTATATAAATTTTTATTTTTTAGGGGAAAGCTTATGTAAATTTTACCTCCCACACACTACTCCGTACTACATTATTTTCTCGATTTTTATAAAATTCAATGTTAAATTAATTGTCTCTCACATATTCAAACCAAAGAAATTAACTTTACGAAAATACGGAAATTTGATGACACACAACAGATGTGAAAAAAGTGAAAATGTGCACTTATCAAGCAGACTACATTAGGAGTATGTTCTTTAAAAGACCATTAGACTTCTTTCACTCATCCTCCTCGTTTAACCCAGACGAGAAAAAAAAAAAGAGAGAGAGATTGAACACCTTTTCATCTTCCGACTTCTCAGGTAATTTTTTCTTATCCTACATAGTGCATTTTAAATTTGTAACATTGTACTTTTCTTACTTCTGATTAATTTTTACTTTTTTTTTTTTTTTTACTGAAATTGTTCTTATTTTTGTTCTGGCATGCAAAGGTGAGTCCAACAACATGATAAATCAATATCTTCATAAATAGTATGAATTATTGAACTATATATCTATTTGCATAATTCTAGGTTGCTGTTTTGGTTTGCATGTTGGGTTTGAGGGTTGATTTTTGAGTTTTTTTGGGTTGCATTGTATTTTGAATGATTGGAATTCTAATTTGTAATATTTTTGTTGGTTTGTTTGCAAAGAATTTTGTGCTATAATGATGAAATGGTTTGAAGGGTGTGCATGTTACTTCAAAGATTTGTAGATTTTTACTGTTGTTTTAACTTCTTAATCTCAGGCTAAAACCTTAGATTATATTTCTTCCGTTCCCTTGGATTGTTAACGTTTGGTATGAATTCCCGATATTCAAACTAAACGTAAACAATTAACGGAACTGGTGATGATTTGCTCTTGTTAATGATGCAGGGTAGAAGATTTTGTTAAAAATGACGATGAAACTGAATACAGAGCTAGTGTTCTTAATTCTGCAGTTCTGCAGGGAGGAAGAGCTGAATGACACTGCTCATGTGTAAGTCAAAATGTGATTGAGGTGGAATGCTGGAATGAGTTTTTAGTTTTAGCATTGCGATTTTCATTGCAATTTTTATTGTGGGTTACCCGGAAATAACCCCTCAATATAGGGCTTTGTGTATTTTCCCCTGATAATCGGATTATCACCTGTAATGCCCTGGGCTTAATGTTGCATTGTTGCTTAACAGGCTGTGATGCATTTGGTATAATTGATCGTTAAAATGCAACTCTTCACTGGTGCTGAGTAGATTAAGGATTTTCTTTCTGTGTCAGTTGTCGATACTTGTTTCATAGTCGATAATTGGATGTTGGAATCTGATTCGACAGGCTAGAGCGTGAAACAACACTTTTCTTTGACTTGGACTATTTTCAGTCCTTGATTCTTGCTGGTAAATGGGACGAGGTGGAAGCATATCTCTCAGGCTTCGGTGCACTGGAAGATAATGAGTATTTAAAAAAGGTTTATTTTGAAGTTAGAAAGCAGAAGTTTTTTGAAGCACTGGAAATGTAGAGTTTCTGTCTTCTGATCTCTTGATAATTAGCATTTAGCAATGACTATTTAAAACTAAATGCTGAGGCATTCACATGCTAATGTGCATTTGAATTTATCACCAGGAACGACCGTGCCAAGGCGCTACAGATACTTAAGATGGAACTGCAAGTTTTTGCCTCATATGACAAGGAGCTGTTTGAGGAACTCACCTCTGATGATTTCAGGTTTGAGATAAACATAATTTCTCTTGGTAATCAGTATAACGTTCCCTAGTTTAGATGCTAGAGCTTAATTTTTTGGTGTTTGGCCTTATAGCGAACTGCATTTACTCGACAACTATGGAAATCTACATTCTGCTAGAAGCAATTTGAGCAATGAGCTCAGAAAAATCATCGAGGCAGATCCTGGTTTTCAAGGTAAATTAGAGTTCCCTAGTATTGAAATGTCAAGACTCAGGTGCCATGTTAATCACATGTAACATCAACCGCACTCCCTATCCTTTGGTATATGCTTGTAGTCATTCTGGCTGAAACTTGATTTTTTATGTATGCATCAGCTTAAATTGGCAGCACACGAGCTGCAAAAATTCTAAATCAGACCTCGTAGTAGAAATTCTTTTCAGGGATCATATCTGTCAGCCAACAGCTGAACAATGTGACAGTAGCAGTTTAATAAAGGTGACATTTTTTTGTTCCTTCTTGATTGCATCATGTAATCTTCTCTCTCTTTTCATCATCCGTCTTCAATCCCAAATTTGTCAGTTAAATGATCAGACATGGGAAACGATGGGGGGAAAAACTTATATTCGGAGTTTTGGCCCATCTCTTGCTGTATGCAGCACTGATCTAAGACCAAATGTACCAGCCACAGCAGAGATTTCAGGTTTTATTTCCATCTTCCTGACTTTTGCAAATGACTCTCAGCTGGCTCTCATGATTTTGAATGATTTTGTGATTGGTCTTCTGTTTCTATTTATTAGAGGTGGAGGATGCTTCTGAAACAGTCTCTATCTCAATGCTCCAAAAGGTAGGCTGAACATCTCCTTCTCATCAGATTAAACATCCAGTGTAGTCGAGTTTCCACAGGTCATGCCTCTTGCAGTTCACAGTTTAAACATGTTACAAGTGATGTAACTTAAGCAAGATTTAAGAAATGCACATGGAAAGTCAACATGCTCACACATGCGTGTGAACTGTGCGCACAAATTAATACAAATAGAGGGAGCGTAAAATATAACAAGAGGGTTGTAGAAGTGAAGCCAAGAAAGTTAGTGAGCTACATCATTGGTTGTCATTTGGTCACATACACTGATTCATTGACTTTTGTTGTAGGAAATTTGTCCAGGTGATAATCTACTGAGTAACTATATTGACTTGCCCAAGCCTACTGGACTTGTAGTGAATGAAAATTCAAGTCCAACTACTATGGATTTTCATCCTGTTGACAATTCTATTCTTCTAGGTATTCTTGCAATCAGCTAAAATACATGGTTGATGATTTTTAATTGTCATTATTTTTCTATCCATAAACAGCATTTCTATGTTTTCAACATAGAGTCAGGCTTGCGTGCATCCGCCTCCCCCCCCCCCCCCCAAAAAAAAAAAAAAAAAAATTGCTATAGGTGAGAGCCTTTGTGGCACTGGGGTAATGTTGTTGAATGTCGTTGATTGTGTTTCTATCAGAATCTCACTTTCTCCTCCAACAACAGTGGGTACTGATACTGGAGATCTATCCCTTTGGGATGTTGTCTCGAGGAAGAAATTGGTATCGAAGAGTTTCACCATTTGGGATGTTGGCTCATGTACATCAGAGTTGAAGGTATGCTTCTTTCTTATGTTTTCCTAAAGCTCAACTGACAAGTCATCGAGATTGTCACAAGCTGAAAAGCCCCCTCAATATTTTCAGGCAATCTTTGATAAAGATCCACGAGTTTCACTTAACTGTGCAACATGGAGTACTGATGGCAATCTGATTGGTAAATAACTTCTCCAAATACAACTGATGAACCAAGTATGGTAGACAACATTGGACTTATCCCACCAGTTATAGAATACATCTACACTTGACTTCTGCTTCTTTCATCCACAAGCAGATGTCTCCTCACTTACATTATCCGGAGAAGGATAAGATTAATTGAGAAAAACTGAAAAACTTACAGTCAATTTACAGTACACGATGTAAAGTTGATGTTCTGTACAGGTGTTGCATCTTCAAAACACCTAGTCCAATTGTACGTCTGTCACGGAGTAACTGACATTTTGCCGATATTGGAGGTGCATCTTGGACTTTTCTTATTACACTATCCCCTTCTTACGTTTACTAGTTTTGGTTTTTGTATTAAAGAGCTTTCTGTTTTTTTTTTTTTATGTGGAACTTCCTATCCAGATTGATGCTCATGCAGGCAATGTCAATGATATTGCGTTCGCCAAACCTGACAACAAAACTTTAGTTGTCACTTGTGGTGATGACAAGATGGTCATGGTTTGTACTAGTTGCTGGAGTTCTTGATATGGCTAGGTGAAGCATATGGTAAATTGACTGACATTGATTGGTAATGTTTTAAGGTATGGGATGCTGCTACTTGGACAAATAATTACATATTCAAAGGTCATGATGCTGCTGTTACCCGTGTCTGCCCCCGTGAAATAAAAGGGGTTCAAGTAAGTTCTGTTCTATATAGTTCTGGGATATAGTTTTGTCCCTTTGAATACTTACAAATTCTCATTTACCTCATTTCATCGTGACGATCTGCTGATTTTCATTTTTGTCTCCAACAGTTCATCTTTTCGAGTTCGGCCAATGGCAAATTGAGAGGTTGGACATATGACAATTTAGGTTACAGGATAGCATTCAATGACCCTTGTTGTAGAAGGATGGTTTGCACCAAGGATGGTGAAAGGTCGCCTTCAAACTTGATAGGATTTTCACACTCTAATGTGGTTGGAATATCTAATTTACTTTTGCGGCAATTTACAGGGTTTTTTCATGCGGGATAAATGAGGAAGAGGAGTCATGCATACTTGAATGGCATGAACATGAAGGGAGTGTCAAGAGAACATATCAAGGACTGCGGAAGCCATATCCTGGAATTGTACATTTTGACACTGCCCGAAACCGGCTTTTAGCAGCTGGGGATGATCATTGTATCAAGTTTTGGGATATGCGAAACCTAGAATTCCTGTCGTGTCTTGATGCAGGGAACTACTTGCCGGTATTTTTACCCCCTTCGTTTATGTAGCTTTCGCTACTAGATACTGCAAGGTCTGAGCCTTTTTATTTACAAGTTTGCTTCTTGATTGTAAGGTATACCCATACATTCGGTTTAACAAGGATGGCAATTTCCTGGCTGTTTCTGCAACAAATAACAAAATTCTGATTCTGGCCACTCCTCATGGCCAGGAGTTGTTAGAACAATCTCAAAACAATTTTTGTGACTGTCGCTGCAAGTCTGTTCCTGCTGACTTAGAGAGGTACGTCGAATAGCCATTCAATATAAGTTTATGTGCCTGCTCTCAAACAACCTCGACCTCCCACCCTTTGGAACAGAAACGATACTTTTTTACACTTAAAAAAGTGAAGCTAATACGTTTGCTTAGCTGATTTAATGACCTTCGCACTGAGATTATGAGCTCTTAATGCTTTATATCGACTGTGGTATTGTCGTAGGCCGCAAGTCTCAAACCCCGGCCTACGAGCTCACCAGCAGAAAGTATATTAGTGTCCTTTTGGCATTGGGACTATCTAATTTAACGGCAGCACTGCTATCATTAGCTACTGGAGCCGAGTGGCAATTGGGCTGTCCGAGCAATAGTTCTGAGTACAACTGGACCAGGACAAGCATTGCAGGTTATCGCCTAATCGGATCATACCTTGCGCTTACCAAGGATGGCATAATTCAGATGGATTGTTCTTTTTTTTCCATATGGATTCTTTTTGAACTCTTACCTAATATAGCATCAGACATCAATACATCTCTATTTCAACCTGTCATAGTATGAATTCGTCTTTTACAATGCGGATCAACTACTTTTTTGCATAAGTCGATTGCTTAAGTTCAGCACGGCTGGAGTATTGGATCTCAAATTCACACCTTCATGCAGTAACAATCAAAAGCCCTATGGTTGCAAAACTAAACTAAGAGGTACATTTTCGGTGATTAACAATGTTGGCAAAGAAATTGTGTACTTGGGTAAATAATCTGTTATTAACAAATTATTAAATTTTACATTACATTTCTAAATGGCATTCACAGCACACAGGCCTCCAGAAATCGGAACCACATTTGCACCAGGAGTTTCATTATTAAATCAGAACTTAGAGCTGAAGCGTAAATTAAAAGCCATTACTGGCTCCCCTACCCCAGTTGGTGCATGAGTAATCAAGGATCTACCTTCGCTGCTGCCGAAGCATAGCTTACGCTGCTATCTCTCATGCTTTTGCATTCACTTGACTGCTCATATCGAAGGAACCGAATCTTCATCTTCGTTGAACAATTCTTCAACATCTGCAATATTGAGATAACTTATAAGGCAGAGCTACAGCAAAAGAATTAATGCCAATTGCATTGCCAGCTTTAACATGAAGTCATATGCTCGGCCAGAAAATACCAGAAAAGGGTGCTTCAGTTGATCAAGCAACTTTAACAAGACTAAGAAAGACGGTTAATACTTCCATGAATAAGACTTACGTGAAGGAAAACACTGATGGGGTGACGACCACAAATAGTGTTGTCGAACTCTGATAGATACTGCTTAAATGCATCAGGATCACCTGTCTCTATAATATCCATGCCCATACGGTCCAATGCTTTGATGGATTTGTGAATAGCTCCATGCTTCTTGTCATAGTATGTAAAGTTGAAACTAAGATGGTAAAAAGGGGCATTTAGTGGTTTGTATATAATACTATCAGAAAACAGGGAGATCACAGGTATCATAAATATTAGCTTTGTGTAAATGGACGAACCGGGAACCCCAGTGGCAAAAATCGGATGATACTGAAAAGAAATTGCTTGGATCGTCAATATATTTTGCCAGTAATTGCCCATACATAGCCTCGTTTTCAGCACTAACGGCACCAACTAAGATTGGAACAACTTTTACTGGATATCTGCAATATTTTCAGATCTCAGCCACTGAAATATACACTGTAATACACAAACTGTGATAGCAGTTAAATATATATGTTACCCTTCAAACACTTTTGCAAGATACGGCAAGTGCATTTCCATGCTATGTTCTGCTTCATCAACCCGAATATCCATCATTTCAAATTTCCCCGCTGTCTTGAGCTCCTCAATAACTGATTAGACAAAAAGCACAATGCACTTGATTACTCTTTAGACAAGCACATAACGAGAAGTCTATAATTAGTTCATATTGGCAAAAGTGTGCCCGAGAAGCTTATAAATGTTGTCTCAGTAATTTGAAACTTATGGCAAATATTGTCATTAACTTTTATAAGCTTTTATAAAAGAAGAACAAAATACGAAGTATATTTCAATAGGAAGTGGCAAGCAATTTTTAGTCTTTCTCTTTAGAAGACATTTATTTACCAGACAATTATCAAATTTAACTTTACTTACATCATGTGCATCAGTGCATGGTACATTGATAAGCATTACTATAACATACTAATTCATGAGATCAACCATCTGTGCCACAAGCAGTCAGAGCTTCAGCAAACAGCTAAGTGGGTCAATGAGTTTGCCACAAGAAAGGGAAAGGAATCGCATGTTGCTTTGGTTTAGCAACATCCTTTGGAAACCTCCACTGGTCTAGCAAGTAGCAACACCCCCCACCCCCAAACATAAAAATAGTGGGGAGAATGTAGTCACTCTGTATAAAACAATGTAGTCACTCATTATTCTTCACAATACATCACGCAAACTTTAAAAAGACATAGATCGTTATCACAACGGACTTACATGTCCCAACTCCCAACTCCAAACAAATAGTTCGAATAATATATTGGAATTTGGAAGGCTCTCAAGGTATGAATGTATGATGGTGGGAGCTAAAATACTGTCTCACCAAAAACCCTTAAGAATTAGTGTCAAACTCAAACATGTAACTGAAAGTTCAGGACATCAAGAGAGGCAGTTGAAACAAACTTGGGCTACTTATGGGCATTAAGCTCCACCATCTCAATGCAATTTTGAACAAAACCATTTCACCCAGCTTTTAAAGATATAGAAGAAACTTCTAGGAAGGCATGGTAAGAGAGGCATGTCAAAGAACGTACCTTCCATATCAATTGGAAGATCTCCTACAGGGGTTTTGTACACCGTGGCACTTGAAAGAGCACATTTGGGGGTATAATAGTGATGAGATGGGCCAAGCAGGAAGATGCGTTTTCTGAAAGAACAGAACTTTCATGAGTAATTCATATAGTAGATACAATTCTCCAATCAAGACCAAATAAGGTTAACTTTTGCACACTGATCAACTAAAGAAACAATTGCAAACAAAGGCAAGTTCACTATAACTAAGACCCATATTAGGTAGTTCCACCACTGAAATAGATACACGATTGCAAATATAGACAAATGGATAGGTTCTACTAATAAGAAACTACTTTTAGTCGCCGAAAAATGTTAACTTTGTTTTAACAGGACTAAATTGGTTTCCACATTTGGTCTGGGTTGGAGGGGAGTACATCCTAGCTCCTCCATAAACATGGGCCATAATTAGTACTCCAGTAGATATTTTCATCAAATTTTAAGCATTTCGCTAGCATTCTGCTAGGTTTTTCGACAAATACATGGAAACAAACCTGAACACTTGAGTCCAGAAGGAAAGCACTACTTACATGTTAGTTGGGTCAATGTTGCCAAATGCATAGGCAGCTGCACGACCTGAATACGAGTATCCTGCATGCCTGGTTATAAAAAATTTCCAATAGTTTAGATCACCACAAAAACCAAGCTTCCTTGTGAATTACACTAAACGAAAACTTACGGAGCAATAACACCTCGTACATCAGAAGATTTACGAAGGTCAGCTTCTTGAAGCCAACCTTCTAGTTCTTTAGCTAACTTGGTTGCTGAAAAGAAGAGATAAGCCCGACTTTAGATTTGCTACTCCCCATGACAAAAAACGAAACCGAATGTACAGCATTACAATTACAGAACCACATTAACAGAACAAGATTTCAAAAAAACGATTTACTATAAGCCCAAATGGTTAACCAATATTAAAACAGTGAAAACAAACTAAAGATAGAAGTCCTTCTTCAAAGACAAGTGCCCAATATACAAGTTTGACTATGGCGCATTGATGCCTCACTGCTACTTATATTCTAAAGCGGCACTAGAACACTTGAAATTACGCCAAACAAACAGAAGATCTAGCTGAATCTAAGCAATCAGATATATCCAACCTCATGCAATCCCTCCCCCTATGGCCCTACCTAAGGGTCCGAGAAACATAGAATATTAGAATTCAGATACATCGGCTCCAGATCAAATAAATACACTTCCACAACAATCGCTATGAGAATGCCTTCCATTCAAATTATCTACTGAAGCATCCCAAGAGATTCTTATTTTTATGGTAATGGGTAATCTTAGTAATAAAATCGTTTGCTCAAACAGCACATGCTCATAAAACTTAAGGCAATGCACCAGTAAGCAAGCATCAGGCTACTAGGTATGATTAAGGAAGCAGAAAGCTATTGCAGTATTTAGAATTGACCAAAAACCAATATAAAATTTTGTTCTCTACCAGAACACAGCTGTTGAGGTGTAGATCACTCAAAATATCAGCTGCATGTTTAGCACTATAGGAGGTTAGCTCTCCTTAGAACAACAAAGGTTAGCAGGGCACGCCGCACGCATATGATAACATCTAACTTTTCAGCTCAATTGCCGCCACATCAGCTAGTCGGTTAGACAATAGGTTTGCGGGTTAGTTACGTATGGTAATGTTATGCGGTGTCTACATTCTGCAAAATAATGTACTTCTTTCCATTCGATACAAATAATCCCTGCCCAAAATTTCTCGAAACTCTCAATTTTCACTTTTCTCTGACTTTCATCATACAATCGTCCCAAGTTTTCAATGGCATTCAACCAACAGAACATTAAGAGAGAAATAAACAGCTTGAAAATCACACAAATACATGCACCATGGGCGAAACTGCGAAACTGATACCATACAATTTCAACAGCAGCAGAGCTACATATCGATATCTCTGAACTTTAACCAGTCTATGTAAGTCTCTAAACTGAAGGGCTACGACATGCAAACTTGCCCAACATTCATAAAATTCACCAAACCCAAAAAATTCACCAACAAGCAACTTTTAGCTTCGACACAATACACAAACCACTTCTACATATAACAATTTGAATTCCCAGAACAAAAAGTTCCAAACTTTAGAATCCAGCAGATGTTAAATTTCTCATGAAAAAGGTAATCAGGTAATCCCAGCAAAAAAGAGGCGTAATATGAAAGATTAACGAAAACCCAGAATGAAAAAGAAGAATTAACAACAAATTAGAAGAGAGAAAAAGATTCTTACGGTTGTTGGTGTACCATGAACCAGCATGGGAAGCTCTCCTGACGATTTCACTCATTATTATGCAATTGAACAAGAACCCTAAAATTCAATTGATTATTCTGGGTTTAGATTAGATACTCAAATTAGTGCAATTTAAACTTTTGTTGAGTGGTGCCGTGATTCTAACTTCTAAGATGGAAAGAATATTTGGGCAAGTGTCCTTAGATTATAATTCCTCTTGTATTAAGGACTAGTTAAGGGCTCAATGAGTCAATGGTAAGCATAGGGCCATAGGGGTGTAAACGAGGCGAGCTAAGTTCAAACCCGTCTCTTAATCGAACATAGACTCACTTTATTATAAAGTTGCCGTAGATTTTTCGGATCGAAATCACACTTTAATTTCGAGTTTCGAGAGAGAATATTTAAAATAAAATAGAAAAGTGTGGTATAGCAGAGACAAGTAAAACTTTATCGTATCTGGCTAATTTAGACATTTTAGGAGTTACTAATTACTAGTTTCATATTCTTTGCCGCTATTAAGACTCGTTTTTGTAAATAAGGTGTATTTGTGCTCATATAGACATTTAAGGAACGAAAATACCGGTTTTCATTAAAGTGTCAATTCTCATGGTTCTTAGTGTATCGTAAGAAAATGCGAAACATAAACATGTGATTAGCAGGGTGTCTTTTTGAGATCTGATAAGTACTTCAACTTTCACTTATTTTGTAACACCCCAATATTAGAATAAGTTACCTACACAATTTTATTTAACCAACGCATTATTGAGGTTAAGATGATGTCGAAAATAAACCAACATTTATGCCATTTTGTAAGGATGCAAACAATGCAATTGTTAAACGAGGTATTTGTAAAAGTTTTCATACGTAACTACCATGCTCCCCTGACCCCTCCCCTTGCCCTAAGGCCTAAGCAAAATCTAGTGGTCACTTAGGGTGTGTTTGGTAGTTGTACTTGTTTGGATAGCTTTAAACTGTTGATGTAGTTGTTAGTAGTTTGACTACCTGTTAGCTGTTGACTGAAAAGTAGTTGTTAACAATGACGTGTTTGGCACGAGCAATAGCTGTTGAGTTATTAGAATGATATTTAATACGGAGTATATATCTAATCTAATATATATATATATATGTAATCCTGAACCCGCTCAATTCCCACGCTGACACGTGGCTTATAATTATATTATTATATTGTAAATAATGTTTATCCAAAATAGGATATGGTAAGTACATGGTAATATTATTCTAATAAAATAACATTATTATTTGATTTATGGAAAATAGTTATGTAATATAGTAATTACTTGATTTATGACAATTTGATCAAATATCCTACGGGTGTTTCAAAATGAGACTTTGGCTTTTGAAAGGTGACTTTTCCTCTAATTAAATTACAAATATCACACGGATGTTCGAAATGAGATTTTAGGTTTTTAAAGGTGAGTTTCCATCTAATTACATTACAAATATCCCACGGGTGTTCGAAACATGACTTTAGGTTTTAAATGTGACTTTCCATCTAATTACATTACAAATATCCAACGGGTGTTTGAAACGAGATATTAGGTTTTAGATAAAAAAATTCGTTTATAAATAAACATAAGTAGCCCGGGCGTTGCACGGGCCATCAAACTAGTATATATGTAATCCTGAACCCGCTCAATTCTCATGCTGACACGTGTCATATAATAATATTATAATATTGTAAATAATGTTTATCCAAAATAGGATATGCTAAGTACATGGTAATATTATTTTAATAAAATAACATTATTACTTGATTTATGGAAAATAGTTATTACGTAATATCACACGGGTGTATCAAAATGTGACTTTGGCTTTTGAAATGTGACTTTTTCCTCTAATTAAATTACAAATATCACACGGGTGTTTGGAATGAGATTTTAGGTTTCTAAAGGTGAACTTCCATCTAATTACATTACAAATATCTCACGGGTGTTGACATGAGATTTTAGGTTTTAGATTAAAAATTCGTTTACATAATTTTAAAATTTAAACATAAGTAGTTCGGGCGTTGCACGGGCCATAAAACTAGTATATCATAAAATTAGAAAATCCGAAATGCTACTTTCTAGGGGAAATGCTACTTATAATAGCATTTGCCAAATGCCCTTGAAAACGCTAAATGCCACCTCAAATGCTAATAAGAAATGTACATCCAAACATGTCAAGTAGCATTCTGATTTGGTCAAAAAGCTAAATGCTAACTTCTACTTGGCTACCAAACATACCCTAATGTGTTAGAATTCAACGTGCTCAGGAATTAAAACTTTCCAAGATAATAAGTTTTCACTAATCTTAATTAGGGGGAGAGAGGTCTGGACAAAGTTAAATTCGGTCCGGTCTTTGGTTCACGTCTTTTGGGTAAATTGGATTCGGTCTAAGGAATCGGACCAAAGGGGATTCGGTCCGGTCTTTGGTCCACATTATTTTGAGCCTCGGTTCTCGGTCCGGTCCTGGACCGATACTCAGCCCTAAATCTAATCACATCATCATTGCACTCTTCCATCTTTCGCATACCAACAAACTAGGGTAGCCCTAACGCCACGCTGATTCCTACTGCTCCACACTACTTTGGAAAGTTCATGACCAAATTGCCCCAAATTCACTCACAAATCCAATCTGATGGGCTCACTATTTGGCGTGGAAGAGTACCTTCCTGTCGTGGCATTATGACATGCCATAATCTATTACTCCATCCGCTCACTTGACCGAAAGTTAATTGCTCGATCCATTTTCCAGTCTACAAATCTTGAACATTTGGTCTACAGTCCCATACTCCCGTCCGATCCTACACCCATCCCCTATCTTACTCTTACGTCTCAAACCAAACGTCAACAATTTAAAAACACGGTCAAAGCATCATACTCGATTTCGATTGATTTTCACCACCCACCCAAAAAGAAGAGAGAAATTATTATGGACCGACCCATTCATCTTGGGCCAAACTTCTCAAAATACCCAAAACGCCGTCACCAAAACCCTCAAAAAACCCATCCATTTTTTCTTTATTTGACAGCAGAAGTATATAGCCACCTTCCCAAACAAAATCCTAGGGTTTTACTCTCTTCTTCTTCACATCTCTCTTTCTCCCACCTCCAAACAAACCCAGAGAAAAAAAAAAAACCCAGAGAAAGCGTCAAGATGAAGACAGTACTCTCATCCGACTCAATGGAGATCCCAGAGGGTATAACTCTAAAGGTGAACGCGAAGATCATCGAAGTTGAAGGTCCACGTGGGAAGCTTGTGCGTGACTTTAAGCATTTCAACCTTGATTTCGAGGTAATAACAAATGAAGAAGGGAAGAAGGTGTTGAAGATTGATGCTTGGTTTGGAAAGAGAAAGACAACAGCTTCGATAAGAACAGCGATTTCTCACATTGAGAATCTTATCACAGGTGTTACCAAAGGTTACCGTTACAAGATGAGGATGGTTTATGCTCATTTCCCCATTAATGCTAGCATCACTAACTCTAACAAGGGTATTGAGATCCGTAACTTTCTCGGTGAAAAAAGGGTAACTTTTTCTTTTTTATCCCTTTTTAACTCTTTTTTTTTTTTTTACCTTGATTTGGTTGGTGATGTGGATTGTAGATATGCCCATTTGATTGTTTTTGTTTAGTTTGTGCAGTTTGTTTTTGATATCGTATGATTTGACGATTCATGTTAGTTGACCCCGAAATCATTTTGTATGACACATTTGTTGTTGTTTGGTAAATTTGTGGTATTTGGTTGATTTGAGGTTTGCACATTGTTTAGTTTGGTAAATTTGTGGTATTTGGTTGATTTTAGATATGCCCATTTGATTATTTTTTGTTTAGTTTGCGCAATTTGTTTTCGATATCGTATGACTAACAATTCATGTTAGTTGACACCGAATCATTTTGTATGAAGTTGTTGTTGTTGTGATTGGTAAATTTGTGGTATTTGGTTGATTTGAGGCTGTGTATTATTCGTGTTTTGGGTTAAAGTTGAAGTTTTTAATTGTTTGGTTATTGTTTTAGGAGGTGTCAATCTGTTTGTTTTTGGTTCAGACGAGGTTGTTGATAGTTTTGCGGTCATGGAAGTTGTCGTTTAACTGTATTGTTGTCGTATTTGGGGGGTGCTGATGGTGGTTTGTTATAAAGGAAATGACAATGTAGATGTGCATTTGGTTAAGTTTGGTAAATGTGTGGTATCTGGTTGATTTGAGGTTGCGCATAACTTGTATTTTGCGTAGACGTTGTAGTTGTTAATGGTGTGTTTATTGTTTCGGATGTGTCAGTCTGTTTGTTTATGGCTCAAATGAGGTTCTTGATTGTTTTGCTGTTACGGAAGGTGTGGTGAAACAGTATGGTTGTCGTTTTTGGGGGTGCTCATGGTGGTTTATTATTAAGGAAATGCATAATGAGGATATGTTGGGATTTCGTATGAGGTCCATTGATTTGCGCCAATTTGTTTCAATTTTGGATGATGGTTTGTGTTCATTTCGTTCGAGGATCTTTGTTAGTTGACCACAAATCATTTGGTGTGAAGGATATGTTGTTGTTAAGGATTGTTATTATGGTATTTTGTCAGTTTGATACTTTTGTGTTGAGAATGTAGATGTCCATTTGGTTGTGTTTGCCCTTTATTTGTGTTTTAGGTAATAGTTGTAGTTTTTAATCATTTGGTCATTGTTTTGGAGGTGCTCATTTGTTTGATTTTGGTTCAAATGAGGTTGTTGATTGTTTTGCTGTCAAGGAAGGTGTCTTCACACTCTATGGTTGTCGTATTTGGGGTGCCCGAACCGTGGTGCTTTATTATTGAGGAAATGGATAGTGAGTAGCTCATCTAGTTGTCAAAAAATTATGTTTACCTTTTCTGCGCAAGAGTATGGTGTGGATGTTATATGGACTGTTAGAATATGAGTTCGGTTCTGGGGTGGTTGTCCTTGTCTTGGGTTTCCGTGGGATGTCGTGGACTATATTTTTGTTAGAATTTTAATGAGTGACAGACAAGAGAAGGGCCAGAAATTTTTTAAACTATTGGGAATGAGGACTATGTCATTGAGGGAGTTGGGGGAGCTCTGTTGGCTAAGCTCCCACTCCCCAATTTCATGGCTCCATGATCAGACTGTTCAAGTTGGTTGTCCTAGCTCAATACACATGCTATGTAACTGTGTAACTGCATTCAGTGGGAATCTAGCTAGAAAGTTAGGGTTTTGGATTGCACATGTTATTAGTATTTGCTACATGTGTGGTATTTGGTTGTAATGAGGTTGCCAATGTTATGGGTGAAAGTTGTATTATTCTAAACTTTGGTTATTGTTTGGAAGTGCCTATCTTTATTGGTTCAATCAAGGTTAGTTGCTTTGCTATCACGAAATATATCTTTGAACTGTATGTTTTTTTTTTTTTTTTTTTGGTGTCCACGGTGTAATATTAAGGAAATAGTAGTGAGGCAGCTCATCTAGTCGTCATAAAAAATGTTTACCTCTTCTGCTGAAGAGTCTTGTTTTGATGTTTAATGGAATGTTAGAATATGAGTTTGGTTGTGGGGTGGTTGTCTATGTCTTGAATCTCTGCGGAGTTTATATTTTTGTTTGGATATTAATGAATAATGGCAAGATAAGGACCTGAAAATTCTGAACATGGGAATGGGGACAATAAAATTGATGTCTCATTGAGGAAATTGTGGGAGCTGCTGGGGCTCTGTTGGTTGAGCTCTCACGCCCCAACTTCAAGGTTCGGCCATCAGGCTGTTCAACTTGGTTGTCCAAGATCCCGACACAAGCTGTTTAGCTGCGTTCTTGGGGATTCTGGCCAGCAAGTTAAGGTTTCAGATTCTATTTGTTACTTAATTTTGAGCTGCTTACATGTTGGGGTTGTTGATGATGATGGACTATCCCCCTTTTTGTGCCTTCATGTGGGATGATTATGAGTTTCTCTTTCTGGTGTGTAAGTGAAAAGTTATGTTTCTGTTTACTAGTTTTGTGTCCGTTTGATTTATATTTGCTATAGTAAATCATGAAATTCAGTAGTGCCAGTGGCTTTACTTCATCTTTCACGCCTGACTATTATCTTAGTAATCCCCAGCCTATTGTTTATGCTTCAGGTTTCTTTTATTTTTCTTTGTGTGTGTGGGGGGGGGGGGGGTAGGAAGTTAGTTTGGACTAATCACTAAGTTTGTGTGTGCCGTTAACTTTGGTTATAGCAATGATATTACATTTCTGACGTTGCACATTATTGGGCTATAGGATTTGACTGTTGTGTGTTGGTGTGACTTGTCTGTCTGGCTGTGACTCTCTTTGTAGTGGCGTAGCTGTTGAAGGTTGTCCTGTTTTTACGGTTATTCTGTGATTCATAGGTGTTTTGTGTATATGTCTGCTAGTCTTAGTCAATATGTGGTAGTAGGCTGTTAGCTCGCTTGATTTGCCAGTTCAGAAGTTTTGCTTTTGCACTGAAGTGTAATTTCACAATCTTCTAGGTGAGGAAAGTTGACATGTTGGATGGAGTAACAATCCTGAGGTCAGAGAAAGTTAAGGATGAACTTGTCTTGGATGGAAATGACATTGAGCTCGTGTCTCGTTCTGCTGCTCTCATTAACCAGGTTAGTTGTGGTTTAGTTATTAATTCATGATTACATTGGTTCCGTCATGTTAGCAAACAAATTAGCTCATTGCTTCCCTTTGCATGATCAGAAATGCCATGTCAAGAAGAAGGATATCAGGAAGTTTCTTGATGGTATCTATGTCAGTGAGAAGGGAAGGATCGAGGAGGAAGCATGAACGGGTCTGAGGCAATAGGGTCGATGTGTTCGAGGAAATTATGGTCACATTTCTTACCTTGCTATTACTTAGAACCAAATGTTTTGAGCCTAGATTATATCGTTCCAGATCTGGTAGATTGTCGGAAGATTCTATATTACAATTTTGTGTTGAAGATGTTTAATGAAGGCAAATGTTTAACTCGTGGTTCATCCTTTCAATGTTATGACCCTGGCGTGTTTGGAATCTATGTCCATTGCTTTTTTTCTCTCTATCCATACCATTGGATGTGTTGCGTTGTTTGGTGTTGTTTTCTGACTTGTGATTGAGGTGGCTCTCGAGCAGCCTTTGCTTGTGGCGGTGTTGTGTCTCCTCATGCTCACTGACACAAGCCAATTGATGGCAACAGATCGTCAGGATCTGATCGGTTCTTCACCACTTCCTTTCTTACTGGTCTGTAAACCGTGTGCTACACAATAACTTAAAATCGGGGTACAAACCTCAAAGGATTCTGCTCAAGTGAGCATCTATCAGATCCGAATTATATTTCAGCTGGCTCGCTCTTTCCCAATCTGAGAACTACCAAATCTTTGCCCCCATTAGCTAGAAGATTCCAATAATTCGATGCATCATCGGTGAAATAAATACAGTTAGGCTTGCACTTACCGGCCCCAAATGCAGGAACCAACATTGTAGAATTATTACCAACAAATAGGACAACATCGCCAAGATCGTAAACTCGAGACCACATCATCGTGTCAAGTCCAAGCCGATGCACCGAAAACCAAGTTGTTCTACACTGATCCATTTTCGTCAGGTTCTTCATGATAATCTCCCGAGTCCAACCTGTTCCTTAGAACCAAGAAAAGGTCGGTACACGAGTGTGCCAAGTATAATCCCTCTATACCCCCGATTAAAGCCACTCAACATAGAGGGATATGCTGGCACGTATTCTCTAGCTTTCAAACATCACCGTCAACTTCCGGGGATTATTAAAATCAGAGATATTGAGATATCCAACCGAAACATCACCATACAAAATTAGTAGTTTAGCACCATGAACAACATCAGCAACATTATTATAGCATTCCCGACTGAAAGATCCTCGTACAAAATTAGTAATTCGTCACCATGCATATCAACATCAACCACGTTACTATCATAACCCTCGTATTGCTCCGTGCTCTGCGGAGGTTCAATAGAGGTCCATAAGAGCATCTCCAATGGTAACAAAAACTTTGTAGTTTAGCTTGGGAGGCCGATGATGTCATCAGCTCATACCATTGGAGAGAAATTGCAGGCTGCATACATCACCAGTTTGGTGGGCAACGTAGCCGCCCTGAGCAACGTAGCTTGGAAATAAATAAAAAGCAAAATTAAATTTATGTGTCTAAAATTAATTAAAACAAATTAATTTTATTTTTATTTGGTACAAACCAAACTACATCCCATGTAGCTTGCCATTGGGATAGTTTAGAATATTTTGTTAGCCACAATCTCTCTCCTACATGTCATCTCAAAACTACAATAATTGTAGTTTACCATTGGAGATGCTTTAAGTGATCATCCGGCCTTGCGAATGCCAACTTGGATCTCGGATCATTATAGGCTACGTACCAAAACGATAAAATCATCTCGTGCTACTTAGAACATAAGCCTTCGCAACAAAACAACGATACTCAACAAGACACTCCTCGTCGTCCTTGTAAGGCAAACATAATCGGGATGGGAGGGACAATCTTGTTTTGGTAAGTGGATTGAACAGCTCAAATAAATTGCGATTATACGTCACAACCCAACCATATGGAGAGCCCCAACATATACCACCACTAGTCCCGGGGATTTTCAACTTATTGTTGCGAGCATTGGAAATTTTCCCTAGATGATCGCGATTTTCTTGTGTTCTCGTCTAGCAACACCCATGGGTTTTTTGCTTTCAACATAAACTCATGTTTAACCATTGAGGCAACGAGATTCCACCAACGGCAAACTACGGAGAAATAAACCAAGTCTAAAATTGTTGCTAATCTCATCGCAATTTCACTCGAACTGCAAATTAGACCAATCAGCAAGAAGTGCAAAGTCCCTAAAACTTCCGTGCAAGATTAGTCAATATTTTTCATTACCAGTAGTATTGCAATCGGTGATGTTAGATAAACAATTTAGCCAAAAGTCTACGCTTATGGTTAAAGCACCCATATTGGTTTTATACTTCAACACACCCTATCACACAAAAAACCACTTGGGTTTGAAACGTGGGTAATTCACTGGCCCACAAACACAACACTTAAACTGAGCTATTTTTATTAAGGCTCCAACACAACAAAAGAGAGAACTATCAGGATTCGAACTTGAGACCTCAGGATCGTTGAGGCTATCTAAGAGGTAACAAATTCCTCGTAATCGGGTTATACGGTCACCACATCAGGTTTCGTCCTCGTAATCATATAGAACTAAATCATACCCATTCCAGTCTCGTAAATTAAGTTGATCGAATAATAGTACTGCTGAGATAATGTTCAAATAAGTGTGTGTGTGTGTATACATTACTTATATGGTTCTTCCCAAGTTTCGCATATCGAACCCGAGACCCAATTGAATACAATGCCAGTAGCACAATTGCCCTACTACAGTTGACAAAAACTCTGGTTTATAGGGGTGAATGAATGAGAAAGAATGACAACAAAACATTACCAATAATCCAAAATCCTATACGGACATCTTTGTAGCTGACTATACAAACTTTCAATCTTTAGACCTAAGTGTGCAATATGCAGACTCTATCACAAATTTCAATCTTGGACAACATATAACAGATCATCTATGGAGCACAATACTTTTGTGCCATTCTTCGAGATCATGTGTCGAAACATCAAGCCTACAAAGAAGAAACATGGCCATGGATTGGAACCGCAACCCAATAAACACACTTCAGGCTTCGGCTATAAAACCAGTTGTTTGATAGACGCCTTCTGTAGTGGTTCTGTAAGAAAAGCCCAGGGACGCTCAATGATAGATGACTCCTACAAAGCCTGCAATGTACTTTATCAGCACCGATAATAAACAGTAACTGAACTTGCAGACGATACATGAAAGATACAAAAAAATATTACGATCAGAGGCTCAGAGCTGCCGAATTTCAATTCCCTTGTGGATAACCAAGTTCAATAATAAGTGTCTGAAAACCGTTAAAAAGGCAGGTCCGCTTAATTTCAAACAAACTGATTAGGGTAGAGCGGAATATAAATATCTACACGCTAACCAGGCTGTCAGTGATATATGCAGCAAGTTAATCCAGAACCATAACAGCCAAAACGCAAATTTCCTTCACAGACTCTACAAGTCTACGAAGATGTGTCGGGTGGACTAGATGTTTATTCATATAAGCGGGGTGCATAGATCTCAAATGCGTCAAAACAGTTCAATCAGAAGATCGATCAAACACAGGTTCCTAATAGCATGATGGACCCTGTAACACCAGACCCGTTTTCTTTAACAAATGGCAAACTTGCCTCTACTCCAGAGTCCTGTGGCCGAAGGAAATAATGGCTCTGTTGTTTAGCTCAAGCTGAGCAGATTTAGGGTCACTAGACAACTGAACAGAACCAGCTCTTCAAGTTCCAAAAAGCCACTGAACCAATGGTCCATCCCAATTCTTTAAAAATGGACACTTGCATTATAATTGAAGTTACAAGAAAACGTCGATAAGTATTGACGCACAGAAAATGGAAACCAAAAACACGAACAGCGTTAATAGCTACTTCTTGGTTAAAAAAAAAAAAAAAGAAAAAAAAAGTCACAAAATGATCAAGGATTTGATTATAAGGTCACTCAGTTCTTTAACCTGATGCAGGCATCAAGTCACTCAGATAGTCAGATTATCAAAAAAAAAAAGTACAGCAGTGTACTACCATTGTGAATTTGCGATCATCTATAGTTAGCAAGGCGGTTGACCAGCCCCAACTAGTCTACGTTAGATGTCTCCAACCCAACTTCTAAATTGTACAATATTAGAGGGGAGTGGATCCCCTGCTGGCCTGCTGTGCACCCATACCACAGCAGGGGTGGTGTGCCAAACAAGAGCTCTTTTTATGAATATCCTCTTAAGAGTCTTAAGACCTTTAGCAGCTGTTGACAACATCAACAAGGGGGGTATGTCGACCTCAAAAAAAAAAAAAAAAAAAAAAAAAAAAACTTTGAATGGGAGTTCTCTTATTCTGTGCTCCAGGATATATTACTTTGGAATGGCATAACTCGAGCTCCAACGAGCTTATGGGGTGAAATTGAATGCCACCTGAATCATACCAGGGGGAAATCTTGGCGCAAGAAATAGCACAGATGCAGCTTGATTCCAGCAGTTTATGTGCTTTGGTCTGAAAAGAAATGCTCACCTCTTTGGTGATTGTACTAGAACAGACCATTAACTGGTCACACACATCAAGCTACTCACTAGTGTCAAAATTTTCACATGTTTTAGTGGTTGTAAGGAGGAGATAGTTTACTACTTTATTCTAGCTTTGTGGACACTCTTTTTGTCAGATCTTGAGGGGTCTTCCCCTTTTTCTGATTAATGTTAAATAAGCCCATTCTTACCAAAAAAAAAAAAAAAAAAAAAAAAAAAAAAGGGAAAATTATTCTCGAAGTTCAAGCTGTTCATGAAAAGCTGAAAATTGCAACGCCTGGTGAACCTAGAAGTGTGTAAACTAATCATACACTTAGCAGCCATATGGGATAAAACAGCACGTCAGCACCAAATCTCCGTCTAAGGCATAGTTTCTACATGTGCATATATCAACAGTCACCTAGGAGGTCATGATCAAAACTTAAGAAATTAAAAATAGAAGACACTTGAGGTACTCATAGAGCCCGGGATGTGGGGAATCCCCTCTGGCTACCGAACAAAATCACGGAGAACAAAAAATGGATAGAAACGCAGACCAACCTAACACATTAGGTGGCAAAACCAAGTTCCACCATAACACTAGAGAAAATGCTGAACAGTGCATCATGATAAATCTGTAGATTCTTTTGACTAAATATCCTTACATTTTTTATACAACATCGAAGTGCTGACAAATTGAAATACAATAAAGGAAGGTACCTGGATTAGTTGGAAGCCATTACCTACGTCTAGGCAATGTAAAGTAGTGAACCATCCGTGTATACTCAAAGATGTTCCAAAACTTGATAAATTCTTGGAACTCTCCGGCGAAACAATGGCTCCAACCGGAAAGATGGAACCCCAATCTGCCACCGTTTTGCATCATACATCTCATGCCAGGCCTGAACAATTTCATCAATTTTGAACCCCAGTCCTGCAATAATAGAGAAATGTTAGAAACTTTCTTTCAAAGCAAGAAATGGCAAAGATCTGAATCTTAGGTCAACAAGAACGACAGACGAGGAAATTCACCTGGTGGCGCAGTTTTGCTTGAGCAATGATTCTTTATCATAACAGTTATGTCTGTGTGAGAAGCACCAGCAAGTTCAAACTTCTCAACTGCAACCTCCAAACATTCTTCCCAAGATGGTAGCCCCAACTTGAACTCGACAACTGAGCGCTCATAGAGCAATGTTCCCCACAAAATGTAAATCTGGGACCTCATTATTGAAGCCTGCTCAGTAGCCTCATCTGCAGATAATTCTGTAAGGATACCATCCAACCCCAGTTTCTGTAACTTAGCCTTATACTTCTCTTCTTTTGAGAGTCCATTCAAACGTCGCTCTTCCATTTCCTCCCATATCTGCATACCTGCTTCCATGTTATCCTCAGCCTTGTTGTACAATAGAAGAATATCCTGAGTCACATCAGATTCCATATCAGCAGCAGCCCTCTGTGCGTAATGCCAGCACAGCTTAGCTAGTTCGAACTGCTGCTGCCCAAGGGCAAGGTAACTTTCGTAAAAGTCTGGTTTGATCTTAAGAGCTTCTTCATACCGCATCCCTGCCTTTGTGTACTCCTTCTTTGCCCACTCAAAGGCAGATTTAATCTGCAAATGCACTGATCTGCTGTCCTCTGACTCAGGCACGTGCTTCTTAGACTTGGACATATGAACATTGCCCATATTAAACAAGGCCAAAGCTGCCATTTCTTGAAACTTGTCTGAAGCAATATCAAAGACTTCCTGTGCATCTTCACTCGAAATAGTGTCTTCTATTGCCTCTGAGTACAGCTTCATTCCAACATCATGCAGGTCCAGATAGGATTCTGACTCAAACCCAACATGGTTTTTGAAAAGCTGTGCAAATTGGATAATCCAGCTGTCGATACCAGGTGAGTCTTTTTCCTGGCCATTACTCATTGCCAGTTTTTCATGCTCAATGTCATCATTAGCGTTCTTCTCGATCTTCAAGCTTTCCCTGTTATCAACGCCATCGTAAGCCGGTTCTTGATCAGGGGTAACAGCTGAAACATACAACCTCAAAGAACCATTTGCTTCACATGATCGTTCAGCCTTCCTCAATTCATGTGTTGTGGTTATAGTGACCAAATCACCTTCTCGGTCCATGTATTTGACAAGGGAAGCTTCCAAAGTAGGAAATCGGTCACGGACAACATCCCTCATCAGCAGCACACTGCAATTAACAGGGAGTTGAGCACACCTTATGTCATCACCAAAAACCAACTTTACAGTCCTTGCAACAAATTTCTCTTCTTTAACCCGAACCTTCTCTTGCACAACTTCCTTGTCCTCGGGTTTGGACCTATCCTCCTCAACCTGTTCATATTTTGGCTTAACATCCCTCTTCTTCTGCTTAACTGGCTGAGGCTTATGCACATGCTGCACCTTCTTCTCCTGTACTTGAACAAGTTTCTGCTCAAGCTCCACCTTCTCCTGAACAAGGTCACGTTTAGTTTCCTCAACCCCAAGACTTCTCCTTTTCTTCTTCTTTGATGACGACTCCTTTAGTATCTTCTTCCCCTTTGGAGTTCTACGAGAAGGCGTACTACTAGGAGAAGCAGAGGTTTCAGGTTCCACTGCAGTAACAATATCCTCCACCTTAATACCCTTCTCTTCCATTATCTTCTTCAAGCCATCACCAATCTCCAAAGCATTTTGATTATTAGGTTCCATATTCAAAACCAGACTCACATCCTTCCAAGCCAACTCCAACCTATTCAAAGCCTCAAAACACTTTGCCCTCCTCAACAGAGCCTTACTATACTTAGGAGCAACCTCCAAGGCCAAATTACACTCGCTTATCGCTCTCGGGTACTCTCCAAGACCCATTTGCATATAACAAGCAGCCATATTTGTCCTCAAACTAGCTATATCTATATGGTTATTAGGTAGCAATTTCAAGGCCTTTTCAAACTTCAACATAGCCTCTTCATGGTCATGTTTCTGAAATGATTTATAACCCTCTTCCTTAAGCTCCTGAGACATATTAATGAAGATAGCCGTATCCTCATCGAAAGCTTTCGAGCTTCTATCCGAACCCTTGCTCGGTTTCGAAGCACTCCCTTGCTTATGAGCTTCAGGTTTCTTCTTCCCAATTGGTTTCCCCATCACTAATTCAACAAATGGGTCACTAATTCACAATCCAAACCCTCAAAATATGAGCTAGTTGAGCTCTAATCAAGCTTTCAACCAATACCCAGCTCCCAAAATCAACCCAAAATCCCCCCAAACTTATAAAGTTCCTATCTTTCTACAACAAATGGGCAAAATACACAATACCCACCTCCCAAAATTCAGCCAAAACCCCCCAAACACAGAAAGTTCCAATCTTTCTGCAACAAATGGGCAAAATACACAAAACCCACCTCCTAAAATCAAGCCAAAACCACTCAAACACAGAAAGTTTCAATCTTTCTACAACAAATGGGCAAATTACACAAAACCCACCTCCTAATATCACCAACTTTACAAGATTTAGCAACAAAAACAGCTAGAACAGCAAAGCTACAAACTTCAGCACGAAACAAAGATGAAGAATATGCCAGAAAAAAAAAAACAATAAAGAAAAGACAGGAACTTTAGCTCAACTTGTAAAATGTAACAACAATGAATTTGAGCATATAATAAAGTTAACCTGGAATATTGGAGTGACAAAGAGGAGATATAATTAATATTACAGCAAAACCGTTTTTCGAGAAGACAATATAATGAGAAGAATTGCTGCAACAGAATTTGCTCAACAGAGAAATGAATAAAATAGTGCAAAGTTTATTTTATTTTGAATTGAAGGAATATAATTTGCGGATTTTGGGATTTTTTTTTAACAGGAAAAAATATGCGTAAACTTGAAGGCAAGCTAACGTCCTCTTCTTGCTTAGGTTTCTTCTCTTGCCAACACAAGCTGGACATTGTCAACGAAATACAGCAGTTTCAGAGCCACGCGATTTATTGCGCGTGACACAGCTGCTTTCTCATCTTTGCTGATATACTGAATTTACTTTTTTTGGAAGGGTAAAAAAATTGTCAATGTGGTAACAGTCCCAACTCTTAATATCGGATTTATGGTAGATTATCCGTATTTTGGAATTCATACCGTAGGTGAGGTCGCAAATTTGCAACACACATTTTATATGCAGTAATGGTCGAAGTAATTAAAGTGGAGTTATATACTAATACATTTTTATGTTTGTGACATTGAATTTGTATGAAATGTCATAATTCTCGATCAACATATATAGATATTGCACATCAAATGGTGATTTTTTTTTTTGAAACGAAATGGTGAAAATTCGTTATAGGGCTGTATCTTGATGGACTCATTTTAGTAATAAAATCCATAATAACTTCAATTCCTTAGTTACGTAGAAGTTTAGGAACTTTACTTGTGCATCTCATTAAAATTAAGTCATGTATAACATATCATTTTCTAGACTTTTGGTCAACAAATGAGAGAAATGTCTACATGTCTATATTTGACTAGTATTTACTTGAAAATCAATGTAATTTGATTTGGATCCTTCATAAGTAGATTTAACGCATGCTTCTTCTCACTACAATACACCGTCCATTCTGTTACACTAGTAACATTCGATCCGACTATTTAAGAGGAACTCAAAACACGTAAATAATTTAAGAGAATAGACGGATATGTTTAGTGATCGTATTTATCTCCACGGAAAAAGTGCACGCATGCACGCGCCAAGAGGGTTTGGTAAGTGAAGAAGAATAGAATGATGAAAGCCAGATGAGTGGAGGCGCCTTCCAGCTTGAATCTACAACAAACAAATCCACACCTGGGCCACCTCTCTTCCATTTTTTTAGTTGGGTTGGGTCATTTGGTATGGTCTGAATTCCACATTTCAGGTCACCACTCTGGTCCACTTGGACCGACAATATATTGAATACTTTCACTTCAAAGGTCTTTGACAATCTAATTTAAAAAAACAAAATGGACAAATAAGGATCGTTTAGGTAGAATTCGAAGCGATTCAAATACGGTTTCACTTCAAATACTCGTAAAGTTGGGGGTAGGGATGGGCATAGACCCAGGACCCGATCCAGACCCGTTGGATCCGACCCGCCCGGGTCGGGTTTGGGTCTTAAAAATTAGGACCCGACGGGTCCAGACCCGACCCAGACCCGCACACATTAATTACGGGTCAGGTCTGGGTCCAAGATTTGAGACCCAGACCCGCCTAAGTTTAAAAAAAAAATGAAAAATTCTAAAAGTTTTATCTAAGATTTGCGACTCTTCCTAGCCTACCATGTCACATATGAGTTTTACATGTATTCCTACTCCCCGACTCCTTATTTCATCTACAAAGATCTAAGTTCATCACCTCTCTTGTCTTGATCCAATTGTCTTTCATATAATTTAGATGTGAACATATGCTAATTTCTTTTTGCTTATTGTATGTGGCGGAATATTGAGCAAATAAAATTTTTAAGTAGAAAATATTATTGGAAGCGTTATACCATTTGTTTCAGGGACCCGCACGAGACCCGGACCCGACGGGTCCGGGTCCGGGTCTAGAAAATTAGGACCCGACGGGTCCGGGTAGGGTCCGGGTCTACACAAATTTCTACGGGTCCGGGTCTAGAAAATTAGGACCCGACGGGTCCGGGTAGGGTCCGGGTCTACACAAATTTCTACGGGTCCGGGTCCGGGTCTTAGCGGACCCGACCCATGCCCATCCCTAGTTGGGGGGTTTTCTTTGTGATGTGGTTTTTCTTGTAGGGTCCCCCAGTCGAGTTCATGTCTGATTTCCAGCTAATCAGCTGTGGTCTTCTTGTGAGTTAGATACCCTAAATAACCCCCTACCTCCACAGGGACTAAGTACCGAATCAAAAAAAAAAAAAAAAAAATACGATCAGAATAAATGAAATTGTAGAGCTTTTTAATTTTAAATTGACAATACTACAACTCGGATCAAATTAGAGTTACAACTCAAATAATTCATGTTGAATATTATATTGAGTCTAGGTCATTTGCTAGGTTGACAAGTCTAAAATGAATAGTGATAGTGATTTAAGCATATCTTAATAATTAGAATGAGACACCTTTAAACAACCTTTAAACAAATGCTCTTAATCTTTGTAAAGTTTTCATATTAGGTGACTCGTTGCCCAACTCATCACTCCACTCCAGAAATGTTGCCCAAAAACGATGGGGTGTCCCAACTCCCAATTTTCATAAACCAATCCCACTTGCTCTTTGTTAATTCTAAATTGAATGTCTTTTTGGACTTGACTGGTGCCATTGTTACTAGCGGAGTATGGTATAAATTATAGGAGTAATTATTAGTAAGGGCGAAAACATCCATAAAATTTGACATATCAGGTAAGATTTGAAACAGGAAAATAATAGTGAATCGACACAAAGAGAAATACAGGAAAATTTCTTTGAGTTGATCATTCGATACATAAGCACACATGCCGTTTAAAATCAAGATTTTGCCAAAATCAAGATCGTAGCAGCCGAGAACAAATTTAGAAGGACCTATCGATGAAAATGTTGGCCTAGTAGTTCGGTAGTCAACCTGCCTTTTTGAATCGCCATATCCCCAGTTCCCCACCCTCACCCTCCACCACCCGACCACTGGTGAACTTGTGAACATTGCGCCTGAATTAGTCCCTTGTCTTTCTTGTCTCAGTGTGGATAGGCTGGCTAAGGTTATGTTTGCGTTTTGCTGTCTTAGCTTCTTTGCTAAGTTTTACTGTCTTAGCTTCTTTGCTAAGTTTTACCGTGTCATTGTCAGCTATACCTCCCATGTCATATTTTGCTGTGTTACTGTAGACTACCACTGTTCTGATTTTAGGCGAAAAATACGAGTGTCTATGTCCTGCGAAGTATTGTTGAAACCAGAAATGAAGCGTTACATGCATGAACCCTTATAGTTTGGTTTCGTGTTTGAGGGGTTTAAAGATGTTGTAGCTTCCTAAGGTCACCGTAAATATTCGTTCCTTCATCAAGCTACGCTTAGACAGACGACAAAATCTAAAAGCCGAACTTGATATTTTGAGACATTTTAACGTTATCCCAATCTATTGATCAAGAAGCAAACAAAATCACCCTGACGCAAATCTATGTAAACCCCAGCAATAGTATTTCAGGCAACACAATAGAAATCTCTGATAACATATACGAATATAAAGGTGTTGAATCTGCATTTGCTTCAAACAAAATTCAACTAGTTATATAACAGCGATGGCGAGCTGTACATTGGAGAGCAGATCACTCACCTCTTCAATACATATGGTATGGTTAGCACTTAGAACTTAGGCTAGTGTGTCTTGACTGTGTTTGTTTTTGACTATATATAACTACACAACACATACATCCTAGAGTAATAAGGGCTAGCAGTTCGTGTTTTTTTTTTGGTCATTTCAACAAATTGCTGCTCCTTTTGTCTCTGCACAAGTTGATCGTGGAGAAACCTTGTATACACCTATAACTTGGTGAAAGCGGCAAGTCCACAGTCGGATGAAGTCTGAATCAGTGTCCGGAATTCATGGCCTGGAAAGTCAGTATGAGATTTAAGAAAGCAGCCGAGAGAGAGAGCTCCGGTTTTTGCAGTCCCAGCAGCAAGACATAAAGCCCATTATTCCACTGTCCACAGGTTGTGCCACATCCCTCTCCCGTTTCTGTAGAACTCTCAGGAACTCTTCAGCGCTCAAGTTCCCATCACAATTCGTGTCAAACACATGGAAAATGACATTCACCACATTGTCCGTCAGAGACACGCCACACACCTGAAAGAAGAAAAGTAAATTACAGAGAATTAAAACGAATGAAGGGAATCAAAACTTTGACGATGACAATAATGCACAGACATAAACAATGAGCGCATAATGACTGGAAGACTAGGTAAATTCAGAAAGCGTCCAATATATTGTGGTTTAGAATAAATACAAGGTAGGAATGCCCAGAGTGTGCACAACTTCCTTCAGAAAAACATCTGAGAAGCAAATGCCAAAAAAAGATACAGAGAATAACGTGATACCTGAGATGCAGCTCTTTGGAAGTCCCTCCTGGTCAATAAGCCATTAACTTTACCATACGCAAATAGAGCCAGAGCAAAAGGCTCCAGCTTTGTACGCAGCTCCGCGAATTTGCGGAATTCAGCTTCTGATATACGCATGTTACTAAGGTTCTGATCACTGTCTAACTCATCAACCCGATCAAGCAGCTTATTGATATGCCTTATGTCAGCTGAAGCGACCATGGAGAGAGCGAAATCCTTGGCTGATATAGTCCCTTGTGATTTATAGTCGTAGTGAGAAAACTCCAATCTGACTATCTGAGAACATAGAACAGGTTCCATATCAAGATACAACTTAAGAAAAAGGGGCCTGGAGGGAGAGGGAGGGGGCAACCAAATGGATAGTAAGGAGCTTACTTCGTCATGAAGGTGCCTTAAGAATTGGACAAACTTGTCATGATGCAATTGTGTTTCACCATCTTCACCAAAAAAGTACTCAACCAAGCCTCCATTTTCTACAGAACCTCCCAATTTTATCCCAGCACGAAGCCCATCACGGTGAGCAACTCCCTGTCTGTGCTGAACTCTCATTAGTGCCATGACTTGTTTAAATTCATCCCTGTCAATCTTTCTGAAACGATGCACAAAATGAGTTAGCAGATTTTTATACTTTATGGAAATCTGAAAAGAAAGGAAAAGTGTGCAAGTTCACTGCAAGTGACAATTAAGGAGACAAACGAGGCAAGCAAAAATGAAGGGGGGGGGGATAATGAAAGATCCTTAACAAGACATATAAAACGCACCCATTGTTATCGATATCAAACATCTTAAAGGCCACTGAAAAGCTTGATTCTGGAATGCTCAATAAGGTAACAAAGAAGATGTACCTGTCACAACAAATTAGAGCATTTAGACATGTTTAAAACGAAAGCAACAAATGACCTCCCAAAAAAAAAAAAAAAAAAAAAACTCACACAAGCGAAAGCAGCAAAACTAATTAGACATATGCAACATAAAACTAATTGGCATTGCGAAAGAATCAAACAAAATAATGTGTGAGATGTAGGTGGACTCACTCTTTAAAAGATATTAGTCCATCATTGTTTACATCAAAGAGCATAAAGAACTCAGAAGGCGGGCATCTTAGCTCACCAGGGGTCCTTTCCCCTGGAAGATGCCCTTCTCGGACAAGATCTGATTCAGATGGAGGAAAGACAGGGACTACAGCCCGCATCAGATCAGCAGGCTTCATCAGTATTTCACCGTCGGGATTCCTAACTGATGCGAAATACTCATAAACCTTCACAAAAATTCACAGCAAGTATTAGTTATTGATGAATATATGTGTACCAGACCAATGTCAACAAACTGAGATCACCTGGAATTTACATGCTAAAAATGCATCCTTTATGAGATTGTCAAGTTTCATCAAACATTTCACTGTATTAGGACATTAACAGTTTATCTATCTCAGAGAGACAAGTACATATATCACGAAAATATACAAATACAACAGACTGCAGTTAAAGTGGTTGCTTATATACCTTCTCAGGCGGACTGCGCGTCCTTATGCGTTTCTCATATTTAAAGAAAACCTTCCTCCTGTATGCATCTGCATGAAGAAAAGAAAAATAGGTGAGGCTGGTGATACAAAATGAAAGAATGCACTTTGTGCAAACTCCTCAATCTACAATCAATTGTACAAAAGCAATACATTCAATGAGATGTGGATTAATCCAGCTAAAAAAATTATCTTAACCAAGTCCCCATTCAACAGTATTCAAGTGAGAGTAAGTTTAACTAAGAAATTACAAACCACTGAAGCAGAATACACACTTTTATCTTCTCAAATAAAGATCTAAGAGACAGAACAACCGAACAAATAACTGATATGGCTTCTAAACATCAAAAAAGGTATTGTGAAGGTGAATAGAATTCTTTCCTTTTCAAAAAATACTGAATTAGATAATATTGACACTTGTGAAGAAGGATATGGTATTTAAATAAGTGTGAGATATGTAGAACCATGAGTTGGTTCTTGCAAAAATTAGATTAAATTGACACTGCTTGGCACATTAAGTAATGTATTATCAATTACAACAACATCAGATCCTCAGTATTAGCACATAAATTAAAGAAATTATATGCTTGCAGGACTAGCTCGGAAAGTTTTGGCATAAGGACTCGAGGAAAAGAATGCAAAATTTCAGCTATACTTGAGCTAAGAGGGTGCAGACTGAACAGAACGAAAAAAATGGCAGGAGATGAAGACTATGTCCTTTGAGCATTAGTCTCTCTTCCCCAAGTCAAATAAAATGAACACAAGTACACAACATACATGTGTTGGTTTCAGACTTTCAGAATTCAGATGATCATAAATGTATGTTGTTTAATTGCTCACTTCCCGTAGCAGATTACTAAAGTAGCCTATGGTCCATTATACAGAGGAGAGGGAGATACGGCAATAACAGTCTCACGAGAAGATTTGCTCTACTCATCTACAACCCTAAACACCAATTTCCTTAGAGTCATGTACAGTTCTGGCAGCTTGTATAGAGATACATGGAATAAGATGAAGTAGACAACTATTGCTACTTCTTCGATAAAACATGACAATTTCAGATAACAGTAGCAAGTTTGGCAGTCAACTTTACATGTGATGGCTCAGGTGAACACCGGTTCTCCAATGTTCACGACTACTCTTTCCCACACGAAAATGAAAGAAAACAAGAGCAGCATCCAAATTGCTATTCCGATTAAAAGTGCACACAAAAATCATTGATCTTCTCCTCATTTCCCCACCAAAGTGAAGGAAAACAACAACATCATCCAAATTGGACATTCCAATTAAAAGTGCACACAAAAATCATTGATCAGTCCTTATGATGGTAACATAAAACGGGCATTGCAAGTCAAAACCAAACCCACACTCTACGCGCACACATCCACAATGTCAGCAAACACAATAATCGTTTGTATCCGATAGACCGATATTGCGAAAACAATGGCATCAACCTAACAAAATCCAATCTAATACCGGGCCATTGACACTATATATTCTCTTACCCCTAAGAAACCAACAATGCAGCAAAATTCAAGTGACAAGCTACCTTATATAGAAGGAATTTCCAACTCCAATTCCAATTACCATGTAAGTCGAAAATCGACACACAACGATCCTTACCATACCATCTCAATAATGTAGCTTCTGAATCACATTTACTTCAAATCATAACAAACAAATTCCACATTACCAACAATCCAATCCATAAATCTCAAGCATACAAACCCAAGTCAACTAAAATCCAACAAAAATCCCCTCTTCGCAACATTCCCATCATAATCCTCGATCATAAAAAAGAAATTAAAAAAAAAAAAAAAGGAAAAAAAAAAGGCATACCCTTGAAGAAAAACCTGGGTTTTTTGTAGGACAAAGAAAGAGGAGCAGTAGCAGCAGATTCCAACGTAGCAGAAGTTGAGGAAGCTTCAGCATAACTCAACAACGATTTATAATTACCCTTAAATTTCCCTATTAAACCACCATTATCATCATGATCATTTTTATCATTATTATAATACAACAAAGCTCCAACACCAGACCCAGCTCCGATTCCAGATACCCATCGGGAAACCCATGAGCTACGGTTCTTTCCCGGGTCAGCGCCACCGCCACCGGCGGCGGCGGCGGAGGATAGGTGGCGGAGAGGGAGGCGGCGGGCGGTGGTGGAGGAGAGGAATTGAATCGAGGGTTTAGCGGATTTTAAGAAAGACATTGGAAAATTTTGGTATGAATTTGATGGGAAATTTGAGTAGGTGAAGAATTTGATGATTGATTGTGGGAATTTGTAAGATTTTATTGTGGGAAATTCGGTTGACTAAATAACAGGCGGACCATAGAAATTCAACTGTTAAAACTGTGAGCTCAAACTAATAAACCGGTTTTTTTCCGAGAAAAAATGGGGGAAATTATTTTAGGAGGTTTTTTTTGCCCATGGGATTTTGATTTTTTGGTGCCACTTTTGTTTTCTGTCTGTCTTCCTATATATCTTGCTTTTTTCTTGGGTCTACTAGTCCATTCAGATGCCTGATCGGACTTGGTTGGCAATATTCTTGTTTGTTTCGGACTTTCGGATAAGACCGACCATCATGAAAAACTAGTAACCGTATTAGGATAATGGAATCCGACACTAAACTGATGTACTGATCAAATATCAGATTTTTAGAAGTGAATGTTTCGGTTTTGGTTTTGAGTTTTTACTAGTTTGCATGCCCGTGCTGTATATCTATATTGTTATACTCATTTTATGAAATTGTCAGTTTATCTTTATTATAATATTATTAGCAACACTATTATTTTACATAAATTAGATTACCACCATAACTAATAATTTCCATATAATGTAAAAAGACTTGGTTTCAGGTTTTAATATATAGTATTAAATTATTGTGAGGTTTATGTCATGGATCAAATATCGGATTAGACTTTCATGTATTTTGCTTAGATATGCTAGATATTGGTGATAGCAAGTTCCGCAAAGTCTAAATATGGTCACATGGTTCACCTTGTCATATTAAACACGTTGTGTTTGAATGGAATTGTCGAATTTCCACTAAAGTTGAACCATGCGTAGAGGATGCATTTGTTAGGACGAGGTATTTGAAGTTAAAAATACGTATAAGTGACAAACCTTGATGCCGTATGTTACTATAATACTATACCAAATGATTTGAACTAGACCATCAAGTCATCAACGCATAATTCGTAAGAAATTTCACATAAGAAAATTCATGGAATTTATAATGTAATTCAATTTCCATCGCACTTGTCAACTTAAAAAAGCCGTTACGCCCGTTAGAGTGATCCATGGGTCAGAGGGAGTTTGGGTTGGGGCAAGGTTGAAAATCGGGCTGAATGGTCAAATCAGGTAAGACGTTTGGGCTTTGTAGGTCGGCCCAAGACCAATTTGTACGAGCTGAAGCAATATTGAGGCCCAAATTTGGTGAGTTTCTAGGATTTATGATGCTTATTAATATCCTGTAAGATTCATCATTTTGCTCATAATGCATTTTGGTAGATTATACTTGGTTAAATCGGAGAGTTGTCAACCCCAACACGGTACACTGAGTCAGAAACTCTATCATGTCTCCCTTATCTTATTAAAATATTTGTATGCATACTTATTATATTGAACTGTACACCGGGTAAAAATATTTCACCAAATTATCAAAACTTGAGATTTTAGATTCTTTTCAATAGTAGTGAGTAAAAAATCGCATCTAGAAGACCATCGATACATGATCAACCAAACATGTGAAGTTGTGAACATGTTATTATTGGCCCAAACCATTACTTAAAGCTGAGAGCGCGAGAAATTTCCCCAAGTATACACCTCTTCTTCGCCATTTATGAAGGAAAACTATAGTCTAAACAATCGACATGACATCTCAACCACCTTTATTTTTCTTCATATATATTAGCTTCAAAGTTTCCTATGCACCTTGTTGATTGCTCAATAAGGGCATAGTGCAACGCCACTAATATACGTAAGACTTGTAAGTAATGCTGAACACAACATCATCTTATTGAAATTTCTTGCCTTTACCAAACATTTAGCAATTTGTCTTTCTAGACCTCGAACGGCCAACCGAGAGAGTCATATCATTAATGTTAAGTGATTTGGGGATATCATGCACGAATTGTATGAATTGATCAGTTATTCAAGCAATATAGGTATGACAAACATGTAAGTAAATCACTGGACATTAAAATGTTGAGTTGTGTTGGTATAAAGAATTAAAGACGGAGAGTATATACTGATATACATCCTTATCAGTATTAATAATGTGTATATCTACACTATTCTGCTATCTCGTCAAAACTTCTTTCATCTACATTGAGAAATTAAAAAAAAAAAAATTAAGAATTGATAACAAATACTCATATTTGTGTCATCTCCTACACACGTCTATCTATCGTAGTGAACACTATGCATAAATTCAAAACACTAATTTCAAAGTTACTAATTTAAAGCTCATGCGTTGCACAATTACATTAAAAATATTATACATTATATAAACACCATCAATTATCGGAATCATTATACTATAGGTAAACAAAATTTAATTTAAGGTCATAATTATATTGTATATTTTATATTCTCATTTTCAATATGATGACTATAGGTGTATTTCTCTCATTTTATAATTGGAATATTATATATTTTTGGACTGTGCATAATTTTTTTTCAAATCTCTAGGAGGATTCCTTTTGCGTTGTGGGATTTTTCTCATTTCCAGACACATTCAATACAAAAAAAAATAGTTGAATTTTCTAAGAATATTACATTAAGGTGGCTTACCTAATAATTGTGGCTAATAGTAATAGATTTAGTGCAAAGAGACCTACTGATACAAATCAGACTTTTGGTTTTTCTATAGCCAAGGGGGCGGGGACCCAAATTAATTTCATGATTATGAAAATGTCATATATCTTCATGGTTACCATAAGCTTATGTATTTCCATGATTACCATAACCTTATGTATGGTATATTACATTTCCGTAACTAATATATGAATTTTGTACATGATTACCATAACTCGCATATGGTGGTATAACAATAATTTCAAAACATAAATTAAGGGTGCCCTTAATTCCACTCTGCTAATTTGGACTGCTCCGCGGCTATTTCATCTTGTGTATGGCTAATTTGCTCCTAGTTCTAGCTATGTGCCTTGACTGCCATCCAATTGCCGAGTCCCTTTTGGCGTGGCAATAGGACAGACCTAAATTAACTCCTTATTCACCAGAAGCTCTAAGAAAATCCGAAGAGGTCTAGACCTCTCCAATGCCCACAAAAAAGATTCGTTTAACGCCCTTTATTCCATTTCGGGACGTCCAACCTCAAACACCCCATCTATTTTGGGACAAATTATTCCATTTTGTTAGATGAACTATGTGATTCCTATTTTCATTGATGTCTCACACTCTCACGTCCTACCACAATGTTTTTCATATCTAAGGGTCCATTCGGTATCACTGCCGTTTTAAGTTTTTGGAATTTTTGCGTAAAAAATTAAGTTAAATAAGTTGGAAAATTAAATTTAAATTGTATGTTTCTATAATAGTCATACAAAAAATGAAAGCTGACAACTGAAAACCACTTTTTTCTGGTTTTCAAAAATGGGACTTTGATTTTTAAAAAAAATAGAAAATCGAAAACAGAAAACAATACCAAACAGACCTAAAGAGTTTTGTTTTCATATTAATTTTCCAAAACACTTGCTTACCATTTCAACCATAAGCGCGTTTTAGTTTTGTTATCCGTTTAGATCCTACTTAAACAGGAGCTATCTAGTATCTACCCAAATTGTTTATAAAACTAGAGGGTACTTAGGTGGAACTTGGAAGAGAAGAGAAAGAACATCTTTTTGTACAAAGTAGTCCAAGTTCAGCCAAGTTTTCGGAACCAAAAAAAAAAAAAAAAAAAAATTAAAGTTTGGAGAAAGTCCATGATTTCACACCACTCCTAGCATTTCCCTGAACGATTTTTTTAAATAATGCTCTAAATTAAAATAATTCAAGTTTTGGGTGCGGAACGAAAATATTTACGTAGAATGGGTCCACGTAGGATCGGATACCCCCGAACCAAATTTGTACCAAAACCGCTATGGCGCGTGACGGTTATGACCATAACCGCTCAATTTTGCAGCGGTTTTGGTCCATAACCGCCCCAATTTGCAGCGGTTTTGGTCCATAACCGCCCCAATTTGCAGCGGTTTTGGTCCATAACCGCCCCAATTCTCAGCGGTTATGGTAAAACCGTCACGCGCCGTGACGGTTTTGGTTTGTTTCGCCAAAAAAAAAAACCGAAGCTAGTTTGGAGAATGCCAATCCTACGTGGACCCATACTACATAAATACTTTCATTTCACACCCAAAACTCGAATTATTTTAATTTATAGCATTATTTAAAAAAAACGTTCCATTTCCCTCCACCTAAGCTTCAAAAGGAATCCAATCTTAACCATCAATTTTCCCTTAATTGCTGATTAAGTATACCGTCTACACTCTACAGTACTTACCATTTTCCCACATGAATTTTTTCTTCGTCAATCTTTTCCCACGCAAAGGTAATTGCCAAGTATACCGTCTACACTCTACAGTACTTATCATTTTCTTCCATTCTCACATATTTGGTCGCATTCTAGAAGCAATTTTAATTACATTGTTCATTCCTTCCTTTCTAGAACACCCGCGATTGCTTGCATTTTAACCATGTCTAGCAGTACAAATTGTTAAAAGAATAGTCAAAATTACGTCCTCTTCCCTGGATTTCATCCTTTCAACACCAAAATGTCCAAAAAGTACAGTCCGGATTGGTAAACGACTAAACGTCCATTAAAAGTTGTGTAAGATAAGTCTTATGCACGTGTTCAAGTTCGTGTTTCTCGCTTGTACTAGATGGTCTTGTGCACGTTTCCAAATTCGTGTTTCTCGCTTGTACAAGATGGTCTTATGCACGTTTCCTAGTTCGTGTTTCACGCATCTATTAGACGGTCTTGAGCACGTTTCCAAGTTCGTGTTAAGAAACAATTATAACTGCATTCTTCACCTCCCTCCCTTTCTAGAACAACCGAGATTGCAACCATAATGGTATTGGTAGAAGTCGGTCACAAACTTGTATAAGACGGTCTTATCAACGTTTTCAAGATCGATTTCCTTGCTCATATGTCGACATTATGGTATCATTCCTGCGACCAGAATACCAGTAAAAGTAGTAATCAATTAGAATCAATTGACACACATCACTTCAAAGTCACAATAAACCTATGAAATCAAATTAAATTAAATCGAAACGAAAATTCAAGGTCAGAATGTAATACCTGGTTACGAAAGCAACGAATAACTGACCGACGGTGACCAAATCAACAACGGCGTCCGACGAACAAATCAAACGGAATATTCATCGGACAAACGGAATCAACTAACCGTTACGGCACTCTTTAACGGCGAACATCAAACTGCGCACAACACAAAATACGCGCCGATCAAAAATCGGAAAAAAAAAAAAAAAAATAGATGAAGAACGATTAAATTCAATCTCAAGTTACATTGGAAATAAAACAACTCAATCAAATCAAACTCCTCAAAAAGAAAATATGAAAAAAAATGAGATCTTGAATTATCCATCTCCCTTAAAAAAAAAATTCTGCTCGAATTAAAAGAAGTCTAATTAATGCATAAAATCGATTAATTAGATTTCAAAATCTATAGAATTTTCTTTGTCCGTTTCGTCATCAATACGCTATGTACAATGTTCCAGTATCATCAGCTAACCGCTACCGTCAATCAAACAATCAATCAATCAATCAAGAACAACATTTCGACATCTTTCCAGATTTCAATCCAACATGTCCGCATGAATACCTCCACATCAGCCGCGAATTCGACCTCAAATTCGCCGGAAATGGCGGAAAATTGTTCAATTCAACCAACCTTTGGGGATCAAATTCTTCTTCTCATCGGATATCGTCGTGATCGCCGTCGTCGCCGGCTTTGGACATGACAGAGAGGCGGCTAGGTCTAGGTCGAAACTCGCCGCGCCGCCGCTGTTGATGTGACGACGGACGAATCAGAGCCGTCAACGCTCGCCTCACCCAATCGCCTTCAACGGTGCCGATTCTCACGAGCGAATTCGTCATCGCGGACCGCCTTAGGTTCAGCCGCATCGGCGGACACGACATCGTACTACCGCCGCGAGATGAGTCGCGCGAGTTGTTGTTGTTGTTATTATTCCGGTGAATCGCGCACCGAAACGAGCCAGGATGTGACGTCGGAGAACACATACACGTCTTCTTCGCCGCGGGAAACTTCACCGGGAAGTTAGGCGATCTGGAGACGGTGGAGGCGCGGGAGGTAGGAGAGAGAGAGCGGTTGCTGAGGGAGATACGGAAGGCATTGGTGGCGGCGGAGGTGGTGGAAGAGAGATTAACGCGTGTGGGAGAAGACGGCCGGTCGAAGATAGAGGAAGCTATCGACGACGCTGACGTGTAGGAGAAGGTGGACGGTAGAGATGCTAGTGACGGTGGTTGCGATGCGAACGGATCGGACGGCTGAGATGATTTTGATTGGCGAGATGGTGGAGAGAGAGAGCGAGTGAAGGAGAAGGTGAGAGGGAGAGGAAGGACTGGTGCGTTGGAGCGTGATTTTGAAGATGCCGCCATTGATGACGACTCTTTTTTGGGGAGGGGGGGAGGAGGGGTAAGATGGTAATTTGAAAAAGGCCCCGGAGAGGGGAAAGTTTGGCAAACTGCGTTATAGGAGGAGAAAAGGCTGGTTATATAGACTTATAGAGGGTGGAAACGCGGGGTTTGTGGTGTAAATTTGGTGGTTTTGGAAGGGTAATTTTGGAAATTCAAATGCATACGGAGAAATACCTTCTGGTTACGGCTGTTAGTTGTGGCGGTCAGAGGAGTTGATGAAGATTGTTTCCTTTTTTAGATCAACGGCTATATTGTTTGCCACGCGTCTTTGATATTTTCCCTATATTCTTTCACTTTTTTATAGCTACCTGGATTTCTTGTCAAATGTTTGAATGGAACTTTTACCATTTTTTCCCAGATTTGTTTTTTCCCAAATTAAGAATACAAAAATTACGTTCCCATGAAGTACTTTTGAGTTTTTCTGCACACCACACTTACAAAATATAAATTCTCGCCGTTTTTCTTGTTTTACATTTTTGTCGAATTGAACGATGAGTCACATGAAAATGAGTTAATGGAATAAAACCAATTTACCTTCCTCTTATTACATGGAGAATTGTTGATCAATGGGGGCATTTGGTTGGTTTTGGGTAACAGAAGCACACGCCCCCAAAAAGTCTTTTCGCGCTTGTGCGCGCGTGAATTCTACGTATCATCATATGAAGAAAAAAAATGTGATAGCGCTATGTTAATACCAACAATTATCTCACCAATTGGAGGTGGTTTATCCTTACTCTTCTGGATACCATTTTGCCCTCTAATATTTTTATTTATCTTAACAAGTTATCGTGTTACCCTAGATACGAGGGTAACCTCAATAGATTGCTATTTTGTAAACTTTGCTCCAGTACCACAAGGATAAAAAAAGACCAGAACACATGTCTCAATGGCTCAATGTGCCCTTCAAACAGAAGGTCAATTTCCCCAATTAGCGGACAAGACAATGTAGATACAACATGCCACAAACAGCTTAAGGACTCCTTAGTATTTCTTATCAGCTGCCCTTAACTCCTTAAGCGCCTCTTAGTGTACAACCTGTGCTTCTGTTATCTACCTATGAAAACGCAAACGGGCATGACCACAAGAATTAGCCCACTATCCCTTCTCTATTTGATGATTTCTTCTATCAACGGTGCTTCACAATTGGACCAAAGTGGATGAAGCCAATCCACGATGCTTCCCGGTCCTAGTCTTGGGGACCTAGCTGCTGGTGGTGTTGTTGTTTTGCAGATGCGTCTATTAACATGAGTGAGACGGTCGGTCGTCCAAAGAGTCCAAATATTTGGACCAAGTTAATATACATAGAATATAATCATTTAACATAGCAGAACACATACGTACGTAGTGTAGCGATACGTGACAACGACTAATGGTTCAATTATGAGTTATTAAAAACTATAAAATTGGTGTTTTTATTACTACATAAGATATGTTTATTGTTAGCAGCCTTAAAACCAGTGAGCCCGTATGTTGGTGGTGTTGTCGCCGAAGTTGCAGGTAAGGGTGGTTCCTGCTGGTTGTGGTTGCGGACTCACCTGTTGTCGCTGTCGGTAGTGAGGGGCCTGCTAGCTCTTTCGGTTGTGGTATTGGTCGTGGAGAGCCTACCGTCATTGTTATTTGTGGTATTGGTGTGCTGCTTTTCATATTCATAGGGGCCACACGCGGTTGGGGCTGGTTGTGGGGGGACATCTGCTTGATCTGGTTGTGGTGGTCTAGTTTGGTTCTCTAATTTATCTTCTGTTTTTTGGTTCTTAGAATATGTGTACTCGACTTTTTATCCCTGTGATTGGAGTGTCAACTTTTGAATTAATAATAGTTAAACCATCCTTGTTTTGGTCAGTTTATGGGCTTGTTTAATTAAGTTTAATTGTTTGTATTTACGCGTCAAATGTGTGTGTTGAGTGTCCTCCCGGTCTAGTGATGGTATCATATGGTCATTGAGAGTGCTAGTGCTGCTAAGGTCGGGCGAATTGTTTTGTTGAGGCTAGGGTTTTAAATTGATTCCATTTTTCGACAACATTTTTTGCTTAGTAGCGCAATGGTTGCACTAGAATGGATACATATGTTGGAAAATTAAGTGAATTTGGGCAAAATGTATTGTGAATTTGTCATTCATAATCTCATTTTATTTTATTAAATAAAATTGCGAAGATCAATTGTTTGTTGTTGCCGATGAAGAAACACATGTATGGTGTTGAAGAGAAGATACTCAAGCGAAGCAACGGTGGGATAAAATGAAGTTGTGTGTGGGACTCACACAAATGTTGGCCTAGCTTGCTAATCCAAAACGCTGATCTATTGAATTGAAGGCTCGTTTTTACAAATGTGGGGTATTTATCTACTTAGAAAAGGATTGGATCTAAGATAAGTGTGGGTTCAAATGTTGTACTTCAATGTTTTGTTTTGGTTTGGAACATCTTACCATTGCACGATATAACTTTCTCTTATAACGTGGAGAATCGTTGATCAATTTGGGCATTTGTTTGGTTATTGGTACCGGAAGTACACGCCCTCCAAAGGTCTTTTTGCGGCTATGTGCTTGGTTTCTACATATCATCATTGGAGAAAAAGCAACTATCTCGCCAATGATAGTAGTGTATGTGGATCATATTTTATTATGAGGATCTCAAAAGTACAAATAATTAGTTGCACGGTTCAAATATTATATCATTCTTAATAATTTTTATGTTTATAACCAACTATGCTATTATTTGAATTAAAATAATCCATAACAATTGTTGTGATGTTGCTTACTTGTGTTTTAAATTATACAACAATATTTCTCATCTATATTCATTGCATATTGAAAATTGTATAAATGGATCTCAAATTGAAATACATTTCGAATCAAATAAAATAATATATGTTTCAAAAGTTTCTGATACACATTACCAATTGTATGATCAATTACACCGTGTTTCAATTATATAATACTAGTATAGCTTTATGTAAGAAATTCACGAAAATGAGAATATCCGTGTGAATTTTTAATGATTAACTGTGGAATTTATCTTCTACTTTTTTGGACTCTATCTTATCTTAAATGATAAATCTGTATTATCTTGTATACTCTTTCACCATACACTAAACTCTTTGGACTCTCTCCCCATTTCTGTTATTTTAGACTCTCTCTAAACTTTTCAAAAAGACCAAATCTCTACTAAATGTATACGGGGTAACTGAATTGTTCTGCATATCGGAAAAGTATGTAAATGGGTCTCAAATTGAGATACATTTCGAAACAAATCTAATGATATATGTTTTGAAATTTTCTGATACACGTAACCAATGTTATGAGTGATTATATCGTAAATCTATTAGATACATTTATGAAAGAGTTTAACGAAAATAAAGATTCTATATGTGGATTGTGAGTTGTTAATAATAAAATGTGGGTATTTCCCATTTTTTAAACTCTCTTAGTATTTATTATTTATTTTTAATGATAAAGGTAAACTCTTTCACCATACACTAAACTCTCTTACATACTCTTTTACTATACACTAAACTCTCTGAGTATTTCTCAAATGATGGACTCTCCCTATGCTCTTCAAAAATCCCTCTTTTATATATATAGATTAGATTATCTTTTTTGGTAAACACTACCACATAGAGTTTATTTTCAACTCCACTAGATCCAAAGTTTGCTCAATTAGTCGCTCTTCCGTAAAGTTTGCTAGATTGCCACAAAGAAAAGAAAATTGAAGGGCCAATGGCCTCAATGTCCACTTCAAACGCACGTTAATTTCCCCAGTTAGGGGATTAATAAAATATGATCCACATACACTACTATATACAAAAGTCCACCACCTAACTAAGAACTAAGAACTAAGAAAAGAACAAAGAAAATCTCAGCCAAGACCAAGACATTGCAGATACAACATGCCACAAACAGCGAGGACGTTAGAAACCAGTGCTTCAGGACTCCTTAGTAGGACTCCTTAGTATTTCTTATCAGCTGCCCTTAAGCGCCTCTTGGTGTACAAACGGTGCTTTCGTTCTCTGCCGTATACTACCCAGAAAATCAGGGACATCATTACTGCGAATGCAACCATAACAAGCCCTGAATATACCCATCTGCTGTGTTGTCGAAGACCAGGGCAGTGATCACTGTATATTTTAGTGAATGTATCTCTGACAAACGAGCAGTCCTGTAATGCAACGAGGTCCGGACCATAGTTGTATAAACCATAGCTTACATTTACAGCAGCTGCCATCTGACTATACATGGATGGTGTCAAACGGCCTGTTGTAATGCAAATCCCAGTTGTGTCAGCTTGGCACACATAATATCCTAAAGCCTGAAAAGTGGATTACAGTAATGTCACATTCTTACCTAAATGATCCGTATCTTAGACGGTGAGAGAACGTTAGTATAAAGAACAATGAACAATGGTTTCGAGCACACGAGTATAGTAGCTACAGCCGCCTACAAGCATATCAGAAGACTGAGGGGTCCTTGGTGAGTTACCTGTGTAGAATTATTCAAGTCGACTTCACCATGAGAGCATGTTCGGTCTGTTAAGTCATTGTTAAAGGGGTTGCAAATAAATGGCAGCAGAGGACCAGACTGATTAAAGTAGAAAGGTCTGAACTGGGGTCCGAAATTGATGTTTGAGACATTGGAGATGACCGAGTTCACCAAGTTTACAAGCTGAGAAGTAACCTCCTTGCTCCGCTTCAATGTGTCCAGTGAAGTAGCAGGATCGACACAAGGAAGTATCTCATCCAATGCTGTATGAGCTGTGGGATTTTCGACCCACTGGTGCATAGCCATGCATGTATCTGATGCCGCACTAGTAACATAGACAAGAAATCATTAGAATGTAGATAATTCTAATGTGAATCTAAATATCCAATGGATGTACAGCTACAGCAAGGTACATACTTGTGGAAAACGAGAAAAGTTCCGCATAATATGAATGTTCCTGTCACCAGAATCCATCCAAAAACCACAAGCCTGCAGGATGTTATAGTGGACTGCATTAATTTGGGAGATAAATACTAAGAACTCTAGCACAACAGTAAGGCAGGGGTCACTCACGTGTAAACAAGGACTTGCATGCCAAACATTGAGAATACTGATGCAATAATAGGCCATCAAACGATCAGTTTGTTTAGATAAGCGGGTTGAAAGCATGAATCAAGAACAAGTAAAGCTTGACCTCAAAAAAAAAAAAAAAAAAAAGGTAAAGCAATGGAAGAGACTAATAGAGTAGCTTACAGAGCCCCAAAAATACGAGGGAAAGCATGAGCGCGGAGATGATAATGAGGGTGAGCCTCCTGCAGAACCCCAAGCTTGTTCAGCACTTGTGCTAAGCATTTATTTAGATAATGAATAAGAACTTCGAGTTTATGGAACTTACATTGAATCCAAAACATCGCGTATGTCATTTGCAGTATCAGTCGACTGATGGGATAGGGAGCCAGCAGAAGTATTGATTTCTGTCTCGATTTGGTCAATGTCAGTCTGAACATTAGACGGCAAGAACACATTTTGAATGCCTATCTGCTTAGCTGAAGAAAGATAATCTGACACATTCTGAAGCTTCCAAACAGTTATATCTGCCTGATTAACAAGATATTCTAATGTTGATACAGTGCTATGCTGGAACTTCTCTTGTCCGGTGTACAAGACAAAGCATCCAATGCTGAAAACAAAGAAGAAATACAGAATAAGATCAAGCTAGGACTATACAATTTCTCAGAGTGTAGGGCAGTCGATCTGTCAGAGAGAGGAGATAACGTACATTGCAGTAAGTGTGAAGAGTATAAGAAGTATGAGTGACAGAGCATAAGCTACTTGTGAATAGCCGAGGGGCTCCCTTCGACAACAGAAGTGACAGAAACAGATCACTAGTAGACACAGTCCAAAGACAACGAACCACACTAGGGAGATGATGAACAGCGGAGCAGCAGAGTAGCCAACAGACTGCATAAAATGATGAATCAATGAGATTCAAGCTCCAAACAAGAGGCTATAACTATAAGCCTATAACAACTCATCAAGGTTCAACCCAACTAAGAGCACTACAGTTGGAGGCACGGTTTTGATTTCGACAATGTTATTAAGATTTAAGAAAAGACTTCAACTTTGTCACCTGAACGTACAGGATTCTGACTCAAGCTGGAAATTTAGCAAGATGATAGATGATGGTAACAACCACAAGCTGCAGTTTTGCTCAAAATAAATCAAGCATATTGTACTAAACGTCACAGTGACAGACTAAGCTGCTATACAGTGGCAGACCTTGCAGTTGTGGCTTAAAATGAACCAGCTCCTAGTAAAACAATCATATTGAACTAAACATAACATCTGTAAATTCAGCTGCAACAACAAGTCTCCTCATCTAGCCATCTAGGCATTACTCTTGTCGTTACTGTGGCGAACCATAGATTGCAGATTTTCCTCAAAAATGAGTGAAATATTGAATTAAAAATCATATGCTGCTGTGTAATTATAGTAAGTTAAGTATTCGAACTCTTGTATAGTTAAGTCTAGTATATAAGTGTACCTAAATTACCAATGTAAATCATCTCATTTGCATAAAGCACTAGTAAATCATCTAATTTTTACCTAACTTGGTTTCACATGCTTGAACTTTTCAGAAACAGCATAAATGAGCATCTTCACTAGGAAACTTAGCAAGGCATTTTGTTCAAATTTGCCTATCTATTGCCAGTGCAATTACAGGAAGCAAATTAGCAGAAAATACTACAAAGTCTACAGTACTCTCTTCATTCTTCACTACAATATCTTGGTAGATTTACTGGAGATTAAACTTCGATATGGAGTAGTATTGGAAAAGGCTGTTCACTTTCACGGGACTAGATTAGCCGGTGGCGGAGCCAGGACTCAGTCATGGACTGGGCTGATACTTATTTATCGGAGTTGGGGTGGGTCAAATACTACGATTTACGAATTTTTAGCTAGTTTTATAGTAAAAATACGCAAAAAATTTCCAATCATCGCAAACTTGGGGTGGGCCGTAGCCAGGGTAAGCCCCCCTTGGCTCCGCCCCTGAGATTAGCACTCGCCCCGAATCACTGGACCAACTATTTGAAGACATGTTTTGACTAGACTGAGAAGTGTAACACTTACAAGTGTGTAACAATGTGTTTTACTAAGAAAGACATCCCAGACAATTGAACTTGGTACAAATCATTAGACGTGCTAATTTGTTCCACATTTTACATCTCCTACGCTTAAAAGTAAGGTAACTTACATAATGTGTGACAGCTTGCTTGATTTTTATATTGTACTCTATCCATTTTATTAGGTTCTTTGCATTTGATTTGAATTACTCTCACAAATTCAAACCAAATGCAAAGAATCTAATAAAATGGAGGGAGTATAAGCCTAAGTCAAAAGTTTCGGACCCATATATAGGGCATCTTTTACCTCAATGTCCGGCTTGTGTGGTGAGCTCAGGACTCTTAGCCTGAGAAATTGAGAACCCGAGCTCAAATCCTCGTACCCCTTATCCCGTTATCTCCCACGTCCTAGGTGCGATATTTTTAACTAGAGTACAAATTAAAACAAGGGTCACACTAGTCACTGAAACACTTCTAGTACACACACTAGTAGTAACACTTGTTACATAACTTGCACGTTAAACGGCACGTCACATACTAATAACATTCGTTTTCCTCGCATATTCAAACAAAACGCAAAATAATCAAATTACGATAATAAGGACCGACAAAGTAACGAACTTACAGCCCAGTAATGATGGTCACTAATGTTCCAGCCACCAGTGTAATATTTGAACCCATCAAGAGGGTCCTTTCTATGTGTTCTTCTAGGAGCCAACACCAACATTGAGCTTTGCCCTCCAAATAAATACCCATCTCCTCCTCCTCCTCCTCCTTGACCTCCTAGATAGCTGGGTTCTTCTGCAAGATCTCCACCTCTTTCAACATAATTCTGCTTACTTTCCCACCCTGAAATTTCCACAAACATATATATATATATATATATATATATATATATATATATATATATATATATATATATATATATATATATATATATATATATATATATATAATTTACACACATTCTCGGAAAGCCGTAGTCTAGTGGCTAAGATTGAGGTACTCCCCACTAGTGCAACGTTCTAGTTCTGTACTCTATCTGTCTTTACTATACTGACATTTACGCCTCATTATAAATTCGAGAAAAGCGAGAAGAAAATATTTAATAAGTAAGAGTGAAGTAGGAAAGTACCTGGAGTTGGACCAAGTGTTGGGAGAGTGGAAGGGTAGTTAGAAGAAGTAGCAACAGCAAGTGTTACAGTTACACTAAGAAAGCACAAAACTAGTAATAATAATGTAGGTAAAAATGAAGGTGAAGAGCGTCTTTTACTGCTATTACATGACATTTCAAGGCTCTTACAGAAAAAAATTTGTAGTAATTAGTTGTAAGTAGACAACTGGAGAAGGAAGAAAGAGGAAATGAAGGTTTTGGAGAAATGGTGAGGAAGTGAAGTGAAGAGAGAGATAGTTGATGTTGCAAAAGTGAGAATTATTTACATTGATTGATGGTAAATTGGTAATTGACACAGAAGCCTGAGCCCACTCACTAGATAGTAATCAGTTTCCCCACTTCATTTTTCTTGTGTAAACTTTGTCTTACTACAAATAATGTCTTGTTACATTTTATGGGAACTTAGAAAACGAGTCATATGTAATATTCCCTCTATTTCATTCATTTGTTTATGTCGAATCGGATTTTATGGGGAGAATTCAACCCCAACGTAAACAAATGAATGAAATGGAGGGAATATTTATTTGTAGTACTCCTGTGTAGTTGGAAACCTTGACTGGGATGTTGGAAAAAACGTCATGGATCTTCTCAAAATGAGGTAATTTTTTGAAATGGGTGACAAATTTCGACATAACCAGAAGTCCAAGACGTGTAATACGGTTTGATTTATAGTTGTTGAAGGTCAAGCGAACACAAAGTTACTAGATGGTAATTACCAACTAATACTCTCAATAAATCAATAATGAAGGTGATTATAGTATGAAAGTAATTCAACCTGTTTATTATGGTAAAACTTAACATATATATTAATACAAACGAGTTTTCATGGAGTATCTATTAACAACACAACCAAGATACAGTTCACAGAGATACAGTTTTATTAAACGGGACTGTAGTAAAATGAGCATATTGATTCATCAATTTGGTGTGCGTGACTTAACTAAACACCCAAATGGTGAGGACCGATTAATTGTAATTTTTGGGTAAGAGTGGAACATGGGCCGATGGTAAAGAATGTGGGCCCAAGAAATGAAGAAAAACGACAGGTTTTCCGGGAGCACGAGCTCCAAAACATCATGAGTCTGTCTTGTCCTTTTTGACTCTTGCTCCTACTCCTTTTACATTACACGATTTTGGCCTCCAACATCCAACCTACGTATACTACGGAAGTACGGAGTAGTTTAATACGGAGTACTACAATCCAGTTCAACCGAAGGTAAACTGTTTTACCACTCGGAGGTTGGCTTAATGTGGAAATTTTATTTGATGCCTAAATTATGGTTTACACACAAATACACAATGTTACAAAGCAGTATCAATGAGCAGAGCAAAGTTTGCAAAACTTACACACGTTACTTTAAAGAAGATTATTATAAAACAATACTCCGTACTGAATAGGGAAGGGTACTGACAAGCCATGACCTCTACCGTAAACTGTAAACCATGTCCGGGACATTCGCATCATGTACCTCCACATGGTTTGGACCAACCACCGGGAAGACATGTATCTCTTTCAGCTCCTGATCACACACCTCCATGGAGATTAACCTGACACAATCACGATATTTAAAGCTATTACCGCCGTCAACTCATGACATGCCCTTCTATAGTTGTATTATATTCCATATCGATCTTATATGCTAGTACTTTACCGTAGGACTAATTTGTTATTCAACCTCAATTTCAAATAGAAAAACTTCTTTTATTCCATGATTCGACTAACTTTTTTTTTTTGAGGTCAATTCAACTAACATTTCAAGTGCATCGTATACATGCTTAACCATTTCAACAATATCCGATGCTCAACAATTTCAACGACGTCCACCCTTGTAGCATTAGTTGATCCTATGTACATAAATAAAAAAAAGAACAATAACAAAGACGTCTTGATAATAACTTTAAAGTCTTTACTGCTCCGTATATACTCATCGACATGTCTCTCATCCGAATACTATGAAGTATGAACTCCCACATACGCACAGCCCAAAAGAGGAGCTAAAACCCAAACCCGTAATCTCAACGGGCCAGGAAACAAGGTTTAAATTAGAGGTGATCTGATCATGACTGGGCCGGGTTCAGGACGGGTTTAGGTAAAAAAGTAGGCTTGGTGTGCAGGCCGGGCAAAAAGTTGGTCGGCCCAAGCGCGGCCATTTCGGGCTCGTTCGGGCTTTGTTTTTTAAAGTTATGTAGTACTTACTTCTTACGCTTTTGATGATTTTACTCATTAATATTATCTAGTACTTGCATATTTAGTTTAATAATAACCTATTGTATCTTTGTAAAGAGATTTTTGATGTTATTATCATAAATTAAAATATTTTATTTTTATTATTTTAATATACATGGCCTAATTTCGCTGCATTGAGTACTTTATTTACCAAATTCGTCATAACTAGCATTATTTACACTAGATTGCAGAAGTAAAATTCATAAACTTAAAAAAATTTGCGTTTTAATTTTGGAAGCGTGCGGGCCAAAATTCGGGCCTATATTATTGAGGGTTTTTTGGGGCGGGCTTTGGGCCATTTTTCGGGCCTAATGTAAGCCCCAAACTTGGGAAAAAGTCGGGCCGGCCCCGCCATTTGATCAGCTCTAGTTTAAACACCCCAAAACCCTTTGTCAACTGGTGTCAAAATTAGTGCAAACGGAATTCAGCCCGTTGTATTTTATGGTAAAACATAACCTATTAACACAAATGAGTTTTCATGGAGTGTTCATTAACAACGCAAGTGCGCAACCAAGGTGTTCGTGGTAGGATCAAGTGGATCACTTAAGAAAACCATTTCCACTAATTCAGTACTCGTACTTTGCTTAGTATAAGGAGCATACGGGTATGATCCATCAATTTGGTGTACATGTGTTAACTAAACACCCAAATGGTGAGAACCGATTAATTGTAAATTTTGGGTAAGAGTGGGAAAACCGGGCCGATGGTGACGAATCTGGGCCCAAGAAATGAAGAAAAACGACAGGTTTTCCGGGAGCTCGAGCTCCCATACCCGATTTTGGCCTCCAACATCCAAGCTACGTAGAGTATAAGTTAATTAAATAAGATTAAGTTAACTTAACAAGTATGGAGTACTCAGTACTTGTGAAAACGCAAACGGGTCTGTTCACACCAAAAGGAGGAGAGAGAAAGTCCACTTTATAAACCAAGAACGTTTCATCCTAAAACTAATTGGCAATAGGTGGATTAACTCCTTAATTTATAAACTAGACAATTTCTCTCCTCATTTCCAATGTGGGACACCCACATGTGAAGTGTAAATGAGCACTTCAACATTACTCACTCCTTGTCAAAACCTATTACGTTTTTTGTTTTCGAGGTTGGGTATTGACTTTCGATTTAACAAAAATAAATATTCCTTCATGCTTTGAATGATCTTCCCTTTTGTTCTGCAGTTTTTGACTAGCTATATTGGGAGTCACGCATAGATCAAATGAAATGTTTACTTGGTGTAAAAATTAACACATCTTTTATTCTGCATTGCATTCTACAAGTTTCACTTGATTTAAAGTCAAATGGGTTTTTCATTTGGTCTATATACTAGTCTCAATATGGCTAGTCAAAAACTGCAAAACAAATGGGAAGATCATTCAGAACAGGAGGGAGTAATAAGATTTACATGGGTAAAGTTTTACTCCTTACATTCGTATCGAGATAAATTTCATAATATTATAGTTTTATAATTTTCGGCATTGTCATTTAAACTGTATTTACATTTAAACATTCCAGCTCAATAAGTTAGAAAGTCATATATTTTGAGAAAGAGGTGGTATAAGTTAAACTTTGTAATCGAAATTTGATGGCTCTACCATCCTCGGAATAGTTCATTTAATTATGCTTGAAATACAATCAGCAATTGGAAGTCCTACTCTCATCTCTCGCTCTAAGCAGCTTCGTCTAGTTTACTACTTTACTCCCCCCCCCTCTCTATCTTTCTTCCTCTCCCTCCAGCTATCTACATCTGTCCATCCCTACTAATGTGTGGTTCAGTTCACAACATTGTATCTTAACTATACATGGTTATTCCAAACATTGAACCGTTATTATGAAAATGATTAAACTGATCACAAAATGTTAAAGCTAATCCATTACTATTGTTATAGACAACAATGTCAATACAAAGACAGAAACCGGTTGGAGTTAATCTCATCAACTTAAATTGACAAACTTTGCTTGTTTGTCTATAACCAAATTTCATTACTCCAAAAGATCATTAGAGCCACATGCCTCACTTAGGGTTTCAGAACTAAAATGTCAGAACGAACCAACCAAATAAAGAAAGCAACTTAGAAAATTGATAGGGAGACTATTACCACGATTTTAGAATTTACCAATCTAAATCCGAGTCACTTAACCTACAGGAAGTTAATTAGCAAACCTTACAAGTTTTCACTGATTAAACATGTAAGGAACAACATGTAAGGATCACCACTAATGTTTGAAGCTTCTTTAACTTTCCCTCCTTCCATGCATATCAAATTCCTCACCCTCCCTCCACTCTCTATCCCTCTTATTCTTTAAACAAGCAAAATTGAAATGGCAAGAAGGCAAGCACAACAATGTAAAGTTATAACGAAGTAATTATTGTCACCAATAATCCCCCACTCTCTAACCCTTTATCTCCCTCTCTTTCTAGATTCATCCCTATCTCTCTTATTCAGCGATATCTGATGAAAGCAAGAAAGAACAACAAATATGTTGCAAAGTGTAATTTGCTAATAACCACGACGATATAATTAAGCCACGGAAGAAAATTAACTATCTCTTACTCGATGGCAACGGAAAACCAATCTCCGATCATGTCCCCTTCCCACATGTCCTTATTCACTATCTCTCACTCAATGGCGAATCGAAAACCAATATCTAATCATGCTCCCTTTCCACCTCTATATCTTTCTCTCTCGACATCCTCCTTCGCCTCCCTTCCCATATAAATGTCCTCTCTCCCTATCTCTTTCACCTCTTATACTATTTTGCCTTTTCATGTTTCTTTAAAGTTTCCTTTTCAATAACACCTTCTCCTTCCCTTCCTCTCTTCATTATGTGCTTTATACTCTAGCTTCCTCCCTCCTTCACTCCCTATCTTTCTCATTGCCCATGCGCGCATATCTTAAACCACCTTTCACCCTCGTTCTTCCTCTTGCTCTATATCCCTTGTTCTTTTTTCGTGTCTCCTAAACCAACCCCTTACCCATATGCTATTATCCCTTACTTTTACTCTCTCTCTCTCTCCCCCTCCCTTTCTTTCGACCACTCTCCATCTTTTCTTCAATCTTCATTCCCTCCCCTTTTTAAATTTCTTCCCCAAAACATTCGCTTCTCTTTTTGCTTTTCCCCAAACCAAAGATTGTTGATTAGGGGAGTTAATATATAAAACCTCCTCCTACTTTAGCCTAATTTCTTATGGGAGAGAATTAGAGAAAGCCTACCCCAGTTCTCAAGCAGGGCAGATTTGAAAACCCAGATCATCTTTTGTATCTGTAAACTCTCATCATCATAGTGAGATTGATTCTTGACCCCGTAGGACGTAGCTATCGCGTTGTTAGTGAACCTCGTTAAAATTCCCGTGTTCTTTATTGTTGTTTTTCTATCGATTATCTTAGCGCATAACGCTTACGCACAACAAACGTTCTGTGCAACTCTGTGGGCGATTTGGCCACATCGTAATGAGATGATCTTTCAAGGTATCTACTACAAGCCAACCTCAATCATAGTCAACAGCTTAGCCTTAGCCCGGGACTTTCAATGATCACAGGTACACTCAACAAGATTTTGTCGAATCTTCCAGGGTTCCTTGCAACTTATCTTGGAACCAGAAAAGAAGACCGTGTATGTCTACGACGTTATAGTCCTTTCCAACGGGGCTTGGAAAAGCTCCGGATAAGAGGGCTACGAGCTGGGTTGGCCTTAACCCAATTACATTCACTGAGATGGGAGGAACTGTTCCTCAAAACCGCTTATTTACTACACTCATACCGAAGTATTAGCCTGCTACCAATCTCAGGGTAGGCTTCTGACAAAGATTTCAAATCCGTGAAGCTCCTAACAGATTCGACTTCCATGGTTAAAACTAGGGGTGAGCAAGAAAAGCGGGTACCCGGAACCGTACCCGGACCCGCTTAGGACCCGGCGGGTCCGGAACCGGACCCGTTGTAGAAGGGTACGGGTCCGGGTCCAAAAATTAGGACCCGTTGGCAACGGGTCCTATAATTTTGGGAACGATTTTTTTAAATAATGCTCTAAATTAAAATAATTCAAGTTTTGGGTGCGGAACGAAAATATTTACGTAGAATGGGTCCACGTAGGATCGGATAACCCCGAACCAAATTTGTACCAAAACCGCTATGGCGCGTGACGGTTATGACCATAACCGCTCAATTTTCAGACGGTTTTGGTGGGTTCTTTTTCCGTCAAAATTGCAAGATTGACCAAAACCGCCCTAAAAAAAGACGGTTTTGGTCCATAACCGCCCCAATTTGCAGCGGTTTTGGTCCATAACCGCCCCAATTCTCAGCGGTTATGGGTAAAACCGTCACGCGCCGTGACGGTTTTGGTTTGTTTCGCCAAAAAAAAAAAACCGAAGCTAGTTTGGAGAATGCCAATCCTACGTGGACCCATACTACATAAATACTTTCATTCCACACCCAAAACTCGAATTATTTTAATTTAGAGCATTATTTAAAAAAAACGTTCTAATTTTGGACCCTTTACCCGCCGAGTACCCGTTAAGCTACGGGTCCAAACGGGTACCCGTTGTTTAACAGGTCCAAACTAGTACCCAAAACCCGACAAAGCTTTTATTTAAAAAAAAAAAACAAATTTTAACCTAAAAATAGGTCACTTTAAAGATAAACATGGTTACCCATTAACATTGTTAGCTTTGAAAGTAATAATTTTTGCATGACTTTTGACTCGTGCATCTACAAATCACTTTGCTCAAAAATCAAACGGGTACCCGTTACCTGTTGTGGCAATTAACGGGTCCGGGTCCTAAATTCTAGGACCCGTTGACAACGGGTCCGGGTACGGGTCCAATTTTTTAGGAACCGTTTATAACGGGTCCGGGTACGGGTACATGATATAGTAGCGGGTACCCGTTCGTGCTCACCCCTAGTTAAAACGCTCAGGGTGACAGCACCGTCGGCATCGAAACCTTTTGGTTGATATATCAGATCTCATTGATCCTTGGCGGTATACTACAAGAAAGGGAGAATAGCCCCGTTCTCCGATTAGCTTGCTTTTATTTTAGGGAAAATTTCCAATGTACCCCCGAGGTTTTCGAGTTTTGCTGGTATACCACTCTGGTTTTCGAGCTGTCCAGCGTAACCCTGAGTTTTGCAAAATGGTGTTCTTTGGTAAACCCTTCCAGACTCAACACAGGCAAATGAAGTCACTCATTAGCATAAGGAATGCGGTCAAAACTTGGAAATCAAAGTCAACAAATTTCACAATGGTCGAGACTCGGGAGTATTGGGTGGTCGATTGGCCGGCGTGTGGTCGTGGGAGGGACCCGCGTCTGGTAGTGGTGGTGGTGGTGGAGGTGCCCCAGGTGGTGGTCGGTGTAACACCCCGTAATTTTTAGGACTCTTATTCAATTAGGTTGTTATGTTTTAGGACTTATTTAAGAGATTAACTTTTATTTTTGGGACGAGTTTCCTAATTGGGTTAGTTTTTATGGTAGTTTACCTAAATACCCTTACAAATACTCCCACTATTACACTATATTGATAAAAAAAAAAAAACCAAGCCTTACCTATTACTATTGTACGCGTAAAAGAGAGAAGCAGAGAAGAGAAGAGAGAAGAAAAGAGAGAAGAGGAGAAGAGGCAGCGGCAGCCACCACCACCGTCGGTCCGCCGCCGTGCACCACTGTCGGTCGTCACCACCACCACGCCCACCTTTCCCTTGTACCCGCTTGATTATACAATCAAGTGTAGTAAGATTATCTCACCTTCTTCATAATTTATATTAGGTCTCTTGTAATTTCATGTTTAATTGTGGATTAAAGCATGAATATGATTATAGGATTTGTAGTTGATGTTATGATTATTGTTTGGCAATTTAAAGCATGAGGTTATGAAGTTATGAAATTAGGGTTTATAAATTAGGGTTTATGTGTATTTGATGATGATTTTGTGGTCGAAATCGCATGAAATTTGGAGGGATGGCTTATAATGAATTGGGTAACATGTAGTATAGATTTGGGAAGGTTTTATAATGGTTTGATTGAGTAAAATGGCCTCTGTCCAGATCTGGTTTTGCCTTATTTTGGGTGTTATTGTTGATATTTTAAGGGTTTAAATGATTGAAAACGTTGTTAGCATGTTGGTGGAGGTGTGGTGAAAGTTTGGTGCGATTTGGAGTTCGTTTGGTTATCCTATGATCATATTTGTTTTGGGGTTGTCTTGTGGGATGTGTGGAGTATGGGTTATAATTATGGTTAGTCACTTGAGGTTAACTACCTTGTAATTTGTAGTAATTCCGTTGTGTTTGACAATTGTTTAGGTGGTGATTTTGAGGAAGTACCTTTCGTGGACTTTTGATTTCATTGCTAGTGTTGTTGAGTGTTGAAGGTGAGAACGTTGATCTCATAAGCTTGAGCTTTATCCCGTATCTCGATAATCTTGCACGTCCATCCTTATTTCGACTCATTGCTCATTTTCTCTATTTTGACTATCTTTTGATTATTGATATCGATTCGCTATTTTGATCATCGATTGAGTTCCTATTGATTCCCTACATTGACTATCTTGTTGATCATCTATTGATATTCTTGTTCCGGCTTTGGTCGTTTATAAATCAAGCTACTATGCGCGAATAACGTACCTAAAACGGATTAAAGATGTGTCTATATATATATATATATATATATATATATATATATATATATATATATATATATATATATATATATATATATATTATAACAATACGTACATTATGATGTTTAAACCACCTAGAGCGATTAACCTCTGATCAAGGTATATGTAGCTAGGTCGGAGATCAGCTACCGGTCTCCTAAATGACTTCCTCTTAGGGATTGTGCGTCCTACCGTCCCCCTAGGAGGGGTGTGCACACTCGGGTCTTTAGGATCGTTTATTCTCGATGCTCTAGTGTTGGATCGGCTTGGGGTAGGACCCTTGCGCAATAATTTATATAAAGAATGCTAAATATGATTATTGTGTTGATGAACACCCCGTTCGCGCTCTACACGACCCGTGCTATAAGCACACGAGTCGTGCCCAGTTCTTCGTTGTCTTGATTGCTTGGCGTAGTTCGTTCAGTTATTTATAGCTACGCGCCAATTTAAGGCGCGTATCTTAATTCCTTTTGGTTGCTCTTTTATCTTACTCAGCCTGTGCTGACGTTCTCTATGTTTGGGTTTGTTCCCTACCCTATTCTGGGGCCTACGTCATTCCCGATGGCGTAGTTGGCAGATCCTGAAGGTGTTTGCTTGTCTGCTTGGATTTTGATTGCATGGCATGAGATTTTCCACAATAAATTAGTCGAACATTTGGATTTTTTTTTATGAATGATTGTAATCTATCTCATTTGGTTTGATTTTGGTTTGTAAACTTAGCTAATAAGACTTCCGCTGATGTTTTATTGTTTCTTTTATGAATTTCGAGTTAATAAGCCTTGCCGTTGACTTGGTAGTCCACGGCGGCATAACAGTCCTTAATTTTCTTATTTAAAACTGTCGAAAATTTAGGGTTGTTACAGTCGGTGCTGGGGTGAAGTGGTGAGGCGGTGAGGCAGGGGTACTTGGGATGAGTGGCCGGGTCGGGGAGGGAGGTAAGAGAAGATAAGGCTTTTTTTTTTTTTTTTTTTTTAATCTATGTTATTAGTGGTCAATCTGTTAAAAAAGTCAAACTTTGTTGAAATGGTTAACAGTGTTAGGGTCTGTTAGTGAAAAACACAAAAAAAAAACCCCATTTTGCAAACCTGAGGGGCATGCTGATAGTTCGGAAAACAGATGGGTATACTAGAAAAACTCGGAAACATCAGGGGTATATTGGAAAATTTCCCTTATTTTATTTGTTTCTTTATTTCCCATGTTCCGTTAAACTGTTGTCATTTTTTTTTGAAAAACGTTACTTTAGGAAAAACTAGCGTACTACCCGGGTTACGCCCGAAATAGATTTTATCATTTTATTGCTTTGTGAACAAATAACTTTATCAATAAATTTTATCATTTATAGAAATTTCACTTCAATATAGATAACGTGGTTCCAGTTCAAATAAGTTATAAGGAAGGTACAAAATAATAAGGTAAAGATGGAATTTCTTAGTAAATATTGATTTTTTTATAATAAAAAATATAGTTAATTTTTTGATATGGAAAACGTCACTTATATAGAACCATGGATGGAATGACCAACTATACTCTTTACCATAAGAGACATTTCAAATGAATTTTTTATATGAAAATTAAAGAGACATGCCACGTGGCATGACAGATGGCCTAGCTGAAGCCAGTGAACGTGGTCGTTGCCTCTAACACAACTTTTAATATATATTACTCCCTCCGGTCCAGATTAAACTTCCCATCCTCTTTTTTAGGGTTTCGACTTTGTCTTCCCCATTCCCAAACTATTAAGTTTTTTGTCGAGTGAATAATTAGGGAGGCAAGATGAAGATGTTGGTGATAATTAGCTTTTAAATTTATTTGCTAAATGGATCATTAAGAATTATTTATTAATTTTTCTTTAGAAGTGCGCAAAAGGGAGCGAGAAGTTTAATCTGGACCGGAGGGAGTATAAGATAGTATAAGATCTGTTAATCAACCTCAATTAAAGGAAAAACTTATTTGATTGTTTCAACTTTTTATTCTACGGTTCAACTAACATGTTCAATGGTATTAACTCTAATCTCAATAGCATACTTACTTAATGGTGTGTTTGGCCAAACTTCTGAAGTGTTTCTAAACTGTTTCTAGGTCCTAAAAATTGAAACTACCCAAACACCCAAAACTGAGAACTGTTTCTGGTTTTTGAGAAACATTTATAATGTAAATTTGTTCATCAGAAGTAGAAACTCCAATTTGGTGCTCCTTCTCAGTAGTTTCAATATGAAAACACGTACTTAACCATTTCATCAATATCTCATGCTTAACGGCCACAAGACGTCTTGTTAATGATTTCAACTATAAACTCATTGACATGTCTCTCAAATCAAATTCTAGTCTTAGGGTGAGAAATAGTTTCAAGCCGGAGTATATGAAATTAGTTATACTAGTACTTTTTACACAAACATCTTTAAAAAGGTTTAAAAAAAAAAAAAAAAACAAACCAAAAAATAATCCCCATCACGAAAAAATGGATAGTCCGAATACAATAAACTTCCACATACGAACAGCCCAAACCCAAACCCAAACCCGTAAGCCCAACGGGCCAGGGAAAGTAGGTTTAAACCCCCAAAAACACACCAAATAAATGGTGTCATTCCTCACCCTCTTTTATCTCTCTTTTAGGGTTTTTGCATTCATAAGACTTCGCAGCCTTGCTCCATCTTTCTCTCTCCTAAAAAAAAAAACCTCCCCCAAATCTCACAAACCCTAACTATGGCGGAACAGGTAACTTCTTCCTCACTCTCCCTTTCCCTCATTCGTCTCTTCTCCTTTAATCAATCGCAAAAATGGTGGGTTTAATTTATTCGTTTGTTTTGGAATTGTTGTTGTTTTTGTAGACTGAGAAGGCTTTCCTCAAGCAGCCCAAGGTTTTCCTTTCGTAAGTTTGTCGATTCTTTTGATTGTTTTTCAATTGATTTGATTTAGGGTTTTGTAGAAATGAATTAATTTGTGGATTTTTTTTATTGTTTTTTTTTTTTTTTTTTTTTTTTTTTTTGGGTGGTGAAATTGTGTGTAGTTCCAAGGTTTCTGGGAAAGGAAAGAGAGCAGGAAAGGGAGGAAACAGGTTCTTCAAGAGCATTGGTTTGGGATTTAAGACCCCCCGTGAAGCTTCCGAAGGTTTATTGAACTTCTTCTTCACTCTTTTTTTCTTTTCTTTTCTATGTGTTTTGATGAAAGATCTCATCTTTTTCGTCCAGTTTTTTAGTATTAAGAATTTGATTAAGTTTGATGTTGGTTTTTGGTTGTCATGATCTGGGAAATGTGGTGTGTTTAGATTGATGTTTAATTTGGGTTTTTTTAAGAGTGAAAATTGCATTCGGATTGTTATTGAATTGAAGTTGAGGTGTAATACTTTGTGTTGTCTTTTTGGGATGTTATGATATGCTCAGTATGTTGCGTATGAGTGTTGTTTATGATTTTGTTTGTGCTTCTATTGCTGTGTTTGTAATGTGTTATGTTGTCTATGGCTAGCGTAATTGTAAAATGTTTCGCTTGTATTTGCGTAGGGTTGCTAGTTTTGTTTGCTGCAATTGGTTGGATTTTAGCCTTTGCAGCTGTGATTTTCTTTTCTTTCCCTACTCTATGTAGAGTGTATGATATGGGTTGATCCGTTGTCATTTCTGGTTGTAATTTCATTGAATCTCGAGCTTTATATGTGAGAGTTTATGATATGTGATCATCTTGCTATAAAATTTATGGATACTTTGTGTTTGGCAATAGCATCTGCTGATGGAGAATTGTCGGAACTAATGTGTTCTAATGTGAGCGATACTCTTGTGCCTGAATCTTGTAATTTGGTAGAATCTCGAGCTTAATATGTGTGAGTTTATGATATGTGATCATCTTGCTGTAAAATTTATGGATACTTTGTGTTTGGCAATAGCATCCACTGATGGAGAATTGTCGGAACTAATGTGTTCAAATGTGATCGATACTCTTGTGCCTGAATCTTATTTCTTAAGTCTTTTATCCTTGCCCCTGATTCAAGCGTGAAAAGCTCTGTTGCATATGCTGTCAATGTTGCGAAATGTTTTGCTGTTCTGTCTGATATTTGCCTACCTGAAAAGCCCTGTTGCATATGCTGTCAATGTTGCTATATGTCCTGCACTCCTGCTATTCAATCTGTTGTGATATTTTACATGTAATTATTTGAAATGTGATTTTTTACCCTGTACCTTTTTGTATCACGTTGCTTACATGAACTATTTTATGGTGTAGGAAATTACATTGACAAGAAATGCCCCTTCACTGGCAATGTGTCCATCAGAGGTCGTATCCTAGCTGGTACCTGTCACAGTGCTAAGATGCAGAGGACCATCATTGTTCGCCGGAACTACCTTCATTACATCAAGAAATACCAAAGGTTTGTATTATATTAAATTGTTAGCTGTTGCAATTCTGAGTCCGTTTTGTTGTTGGGAAAGGAGATGTTCTTTTCTTTGCTTTGTAATTATTGCTGATAATTTACTCTGTACTTGGCGACAGATATGAGAAGAGGCACTCCAACATTGCTGCACACGTCTCACCATGCTTCCGTGTCAAGGAGGGAGATCATGTTATTATTGGACAGTGCAGGTCAGTTATCCTTTCTGTGTTCTGCTTTTGGATTGAAAAAAATGTACTCTGTTCCTCATTGCTGTTTTTCTTTCATCTGGACTAATTCTCCTGCTCTCTGTTGGTACACAGGCCATTGTCGAAGACTGTCCGATTCAATGTGTTGAAGGTTATTCCAGCTGGTTCTGCATCTGGTGGAAAGAAGGCCTTCACTGCTGCATAAACCGTCGAGAGGTCATGATGTTAGGTTCAGTAATGAAATGAAACCTTTTTTTTAAGTTTATGGGTGTATGCCATTAGAAGAGTTTTGTATGTGGATCTTAGAGCTATTGGCTACTGTTTTCGAATTTTGGTATCATCAGATAATTTTGCTTAATGTCGTTCCTATGTTATCTAGTTGTTCGGACTTCTTGGCTTGCATTCACCCTCATTCCCATCCCGCCTTGACCTTGAGAAGCGCCTTGTGTTATGGTTCAATATTAACTTTGATGGGTTCGTTATATTCTTTCCCATATTTGCCTATCTAGCACTGATCATTATACAAGTCTTTTTAGCCCTATATATCAATAGTTGGCATATTTGAAAGCTGTTGATGAACTTAGTTTATAATTTCACGTTTGCGTATTGCAACTGGGGTGTTATTTTGGTGTATTCAATGCTGTGCATCACATGGTCTATATTTTTGATTATATTTTGGGTTTCAGTCATCCTGGAACATAGGTTCCTGATAATTTCGGAGATGAGTACCGTCAGTTGCTGGTTTTGTGATTTTCTGTAGGCTTTAGGATGGTATTCGACTTCATCTGTATAGCTCTACAGGCTGATTTGATGCTCAGGTTACCAGGCCTGAATTGGTTCATTCTTAGGAGGGCATTCCGGCTTCTGGGACTGTCATTGTGTTTTGAGTTAATGAAGAACCTTTGATTATATTTTAGGTTTCATTCATCTTGGAATGTAGGTTCCTGATAATTTCGGAGATGAGTACCGTCAGTTGCTGGTTTCTCATTTTCTGTAGGCTTAGGATATGGTCTTCATCTGTATAGCTCTACAGGCTGATTTGGTACTCAGGTTACCAGGCTGATTTGCTTCCTTCTTAGGGAGGTGGGCATTCACTCATTCAGGTTTCTGGGACTGATCGTGTTTCAAGTCATTAGTTATTGAAGAACCCTTGCTAGTGTTTTGAACGAAATGGTCTGAACTTGATGATGGTTTGCTCATACACTCATGTCCGGTCTTTGCACAACTCGTTTCTGTGTAAAGCCAAACGCCAAAAACGCTGGCATTACGGTGGACTGGGATGTGACTTGTCGATTTAGGAAGTTCAGACTGTATTGCCTACTAATCATCCTTAGCTAGGACGTTAACGTAGGGAATACTTTTCTCTGTCTTTTCAAGGCTGAATACAATTCTCTGTTGACCTTTGATCATAATTCTAGCTGGAAATTTAAACACCTAGTTTGAAATTAATTCAACGGTATGACAATTGACAAATACTCCAAGTTGGTCGTTTTATTATCGAAGTTACTTCATACTCAAGGCTCAGCGTTGTTGAATAATGTTATCTTTATCGCATAGACGCCTGAATCATTGTAATCTTAATGTTCACAAAGTTTTTTTTTAGTATATACCCGAGTTGTTGAGGGCTGCTGTTAAAAACTCCAAGCCGTAACAATCACCAAAAATGAAGAAAATTCATTAGTAGCCAACTTGGCTAGTCTGGCACTAATGCATATAAATAATTAACAAGGAACTATTATATGTTTCCATGAACTTGCATTTCTTTTGTGCTTTGGTCAAATCATCTTTCTCAAGTCTCAACTATCATTCAAATCACAGCATAATTGCTAATCATTTGTTTGAATTACTCTCATCATTAAATCAAAATCGGGCCTTGAGCCGTTTTATCAAATTTTCGAACCTGTGACATATTGTATCTCGAGTCTCGACCATACAATATGTATAGAGTTGCTAGTGCGTCGGAGTATTTGGTCATCACTGGGGCAGGGATACCAGATATTAAGCTAGCCAAGAAGTCATGGGTGTTTCCTGGTCAGTCGTGTTCCAGGTTCGACATCTCTCCGGTCAACTACCAGTTCGAGGTGCAAGCTATGAGTTCCGAAAAGCTGCCCTTCATCCTGCCAGCAGTCTTCACAATCGGCCCAAGAGTTACTGACGATGAAAGTCTTATCAAGTATGCTAAGCTTATTTCTCCACATGATAAGCTCTCTGATCATGTCACTGAGCTTGTCCAAGGTGTTATCGAGGGTGAAACGCGAGTCCTTGCCGCGTCCATGACCATGGAAGATGTGTTTCAGGGGACCAAACACTTCAAGCAGGAGGTGTTTGCAAAGGTGCAGCTTGAGCTTGATCAATTTGGGCTGCTGATTTACAATGCTAACATTAAACAGTTGGTCGACATTCCTGGCCATGAATACTTCTCTTATTTGGGTCAAAAGACCCAAATGGAAGCTGCCAATCAGGTAGGCGTTTTTCCTTAGCTTCCTGTTCAATTTTTTTCCATACATGTTTTGGATGGACTTTTCGATTTTGGAGTGTCGTATTATGTGGTGAAACTTTTGGGTGCACCAATTACATATAGTCGATGTTATGTCCAACGGTCACTAGTATACCCAAATCTACCAATTTTTGTGTCGTGTTTTGATTTATTGGTGATGGAATTGTGGACTGTTTCTATGTCTACTTGTAGGCTAAGATAGATGTCGCGGAGGCGAGGATGAAAGGAGAGATAGGATCAAAGTCGAGGGAAGGAGAGACACTGCAAAATGCAGCTCAAATTGACTCAGAGACGAAGATCATAGCTGTGAAAAGGACTGGACAGGCAAAGAAGGAAGAGCTGAAAGTGAAGTCAGAGGTGGAAATCTATGAGAATGAAAGGAAAGCAGATGTAGCTAAGATAAATGCCGACTTGGCGACGAAGAAAGCCGGTTGGACGAAGGATGCTCAGGTAGCTGAAGTTGAAGCACAGAAAGCAGTTTTGTTGAGAGAAGCAGAGTTGCAGAAAGAAGTTGAGGTTTTGAATGCTCTGACTCAAACTGAGAAACTCAAGGCTGAGTTTCTCAGTAAAGCTAGTGTTGAATATGAGACTAAGGTTAGTACTCTCAACTTACAAAGTTGCAACTTTTTTTTTATTATAATTATCACAATGTTCGGTATTCAATGGTTTGAGTTGAATCGTATTACAAATTTACAACGCAATGTCGTAGGCAAGTCTTTGACTACGATGTTGTCTTCTCTATCGTAATTGAATAAGCAATAATGTTTGTGAATTGAACTTGATAAATTGATAACTACAACTGTTGTAGGCAAGTCTACTTTGACTGAGATCTTAATAACTACAACTGTTTCTGAATTGGAACTTAATAACTACGATTGGTGTTAGCAAAATAAATTTTATCTCGTCAAATCAGGACATAGTAATCGAACCGTCTTATACAAGTATTTGATTTTGCGATCAATGTTTATAGCGATTTTGAATTAATGTTACTTGATTAAAGGTGCAAGAAGCAAATTGGGAGCTATACCAACAACAAAAGGCAGCAGAAGCAACATTATACAAAAAAGAAAAGGAAGCCACAGCACAAAGAGCCCTAGCTGAAGCATCATTTTACACACGTCAACAAGAAGCTGATGCAGAGCTCTACGCCAAGAAGAAAGAGGCAGAGGGGATACTAACACTAGCACAAGCACAAGGCACGTACGTACGCACGTTACTCGAGGCACTCGGGGGCGATTACGTGGCACTACGGGACTACATGATGATCAACAATGGCATGTTCCAAGACATTGCCAAGATTAATGCTGAGGCTATCAAGGGTTTGAGCCCTAAGATTAGTGTGTGGACTACTGGTGGTGGTGGCGTGACCGGCCTCGAGGGTTCGAGTGATAAGGTCGTCGGGGGCGGTGCCATGTCGGAAATTGCTAACGTTTATCGGACTTTGCCACCTTTGTTCAACACTGTCCAAGAACAAACTGGGATGGTTCCACCAGCTTGGTTGGGGACTTTGAAGGATAACACTAACATCGATCGACGTTAAGAAGGTGTTGTACATTAACGTGTACGCACGTCGTTTAGATACTATCAACTAGGGGCGAATTTATGGCGTATGCTTGGTGTATGTTCAAAATTTTCCATATATTCATAAAAAAAGAGCTTAAATTCTTTATATTAAGTGAAATTATAATATTCTTATTGGTTTTTTTTTTTTTTTTTTCTTTTTTTTTTTCCGGAGAATTCATAGGTAATGTGATTTTAGAGTTATTGGTTACTCTGTTTCCAAAATGTAAGATCACCAGATAATTTTGCTTCATGTCATGTATACATACATCACCAAAATGTTCAAAGCATACACACAATCGTCACGCCCATCAGGCGAGGACATTACTTTTAAGTGTGTGGTATTTATCTTATACTCCGTAATTTGTAAGGGCATTGCCATGAGATTAATTGTCTACTCGTAGTTATAATTGAGACTTCATCTATCTAGTTCACTACTACAAAATAGGCCTATCACAACACTGTAATACCCCGGATTTCAGAGGAGATCCCTGAAAGATTAAGGGCTCATATGAGGTGCTTAAAAGGAATGATAGTGCTACTCATACCAACAAAGTCGACTTCCCTTTTAGGAATCCCATGTGATAAGAACTCCACAGTTAAGCGTGCTTGACTGGGAGCAATTTCAGGATGGGTGACACCCTGGGAAGTTTTCCAGGGTGCGCATGAGTGAGGTCAAAATGCTCCGAGAGGACCCGTGTTGGTCTGTGAGGTCAGCCCACAGTCTGGCAAGCTGCCATAGGTGACTACTCTTGGCTCAGACGATGAGTCGGAGTGTTACAAAATGGTATCAGAGCAACCCTGCGACCGCGAGTTGATCATGTGGTCAGGAGAGCCCAGGTCAACAGCCTAACGGGGGAAAAATCCTGGAGCTAGACTATGGTTGGCTGCCAGTCGCAACGAGGACGTTGCTTTCTTAAGAAGGGGTGAATGTAATACCCCGGATTTCAGAGGAGATCCCTGAAAGATTAAGGGCTCATATGAGGTGCTTAAAAGGAATGATAGTGCTACTCATACCAACAAAGTCGACTTTCCTTTTAGGAATCCCATGTGATAAGAACTCCACAGTTAAGTGTGCTTGATTGGGTGCAATTTCAGGATGGGTGACCTCCTGGGAAGTTTTCCAGGGTGCGCATGAGTGAGGTCAAAATGCTCCGAGAGGACCCGTGTTGGTCTGTGAGGTCAGCCCACAGCCTGGCAAGCTGCCATAGGTGACTACTCTTGGCTCAGACGATGAGTCGGGGTAATACAAACACTTTGTGGTCGTTTGGTTGCCATGTAAAATCACGGCAATTTAGAATTCCCATGAATTAAAAAAATTAGAATTGTTTGGTAACCCATCATGAGAATTGAGAATTCATGAGAATTTCCAATTCCTACAAAATGGAGGAATCGCTTTAATTACCTAGCCCCCCCTTGGTAACTCAAAGTTCCCGTGGGAATCTATAACCCGGGAAGTGGACCAATGAATTACCCACGTTTCAAGCCTAAGTGGGCCTTTGTGTGAGGGGGCGTATTGAAGTATAAAACCATTGTGATACTCTAACCATTAGTCTAGACTTTTGATCTACGTTACCTTTATCTTCCGGAGTACATTCTTCTGCTGACTTTTGAACACATCTCGAATAATTCGAATTTAAACAATGTCAGCGTCCAATTAATTTAATGTATCGACCAATTACTTGACAGTTTAATCATTGAAATTGCTTGATCAACAAGGCTCGACTTTAAAAAAAAATAAAAGAGGCTTGACATTGTTGAAATTTGTTATGTTTTATGGTATAGTAGCTGCTTGATTATTTCAATATACCACTTCAATTTTACCACTTCAATTTAAATTTCTATGAAATTTCATTAGTTATACAAAGTCGAGTTTTTTTAGGCTAAAGTCAAAGTCTCCTATATACATTATTGTTCTTTGTGATTAGTCTGCCACTTATGCATGTTATATGCATCTGAACTGTTCAAATGCTGGAACTATAAATGTTTCCACGAACTTGCATTTTGTTTTAGGCTTTAATTTGGTCAATAATCATTCCATTTTCCTATACTAAAGCTCATCGTTTTGGTTTAAATTACCTCTATTATTGTCAAAACTATTCTTCAATCCGTTGTGTCAAATTGTCGAACCTGTGACCTATTATATAAGGTATAACGTTCGTGTTATAACTAAAAACATATCGACCATACGAAATGTTTAGAGTTGCTAGTGCATCCGAGTATTTGGTCATCACCGGAGTAGGGATCACCGATATCAAGCTAGCCAAGAAGGCATGGGTGCTCCCGGGGCAGTCATGTGCCAAATTCGACATCTCACCGGTCAACTACACGTTCGAGGTGCAAGCCATGAGCTCCGAAAAGTTGCCCTTCATCCTACCAGCGGTCTTCACCATTGGCCCAAGGGCTACTGACATGGAAAGTCTTGTGAAATACGCTAAGCTCATTGCTTCACATGACAAGCACTCTCGACATGTCATTGAGCTTGTCCAAGGTGTGATCGAGGGTGAAACACGAGTCCTGGCCGCGTCCATGACCATGGAAGATGTGTTCCAGGGGACCAAGCACTTCAAACAGGAGGTGTTTGAGAAGGTGCAGCTTGAGCTTGATCAGTTTGGTCTGCTAATTTACAATGCTAATATTAAGCAGTTGGTTGACATTCCTGGCCATGAATACTTCTCTTATTTGGGGCAAAAGACCCAAATGGAAGCTGCCAACCAGGTAATATTCTTTTTTCGCCTTATTGTGTATATCCGACCCTCCTATCTCGCCATAAGTGGGAGCCTTTAGATAACGATATTTTTAACTGTAATGTTGTTGGTTTAATGTTTTGTTTTAATTTGTATATCTGAAATGTGAAAATTTCTTTGTGCCTTAGTCGTCAGTTACTCGTACCGAGATGATCACAAACTTAGTCCAACGACCTTATTAGTGTTGCAGTCAAATTTTTTCATTTGCCTCTTAAGTCTGAATAATAAAGTAACTCTCGGGTTTGGAGTATTACATTTATACGTTGAAACTTTTTGGATGTAACCGTTGCATTTTGCAAATTAACTTATTATGCAAAGATCATGATCAATTTATCGAAATACACCACCAACATATATATATATATATATATATATATATATATATATATGCATGTTCTTTTTAATCTTTTCATATTCATAAACAAGCCTCTTAGGTCGTCGTAATGTAACTCTCGGGTTTAGAGCATATCACATTAATCATATGGTATTCAGGTGCGACTGTTGCATAGAAACTTATAATCTTGCTAATTAGCTATCACCAACATACCCAAATCGACTAATAACGTGCCAAAATATACTTCCAAATTTTAGAATAATGTTTTGATTTGTTATTGATGCATGCCTTGGGCATGAATATTATTCATCATTAGCAATTGGACTGTTTTCATGTCTACATGTAGGCTAAGATAGATGTGGCGGAGGCGAAGAAGAAAGGAGAAATAGGATCAAAGTCGAGGGAAGGAGAGACACTGCAAAATGCGGCTCAAATCGACGCAGAGACGAAAATAATATCCGTGCAAAGGACAGGACAGGCAAAGAAGGAAGAGCTGAAGGTGAAGGCAGAGGTACAAATCTATGAGAATGAAAGGGTGGCCGAAGTAGCTCAGATAAATGCCGACTTGGCGACGAAGAAAGCCGGTTGGACGAAGGATTCTCAGGTGGCTGAGGTTGAGGCAGAGAAAGCAGTGTTATTGAGGGAAGCAGAGTTGCAGAAACAAGTTGAAATTTTGAATGCTCTGACTCAAACTGAGAAACTCAAGGCTGAGTTCCTGAGTAAAGCTAGTGTTGAATATGAGACTAAGGTTAGTATTGTCTACTTCAAATTTACGCATTCTGTCCATGGCAATCAAACTTTATGCGTTCTCAGTCATCCAACCTTAGTTTACTTTACCATACGCGAGAGCCTTTGAGATATTGGGAGTAATGCTGTTACTATTTTTTTATGTTTTGAGTCGGATGATAATACTACAATACAATGTTATAATGATACAAGTCTAGCACGGAAGTCTTTGACTAGGATTTTGAATTCTTCATCGGAATGTTTCTAATTTGAATTTGATATTATAGTTAGTTCCAACGGAATTGAATTATTCTGATCGAATCAGAACTAACTAATTGAATCCATAAAGATTCAATTAAGTTGAGGAGAATATGACCTAGACATGATCAAATTTCGAACTCACACCTACTACAATATGTTGAGTCTTACACAAGTCATTAATTTTGCGATTAAATGTTACATAAATTTTTCATTTACATAATTAAAGGTGCAAGAAGCAAATTGGGAGCTATACCAACAACAAAAGGCAGCAGAAGCAACATTATACAAGAAAGAAAAGGAAGCCACAGCACAAAGAGCCCTAGCTGAAGCATCATTCTATTCACGTCAACAAGAAGCTGATGCTGAGCTCTACGCCAAGAAGAAAGAGGCAGAGGGGATATTAACACTCGCACAAGCACAAGGCACGTACGTACGCACGTTACTCGAGGCACTCGGCGGGGATTACCTGGCACTAAGGGACTACATGATGATCAACAATGGGATGTTCCAAGACATTGCCAAAATTAATGCTGAGGCTATCAAGGGTTTGAGCCCTAAGATTAGTGTGTGGACTACTGGTGGCGGTGGCGTAACCGGACTGGAGGGATCAAGTGATAAGGTCGTCGGGGGTGGTGGAGCCATGTCGGAAATTGCTAACGTTTATCGGACATTACCACCTTTGTTCAATACCGTCCAAGAACAAACGGGGATGGTTCCACCAGCTTGGTTGGGAAGTTTAAAGAATAATACTAATACACGATCGTGAAGGAATGGTTAAGAAGGTGTTGTACAATGTACATTAACGTCTACGTTTATGTACTATTGAGTGCATACGTTGGTGTTGTACTTGTATCAGTGATGTTATTACTTAGCTTGTGGAAGTGATATTAAGTGAACTTTTTATCATTCGTATTGAGGTTTTTAAGTAAAAATATATATATCTTAATCTTAATCTTATCTTATATCTTATATATTTATAAACGAAACTTTTTTCGTGGGCATTGAAGAGGTCTAGAGCCTTTCGAATTTTCCTAGAGCTTCTGGTAAATAAGGAATTAATTTATGTTATGTAATTGTTGTTATACCATATGTGAGTTTATGGTAATCATGTATAAAATTCATATATTTTACTTATGGAAATGTAGTATACCATCTGTAGGTCTATGGTAATTTTGAAAAAAATCCATCAATATAAAAGTTTCATTTTTAAGTTATGGTAAGATAATAAGTCAAATCTACATTTTAATATAAGAGAAAATTATACGACATTTTCTACATTTTGGTAAAATATAAGAACCAATTGTTTTTTTTTAAAATGTGTCTACAGTTAATGAAATTTTAATATGCGAGTAGTTTTTTGTGAATAAAAAGTCTGTTTATAAGTTCATTTAGTTACAACATCTTACTCTCGTGATACGAATATGTTAAAAAGAATAAGTTGAATCATACAAAATCTTACTAACATCAAGTGTAATAAGCTTAGAAATCGGTATACAATATAGGGAACAAATTCGAAACTGAAACTTATTGTATTCGGTACCTCTATCTTAATCATTATAGCACAACATTTGTCAATTTGTTATTTAGGTTTGTTGATGTGAAATAATTGTATATATCTTGCATAATTTGTGTTTAGTTTTGTTTAGTATTGACATCTTTATACTTTTGTCATGAGACATAAACACGTAAAACGATAAAAGGTTGGTTAAAGTAGGTAATGGAAGTAAATGGTTCTATTAAAAAAGTTAATTAATTAGTTAGAACATTAATGTCATGTAAGTATACAGTGTGAGAACTGTAAAAAATGAATTAATCAATTGTTCTAAATAAATGGTAACTTTATTTCGTTATCACCTTAAAAAAACTTTATTTAACTACAATAATTATAATGATTTCGGTAATGGAAAATGACTATATAATATAAATATTGTTAATGTCACCGTGCAACGCACGTGATTTAAACTAGTATATTTATAAATGAAGCTTTTTTCGTGGGCATTGAATAGGTGTAGAGCCCTTCGAATTTTCTTAGAGCTTCTGGTGAATAAGGAATTAATTTATGTTATGAAATTATTGTTTTACCATATGTGAGCTTAAGGAAATCATGTACAAAATTCATATATATATATATATATATATATATATATATATATATATATATATATATTAGTTATGGAAATGTAGTATACCATACATAAGCTTATGGTAATCATGAAAATAAGCTTATGGTAACCATGAAAATATGACATTTTCATAATCATCAGTAAATTATTTTATATGTTATGGTAAGATAATATTCCATAAGTAAAAAGTCAATATGACATTTCTACATTTTGGTACATATAAGCAACAAATGATTACCTTTAAATTTGAGATACTAATACTAATAACTATAAGTCACCCTGCTATAAATGGGTAGCCGTTTAACTTATTAAAATGAATTGCTCAATACTAACAATTATAAGTCAACTTTATTGAATAAGTTAAAAGCCCTACGAACTAGAGATTTAGGTAAATAAAGAATTAATTAAGTGTTATGAAAATGTACATATGCAAGTTTATGGTAATCATATAAAGAATTCATTTATTGTTTATGAATTGAATATGTAGTTACCATATGTAAGTTTATGGTAATTTTAAAAAGATGAATTAAAAAAAAAATTCTTTTATGAGTTATAGTAATATAATATTTCATACATCAAACTTACATTTTAATATGTGAGGAAAAAAAATCCGACGACATTATCTACATCTTAGTAAATATAAGAACCAAATGTTTTTTTTTTTTTTTTTTTTTTTTTTTTTTTTTTTTTTTTATGGTAAACTTCGAATTAGTGATAGTAATACTAATAACTATCGATAAGTCGCTCATCTACTATAGATGGATAGCAATTCAACTTATTTAGTAATTTCTCAATACTAATAAGTAGGAGTATAAGTCAATTATGTTCCTCTAAACTATGTGTTATTCTATAAGACTGTTTTTTTTTTAGTTATGTTTTTCTGTTTCTATGTATAAAGACCACAACCTATGAATAAAGGTGGTTTTTATATTTTTGGATGAATCTGATCTTATTTGCATCTAACGATGAGCTATTTATGCGTCTAGAGTTAACAAAATCTTATTATAGTTTTTGGTGAATAAAAATTCCATTTGGGAATAAAAAAAAATTCATTTATAAGTAAGGGAAGATAATAATTCCATATATTCAAGTATATATGGTAATTATGAAATGGTAAGATAATACAAAAGAATTTTATTATAGGTTAGGAAAAGATGAAATTCCAAATTTGAGTTTATTGTAGGCTGTTACGTGTTTATTTAACCGCAAGTGTATGGGTTATTGTAGCTAACGGGTCGATCTCGGGGAGGTATGAAAAATGTCGAATTTTTTTTCGAAATAGGGCTCAAAAAATAAATATTGAACAAAATGGGTTGGATTGAAAAATGTTCAATCTTATGGGGTGCACGTCACCCCATTTCAAGTTCGGGACAAAACCGCCAGTGCCCCTGGCGGTTTTAAGTGTCTTGAACAGTAGCTATGAGGTTGTAAGTGATACTTTGGCTAGGGTAAAACCGCCATGGGGGGTGGCGGTTTCAATTTTTTTTTTTTTTTTTTTTTTTTTTTTTTGGATTGACGTTATATCGGGGTGATATTTTGGCCAAGGGTGAAACCGCCATGGGGGGTGGCGGTTTCACTTAAGTGAAACCGCCACCCCCCATGGAGGTTTCACGCTCGGCCAAAATATGGGTGAAAACCTCCATGGGGGTTGGCGGTTTCACTTAAGTGAAACCGCCACCCTCCATGGCGGTTTCACCCTCGGCCAAAATATCACCCACTCGATTTGTATACTCATTTTTGTGAAGAAACCGCCATGGAGGGTGGCGATTTCTCTTCACTTAAAACCGCCAGGGGCACTGGCGGTTTTGTCCCGGACCTGAAATGGGGTGACGTGCACCCCATAAGATTGAACATTTTTCAATCCAACCCATTTTGTTTAATATTTATTTTTTGAGCCCTATTTCGAAAAAAAATTCAAAAATGTCTAGGTCGTCTAAAGAATTGAAGTCAGCTACGCTATGGTCGAAATGGTTGGTGATTCTATCAACTAAAACTCACAAGAATTTAAATGAATTGGTGTAATTCAATTAACTAAAAGCCTAGGGCATAGATAACCCCACTAACATGCATCAACTATGATAATAATAAAACACATTACAAGTCATAAAAACATAGATTAGGGGAGATTATGCAACATAATTACTCCGGGCAAGGCTGTCATAGACTTTCTGATTAGAATCTGAAGTCCTACTTCCGTATTGAAACGATCATGCAATAGAAGCATTAAGAACGCATAAAATTTCTCAATTAGTCCTAACAACCCACTTTCGTGGTAAAACAGTTCTAATCATCAATAGAGGACTAATCACTAAACAAGAATCGCAACTGCCGTTTATAAACTCCGTTTAACACTCAACAAGCATAAATTAGTGTAAATCTAATCGCAGCAGTAGGCATATGAATTAGACAACAATAATCAAACTCAAGTTAATAATTAAACCTAGCCATAATAAGCCTAATCATATGAATCTAAAGACTTGCAAATTTATGAATTAAATCATAGTACTAGCATGTTAGGGTTCGACCAAACCCTAAAAAAAGACTACTCACACATATCTAAATTAACAACAACAATAATAATTGAATTGAAAAACATAATTAAAGGGGTAGAGAGAAAGAATTGCAATCCTGTGATGATCTGAATAATACTCTGGATAATAAAGAAAATAAATCTCCGAATCTGGTACAAAAATGCTTGAATCTTGAAATAAAGTTGGATTCAGAAAATAATGAAAGCTTAGGTAGACAGTACAAGGGCTCAACTAGGTATAAATACCTAGGAGGTTATTTTATAATTTTCTAAAAGAAAATAGGAAATGAACCCCCAAAATTAGAATAAAGATAATCCGGAAAACATCAACTGGTGCAGCTACATGAGCCGTGCAACACTATGCAATTATAAATGGGTAGCCGTTTAACTTATTCAAATGAATTTCTCAATACTAACAATTATAAACCAACTCTATTGAATAGGTTAAATGCCCTATGAACTTTATTAGATCTTTAGATAGATAAAGAATTAATTAAGTGTTATGAAAATATAGTTAGCATTTTATGGTAATTATATAAATAATTCATTTATTATTTATATAATTACCATAAAATGTAGTTACCATATGTAAGTTTATGATAATTTGGAAACATGAATCAATATAAAAGTTTTCTTTTATGAGTTATAGTAATATAATATTCCACACGTCAAACTTAAATTTTAATACGTGAGAAAAAAAAATCTGAACAAAGATTTTAATACTTACATTTCTTTGTTTTGCTATACTATAATGATTTCAGTAATAAATAGTGCATATATAATATATAATATTTTTAATGTAACCGTGCAGCGCACGGGCTTTAAATTAATAATACTATATTTTAAAACCTAAAACCAAGTCTTTCCTAGAAGGACACTTGGCATTCATTAATTGAATAACACTAGGTAATTATATAATATGGAAATTATTAGCTAATTTATGAAAAATAATATAATTTATGCTGATCACGGTGGTAAGCTAATATATGGGAAATAATAGTATTGCTAATAATATTATAATAATGATAAACTTGCAATTTCATAAAATGAGTATAGCAATATAGATATACAGACCGGGCGTGGGCCGGGCATGCAAACTAGTATATATATATATAGAAAATCTATCAAATGAGAAGTATTAGTTTCGTGAGAAGTGAGAAGTAATCTCAGCCATCCATCTCACTTGATCTAATGACCCACATTAAAAACAGAAATAAAAGAAAATTAAAACTAAAAATACACCCAAATCCCCAAATCACTCACATTTTCTCTCTCCTCCCTTCCCCCGCTCTCTCTCCTCGGCTCTAACACCCGCGCCACCACACTGCCGCCGTCGGTGTCCACCGACGACGGCCATCGCCAGTTACGAAACCACCGGAATACTCGTCGGACCACCGCGAGGCTTCGTTCGGCATCAGTCTCCGCCGTCGAGCACCGTTTGGCCGCGAAAACCGCCTCCTCTTTCTTTTTTTTCGCGCTCGTTTTTCCAGATCTGGCCGCCGCCTCTGACCTCCGCCGTCTATCGTTGCCTTTTATGGCCTCCATCGACGACGCCGGTTCTATTGGCGGCACCACCTCTCAATTTGTGGCGGCTAGAGCAAATTGAAAGAAGTGAAAGGTGAGAAGAGAGGGGGGAATGCATGCGCGGAGATGGTGGCGTCACCTTTCCGATATACTCTGACGCTTTTCGCACTGATTCCCGCCGCCAGGGCTCGCCGTCGCCATCGATCGAGTGATGAGATGAGAGGAGAGGGGGGAAATGATCCGAGCGAGGTGAGAAGGGAAAGGGAAATAAGGGTGGCGTGGGAATTAGGGTGTCGAGGTCTGGGTGCACGGCTGACACAGCGACGGGTGGCCGGTTATTTTGGTGGTGACTGAGGTGGTGCAGGAGGGAGCGGGGCGGGGGCTGGGGTGTAATATCCCAAAATTTTAAAGTATTTTATATTAATATTTTTAGATCTATTAATTAGATTATTGAAATGAAAATATTTTAATTATTAATTGTCGTTCTCAAAACCGAGTTCGGAAATGAATTTTGGAGTCGGATTTTCTATATACGATTTTCTAATTTCTGAATTGGGCTATCTTCCAAACACTACAACAACTCAAGCCCACACCAATTGGCCCAAACATGAAACACATCCTAACCCAACAAAAAAAAAAAAAAGAAGAAGGAAATCAGAAAAAGGAAAAAGAAAAGAAAAAGGAAAGAAAAAAAAAACCGACACGCACCCCCCTATAAAAAAACAGAGTTCCCTCTGTTTTCTTTTCTTCTCTCGCCTTCGGTTCGCCGTCTTCTTCACGCCGCCTGTCCTTCTTCGCCGCACGCCACTGCCCACGCACGAACGCCGCCTCTATTCATCTGCCCAGATCGCCGGTCGACCACCTCGCTTCCCTCACTTCTTCTTCTGCCGTGGTAACGCCTCTACCACCCCTTTCTTCCCCTGTTTTCGGCTTCCTCTTTAAAACGTGATTATCAAGTATTTTTCTAGCTTTAATTTGTGTTTAATCGATACTAATAGATGTTATGATTAGCGGCTTATTGATTTGAGTTATTTTTATACACAAATAATTGGTTTTGATGCTTGATTTGGGTTGATTTTTACTAATCACGTTTTTGGGGTTAATTAGCTTAATTACTCGAATTAGGGTCAATTAGTTCCGGAAGTTATGATTTTAGTGTGCTAATAATCTTTTAATTAGGGTTCTTAATTTTAATTGGGGATTTGAGTTGGTCTTGGTTCATGTTTTGTAGGAATTGTAATTTGAAGTAATTTTGAGAAATTGTTTCTTAATTAGTATAATTTGCTTAAATAATTAAAGTAATTGGGGTTTTCGAAAATTAGATGATTTATATAATTATAAACTGATTTTCGTTAATTGGTTGATTTAATTCATTTTTATGAATTTTTGTGTAATTAAAACATGTTTTTGATAATTAAAACATAATATAAATTGTATTAATAAATCCTAGTAATTAAGGATTGATTTTTATGAATTAGATTCTATTTTAAAAGTGATTTTAAGTCTTTGGGAATTTTTAAGATAAATTGAGAGTTATTGAGTATTAGTATTTAATTATTGAATTAGAAGTAGAATTGTTGGCTAAATTGATAATTGTTGGTTTAGAAATTAGCTTGTGGTGAGCATTGCATATAGAGTAGAGCTAAGATAAGTATAAGATGAATGATTGGGTGAGATTAGTATTAATTTGGGATTATTGGTTGTAATTGTAGCACCTGAGTTCGTAGACGAAGAATATTAGTGACCGTTGTGCTGTTGTGTTCCTGTGTATATTGAAAAGGTAAGCTAGCATGCTCAACCTTTCTTAAACTTATAGAAATCTTTTAAAATTATGTGCTATATGTGAATGGTGTGTTTGGATGAAAACTTAGTATCATGTTAGGTGGAGAACGATTCAATTTTCTTTGTGATTATTAAATGGTACTTGTGTGGTTATTTGCAATGAAAATATAGGTGGTTTTATGTGTGATATTGGTTGTGATGGGTTTATGAATGATTCAAATTGTGAACGTGAACTATGATGGTGATATGGAGATTTGACAGAGTATGGTGGTATAATAAATGTGTCGGAGCCTCGGAGTTGCTCCTAATGATTGTGTCGGGGCCTCGGAGTTGCCCCTAATGTGTCGGAGCCTCAGAGTTGCTCCTAATTATTGTGACGGAGTCGCATCGATTCCTAATTACAGACTCACCGCATCGGTTTATAAGTGGGCTTGGCTCTAGTACTACTCTATTAAGGTTAAAAATACTTCATGGGGGGTGTGCACACTTAAGGTCTAGTAGTCTTGACAAAGTTGTGAAGTAATATGTTGGATTGGATTGGAAGTTCGGAGTGGATTCTTTATTTAACTAAGCTTGGATTGATGATTGTGAATTTCGTATAATTTGATCTTTTGTCGCTGAATTGAATTCATTTGGTTGATATGATTATGTGCTAAGTGCGTTTTCGAAAATAAAACCTAAAACGTTTTCAAAATCCAGGTAAGGGTTTTGGTTTTCTACGAGTTGAGGTGTTAGCTTACTCAATTTCACTGACTTTTTCAACTGTGGTTTTTGTGTTTTAAATCCACCACAGGTTTGCAGTGATTGATGCATGCGGAAACGACAACTCATTAGATATTAGGTGGACTCTAAGTTATTAGACCATTTATTATACTTAGACTATTTCATATTTCAGATTGTTGTAATTTAATTAGGGGATTGTAATACTCTATTTTAGACTATTAGACATTTGTAGTTTGGCTTCTGAAATCTCCTTGCATTTGGGTCTTTGACTCGAGTGCGGAGTGACACCTCTGATTTTCCTTATTTGTGTTTTGATTCTCGATAAAATGTTTTTTTTTGAAAAGGAAAGGAAATTTGGGGGTGTTACATGGGGTGGAGCAGTGGCGGGGAGGGCGGAGGTTGGTGGTGTGGGAGGAGAGAGAAAATGGTGGAAGATTGGGGTTTTTTGTTGATTTCGTTTTTAATTTTCTTGAATATTCTGTTCATTTTTTAGTTACGTAATTAATTGGTGGAGTTAGCTAAAATTACGTGTTTTAGTTAGTAGAGTTATCGGTGTTATGTCTTTTAGTTATTGGAGTTACGTCTTTTAGTTAGTGATGTTATTAGAGTTACGTGTTTTGGTTAGTGGAGTTAAGTTGGAGTTACGTGTTTTGGTTAGTGGAGTTACGTGTTTTAGTTAATGGAGTTAAGGTAGAGTTACGTGATTTGGTTAGTGGAGTTAAATTAGAATTACGCGTTTTGGTTAATGGAGTTAAATTAGAGTTACGCGTTTTGGTTAGTGGAGTTAAATTGGAGTTACGTGTTTTGGTTGGTGGAGTTAAGGTGGAATTACGTGTTTTAGTTAGTGGAGTTAAGTTGGAGTTACGCGATTTAGTTGGCGGAGTTAAGTTGGATTTACATGTTTTAGTAGAGTTAAGTTGGAGTTACGTGTTTTAGTTAGTGGAGTTAAGTTGGAGTTATGTGTTTTAGTCAGTGGAGTTATTTGGAGTTACGTGTTTTAGTTGGTGGAGTTAAGTTGGAATTACGTGTTTTAGCTAGTGGAGTTAAGTTGGAGTTACGTGATTTAGGTTGTGGAGTTATTAGAGTTACGTGTTTTATTTCATGAAATTAAGTTGGAGTTATGTGTTTTAGTTGATGGAGTTAAGTCGGAGTTACGTGTTTTAGGTAGTGGAGTTATTAGAGTTACGTGTTTTATTATTAAAGGAAATTGTGTTGGAGTTGCGTGTTTTAGTTAGTGGAGTTACGTTAGAGTTAATGAATTTTCATTGGATTTGGTGGAGCTAATAATGATACACAAATTAGACAATTTACTTTATGGAGTTAGTTTACTGGAGTTACGCAATTTTGTTAGTAGAGTTAAGTGACTGGAGTTAAGAGTTTTAGTTAGTGGAGTTACGACTGGAGTTATGGAGTTTAGTTACTGCAGTTATGCGAAATCAATGGCTGAGATTACTTCTCACTTCTCACCAAATTACCACTTCTCACTGGTGATAATTTGGTGAGAAATGAGAAGTAATCTCAGCCATTGATTTCGCATAACTATAGTAACTAAACTGTATAACTCCAGTCACTTAACTATACTAACTAAATTGTCTAACTCCAGTCAACTAACTCCACAAATTAAATTGTCTAACTCGAGTATCATTATAAACTCCACCAAATTCAACAAAAATTCATTAACTCTAACGTAACTCCAATAACTAAAACACGTAACTATAACTCAATTTTCTTTAATAAAACACGTAACTCTAATAACTCCACTACCTAAATCACGTAACTCCGACTTAACTCCACTAACTAAAACACGTAACTCCAAAAACTATGACACATAACTCCACTAACTCCAATAACCAAAATACATAACTGCAATAACTCCACTAACTAAAACACGTAACTTCAAAATAACGCCACCAATTAAATTACATAATCGAGAATTAAAAAAAAAAAAAAAACAGAAAATGAGAGAAAACTAAAAACGAAATTAACAAAAAAAAACCCCAATCTTCCACCATTTTCTCTCTCATCTCACGCCACCCAAACTCCACCCGAACTACCCTCTCCCGCCACCCACTGCTCCGCCATACGTCTGCCCCATCCTCACCCAAAGCCACCTCAATCGCCGGAGATAGGACCGGTCCCATCCAGCGAACCGATCCCCGACCTCCGATAACTGACTCTACCATCGACGCCACCATCCCCGCTCCTTCGTCACCCCTCTCTCCTCACCTCTCATACATTTCATTTCACTCCACGGCGGAAGTAATAGCTGCGCCATGGTGGCAGGAGACCGGAAAAGGCGAAGATCGACGACGGCAGCAAGATTTGAAAAAAAGAAAAGTGAAAAGATGGAGAGAGAAGTCGCCGTTGCGCGATGGGGAAAGGTGGGCGCAGTCCACGAACGTTCGACGAGAACTCGTCGGAGTGGGCGGCGTCCGGCGGTGGTGTTGACGCTGGAAATGGTGGTCGCCGGTGGACACCGACGGCGGCGTTGTGGTGGCGCGGAGGTTAGGGCCGAGGAGAGAGAAGGGGAATAAGAGAGGAGAGAGAAAATGTGAGTGATTTGGGATTTGTGTTTATTTTTATTTTTGTTTTCCTTTTATTTCTGTTTTTAATGTGGGTCATTAGATCAAGTGAGATGAATGACTGAGATTAGTTCTCAATTCTCACGAAATTGATACTTCTCATTTGATAGATATCCCATATATATATATATATATATATATATATATATATATATATATATATATATATATATATATATATAATGTGAGAAATTTATATTTTGATTCGCCTATAGTAGTAAGATAATGTATGCACCTGATTGGCTAATCCCGTACTGCACTGCTACAAACTGTGAGCTGTAATTGTGAGGATTCGCCTATACGTCACTGGTCTACATTTTTAATGAACAATTAAACACTTGAACCAATGTATAAAACCTGATTGAATGTAGGCATATTGCAGTATCAATTTGAGTTAATCAAACCCCTATTTAAAGTAATGCTCATAATAATATACTCCTAAAGTGATCGAGTTGCTTCCTGATCGAGCTATGTAGTCAGGTTATTTAGCGGTGTAATTGATCTATCTTATTTCATTGATGAGCTTGACAAAATATGCTTCATCTACATTGAGTCATTTCTAAATCGAGTCTTTAAATTAAATTACTTGGTGTTTTGAACGTTTATGATTCAATTGAATTACGAATTATTGCATTATTTACGGTATACTTAATTCCATCAAGTCAATCGATTTGTATCTTTTTTGGAGTCAAGTTCTATGGGGTCTCATCGTTATCGAGTCAGATCAATTCGATTAAAGATAAAACCTTTTGGGGAAATGACCAAAATGTAGTTTGCCTCGGAGTGCTAAAGAGATGCTCCAAATGTCCTCTCTCTTCCACTTGACTCCACTTGAACTCTCTCACTCTCTCACAGGTGCTTCTGCTGCAGAGCATCATTTGACCTCAAAATCCATCCTCCATTAAAAAAAAAAAAAAAAAAAAAAAAAAAAAAAAAAAAAAAATCTCCATAATTGAGGTAACCTTTCTTCTCACTTTTCTGCTCTTTTCATTTCTTTTGTAAACAAAAAAAAAAAAAAAAATATTAATTCAATCTTGTTTCTTTGATTTTCCCCTTGGCTGAATCTTCTCCATCACTCTTGCATTGCAAATTTTGCAGTATACCCATATCATTAAATCAAATGAATTTGTGCAATTTCATGTGCTTTTTCTTCATCATTGCATTAATTTTTTTCATAGGTATGTGAATTTTGCTCTACCTGGTAAGTTAATAAATTTTGGAGTATTAATGTTAATTTGTTATTGATGTATTCATGCTATAATTTGATTTATTGAAGTGCATGATTAGAACATTGGAAATTTGGAAGTAAAAATTGCGCAGGAAATTGCATGTATTATGTGTTGTGTATTTGTTATTATATGAAAAGCTGGAGTTGTGAATTGGGTAGTTAGAAATTTGGGTATTGAGAAATGGTTGGTTGGTGAAATTTGGTCCGACATTTTCATCTTGGGTGATTTTTAGGGTTGAACTGTCTGCTTGATTTCAATCCCATAAAAGGGTAGGATCGAGGTAGCTGTAAGAGTGTCAATGCTGTTTTGTCAATTTTGGTCTTGCATGTTTCTAATTTTAGCCAAAACTTGTCTAATACGGAGTAGTATGGTTCAATTGAATGTTTGGTGTGATGTGTCTATGATTTCGGGTTTTTTACCCGTTGGATTTTTCGGAATTTTGCCATGTTTGGTTTTAATAGGACATTCATTTTCATTGATGACTGATGAGTTCAATTAACCAAAATTGTAGTATTTGAAGCTGAAGTAGCTAAAATTGGAAAGGCTAATTTTTGAGAGAAAAAAGCTTAATCTGAATGAGTGGGACGTTTAATGAATGCGTTTGATTCAAAGTGAATTTCATAATCAACGAACAAGACTCTATAGAGAGACTGATTATTTAGAGTAAACACTTTGATCTAAAGTGAGTTTCATAATCCAAAATCTTTGTAAGAAAGATAATCATAGTGGAATGGAGGAAGCATCAAGCTCGTTGGTCGATTACTCGATTGACCCTTTGATGGACCAAAGAGTTGGTGATTTGGGCATTTGGCTAAAGAAGGGCATAAAAAGTTAAGACATGAGAAGATACTCTTGTAGATATGGTAAGACTCATGGCCCTCATTTTGAGATAAACTGGTCTGGAGATGGGTGAGAGGGCTGGAGATGCAGACTGAGATTGAGTTTTGATAAAGCTTTTAATACTATCAAGGTTTACCTTTGAGCTTACTAGGGAGTACTCACTTTTCCTCGTTCTGGTGGCAGTAGTCTCCTATTTTCGATGAAGCCAAAGAGGTTTTGTTGTTTTGGCTTTGGGACATACGGAGTAATGGAGAAACTTTTAAAACCCTCTACGCTTCTTTTACTTTGAATAATAGGTACTGCATATTTTGGGTCACTCAGACCAAATATTTGTAGGCTGGACTGTGACAGATAGAATTACTGCAATTATTGCCTGTGATCTTTGGTGATTGGATACAACTTTTTGTTTCAAATGAAGGGTTGGAGGGTTAAAGACCAATGAAGGTGGGTATCCAAGTATCCAACTTGGTCATGCTATGACCCCCAACTCCCCAAGTACCTGACATACTATTTTTATGCGAACCTTAAAGTAGGATTTCTTGTTGTTCGGATAGTTTATGTAGCCGTATCCAAATTAAGTTATAGTTTTAACGAAACAGTGTACACTTATGAGTCTTATCTGAAACCTGATGGCCAGTTATGATGTCACTGCTTAGTGATGACTTTGGGTCCTTCTCTGTGCAATCTGTGCATGTGCACTTTGTTTTTAATATTGTCGGGTGCTTACTATTTCTGAAAATCAGATGATCAGAACTTCCATTAATGCAGATGAATATGAACATAGGTCCTTGGTCTTTCCCATGGGGCCTTGCTATACGAGAACATAGATCGCTGACTCGCTGTGTCCTGCTCTAGAACAGATGCCGAGAGTTCCCAATATGTTGAATTTTGGTTCGAGCAAGCCAGGCAATCCTGAAACTGAAAATTCGTTTCTCTCTCTGTTATCTAGCCCACCTTCTTTGCTGCAATTCGACTTTCACCATCATCCAAATTTTAAGTCTTCCAGCAGCAGCAGCTATCCAAATCAAACGACCCTAAAGAATGCCAACGCAGTGGGAAATTGGCTGTTACAACACGACAATCGAAACTTAAATCTGAGAGATGGGGCGAAGGTTCATCCTGTTTGTCCTTCCAGGCCTCCTATGAGTACCACTAATGGAAATAACCGTGCCGTATGTGATAAACTTGACTCTTTGAGGTCTTTCAGCCATCGTACAGGGTTCAAGAGTGAAAGTGATCACTGCACTTCATCGCAGAAAGGGTTGACTTTTTCTCCTTCCGGCCATCCTAGTGGCGAAATATTCCATGCCTTGAACGGCAACACTATGTTCAAAGCTTCATTGCAGACATCCTCTTCTACATCAACAAAAGAACCTTCTGTTACGAATTTGTGTCCTCGAGTCTTCTGTATGGGTGCATGTGAGTGTATTCTTCTCCTTTATCTTTGCCAACTTAATTCCTTTTTAATACTTTAAACAGTATTTTCTGACTTGTTGCCTCATGGTTTGAATAGGTGGGGATCTGCTTATCAGCAACACAGGCCTTTTTGGTATTCTCTGCTCCTGCCATGGAGCGCGTATGTCTGTATCTAATTTTTGTGAGGTAACCTTGCTGAATAGTAGTTAAGAACTTCGTGTAGTTCTTGGACTTTGAGTCCTCTTTTAACCCTGTTTATATCCAGGGACTTGTAATGCAAGCACTGTTTTACTTTAATGCCCTGCCTTGCTCTGCAGCATTCAGGGTTATTCGAATTTAACCCAGGTTATGCTGTGAGGATGGAAACTGGAGAGTGCATTGCTCAGTGGCGGAAAGTGTACCTCCAGAAATTCGGGGTAAGAATTAAAATGAAAGTATCAAATTGAGATGTATTCTTGAGTTGGACTATTGCTTGAGTATCTGGTTCTTTGGGTATCAAGAGTAATTGTTTCTGCCAAGAGTAATTGTTTCTGTCAAATGTCTGTTCTCAATCTCTTTTGGTATGTGCTGCCTCTTGTTTCTTTCCAAATGGCCACTGCATTTCATGTCTGCTTGCACACACTGTTGGGAGCCTACTCACTCTGCCTAGGACAGCCGGAAACATAAGTGGACATAAGTGTACTCGTGACTAACGTTATGATGATTCTAAGGATGGCATGATCAGATAGAAGATTGGAGTTGTTTTTCCACATATAGACTATTTTGATTTGGTTGACAATCTTGTATATCTCGTGCGAAAAACCTTTATGCTTATATCTATACTTTTTCTTCAATGTGTTGACAATTATGAATTTCAATGTCTGATAGCAATCAATATAAATCTGCAAAAACTCATTCGTGCCTCACTTTTGAGAAGACTTCTCTGGAATCTTGTTTGATCATTTACAATATAAATGGAAACTAAATTCTAGAACTTTTGTTAGATAGAGACACTTTATTATTAATTCTGTCAAATCCGAAGAACTGCTTGTCTTTATGGTTAGATTGAATAGGGGGGAGGGACTTGATAGTCATGACGAGCGGAAAAGTGGCAATGTTGCAAAATTTTGTTTCTTAGGAAATATGTCCTTGCATAAATGTTCGCCTGCAGTATTCTTGCTTGTAGCTTGTGTGAGCTTGTGTGAAATTGCTTGCTGCTTTTAAATTTTAAATTATTTCTTATTGGCATGTATAGCATGGAGACGAGAGGATGGTGATATTTTTATGATGCTTTAGATTACGGCTCCAGAGGATCATAGAGGATGGAATTGGCCTGAAGGATTACTGCCAACTTCTCCTTTACCCAATGCCAGCAGGGCTGTTGTGGACAGGAAGAAGGTTTTTGACCTGTCCGGTCTATTTTCTTCATCTGCACATGCAGCCAAGTCTACACTGTCGCAGAAACATGTGTCCAATAGCAGAGCTCTATCAAAAGGGCCTAAAGTGGAATGTGCCAATCAGGTGTCAACGAATGGACACCAGAAATATGGTTGCGACCAATACAATTTTCATACCGGCCTAATGGGAAAGTCAGGAAGGTACTTACATACAATGCCAGAAAATCCTGGAATACCTTGCTCCTCAGCAAGCTGCTCGACTGCTCCAGAGGCAAATTGGGGACAAAGTTTGCATGATGGCTCTCAGTCAAGGTCCTTCAGTTTCAACGTTTCCCCTGCAAGTGAGATTTTACCAGGTTCTGCAATTCAAACTTCACAGAGTATTGTCTCTGAGACTCACAGGAACTTCACGGATAATGCTGATCTGCTCAGAAGTAATTTCGTTGGGTTGAAGCTTGACCAGCCATCTCAGCTGGGTTGGAATTCAGGATCGTCTCCTGCTTCCGCCATGAAACCACATTTCATCGATGTTCGTTCAACTGCTGTCCAGGAGAAGCTGACTAGTAACGGTGGGTTCAAAACAACTATTCTCTAAATTAAATTTCTAGGATTGCAGCTTGATCAACTCTCTTTTGTTTATGGGCGTCACCCCTTTAGGTGTCTTTTTGTATATGGGAGTCACCCCCTTGGTGTCCTTTTGAATATATTGTTATCCTATCTTACTTATCAAAAAAAAAAAAAAAAAAAAAAAAAATTCTAGGATTGCATTTTAGTTGACGTTCATATCTCTTGGTGAATATTTACATGCTTTGATGTCTTCTGATGCAGCGGCAAATTCAAAGGTTATTGAAACTAGTAACCAGCACAATCATCTCCATACTACATTTAAGCTGTGCAAAACAAAACAAAAGAGTCATCTGGGTCGTACGGATGGTAGTACATATGGATCTGAACGTGATGGCTCTCATGTGGTAAACTTGAAAGATGGGCCGGCTAACTGTTCTACGTTTGCAGCGGTGGTTCCCTCTTCTAATACTTCAGGTGAAGAATCTCCGTACCATAAGAAAATTAATAAGGGGGTTATTGAAACTCATCCCCTTAGTCCTTTGGCACTCCGATATCTACCTAATGCAGGTCGATCTTCGCTGATTGACCTTTCATGTAATGAGAATAGACCAATCAGGCCTTTAGACGCGAATATCGTTGCTTTACAGAAGAACAAGAACATAACTGCGTGTGCCAAAGATGGAAATTGTGATCCAACTCCTGGGAGTGGACAAAGTTTTAAGCTGTACGCTAAGCAAATGGATAGCTCTGGTCTCCTTACCAGATATGGCAATCATCCTAATTCATGTGGAATACCCAATGAGGAGATCAGTCCAATTAGGATGCCTAGCTTGCTGCCAGGTATCTCTGGTGCTTCATCGTATGCAGAAGAAGTATTTAGCTTGAGAAGCTACTCCAATCTGGATCGCTTTACAAATGAACCCAAAAGTTCATCGATTGATTTTGGAACAAATCCAACCTCGCAAACCGCTTCCACTGGCTTCACCTCAATGGCAGCAGTTTTGCCATCAGGTCATGGTTCCTCTTTCAATAAAGTGGTTGATGGTGTCAGTGCGCATATGTCAAATGAGAGATTAGAATTTCTCACTTTGAGGAACGTGAAACAGTCAGTCAATGAAAAGCCAGAGGATGCTCCCATTATATTAAAACAGCAAATGCTGACTAACTCTGATGGAAGAGAGCAAAGCAAAACCTACATCAGTTCAGATCTGGAAGTTTATAGTTCTTTCTTAAGTAAAGAACCAGTTGAAGGACAGAGGAATGGACGACAGATGGATGAGCATCGGTTTGATATTCAACATAGTACTTCACCAATATTTCTGCCTGGTGTTTGTCGTGATAAAGGTGGGTAGATACTGTAACAGGCTAGGTGCTAATTTTTCGATTCAAATACTTGTAGATCTGATGGACTTCAACAACTTTCTAACTATACCAGGTACAATTAGATTGGAGGATTTCGGTGGTCCTTGTGACCCTCGGCCTGAGCAGAGGTTGGTTCCTTATAATTCTTCTAGGGTATTCGTATTTTGATCAACTTTAAAATCTTTCAGGTGTTCTGTGTAAAGGCTTGTATATAGTTATTTAGAATGTCCAATAACTAGTTCAGAATATCTACTTTAGAAAAGGTTAGGTAGGTTACTGGAAATGTGTGTTTAGGGACACTGTTGAAAGAGCTCCATAAAAATTTCTTAAATTTCAAACAATATAAATTGGGCAAGTGTGAAGCAAACTTTTTTCAATTGCATCAATGTTGTTTACTAAAACTGACTAGTGTTTATTCTTTTTTTTTTTTTTGAGACGGTGTACTAGACTGATTGTTGCTGCCATTAAACTTAACTGTCAGACCTGTCTTAGTTGCCGTATTTTCTCCGAATGAACTGTGCCATAAAATTTTTTTTTTTTTCATTCCAAGTCCTTTATTTGATAACTTTATTGCTTTTTCTGAATTGGCAGATGTGAAAACAAGGCTTCTAACTCAACTGTGTCGCCAAGATGCTATTCAGGACCACCTGCTGACAGTAAAATAGATATGCGCAACTCCACTGTCCAGATGACATATTTCAACCAAGAGAGTGACTCAAAAGAGGGTGGCTCTGTCTATGGTGTCCAGAAGCAATTTACTTCTGCCACTGTCACAGCACATAAGTTGTCAGGCGCAATATCACCTGTTGAAACACCTCTTGAAAGGGATAATTTGGTAGTGTGCAATGGGAAGAGAAAGAAACAAATGCATTATAAACTCAACTGCTTCAGTTCACAGTGGAGAGATGTCCCTTCCAAGACAGTTGCAGGTTTCAAAAGGAGACGCCTGGATCCACCAATACAATCATTGCAAAAGAGAGAAGGTTCTGAAGCTCATTTAAACGAGTGTTCTGCTAAAGGCATTAGCAGATCTTATCAAGTAGCTAACTTTTTGAAAGGGAAAGAAATATCCAACGACTTTTCTGGATGTTCTGTGCCAGCTGTTATTCAGGCATCAAATGAGGTCAACAAAAGTGATTGTTGCACCGTTGAGGGCGGTGATACTGGATATATTCTTGACCAGATTGTAGATCAAGGATCTGCTATTGTTAGAAGCTGTTCTTCGGTCAACGCTATTTACAGTGCTAGAAGCTCTCAACCTGATAGTTGTGGGAAGCCTAGGTCTACTGAAACAATTTCGACAATTATAGCATGTTATGGCCAAAATGATGAGCTCAAACAAATGCAATCAAACTCAAATGAACTGCAAATTCTTGATATTGCTGACGTGAGTTCGGATGAAATCTTTTGTGAGGGTCAGTCTACAAAGAGCAAGGACCATGCCAGTGATGATTTTGACCATCAGACTTGTGTATCTGAAGGTGTTCAAGGGGTTGATTGTAATTCAAATGGTCATTGCCTTGAAAAAAAGTCTACCTTTTGTCAAGTCAAAAAGTTTTCTCGTCATAGAGATCGATATGGTCCATGTTACACTGAGGATGGTGAGCACGGGGATCGAAGACTACCAAAGGGAAGTGATGAATCTGTCGACAGTCCAGTAAATACTGCTGTCAAAAGGATAAAATGGACCAAATTTGATAATGCTCAAAAGAAACAGGTTAAGTCTACTACGGATCTGAATGTTTTTTTGTCACATAGCCCAAACTCAAATGAAACTTCAAGTTGTAGCTTGAAGAGCCGTACAAAGGCAAAGCCTATAGCCTGTGGCAAGTATGGAATTATTTGTGATCAGGAATTAGATATCGACCGATTAAAACCACCTAAGATTGTTCCTTTGAGCCAGGTTCTAAGTGTGTCCAGAAGATGTACTATTTTTGAAAAGGAATCATCATCGCTTTCAGCGAAAAAGATGAATAATGTACCCTCCAAGTCCCAAAATGGCCAAGATAGTGGACTTGATAAGGTTCTATTATGTAACGATCAGAATTATGATGCTTCCACTCATGAGACACGGCTAATACAGAGTCAGAACGATGAACACTCTGCTGATGATATTACAGCGTTGAAAGAAAGTGGTGCTGATGGCTGCAAATTAAAGTCACTTATATCATTATGTCGCCGTTCAACTCAATCAAAGACAAAGGAAATACGTATGGGCAGCCTTTATGAGTTATCTATGAGAGGTAACTACTGAAGAAATTTTGATAATTTTTATGCCAATGAATACTGTACCCTTGCTCACTGATACCTGCTTATGTGTGTGCAATTGAGCATTATTCAAGTTCGTTGATCTTCCTGATCGAAATGGAGAATGATGACCAATGATATTCACACTGTGAAATATTGGTCTAGTCCCTTATGATGTTTAATCTGAAGATCACATCAATTCACGGTGTTGTTTACTTGCACTCTTGATGTATAACTTTACCGGAAGCTGCTCACGATTTTTTTTTTCCGTACAGGAAACAAACTCATCTCTGCAGATGTAAGTCTATCACAAAATATTATGTGTGCACCATCAATAGAATCTCAATCAGATAGAAAAGCATCTGGATATGCTGGAGAAAGTTGCGGTTCTGAATGTATAGCTGTTGACTCCAGAAGGTATGTATACCAGATTGGTGTGTTTTCCTGAATAACATGCTAAAGTATTTGCATAATTGAAGATTCAATGTTGTGATTTCTCCTTGTATTTATGGTATTTCTCCTTCAATTTTAGGTCCTTCAAAAGAAGACACTGCAAAACTTTAATTTCGGATGGGGATGCATTATGCTGCGTGTGTGGAATTTCAAATAAAGACGACTCCAACATTCTATTGGAGTGTGAGAGTTGTTCGATCCGGGTATGTACTGAGAGCATTGGTTTTCAATTTCACAATTTCATATTCATATTTTAATACCACGAAGATAATTCATTGCTGGTCATGTACAGATACATCAAGCTTGCTATGGGATTTCACGAGTGCCAAAAGGAGAATGGTTTTGCAGACCTTGCAGAACTAGTTCTAAAGACGTTGTAAGTTCCTATTTACAATTCAAGTTGATGGCTTGATGTAGCGTTGAAATGAGTTGTATCACAATCAACAGGACAATTATATGTGTCTAAATCACTCATCAGATATATCTAAGATCTATATATTATTTTTATTTTTTTTAGCACAGCCCACATTGTTAGGATATATTAATGCCACCTTACTGTCAAAAATGAAACTATCAGATGTGATGCTTGGTCGGTGCGGATTTATAGTGATAAGATTTGGAGTTAAAGCTTATATATCATGTGGTGAAAATATGTGAAATATCATTTCTAGATCTATGAGGACTAAGTCAGGATTTCTTAGCTAGTTAATCATTACTCACCCTTCTAGACCTTGCTTAAAAGGAGGACACAATATAACTGGTGTTGTGCCACTTTAGGATCTATGTTTTAGATCCTAATTAAGGTCCTCTCTTCTGGCGCTTATTGAGGCAAAAATGGTTCTGTATTAACTTCTTCTCTTTCTAATTTCCCTTTTTTCAGTGTTTGTTTTACCTCGTGGAATCAACTCCTATATACTAGCCTCATCAAGTCAACTTGTTTGGAGCTATAGCCTATAGCCACTTACATATTTGCCTTCCCTTCAGACTAAGAATTTGTAATATATGATCTGTGGTTTCTGTCGCCTATTCTGAAGGAGACTTTCCTTGAAAGATTCTATGGATATGATACATTCTTTCTAGAGCCTTCTTTGTCTTCAAATTCAAAATTTTGTTAATTTTTGTGATGTCCTACCACCTATAAGCTAATCAGTTATCAATTGGACATTCTGTTTTGGTCTTCCAGAAGTCATTTTTTATCGACTTTCATTTCTTTTTATATACTGACTGTTTCTGTTGTTTGTGTTCCTAGTTGATTGTTCACATTGTTGTACATTGCATTGAGCATAAGATGTTATTATACATTGGATTAAAAAATAACTCCCATCAGGATTCAGAAAACATACTGACCTATCCTGGCGACAGTCTACCCCAGGTTCCCAAAGGACTATAAATTTACCACAAACTAGTTAAGAATAGTTAAATTGAAGTATTTGGCCATCCCTAACTTCTAGAAATAAAATTGGTTTAAGTTCAACTTTTTTTCCTGGTTCTGCCCCTGAATAGAACACTCCTATTGTGGCAATAATTAAACATTACTGAATCTTGCATTCATTAATGAGATTGAAGTTTCCCGTTTAATGCCTATATGCAACAATCTCTTAGAATCCTAGTACTATTTGCTTTAAGAAGCTTCTGTGCTTTTATTCCTCGTGGTTTTAATACATCTAGCAATGCTGGTTTGTCGGCAATAGGTCTGTGTCCTTTGTGGTTATGGAGGTGGAGCCATGACTCGCGCATTTGGCACCCGCAATGTGGTGAAGAGTCTTTTGAAAGCTTGGAATATTAGGACAGAATCTCATATTATAATCATCGGTTCTTCTGAACCATTTCATGGTATGTCAAATGCATAATAATTCCTGTTATAGTGTGATTTTAGTTTATTCAATGCCTTTGATTCTGTTGCATATCTGACTTTCACCTTAATATTTTCATAATTCAAGCAAAGAAAGAGTGTGGAGACAAATTGGAAACCTCAACAACGCAGTCTTGTCCCTTGACAAAACCAGTGGTACATAACAGTATAATAGCGGGATTATTCAATCCAACAGTCAAGCAGTGGGTCCACATGGTATGTGGACTATGGACTCCCGGGACACGATGTCCTAATGTAGGCACCATGAGTGCCTTTGATGTATCTGGCATTTACTACCCGAAAGCATATGTGGTAAGGGCTGTAGACTAGAGCTTCTATAGGTGATTTACACGAGTAAAAAAAGATCAATAGTTGTTGAAGAATCATTGCCATCCAACTTGGTTTTTCCTGCGCGGTTTTTTTCCTTTTTTTCCTCCATTTCTCTAGAATTGCCTGTGAAATATGGTGATATGACGAGTATTTCTTCTGGACTTTGCTTAGGTTTGCTCTATATGCAACCGACCAGGTGGTTCGTGCATAAGGTGTCGTATTGAGACTTGCTTTGCTCAATTTCATCCGTGGTGTGCCCATGAGAAGGTAATGCTTGAAGCCTTTGACTAGTGTACAATGCTGTAGATTGAGATGCAGAAAAAATGTCTAGAAGTTGCTACTTCATTTCAAGGACTATTCACATATGATAAGCATTACTGTGATCAAGTCAATTGCATTCCGCAACTGTCTCTGCATCTGCTTTTCAATCTCAACCTCTATCAGCTTTACTTGGAAGGAAAGACATTGCTGTATGCCTCTTATTTTCGTGGTTGATTAAGTGACAGCAAAAACCCACTAATGCACCTAATAAGTGGAATACTCACACTTATTTAGAGCTTTGCATTTACTTTCAGTGATAGAGGCAGGTATATACTCCTAAATTTTTACATGGAGCAGAAGATTTATCATTCTTTTGGCTTTTTGATGTAATGGATGAAATGTGGATGGCTTCCTATACATTTTCTGTTTCTTCTTCATTATGTACCAAAGGGTTACCCCATTTTCTCTTAAGGGTCTGTTGGAAACAACCTCTAGTAAATCGTGCTTGGGGATGGAGAAGAGACGAATTTGAGAAAGAAAAAGGCTCATTGTTTGAACAAAAAGGAGCCAGTCTCCAAATTTCAACTGTAGCATCAGCCTATCACGATACTGGCAACATAAAGTTTAGATGTGCTTGTAAACATGTTTTTACAAAGTGGTAGATATCTAGCGTCTGGATTGCTGTTTGTGTAAATGTCATCAGATACTGTTTGCTTGTCTGGACTAGAAAATTACTCATTCCTTACAAAAAGCCTGCAACATTGTTTTGCTTTCCATATGGATATTTTTTACTGGAATCTCTTATATAGCCTTTTGGATGTTTTGGCTGTTGCTAACAGGGTTTGCTCCAAAGCGAGGTGGAAGGAGTTGATGGTGATAAGGTTGGTTTCTATGGTAGATGCTTGCTGCATGCTAGTTACGAATCTTGTATGCGTGAGAATGATAATGATGTCAACGAGGTGATTGATGATGTTGGACAAGATCAAGAGCCAACATGTGCCAGAACAGAGGTACTCTTATCATTAAACCTCCCTGGTAGCTGACATGCACGATATGCTGTGTTATTTTATGCTATAATTGTATTCAATCAGGCCTATCAAGGGAAAAACCAGGAAGGCCAATGGCCTAGTTCTTCCCATCAGCGTAATGGGAACGGTGGGGGCCTTGTTACTCAAGTGCAGTTGGATGCATGGCTTTACATCAATAGACACAAGCTGGGCATGAGAAAGGAATCAAACGATCCTATTTCAGATGTTGAGCATGATTATCGGGTTTGTACTTCCTGATGCATCTACACTTTCAGATTTACGAGTATACTATATGCTAAACAATATTTGTGTGTTGTATGCACCTGGTCGAACATACAGTTAGAGATTCCTTTTTCTTTTCTTTTTTTTTCTTAATATCTCCCAACGCTCGGAATAGCAATGGTTCGGGCCTTATTAGCCACCCCATCTAAATGGGTTATAAGTTTTAGTACCTTGCGGCCTGTGGCAGGGTATAGACAACATCTCACTTGACTCAACCAAGAGTTGTATTTATTGTACTACAAATCGGCAATGGTGATGTTGGGTGGAGTTGGGGGGGGGGGGGGGGGGGCTAACAGGAGATAACGTCTTGAAATCTATGATACTTGGGAGGATGATAGATTTAATGTAAGCCTCAACACACTCTGCTGTTGCTCTTTTTCACATCATTTGGTAAGCATGTAAGGAATCAGGAGACCAGGGCTAAAATCAAATTTGATATCACTTCCAATACAACTAACGTGAGATTGTTGTCCAAACTCTATTCAGACTTATATTGGGTTCAGACCTTTAATAGACGACCCTCTTGGGATTGTGAAATAAAATGTTTCTTTTTATGTACTGAAATCAGAAGGGGAGGATGGATCTCAAATGCTCGTACTGTACACTTTTAACAATATCACTGATGGGGGTGGTGAGGGTATGGTGGGATCAGGTTGGTTCTCAGTTTCATGTTTCCTTTGTTTTTAACAATAATTCTTTCTGGTAACTTGTCTGACCAATGTACATGAGTGATTTCTTTTCTTTCCACTCTTTTTGTTTACTTCATAGTTTCTTTCATGCAAATGGTGTGTGTAAGTTATTACATTCTGTCGATTAATTCTATCATACATTCACATTGTCTCTGCAGAAAGAATATGCCCTATTCAAACTAGCAAAAGGCTGGAAACGCTTGGTAGTTTATAAATCTGGAATTCATGCTCTTGGTCTTTACACATCTCAGTTTATCCCTCGTGGTGCTATGGTAAATACTTTTGTCTAAATGTCGTTCTCCTGGATTTTTTTCCCTTCCTTTTGAATGTTAGATGCTGTCTTTCAAATGAGTTGCATACTTGCAAAGTATCATCAACTCCAGAAGCAAATGCAATACTCCGTATTTACTTAAGACTAATCTTTAGGAAGTTTGGTTTGTTATGAATATGATCTCATCAGCTGTGCACTAAGAAGTGGTCTTATTAAAGGCCTCAATTCTAAAGCACTCTATTCTGGTAAACATAGGTTGTTGAGTACATTGGTGAGATAGTTGGGCTCCGCGTTGCTGATAAAAGAGAAACAGAGTATTTAGCTGGAAGGAAGCTTCATTACAAGAGTGCCTGCTACTTCTTCAGGATAGACAAGGAACAGATTATTGATGCCACCCGCAAAGGTGGGATTGCTCGGTTCGTCAACCATTCATGCCAGGTAATATGCTTTTGTGTTTCTTTCTTTCACTGGGGATAGAAGATTAGCCCTTAGATGTGAAACCTAAAACTTTTTCTTTGTGACGTACTCTAAACAAATCAATTGTGAATGTGCTCTTGGTTGGTTCAGAGGCATGTATGTAGAACTAAATGGTACAAAGATACGTGGGAATTAAGTATATATATACAACTAGAGAACATATGAGAGGGTAACCTAGTGGGAGATTAATCAAGACATAATGTCAAACACTGTGGTTCCAAAACCTATAAATAAATTGAATCCATTCATGACACGCCTTTAAAATTTGGTGACAGTCTTGACATAAAAGAGGAAGGCTTCCATCAATCTATGACCATGAACATGCACACTTATTTGAAGGAATATCCTTCTAAATAAAATGAAAACTATCATAATTTGAGGAATCCTTGTAGTTAGCACTAAAATTACAGTGGGACCATCTGTAAACTCCTCTCTTCAGAGGCTGTGGTTAGTCACTAGTTATTCTCATCAATAAGTGATAAAACGATTCAGCCCTTTGAAGTATGGAGTGATTGGGCCAGGCTTGAATTGGATTGGAAGTACTAGACAAGAAGGTAGTAGTAATTAGAAAAAGACACACAGTTGTATAAGACAGTCAGACTATATCTGAACACTGTTTGGTTAAGGGGATTATGATTACGATGTGATGGAATGAAATGTAGTATAAAAATGTGAAATATGAGAGGGAGGAAGAGGAGTCACTAGGGGGACAGAGTAGTTGATTACATCTAATGATGCAATGACAATTACATGGGTTTTAGCTAACAATGGTGACTACCTTTAGCTCAACGAAGATCTCCTTACGTGGTAATGAGGATTATACCTTTAGCTAAATGGGTGCTACTGGTGATTATATTACACCCCTCCAACCTAAGGGCTTGTTTGATTACAATTTAATCAACCATTTTTTGTAAGAAAATAAGGAGTGTGAAAGGAGTTGGGAATGTTGGATGTAGTCATCATAACAATGTGATGAGATTTCCAATAGCTAAGGGCCCGTTCGGTATCACTGCCGTTTTCAGTTTTTGTTTTTTTTGCGTAAAAAATTTAGTTACATAAGTTGCAAAAATTAATTTAAACTGTATGTTTCTATAATAGTCATACAAAAAATGAAAACTGACAACTGAAAACTGAAAACCACTTTTTCTGGTTTTAAAAAACGGGACTTTGGTTTTCAAAAAAACAGAAAACTGAAAACAGAAAACGATACCAAACAGGCCCTAAGCTAATCATCATTGTTCAACTTCTCTCCCTCCCGTGATTACTTTCTCCCCTCTCGTTTCTGATATATTTGTACCAAACTTCATTCCATTACATTGTAATAGTTATCCCTCCAACCGAATATAACCAAAATCTGACCCGAAAACAGTTTATTTAAGTACTAGCCGATATATATACTAAAATTGACTACTAAACCGGCTTGAAAACACTGGTCTCACAGCTCTCACTATAACCTATGGTGGGACCATCTTAGACAACATTGTGTCTTATAGTAATTGGACTGATATGACAGTGACAAGAGTGCTTCTCAAACGGTCTATTTTTTGGGTGGAGATGGTGGTTATGGAGGAGAGGGGGAGGATGGAAGGTAATAGTGCCTTCGATGGTGCTTTTGCTGAAGTCTTGACACTCTGACGGCTGATTCTGTTGTACCCCTCGACCTCTGGGTACTGAATTTATGTATGATCAGCTATTGATCCTTGCGGATTCATATATATTTTCGAACAAAATGATCCCACAAAGTTCTGTTTTTTTTTATATTTCTATCTACTCTCTAGTGATAAGCCAGATTCGTCTTTTTTGTTTTCATTTCCAGTGGAGCCAATCTACTTTTTGGCTTTAGAATATAACGGGATAAAGAAAACCGACTCATTGAACTCTCTGCACTTCTCAAGTATGGAATAGCAGTTGGTCGGTGCAATTCTCGACCCAGCTCTTATCGTGGTCATTTGAAAACATCCTCTCTATGTTTTCAACACAAGGGCAAGGAAGCATACTCCCTACCCCCCTCCCAACCACCACCTCGTATAGGCGGGAGATCTTGAGGCACTGAAGTTATGTTGTAGTGTTCAGACAGCTTTTCTGTTTCAGTCATTTCTGTTACGTCTTTACAGTGACACCCTATTGGTTTGCTGACTGATCTTTTATGTCTTCAACCAGCCAAATTGCATTGCCAAAGTGCTCACTATCAGAAGTCAGAAGAAGGTAACTACTTCACTGTTTGTAACCTTGAATTCCATTTCAATACATCAAATGTCCGTGTTTACTTTTAAGTAGTATTACATTTGCCGAAGCATACACATGTTAATCATCAATAAATAGGATGGAAGTTAACAAGTCTTATGAGTTGTGCCAATGTTGCAAACGATTGTGCTGACTCTCTTGACAATAGATGAATAAACAGAGGCCGCTTTTTGTACTGTGTCGAAAGCTATGCAGCTAGCAGCTACCAGGCTGGCTAAGTGGCTGGATGATATACCTATGATTTTGATGATACTTCTATGATTTCCTTCTGATATATTTCACGCATTGCACTTGATAGGTTGTGTTTTTCGCTCAGAATGATATCTGCCCAGGTGAGGAGATCACTTACGATTATCATTTCAATCATGAAGACGAGGGCAAGAAAATTCCGTGTCTCTGCAACGCCAAAAACTGCAGGCGATATCTAAATTAGGCTAGTATGCCCATGGGACTATACTTCATCTCAGTATTGATAGTTTAGCCAGCAAATTTTGGTGCTGCGTAAAATATAAGCTGGATCTAAGTTTAGGATTGTAAAATGATGATCACTTCAATGCAGAACCCCCTGTGGGTACCTGTGTAAAATACAAACACAGCCAGCTACTGTGGAGCAGTGGAGAGTGAGCCAGTGTTCGGTTTTACTTTGTTTCAAATGTAACAAATGTCTAGTCAAAAGCACCTTGTGGACGTATAAACCCTCGACGGCTGATATGGTTCGCAAATCGCATTTAGTACAACTGCAGTCTCAAACACCCAATTTCTCAAAAGCCATGGAGAACTTCACATTGAGTCTTCAACCAGTAATTGTTCAAAAATTTACCAACTAAGCATTGAGCTGATAATTGTGCAAAGATTTGTGATGCGTGAAGAAAAAAACACAATACACAGCACATTACACGGTGAAAATACACGACTAGAAATTCACTATTCACAAATGCTCTATGTTAGAAAACACTTCCTCAGGATTCTTATTCTCTTTACAGTTAAACCTATGCATTGCTGTTTGCCGTGAACCAAATCCTCGAAGTCAAGAAGTACAACAGAAACAATTCTGTGATGTCTAAGGAACTTCGGTTCTGTATCTCCGGTGTCTGAATTGCATCTGCAAATGCCTCTTTGTTAGCATCCGTTATCTTCAATACTGTATGGTATCTAAAATTTGATTTCTGTTGGCACCTATATTCCTGAAATCCCCCTATGAATCCCAGTTGGGTATGTTTGCTGTTGCTTCATTCACCATTTTCACGAGTGTCACCTGACAGATAATGTGAAGCAATAGCATCATTAGCATCCTAAAACTTTAAGATTAATAGTGTAACTAGATGCAATCCAGGAACAATACGAATTGACATGTCACACACAGCATTCAGCCAACAAGATTACTACAGCCGGACTTTCTAACTTGGCTCACCGGACCTCACTCATCAGCAAGCAAATTGCTGATTGAAAAGTTGAAGACATTCGATGATGTGATAAAGAAAGGGATCCTAATTCTGCCATCTCGCTTAGCTGCTTTCGCTTACGGGTGTCCGTAAATTTTCACCAAAGACCTGGAAATCATTGAATACTAGTTTGGATGCCCTATTCACGCCCGGGCTATGTATGTAAACTTCTTGCAGCTCAATCATCAAAATGATAATATTAAATTTTACTCTTTCACCGCCACCATTTTATATATTACATTAATCATATATTCCCGCCACCGGTCATAATTTACATATATGATCATATTAACATACTTTAACATTGTATTACTATTACTCTTCCATCAGCGGTCATAAAGTAATCATCATTATATTATTTACTAAATATTGAGTTACTTTTACTTTTCCGACACCAGAAACCGTGAATATATACTTCGGAGTTCTTTGAAAGTAGTCAAATCTTCGCAAAACTTTACAATTTTACATAGCCTTTGAGTACCTTGTTCAATATGACGCGCTGATACTTATTAGGGAATTACAATAAGCCCTTTCAACACACATCTCCCGTACATGGTGTTTTGCTGATTTTGGGAACCTACCATAGGGCTTTGGCTCTAATATTTTGCTAAAACCCATATTATGACCCCTAGGGGTTACCGCATATATTTGAGCCAACATTTCGGGCCATTTTGGCCCGGCTGTGGATATATACTTCAATTTTGACCACATATTTTAAATAGCGAAATGTTCTAAAAACATTACCATGGACAGCCTTGTATCCTTGTTGGATATGAGGTCTCCTCTATTAAGGATGTTTTAAAGACCTTTTGACATCCATTTAGGATAACGTGCAGTTTTTTGTCGATTTTGATAATATCATAGGCTTTAGTATTTGGTTCAGACTCGTAATATGACTCTTGGGGCTTTTACAAAAAAGTTTAAGCCTCTTTCGAACCAGGGCTATATTAGGCCAAAAATCGTGGATAATATCTTCGATTTTGGCCAATTTGACCAATTTTTTAAAGTAGCCAAATGTTTTCAAAATTTTACCATGAACATTTTTGGAGTTTCCTTGTTGGATATGAGGACTCGTTCATCTGTTAAGGATGTTCTTTAAGCACTTTCATCACACGTCACAAGTCGAGCCTATTACGCGTTTTATGCCAATTTTTGGATTTACCATAGGTTTTAGACTCTAATATTATACCACTATCCATAATATGGCCCTTAGAGCATTGGACAAAATTGGAGCATTTTATTTTTGGTTCCAAGGCCATTTTGGGCTAAGAGTCTTGGATTACATAGTTGTTCGCCACACAAACTATTAGAAAGTAGCCTGATGTTATCAAAAATTTGCCAAGGACAGCATTAAAGTACTCTTCTTGGCTATGAGGGTTGGTTCCTTTGTTAAGGAAGTTTTTTAAGCCCTTTCGACACACGTCACCCGTTGAGGCTACCGTGTGGTTTTTGCCGGTTTTATGAGCCTACCATGGGTTTTTGAAACTAATATTTTGTTCAAACCAATAACTTGACCCATAGGGCTTCCAAAAATATTTGAGTAACTTTTGTTCCCGGGCCATATTGGACCAAAAAGGGTGGATTATATACTTTAGTTTTAGGTAGTTTTGACCATATTTTTGAAAGTAGTCAAATGTTCTCAAAACTTTACTATGGGCAGCATTGAAGTACCTTTGTTGGATATGAGGGTTGGTTCCTTTGTTAAAGGAGTTCTTTAAACCCTTTCGCCTTCCGGCACACGTCACCACTTAAGGTTGCCATGTGGTTTTTGCCATGTTTATAAACCTACCATTGGTTTGTGCCTCTAATATTCTGTTCAAACAGATAGTTTCACCCTAGGGGCTTCCACAAAATTTGAGGCGTTTTATTCCGAGGCAATTTTGGGCCAAAAACTGTGAATTGTATACTTTGTTTCAGCCAGTGTTCACCAATATTTCGTTGGTAGGCAATGATTCTTCAACTCTACCACGGATAGCCATGAAGCACCCTTGTTGGATATGAGGGTCGTTGAGGCTAGCATGCGTTGTCATCGATTTTGGGACCTAACACAGGTTTTTGGCTCTAATATTTTGCTAAAACTCATAGAATTACCTAGTGTCTCCAATAAACTTTGAACCATTTTGTTCCAAGGCCATTTTGTGCCAAAAATCGGCGAATAACATATATTTACTAAGATTTTGACTAATTTTGACCACTATTTTTAAAGTAGCCAAATGAACATTATTGTGACCACTGTCAACACTCAACACTGCACACAGACTATCGAAACAAGGGATACAGATGCACTTTGTGTAACATAAAGAACTCACGACGAAAAACCCATCAGTACTAAATCTCCAGTGACCTACATATAATAACGCATGTGTTTAAAGGACAAGACGCAAATGGTAAACTGTCATATGAGGCAATTCTGAACAACCAATGCAAGTTGAGAAAACCATACCACACTTTCAGATACACCAGGTGGTGGCATTGTCAAGTTTCTTGGAGGTTGGAACTTGTCGTAGGATCTCTTGTCAAACCGCCATTCTCCAATCTTCCCATATGTTAGCTCTCCCTACATAAAAGCATCGCGAAACTTTAGAGCCGTTTGCATAATGCACAGACAAGCTCAGCAGCCCATATGAAAGTAGAGAATAGACTAGGCTCATGCAAGGGTAACATACCTTCATATTATAGTCGCATCCATATGTGTAATGTATAATATACTTCTCTCCTACCTCTTTGTCCCATGGAGGCTGGTGTTTAAGTCCCCATCAAAACAAAGAAGAAGAATGAACGTGTTGGTATATATGAAATAAATACATGAAATTCAACTATCCTCTAATAATAATATCCTCAAAAGCATCCTAAAGTGACAGATAAGAATGTAACAGCTAAATTGCCTGCTCATGCAACCCCAATCACAATTTGGTAAGTGCCGTTTGGCATTTCTCTTGGAGACCAAAAGATATAAGAGATCCTGAAATTTTTTGATGGAATGTAATCGATAGTCCAGGATAACTCAGGAGGTGAAGATTAAAGATGGAAACATCAAGAGGCAAGATAAAAATGAAATCTTAAACTATAATGCGCTCTTAATTAAATGAATTATAGCTTTATCCATCATTTTCAACAAGTTACATGTTCCTAAGCCAAGGATTTGGCTCAGCAGCAATTGGCTCCAACCAATAGTGCCAATAAGTGTTTTTCACGATACCCATACAAAACTAGTCTACAACACAGAGCAATAAGTGCCACAAGGGGGAAAGGGAAGAATGAAAATGCCAGCTTTAGAAACCATCATAAATTGAAGCAACTAACCTGAATCATAAAATCTTTGTACAATATATTCTTTACACCATGGAGTGCAGATGCAACAGCATAGGCATACCTAAAGATCCAATCAGCGTTTAAAGATAGAAGTTTTGGCATCAGAACATCAATGAATATAGCAACGCCAAAAGGGAAAGCTTACATCTCAAGAACCCAACCAAAAGCCTTATCAGATTCAGGATCCTGCTTCATTGCGACTGAAATATTCTTCCAAGTAGGAGCGATTTTCTTGAGGGACTCCTATATCAAGGAATGGCCAGAAAGAGTATAAAAAATCCTAAAAACCTTCCAGATAAAAACATTAATGGAGAATCCAGAAGTGAATACTTACCTTCGCAACAATTACGGGAGAATTCCCAATCGGATCAATATGGGTTATTGCTCCCTTATCCTCAGGGAAGAACTTTCGGAGCACAGACTCATACTTCTTAGGGTCAATGTAAAAGAATGGAAAGGCAGCTCCAAGCCCATCACGAGATAAATTAGGTATAGGCTTCACAATAATGTGATCTGGCTCTGCCATCAGTATGTAACTGCATTACAGTGAGAATCATCTTGAGGAAATGAAAGAAAATTTTAAATTCTGTTTTCTTAGGGTTGACAGAATAACTTCGTCAAGCCATTAAGGAGAGACAGATTTCATACTCTTCTTTAATGTCTGCTTGTTCAAGCCACTGTACAAATGCCCAAGGTCTGTTTAGAACAATGTAGCCCTACAAGTCCAAATAAACATATGAGAAAAAACCAAAAGATGATAGCTATGGCCCTATGGGCACAACAAGAAAGCCATAAACATTAATATCAATTTAGAACAACGTAGCCCCAGAGTCCAAAGATACTAGACAAGATTAAAGTACTTCGAGTATAAAAGATTGCAAATTTATATCTAAATCGAAGGACTCTTACAGTCCTATGCCATACAGTGAAGTGAGAGAACAGATATTTTCTTGTGACTATTCAGACTTGATTGTTTACATCCTAAATTCCTAATCCTATGTCCATGAGTACGATTCCAACTTTCTTACAATCAGTCATCATTAACGGCCAAATCTCGTTTCATCTTCCGGGCAAAATTCAAGCCAAAATGTCATCTGATCCATGTCGATACTTATCTAGAAAGCATCTACACATCTACACAACTAGGCATCCAGTAAATTCTTACCCTAAGAAAAAGATATGGGTATGGCTTTACACAAAGCCGAGATCAATTCAGCTATCCATTGAGTGTTATCTCGCATACTTCATGGATCAAAGGGCGACCTAGAACTAGATAAGAGTCTCACACTTCACAATGCCCGACTTGAACTTCCATACCCACGCGATCAAAGTTCAAGATCACCCTCTAAAATTGCTTTCTCAGTGATCAGCCACCATTTAAGCTCAAGTTTCAACATTTCCTGTTCCGAGAGGAGCAGACTTACAACTATTTCAAATCAACAACATCATGCTCACTTCACTACAACTTCCATCACAAGCTAACAACATTTCTAAATCAAAACAAAACCTAATCAATCCCCATTCCTCAAAATTCACAGCATTGCAACAATTAAACTAACCATACAAACAAAACATCCTTAAAATCATAATTAAACACAAAACCACATACCAAAAACAAAATTAATCATGAAAATCCCAACATTCATTAAAAAGAAAAAAGAAAAAAAAGGGAAAAAAAAATTAAACCTGATCCATCCCAGAAGGGAGAGGCTGAGCAACAAAAGTGGGGATCTCATCCATGTAATTATCAGGGTGACCCGAATGAAGAATCCGGGTAAACCCACCCATCTCAGAACCAGGAGCATTCTGAAACTTCTTAAACCAGTAATACATAACCCTAGACTGCCAAGTATTATACACAGAATCAGAAGAAGTGACAGCAGTGTGAAAAAGTCTCCGTCTTTCACCTGAAAACAGCTTTGATTTCCGATCTTTTGGCAATCTAATTACTGGGTCTACTGAAGAATACTGAAATGAAGGGTTTTGGGAACCTGGGAAATCCAGTTTTAATGGCGCATTTGTTGATATTATTATGTTGTATGTAATTAGTGCTACTGAGAATATTATTAACAGGGTTTTGAAGAAATTCCCACATATTACACCCATTTTGTTACTGCGACTTCTTGTTGAAGATTCAGAGGAAGAAGATGGGGTAAAGTAAAGTAAAGTGTAGTTAGAGTTGTTTGATTTTTTACACTTTCAGGTGACAAAAGAACAAGTACACAAGAAGAAAAACGTTGACTAACATACATAATTTTTAGATTTAGAGACTGATTGATTAATTCTCAGAATGTTTTTGGCTAATTATCTGGGCTGCAAGTTTATGTCAATTGTCAAGCCCAAACTGCAAAAGTGCACTTAGCCACAAGATGGATCATGGTAGAGGACTAGAGGAGGATCCTCCTTTAGAATTTGGAGGCCGGAGTTATCTTACGGAAAGATGTCATGTCTACGCTTAAATCTCAAAGGGCATTCTCCCGTGATGAGATGTGTTAAGGTATAAGTCATTGTCTTAACTAGGGGTGTTCACCGGTCCAAACCCGGACCGGACCGGACCGACCCGATTAGGACCGAAGACCGAATCTCACAAAAGTTGAGACCCGGAGACCGGACCGGTAGAGTTAGGACCAGACCCGGACCGGACCGGATTAACCGGTCCAAAACCCGGCCCGGACCGAATCTATGCCTTAGCGTCATCCAAGTCTCCAAAAATTATCATTAAAAATAAAAAAATATGATTAATACTTACTCTTTGTTGGAAGCCCACAAAATACACGCTAATACAGTATTACCCACTTTCTCAATCACCTCAAATTAATAGAAAAATAAAAAACAATCCCCAGATCCCATCTCATTCCAAATAATTTCAGCTCACTTGATTTGGATCTCAAATTTTGAACGATATCGTTGGAGATCGAGATCTCAAATCCCGTCAGCTCCGATGCAACCACACTTCGCACGATCTTCGAGCAGTCTACGGCGACGACGAAGAGGTGAGTATGAGAGACGACAATCAAGGCACATAGGCGACGGGGCTTAACTCAAGTCGGCGGCGATGGGCTTCTCTATGGTAGGCTGATAGCAGAAGTTAAAGGGTAGAGAGAGTGAAATTTAAGGTGTAAAAATGAAATGATGAGAGATTCACGTCATATAAACTTTCAATAACATAATATTTTATGATAAAAGTGGTCAACTTCCGGTCCTCGGTCCAAAATCGGAAATTCCGGGTTTTAGACCGGACCGGACCGGACCCGGACACCCATGAAATTAAGGACCGAGGACCGGAGCGAATAGCTCCGGTCCGGTCCGGGTCGGTCCGGGTCAAATTGCGGTCCGGGCTACTTTCTGAACAGCCCTAGTCTTAACATCAACTATGAGTTTGGACTTTTAGTTGAGATGATTCTTTCCCAACAAGCAAAGATGAGCCAAAGTATTCAAAATGTTTAATTTTCGGTTTAACTTTGAGTTGAGATGATTTTTTTTTTTTTTCCAAGAAGCAGAGAATTACCCAAAGAACTTAAAAGGCCAAGCTATCGGCTTACATTTTTATTGTCAATTGATTTCAGGATGCAATTTCGTTTGAACTAATGTGTACGGCCTTGCTCGGGTACTCTTTCTTCCCCGGTGTTTTTGTAGTAGTGTTTCTAAGAAAGAAGTTATAAATTTTCGTATCAATGTAATTGAAACAGATATACAACCTGAATTTTACAAATTGTTATAGGGCTATAGGATGCAAAAGTCTCAACTCTCAGCTTAGAGGCTTGAACTTTCATTTGAGATGAGTCTCTCCATCCAACAAGCAAAGATAATCCAAAGTATTCAAAACTCTGAAGTTTCAACTATCAATATAGCTTTTAGTTAAAATGGTTCTTTCCCAACAAGGAGAGATTTCACATAGAATTAAAAAGCTGAACTACTCGTATTATTAGCTTAGATTTCTTCTCGGTACTTTTGAAAACTCTCTGAGAAATTAAAGGAATTTGAAATTTCATATTTATGTATAAAAATCGTTGACTATATTATCAATTATATAGATTGTTATAAGGTTATAGATAGGAGTAGGATGTACCATTGTTCAAGATAAATATCTTTTGTGCATACACATGAAGGCTTCATTCATTCATATACAAAAGATCATGGATATCTCTTTGTAGTCAAACACAAGTTGTATCAAAAAAAGGTATGACCTCTCATTTTCTTCTCTCCCTTTCCTTGTGCACCACAGATAAAGTATATAGCCACATAAGATTACTTCACAATTTGATCAAAAGTTGTCTCATTAATTAGCTTTCCACGAAATAAAGATATGGATAATGTTACTAGTTAATGGAGAATCCAAGTGTAGGCCATTCTATATATGGGAGATCGATGTCGTGTAAATTACATAGGATGACCTACCCTTAACATTTTGCAACCAACTAGAATAAGTGTTCAAACGAATCTGAGTGTTAATTCTTGAGAAAAGAGTATAGAAAATGAGAAAATAAGTTAAATTTAACCTCAAATTAAAGTGATGTGCTCCAAGAGAATGGAGAGCTAACTATCCATCAACATTCGATGTAGGTAGCTCTCCATTCACAGTACACAAACAAGGTAGCAACAACTATCTCTCCTCTCAAATACTCCACTCCACTCGGACACATATATAACTATATAAGATGTTTACGATAATCATATCAGAATTCAACTATTTTATTGAGTAATTAATCAAGTCATTTTTTTAAAATGTTATAACATGATATAATTTTCATGTCGAATTATATTATGTGATTTTGATTTTTTGAATAATATTTAACTAAAATTTTACGAACAAATATTAATACTGTACATAGCAGTACCATATAAGAGCGAACATAGTCTCGTAAGTTCAAGACAGTCCAACTAATCTAATAAGGATGATGATAACACACGAAGGTTTTTATTACCTTTAAAATGCTTACATGTTTTTTTTTTTTTCCTTACATGTTTTTAAGAAAAGTCAGACGTTGTCAAAAAAAAAAAAAAAAAAAAAAAAAAAGTCGAGATAGTTAGTTCACTGTGACATGCTATGTGTAGGACGTGTGCTTAGCTTGTAAAGGTGCAAAATGATGTGTCTCTTTAATTATTGTATCAACAAATAAAATTTGCTTTGCTGACGATTGTGTTCAAACTTGGAAAGATTGACTGACTGTAAAATACACTTTGAGTCTTCATGATTCGTGGTGTACAACCCCAAAAAGTTAATTAATGGTAAAGTGACTTGTAATTAAAAGGAGATAGAGAAACAATTGGCAAGATATTGTTAACTTTAATTAATTGCAACTAACACTCGGCTTTTACTCGTTTCACAATCTGTCGTCATCTTATCTTAATCTTTTGGACACGTTTGAGTGAAAGCAACTTCAGTACTAGTACTCTTTTAATTGGAGATTTTTACTCAATTGTTCCCAAATATTACTGTTCACGAGTAGGGGCAAAGGTAAGTCGTACGAGTAGTACATACAAATATTATGTGGCCGGTAAATCGAGCAAATGTGTCCATCCATTCTCGAATAGAGCCTAGATCGGGGTCGGGTCGTTCTAGGCCAAGTATATATTATTAGGTAGGAGCATGTAAGTAGGGTTCGGACACATTGGTGTGTGTACTATTGTTCAATCTTATATCGTATGTATCTGATTCAAATCAAACGTATAGAGCTAAGAGAAATGGATGAAGTATGTGCAATACGTGACTTTGATGTCATTGGTCGAACATTCGAACACGACTAGTACATGAGTTGTTTTTCAATTGTCTCCTAATTAGGGACTCTACAGTCCTAGCTAGCTAGGGCAATAATACAAGTATACAAATGTAGTATTGAACTAGAAAGTCGAACTTGGGTATTATAATTAAAAGGGCGCCAAGTGAAGGAGTGAGGGTGGTTGTAAACTTGTAATTAGGTAAATAAAAAACACACCAGTCAGTAAGTCACCAAAAACCGAGACACCTACATGCAATGTTCAACCCTAGCAGGTCGTTGTTATCTAGCTAGGTTTCATTTTTAAAGTGTCTTTGGTGTTCAAGTAAAATTACGACTTAAATCAAGCTAATTGAGGCATGTATATGCATCGAAATCCTCTTAACGAGCTAATTAATCAAAATTAATCGAAAACAAGAAGCAGATGCCACATGCATGTACATCCTAATCGCATAGAAACAATAATCATGCATGTTCTAAAGAGCATCACTCCCTTTAATTATTGCTTAAACCGTTATTACTTAGTGTGACAGTACACTAACCGAGGAACCTACTCGTTGAATAATGAATTCCAAGTACCCGTTAAATTTAGTCGTTCATTAGGCTTATCTAGTGATGGTAGATCTCGGTATATAATTAGAAGGTTTTTAAATATGTTTCCATGGAAAGTGGGAGAGGGATGATGAATTGGAGACCTAGGAGTCGGAGAGGATGTTTTACTGCCGCCAAACGCAATTGCAACATCAGAAGTAACTTTTACTCCTACATTGAACCAATGAACCCGCTATTACACTAATCAAAGTCAAGTGCTTGCGCGTTTTTATTATTCTGTGTCGTTAATGTTATAGTTTGACTTATTGGTAATAAAAAAAAATGATCCAAAATTGATTTTCATACTCGACAATGGACTTTTACACTACTCAACATGAAAGTAGTATTGGGAAATTTAGAAAGGAGATTGGCATTTTGTTCCTCTCAAAGCAAAAGCCTAGGTTTATCCGGGGAGACATACCCGATACCCCCATAAAAATGCATAAAAGTCAGGAGTGGAAATCCCAGTTCCTTTATCTATCAATGCCTCCTAAAACATACTCCGTGGATACCTCATAGGCTCATACCATATGAAAAAGGACATATCAAGAAGATATACAACGCCGTCTCTCCTAAGTTCCGGTAATATATACCATAGTAACATACCTCCTAATCCACTCCGAAGAGTAAATCCCAATCTTACTATATAATCGTAACATCTCTTACTATGAGACGATCTCACCGTAAAATACGCTAACACAGAAAAAGCGGAAATCAGTGGGTGTGCCCATACTGCCGTAGAACCCATGTGAAGTTGGTTAATAATCCGTAACAAGTTTACAACTATTTCCCCACGCTCTTCCCACGCCATTTTTTTTTTTGAGTTCCCCTCTCTCTCTCTCCTCAAAAAAACCTATGTGTGGGCCCCACTTTTTTCCTGTAACCTTATCTTCACCCTTTTTCCCTCTCTCCTCTACCCCCCTATATATTCCCCCCAAAAACCCTTCCATCTCCTCCAAAAAACACACCCGCTTTCTCTCTCCTCAAACAGAAATAATTACAAAAAAATGGAAAACAAGATTAAGGCTTCGTTGTTCTGTTACTCTTGCTGCACCGACGACGAAAACGACGACGTACAGAAGGCTCTACAACTGTCCGACCAAAAACACCACCACAATATCTCCACGTGGCTGAAATCCGAGATTCCGGAGATTAAGGAGCGATGCGCGAGTATCTTCTCCGGCAAGTTTGGGAAGAATCGACACCGAGGTAACTCGGCCGAGTTCCGGTACGACCCGCTGAGTTACGCGCTTAATTTCGAGGATGATGATTCTAGAATCGATGAGTATCCTCTTAGGAATTTCTCCGCGCGGTTGCCCCAGTCTCCCACGAGAGGCGCCGAGAAGAAAAACGTCGTCGTTTCGAGAGAAATTGCGGCTTGGAGCTGACGATTCCCTCATTGTTGATTGATTAAGATATTCAGTTTTTTTTTTTTTTTTTTATTAATTAGTTTTTGGTTTGGTGATTTTGCGGATGAAAGCTGAAATGTGGATTCTGAGTGTAATTAAATCTCTCACTTCACATTTGCTGGATGTAAATTATTAATTAAGGTTTTTTAAGTTAATTAAGATCAAATTGCGATTAGCACTATGTTAAATTGAGATTGTTAATTTGTAATTTGCTCTGTAAATATATTTTACTACGAGTATTATTTTTATTTTTCGCCTAATATTCACTCGTCTTTGGTCCGGAGTTTAATTTCGATAAAGGTCGATCTTTTGGTTGGGAGTTTAATTCCTTACTCCTAAGGTCAGTCTTTTGGAACTTACATTTATTCGACATGTAGTTTAAGTAGAATAAATGAACTCGATTGGTTAGAGTAGATGATGGATTAAGAATTCGTGTTTATTCGTATTTCGTCCTTAAGCTAAGGAAATGATTAATCAAGAATCAAGTAATTGACAATTGATTTGGTAATACACTACTTGTCAAGTTGATTGTTGTCATATTGAAAGCAAGAGCTCGGCAAGAATTTAGAAGAACACATGAAAATGTAAGGGAAGATCAGGTGACTTGTGTATTACAGTTTTACTAATTCCCGCCCAACTGTATTGTGCCAAAAGTACATATTGGTGAGTCATAGTCTAAATATATTTGGCTGGATTATAGTGGCAGAAGGGTCCCACGTGACACTGCAAGTCCGACGCAAGGGCCTAGTCATGTTGTAGTCAGAGTTCCAAGTGGACAACTTTTTATTTTTAACTGAAATAACCGAGAGAGAAAGAGAAATGCCTCTGTTAAATCTCCAGAACATACACATGGTGTGACTGTGACGCAACTTGCGCTGTTTAAACACTAGTACTCGTACAACTCTTTTGTCCTCCTCATTGCTGCTCCTTGTCGGAGTATGCAATGGAGTGGAGGGACTGCTCCGAGTTGTTAGTTGTTACCAAACAAACTTATAAACTTAGTTTCATTAAACGATTTGGGTTAATTTAGGGTTGATCTAGAATTCAATACAAATAAATATTTTCGAGAGAGTCATTTGAGATTGCGATTGCAGCATGTAATCCATGCATGTTGCAATCACTTAGCTCTACCTGTCGTACGTCAACACGACATTCAAAAGTAATTAGTTTTAGCCATAATTGCTACTATGCTCGATAATCAATCAGTAGTCATCATAAGATGCAAAATCAAGAAGTTTTAACTTGGTATAGCTAAGAAAAGACTCACAACAAATTCTACTAGGGCAGGGAGATTTGTTTTTGAATCACATGGCAAGAGAAGTTATACGCCTCAACGTGTAAAAATAATTAGGTATTTGAGAACGACTATTATCATCCATCCTAACGTTTCTTCTCGTTTTTTTTTTATACCTTAATATCTTATACGGAGCATAAAATTTGACTATTGACTTTGTCCAATACTTGTGGAGCACCTAGATTCGCATATTTGGAAATCGTTTCTAATGCCTTTCGTCGCACATAAATGTCAATCGTTTAGACAGCTTGCCTGATGTTTACAGATAGTATGAATCATGCAAAACGATTAACAAACAAAACTAGATTAGAACTACTAGTTCTAACTGCTAATGTATCCAACTGTTTGTTCCTCTTCATTGCCAACTATCATGAGTACATAACTATATATCCAACTGTTTGTACGATTGTAACAACAAATAAACTACTCCATCTGATCTTTTCATTGACTTCATCCTTAAGTTGGCTCTTGACATTATTCTACGCAAAACAATTTAAAGGAGCAAGTCAAATTTATACTCTTTCTTGAGTTAGAAATGAGAATTATTATTTGATTCTTGAGTTTTTAAATTCGTTTTTGATAGTCAACAAGGTTTAAATTTGCGCTGAGAAAGATCGTATAGAATTGCAAGAGTCAAATATAATACATTATTCTCGTTTAACTCAACCAAATATCAATACTACATTATTCTCGTTTAACTAAACCAAATGTCTTTGTCAAAAAAAATAAAATAAAAACTCAACCAAATGTCAATACGTAGGTGTACACTAGTATTTGCAACCATCATGGAGCTTGCCAACCTTGGCAAATTTGTGTGTTCAAAACTCCTTGACAAATTTTGATTTGAATTTGTATCTGTAGACGGCCTAGTCTCAAGTAATGGAACAATAACTAATTGTTCAAGTCCTATCCATCGATTCTTAGCCCACTCTCTTATTTATGCTATTCCGTCCACCGCCACCACGGTCTCGAACTAGCCTCTTTGCCACTCTATCAACGTTCACGAACCACCCGGCTGCTTTCATCACCTAGAAGGCACCCGCTCTCGGAAAAATGCCAACCCTAAACAACCCTCCTGTGCAAATCCGTATGGGCTTTGTGATGTCAAACGAAGCTCCAATTACCTGAAAATGAACTATCATCGCCCCGAAACTACTGTAGTTTGAAGTCCAAGAAATATATCATTATTAGCCCAAAATCGCTGGAAACTGGCCAACGTCTTGAGCTGTGCGTATTTCAACCAAAGAAAAAATTATCAGTTAACAAATGACAGCTTTTGGGTCAGGAGCGAATCTAAAGGTGTCCGAGGTGCACTAACTTGCTCTAAACGACATGCAAACATGTCACATAAATTCCAGAAAATAGGACAAGAGTTTTATTCACCCTTACATTGGGCACGGTCTTGGCCACGTTGAACGGAATAACACAAACTCATCAAGAACAACTCTTCCTTCCCCTACCAATTCGATGATCACGGTGTGAAATCGAAGTTGTGCTCGCAACTCTGATCATGGCTGGTACTGCAAGAGTGCAAGCTATACCTGAACTATGCCTATAGCCCAGAACACACGTTTGGTGTCCCTACTATCCTGCTCTGCATACAGTAACATTTCACAAGTTTGATCTTCAGGCATGGCTTTCTGCATCTTCCAAAAATGAGGAGCTTGCAGGAGAGAATATCGTTCAGTCGATGCAAGTACCAATGACAGCACAATGTGAAATGTGGCGGAGGGGAAAAGGAGGGGGTGAGGGCAGGGACAGTCAAGGAGAAGTATTACCAGACAACGATGAATTGTTCTATAATCAATCTATATATAAAGAGAATATAAACTGCTTAATCTGTACAATCACACCCCAATGAAAAGTGTATTGATTCAAACACTACTATACGAACAAGTTTACAAAATTACAGAATCACCGTCTGAGATGGTAACTCTTACTGCAGTTTGAGACAGATATACTAGCTGATTCTGCAAATGCTCCTACTGACACGAAAGGAACTGCATCAGTACTTCGGTAATAACTTAGATACAAGACCATTCGCCCTTTGCGTCCATATGCAGCTTCATGTGGCACTGATGGACTCCTTTGCCACTTCATTAGCATATTTTATCCACCTTGATCATCTTCGACAAGTGTGCAAGTCCCATTCTAATATCGTAGAATTATGTAACTGGCAGAAAATGCTGATGCGTTCCAGTGCAATCATTCATCTACCCTTAGCAATTGCTGCTGTTTTACCTATAGACAATATCGTTACTCGATCAAGATCATGTTATTAACTGAGGAAGAAATTGAGATAAAGAAGAGTTCAGGAAGTAAACCTTTTGCGTTTGCTCTTTATTGCAGTTGAACTTGAGGGATTACTGTGCCAGTTTCTCTTCCTCTGATTGATGAACCAATTGTTTATCTGCTTTAGCTGCAAGCCTGTTTCCTGCACCAATCTTGCCTTGTCTTCCTCCTACAGTAAGAAAAAACATAAAATGTTAAACTTCTTGTGGAGACTGGAGAAAAGAATAAACGGGAGCTCACTGAGATCAAGTACCATAGCATACACCACAGTTACAGTCCAACATACAGTCGCGCAAATTCAAACTGTCAATGTACTATAATTCTAGAATGGTATGGTTTCAAGCTTTCAGCCATGGCCCATGAACCCTCTATTTGTTTTCTGATATAAAATTTTGACACATCTGACCTTCAATAAGCAAAGCCAATACCATAAAACCCACTCAATGGGGCCATCTTGCTAAAAGCCAGAAAATATGCTGCCTATTATGGTCCTTGTCCTGGCACTGATGTCTATTGCGCTATGCCTTTTAAGCTAACAATTGTTTACAGGTAACATGCATAGGTTCTAAAATTGCATAAAATGGCAATGCAAGCTAATAGCAGGGTCCAGAAAACTCACTGTTGGGTATGGCCACTTGGAATGTGACTGCCACCAAGCCTTTAAAACAGAGGTGGTGTCACCAGGAAGTTTCCCAGCTCTTCTCTTACGTAATATTTCTTCCCTTATGTCCACAATTTTCTCCTTGTATCCCTATTATCGAGCAAAATAGCGGAATAGAGAAATTAGTCACCCGAGCACTTGGACAGAGCAATCATTTACTAAATTTATTCTGGTCATGTCGCTTACCTGTTTAAGTTCATGCTTAAGCTCCTGCCTTACACGCTCCATCAGTGATCTTTCACTCTCTGTAGGGATAAGAGGCCCAAATCCCATAGTGTCCGGACCATCCAAACTTCCATCAAATAAGTTACTATCACTATCTACTGGATCATCATCATCATCAGACATAGTTGCACCTGTACCTTCACCAGGAGACACCCCTGCACATACAAAGAACAAGTTTATCCTGAAGGAAGGCCTACTCACATCTTTTCCTCTAACTTTTGAGCGAGCAGAATAGCAGCACAACTGCACAAAACTATTAGACTAAACATGGTGAAGAGAATATTTAAGAAATCCCGTTGTTAATCAAAGGTCCCCATTTTTTAAGATGCATCAAAATAGTAGAATAAAACAGGAGGGGGTACGATATATTATATGTGAAATCATTTCATACTCCTTCCACATTGATATTTTTCTATTCCAGACAAAGGTGAATATGTCAACCACTGATTCCAGAATGGTCCTGACATATTTTAGGCTCATCAGTTGCAGATAAGGTTCTTTCAAAATGAAAAATCTCTGAGTACCTGTCAAGCTTTGAAGAGATTGCTCAATTTCCCAGCAAGCCATCACAGCTTCCATTGCGTGGACACGGACATGTTGTTGTAGTTGCTCTTTGAAGGAACAAAGCAAAAGTACATAGTGTGTCTACAAAGTGAAACAATGTAAAGAGTAAATAATGGCTATCAAATCCACCCTCCAGGGATTACATATTCAACAATGACATCCATAAAAATATCCAATTTCATAGCTTCATGATGAGGGTAAGGGTTTACCAGAATTCAGCAACATGGTACAAAAATCACAGACAACAATAATGAATGTTCCTTGACGAGCAAATGATTATTGACTGAACATAATCTTTTTCTTTCGGTAAAAACTACATGCACGAGTACCAGTTTCCCGATACCTTTCCGGGTCAATTGCTAAAGTGAGCATTGGGATGTAACAACACTACAAGGATTTTGTGTCAAAACCTTTGCATATTAGGAACATCAATATCTGACTAAAAGACCTGTACTTGCTAGCCAAGAGAAGGAACCCAGAAATAAAAAGTCCCATACCACCATGACATGTTTTCCACCAAAGAATAAAGTAGCCAACACCACTTTCACATGCTTCCACAGCCTCATTATTATTCAAGACTCATTCCTAAAACAGTTACCTAGAATTTCACCTCAGTTTCTACTAGTAGAACCACATCAGTAGCACTCAAATGTATCATCAACATTTTCAAAGTCCTAAAGAATAATACACGATGATTGATGAACCACTCGCCACAAAAAAAACGGGTCACGTCTGGACCATCTTAAGCGTTCTAATTCTCACAAGTCAGTGTAAAACGTTCACTCACACTAAAACATACTGTACTAAGCATCATCTTTTCTGAGCTCAAAATCTCAAATCAAGCTTTACACAAGACATGTAAATCAACATGACGTCCTAGAAACATGGCGTAAAATGATTACTTCTTCCATCTCGCAAATATGCTAAAGGCACACCCAAATCATTCCCAACAAAAGCGAGAAATCTTTAGCTCTATTGTAATACAACTGGAACATGTCATGGAGGAATGACAATTGTGCACAAACCAACATACAAGCTTGATAAATGAATGCAATTTGAGTACTTAAATAAGGGAATAAACCCCAAATGCAGCAGATTCTCCAGAAAGCCAAAAAAACAAAGATTATTTTTGGAAGAATCTTTGTATATGTGTATCTAACATCCAAAAGGCTGAACCAACATAACATCCATTGGATAGAAGAGGGGATTAGAGAAATGGTACTTCTAATAATTATAAAAAAATTGCAAACAAGAGCTAGACAGCTTTAGCTAGATGCCAAAAAGCAAATCTTCTCTTCTTTTAATATTGAATTGGCAAAACAATTAATTTACTAATATAAAAAAAAAATCTCCTACCCACCCAACAAATTATAAAAATTTCACACTCCTATCACCAAATCAACATGTCATTATATCATATGTCTAGAACAACTTAGCCTTGGATTCTACTACATCAACAACAAAGAGCATAACATCACCCTATTTATAAAATTTTGTATGCTTTCTACCACCAAATCAACATGTCATTTATATTGTTTGTGTCTTTTCATTCAAGCTACTCGTATTAAAAATCATGGTGTCTAGAAGAATTTCACCATGGATTCTACAACATTAGTATCCTATCCTAATCGCATCTCGATTGTACGCAAGCCTTATCCCTTTATCGTTTCACCCTTAATTTGGTAGTAGCGTAAAAATCATTTCTTTTTCAACAACACGCCAAAATTCAACTCTCCCAAATGTTGAATTTAAACAATTGGACTACAAACAAATTGTCCTAATAATAATTATAAAAAAAATTAAGTCAAGTAAAACTCCATTAACCTATAAATTAAACTAAAAAAATGAACACAAAACCTAACCAACATATAATTTAATCAATCTAATTACTTAATTAGGTGACTCACCACAGTCACCACCTTATCTTATGACTTTTAAGCTACCAATCAATCATCATAATCAAAACTAAATATTCAAAAAATTATGAATATTATTTTTCAAAATTAAAATTAATTTTTATTTTTTTTACCATGAATTGGTCAAGCTCTTTATCATCAAGACCACCGCCGGCGGCGCCGTTACCGAGGGCGGAGTATTTCGCCACCACATTCTGCGACTGCGCGAGCTGCGCGTCAATCCTTGGTAACTGATCTACCGGCGTCGCGATTCTCAAACACGCAACATGCGCCGACAACAGCTGCTCATAAAGCGGATGCGAAAGCACCTCCGCCTTCCACTTCGCATTCTGCCAATTCACCACCGCTTCTCCTCCGCCGCCGCCGCCAACTCTCTCTCCACCGTCGTCAACATCCGCCTTCCCTTGCTCCTCATTGTGCTGAGTCAACTCCGCCAGCGCCGCCGCCGAGTCGTCAACCGAGTGCAGGTTCAAGAAGTCACCTCGTCCAGCCAAAGCGGAGCTCAGCCAGTTCGGTCCGCCGGCGCCGGGGTTACCACCGCCTCCGCCGTGGTGGTCCGGTGGTCTGTGGTCTCCGGCGGCGAATTGCGCCGCCATTTGGTGGTCCGCTTGTTGCTGCTGTAAGTGGTGGTTCTGATGATACGCCATTTCTTTTCTTTTTTTGACAGGCGAGAGAAAACAGAAAAAGGGAGGGAAAACACAAAATTGAGAGACAATATATTATACGTGACGGTCCATGAAATGGTGTGTGTATATATATAGTAGTATATGAAAAGAAATTAAAACTATATGATAAAATTATAATATATGGTTTTATTAGGCCGGGAAACAGAGGAAATTGGTCGGGGAAATGGTGGGAAGGGAGGGGGAGGGGGGAGATTGATGATAATGAGAGGAGAGTGAAGAAGAAGCTTTTTGATTAGTATTTTTGAGAGATTTTAATGTTATGATGTGAAATAATTTTTGCAGATTTTAATTTTTATTATTATGATTGTGAAATTGATAAATGAAGCCGCCGAAATATAAATTGGGAGTTTATATTTTGGGTGGGGAGGAAAAAGAAAGGCGGGGACCAGGAAATATGGAATAATTTACAGTCGTTGGATTGTGTTTGATCCGATGGTTATGAATCGACAACGTGGATAGAGTGTCGTTTCCATGTCCTTTTTTTTTCTCTGATTTTTTTCATTTATTTTTTTTGTATTGATAAATAATTTGAGGCCATTATGTTGGTACTAATTTTTTGGTGGGAGGACAAAAGTGTGGAAGGTTTAGTTTGATTACAAGGACAATTAAACCCATAGGGGCGCGCGTGTGGAGGGTTAGTACGTTTGTAGTTTCATCTAGAGTACAATTGAACCAAGTTGTCTCCGTTGACCCTCGAACCGGCACTAACTCGATAATACTGACTAAACCTGTAGTTTTAAACGAGCTTTTTATAAGCGAGCTGTGTAAATTAAGGTATCAAAAAGTCACTGACTGAGTCTCAACCATAGGTTTATATTTTGTTTGAATTGCTTCTTTTACAAATGCATGTGATTGAGACTCGAAAAAATTCAAATTCTAACTAAATGAGTCCTGACCTCCAAAAAAAAAACTAATTGAGTCCTAAGCTTTCGATGCTCCACTCGTATGAGATTAGGGTCTCGTTTGTTGTTACATATCAATGGGGGCAAAAACTACCTTTGATCCATGAACGGAATTGATGGCCCATAGCTAATGTCAAAGTCGTCATAGGCCAATATCGACCCCCTCATCTGGTGGGGTTCCATTCTAAAACCAGTTGGCAACAAGAGGAGTAACCCACCACTTTATAAACTAGTCTCTAATCTTCTATTGTTCCAATGTGAGATGTTATCCCACACTTCACACGTGGGTCGTTATCACTCCAATAGCTAACCATTTTCCTCTACATCTCTCCCTTGGTTTTTGGTAAACTTCATATTATTGTCTCGTTGTAATGTATTGCTCCCACAAACGAGCTTGAAACAAAGGCGAACCCTGACTAATAAGTGAGAAGCTCTGAAATAAGGCGATCAAGCTAAACTCAAAACTTAGATTGAGCTTAGCTCGAGTCGTTTGTAGCAAACCCCACCCCTAGCTGGCTAGCTTCATAGATCACCTTTGGGGGAAATAACGACTTTCGATGATGACCTAGGTTGAGCTAGTGCCTAATAACCAGTAGGCATGTACAAGTTCCAAGTTATGCCAAGGTCACCCAATTAATACGAGGCAAACATACTCTGCCACTGGATGATGGGTCAAGCGCATGTATGGCGCGACCATCCCGCATAAATAGAGAATACCTTCATGAATTATGGTTCTTTTTCATTCACTTCCTAGACATTTTACATTTAACAGTGTGTTTATCTTACTTAGTATAATTATGATTCGGCTAAATTTCTGATCCGAGAAATAAATTTGGTGGATTAAACCAACAAATTATTTAGATGCATTGAAATGTTTTGGGATCATTTTTTATTCGACCGGAACTTGACTAATTGGAATCTTATTTGGACCAAACTCATTTTTTGAGTTTGATCCTACATGCCCTTGGGAATTGTCTTTTTTTTTTTTTTTTTTTTTTTTTTATGGGAGCACTTTCGAACTCTAGTAGTAACGATAAGTACTCAGATGATTGACTTATTTTACTTTGAACTAATCTCGCATTTCCTTCGGATCTTCAATAATATAAGACCAACACAAACAAATCATAAGACATGGATATCTATGCTTTATGCTAAGTGGATATAGAATAACAATGCCATAAATGAAAAATCGATTACACAATAATACCATTGTACAATGAGTTGCATATCTCTCGCAAAGGATTCAATTGTTCATTTGACGACATTAGCATAATAGCCTGTAGCTACTCGTAACTTCGTAAGTCCCCAAACCTCAGTATAAAACTACCACTTGAACTCGTAAGTCCATACCCATCTCATCATCTGAACACAAATAAAAGAGTGTATGTTTCGATAGTGAAAGTTGAGAAGATTAGCATAAATTAGTAAATCACATGATGCATTAACCACTAATCAATCAAATTAGGAGTAATCCTTGTACATTAAAGGCCTAATTGGCCACTCAACAAGGACATATGGGCCCTTTATTTTGGAGGTTTAGCATGGACTGAACCACTTCGTGTCACATCACGAGACCTTTAAGCAGCAAAAATGTTTTGGATTTAAAAGTGATAAGATCGATCGTGTAATTCAATGTAGCTAACTAGCTACAATTATTAGAAATGATAATAATAATTATTATTATAACACATGTTTCCAATTGAAAATCATACTCATAATTTTTTTATATTTTTTTTTTAATTCTGGTGTCCTAAAAGTCCATTCAATTGTTTAGCCTTTTAGTGGAGCTAACAGCAAATTCAGTGTCCTTTTCTGAGTAAAAGATCACAATTGTGCCCTAAATTAGTGCAATAATCCATTCATGCATTCCAATTATAGGTCTTCTATTAGTAGAGACCTACGGTGTATATATTAGTTGACGATTCAAAGGAAGAATAAATTATTGAGTTTTTAGAACATTTTTGCAATGGCCACTCTTAAAACTTCTGCGGAAAGCCTGTCCTAAGACCAAAACAAACGGAAGTTGTTATACATATAAATAATGTAAGACAATTTCATATGAGATTTTATCGGTTCAAATGTTACTATATTGGATTACAATGTATGATCATATTGACGTGTTTTGCAGCATGACACTCCTATTGGAATATTCCAAATTAAAGTGTTATTCACATACACAATCAAGAAATTAAGAGGAAATAACTAATTAAAGTCGCAGCATGCTTGGCAAAGTCAAAACTTTCACGAAAGCAAATTTGATTGATGATATAATTGTGGACTTGATAACCGTGGATCTTGGCCTTGCTCAATCCTGCACACACGTACAGGAAGAAGACATACTAATAATAATAATTACAACTATCAGAGAATTAACACAGACACACCCTGCACTATAGAGCGTGCTCATCACGTTTGAACAACTATAGAGGCCGCCAGGCCGGCAATATATACCCCTGTGACCTGTTTCACGACGGCCATCTTCCACCAAAATAGGCCATATATAGGGAGCCATATCTAGGATCACTTCGTTACAAGAACAAGCTAAATATGGAAAACTGGAGCAACATTATATTGGATGTTTAAACTCTTGGACCGAATTTAGGGGTCGAGGTTGCAAAATGCAAATATTGTCGAAAGATGTTAAAATACAATAATTATTTAGTATTAGAATAATATTTGTGTAGTTTTAAATATAGCAAAGCAAATGTTTTCTAAAGATGCGATTGGGATTGTGACGACAAACCCTTACAATTAGGTACATTTGCCTCTAATGTATACTAGATACAAATTATTTGGATAATATGTGCAAAATGTCATAGGTAATGGTAGAGAACTAGAGATGATAGTAAACTTAGTCTAGGTTAATTTGGACCATCAAATGTTGGTAAAAAATGAGAATGCAATCGTGCAATCATAGAGTCAAATGCCTTGAAAGTGAAACTGTATTATTCCGGGACCAAATCAAATTTTAGTCAACACCACTAGTAAAGAAACTGTAGTGTTACCGCAGTAAAATTTACGTTGATACAATTGCAAAGTGTAGTACTCCCTCCGTTTCTTTTGTTTCTTTACGTTTCGTTTGAATTCCTCTCACATATTTAAACGAAACGTAAAGAAACAAAAGAAACGGAGGGAGTAATCATTATTAAACCTTAAAACAACTGTCTTATAAGCACTAATCATGGTCTTCACTAATCTCCTACATTAGTTAAATGTCATCATACTATCTAGTGTACCTCAGCTAGTTAGCTTATACGACGATCGAGTGTTACGATGATCCGACCTCGATGTCTCATCTTTAAAATCTTGAGTTCGAATCATTTTTACTTAATCGAAATACAATATACTCCTGGAATGTTTATCTAAGTACTTCGTATAATATCTACAAGCATTTAATTGAATATGATTTAGATTTAATTCTTCTAATAATACACAAAGTTCTACATATAACGACAAATAAAATTGCAAAGAGAAAATTCGTTTTTACTTGTTGGCAAGAGTGATAGAGAGGTTTCTACTAGGACTTTTTTTTTTTTTTTTTGTGTGTGTGTGAATCATTTCTACGAAAGACTTTGTCACGAAGAAATCGTCGGCACTCTCAAATCCGACACTCGCGGGAAAGCGACGCGAAACCTGGGACCAAATACCCACGTGGCGTCCGGAGAAGTTGTGGGACCACAATGAGTAGGAGACCACAAAAGCACGCGCCGATAGTGCGAATAGTATTTATACACGTGGTACGTTATCGGTCATGAGGACCACCCATTGACTCTCAAGGCCATATAATAGTCTAGATTCTTGTTTAGCCAAGCCAAGTGTATAGTATACGGAGCTTTAAGCTTTTATTGTCCAACGCTAATGAAACAACTAGACAGTCATAATACCCGATTACATACGTTGTTTTTGTATCGCATACCAACAGTATGAACAATAAATTTAAAAGAAGTAATGTCGATTTAATAGGAAGATTCTCCGAATTGTAACACTTCTACTTGTAAGAATTAAGAAAGAACCATGTTGGTCGGCTTTAAAAAATAAATAAATGAGAATGCTTATCTTTCATATCAACAAACTTTGTTTAGTAGACTTTCTCTCAAAGTTTTTGTTTTGAAGTAATGAGGCATGTAGGGCTATGTTTTCTTTGCCATTTATGGTAATAAGTACCTTAAATTATGAGGTGTTTATTGGCACAAAAATGTCTCGGCTTAATTAATTAGTTTGAATTTATAGTGTCTCGTCCCGTCGAAATTACTCCAATTAATTTCGCGGCAATGAGAACTGTATAAAGTATAGTGATATACTGATATTGGTAAGTTTTGATTGCATGAACATGTTGAGTATGCGACTATAATTAAGTAGTACCCGACTCTTCCAATTCAGTTAGCTATAATTCGGAGGTAGGAGAATGAAAGAAGTTGTAAACTTGTAATGACAGGGGTACCTTATACGGAGTATAGTTATTATACAGTACACTTACTTATTGGGGTATTTATTGACTCCCATCATCTTCTTGATCACTGGCTAAGCCCTAAGCCCTAAAGGGGGGTCTATGTATAACGATCGGGTAGATTAAACAAAATATATAGTGCGGGTTCTAATTACACCATTTATCGAATGAAGAGTTTTGCACAATTCTACTCTAGAAATGGCCATTCTACTCTACGCCATTCCGTATCCGAAGAGTGTTAAATATGTGTTTACTAATTAATACTACGAAAATACTAGGAGTCTATAGGTAGACAAGTGAAAAAAGTGTCTATGCTTAATTTGTAGTAAAAATAATTAAAGGTGCAGTAAATTTTGTTGCATAATTTGACAAATGATGGATTATAAAGAAAGATAGACAATTAATAGTCCTTGATTTTGAAATTAAATCAATTCAAATCTCTTTCTATTGATAGATCCGTAACAATGTTGATTTTACTACCAATGTCATAAATTTACTGCAAATACGTTAAATTTACTACAAAATCATAATTTTTTTTTTATTGCATGTCTTCTTTAATTTACCACACTTGATTATGCTATAAACAATTTTGCTATTGTCTACATATAAACTCAAAGATCATCCTTGATACTATAAATCAGATAGATTAATTTACTAACAGCTATTCAATTAGGGCAACCTTAATCTTCAAAGACACGATGAGTGAAAGAATAACAAACACGGTATGTGAGTGGCGCGTATATAAGTAGGGTGGAATAAGAAAAGCAAATCAAGCATGCTGCCCGACACTGTATGTAGGTCAGCGTAGGTTGACAGTAATAGCCTCGAACAATGAGGCAGTAGTGTCATCGATCAGCTCGAAAGACGAGTGATTCTAATAAGAAAGGGCAGTGATAACTGATAAGTTGCCCGGCTTTTGCTGTGTCCCGCCGCCGGCTAAACTTTAGGCTCACTGCTCACCACTAATCTTCCACCTGCCATTATATTCATCTTCCTTCTGGCCCCATCCGATATATCGTCTCTTTTTCATCTTAAAATTCCCGAACTAATAAACCAGTCATACTCCGTATTTGATCACTTAATTAATAGTAATTTGTCATTTATCGCGTTTGGTTTAAATTCGTAGTATTAAATGATATATAAAACCAAATCAAATAAATAGAGGCCAGGATGGAGTATAATAGGACGTTTGATCCTTGTCTTTTGATCTCATTCACGCTTTAAGTCTAAAGGCCGGGAATATATAACGTCGAGAACTATACTCTCAATAAGCGTAGTCGATCTCAATTCAATCCAAGCTAAGCTCATCATGCATATACTCTCAAGCTTAGTCCATTATACAAAGCCTTTGATTGACGCCAACCATCAGTTTAGGTATTTGGGTTTCCGATCCTACACTCTCCATCATATATACATATATATAGTGTAACAAGGTAAGTGGAGTCTCTAGCGCAAGGTATGCGGAGGGTTTTACATTCTTATGCATTACCATATACGGACTAGGCAGTATATATACAAGTTAAAGGTTGTCATTTATTCGTGGGCAATTACTGTGGTGGAAGCATGGGCTACGGAATCTAAGTAAAATGGTCCCCAAAGCGTAAATGGGACTCCTGCCCTAAACCAAACGGCAAAGCTTACGCTGCAGAACACATACAGTAGAGTCCTGCAAAAGAGAAGAGAACACTTCCAAATCCAAGGGTCCCATGTATGCATCTCTCTTTCATCTTTCTTCTTTACATGCATAAATTTTCCAAGATATATATGATCGATATGGCTGCTAGAAACTCCCTGATCATAATAATATGTTCAGATTTCTCATTAGCCCAGTACTATTGTCTTGGACCCGCTTCATTTCTTGATTATGGACCACTTGATGATAAATGTTGAAAATTAATCTGAATTAAATTGAATTTATCTAAATGAAACACCCAAAACTAAGAAACCGTTTTTAGTTTTTAAGGATTACTTCTAGTGCAAATTTGTTCATCAGAAGTCTCCTCCACCAATTGTTTATGAGGAGTATTTCTGGTGAAGAAGTTGGAGTTTGGCCAAACAGGCCCGAAATATTAGTAGTATTCTTAAAAAGTTATTTTAAACCGAAAATAAAATATAATATAACGGTTATTCTAAACTCAAATATCATAACCATTATTCTAAAAATTTGCATTCTTAATTTCAAAATAATTATTGTTCTAGCTAACCATACCGTCATACTCTTTGGGTCTGTTTGACCAACCTCCAATTTATCCAGAAGTGCACCTCAGAAAAAAGTTTTTTTGGGAAACATTTTGTGGAGGAGGAGCCCCAAATTATTAGAGATTTCCACTTCTGATGAACAAATTTACACTAAAAGTGTTTATCAGAAACCAGACAGTTTCTTAGTTTTGTGTGTTTGACAGTTTCCAATTTTTAGGACCCAGAAAAAGTCAAGATGCACTTCGGGAGTTTGACCAAACACATACACCCTTAGTCAAACATTCTCATACACGCCTAGATCGAGCTGATCTAAACTTGATTTAAGCAGATATGAAAATGTTATATTTTATGAAAATACTGTTGTACAATTACTGACTGTTATTTAAACCAAAAATAACAATTTTGTGGACTCATTATTGAAATTGCTTTTTTGGATACAATTGTGGACTCAATGAAATTGTTGTATCAAAGGTATTGCATGGATCATGAAAAAGCTCTAGATTTTTGTAGACTAGATTTGAGTTCCCATTAGTGTAATAGTGTGTATGCAAAGTTGACATTATACTCTTCTGATCTATATTATATCGTTCATCAGATCATACAAGTTAGTATTAGTAGTGAATTATAAGCTAGCAATCATTAATACATTCCCTATCTACTAGGGGGTTCACAAACTAGTAATATAGAGAAAAAATAAATAATTAAATCGATTTTCATAACCTCACTGTTTTTCATAGTTCTTAAAAATCAAGATTTATTGATAGTTATTATCGATCAAGATTCTCTCTTACAACCCAAAAAGTTGGAATTGAAGAGCATCGATACTTCCTTTTCTACAAATTACTAGCTTTTATTTTGATGCATGGATATATCTCATGTTATATAGTCAGACATTGCAACTTCGATAAGTTTCAAGCGTTGAATCGAACAATAATGTTAGAAGTTCTTATAATAACATGTGGAGTATTTATTTGTATCCAAATTCTGTACATAAATTCAAATAAAATGAATAAAATTCAATAAAAACACAATAAGGACAGTACTCATACATTAAATATTTAAATCCATGCATAATAAGGGTATCCTAATTTCTCAAGCAACAAAGTGAATTGACGTATGCCAACCGCAGATATCTGGTGTGTGGGTGAATCACTGCTTCGATCATCGTTAAATTATATATTGTATGTATGTTATTTGGAATATTATTCATTATTGTACCGTCCATCCCTTTCAATCCTGCCAAGTGTTTACAGTTACATATGCTTCTTTCTCTCCAGGTCCTACAGTTTTAATACGTTAGGAACTTAGGAATTTAGGATGACTTCAAAATTCCAAATGACATGAATATTGAAGCTCCTTAGCAGTTAGCACATAGGATAAGCCGATTTACACGTAGAATTATGGTTTGGTAGATATACGAGACAGACAAAAGTACAAAACGGAAAAAATAATAGATAATGATATGAATGAATTATGGCAGAACCATAAATTAATTTATACAATTAGAATGAACGAAATAAAACACTTTTTCTTAGTAAGTTCTCGATCGATAGACTGACGATCGACTCGATCAGGCTACAAAACCCAAACGGGTAAACATCTCTTAATTTTGATCCGCCCATACAAATGACGATTAGATACTAATAAATATAAGTATCGGCTTAGTTAATAAGCTCAATTTGTCTCAAGCTAATTGAATGAGTGGTGGAGTGTATCTTGGATATATGCTTACATGTTGTTCAGGGTCTCACATATTATGTTAAGATTTGAGAATGAATATTAAAGAGATTGGTAGGCTGATTTAATGAAGTATGCTGATATTTTCCATTAATTAAATTAATGAAGTGGCCGGTGCGCAATCCTTAAATTAATACTAAAATCTGTGTTAATAAAACAAACTAAAGAAAAGGAATAAAGCCTTTTTGATAGAGGGAGTACACACAATCATGCATGATTGTATATTGTATGTCATGAAAGAGTCGTAAATGTGAGGCTTTGGTCTCCATTTGTATGTACCTCATTTAGGTGCAAATCTATATTATTAATGTTTTTAAGTATGAAAAGCTCGTAGGGCTAACATCACCAATTTCACTAACTAATCTTTTTAGATTTTAAAGTCAAGATGTTCGAGCTCTACTTGAGATATTTTTATTATTATGGTTCATATTTCTAACTATAGATCAAAGTTACGGAGTATCTGATCTTAATTCATGCATGTCGAAGAAAACCTCATATCAAGGTCGATCTAGCTAGCACAAACTTTCTATCTAATATTTACTTGATATGTTCTTCCTATTACGCATAGCCCCCACGTAATTTTTACACGTTTTTGAAAATTTGTTCAAAATTGTAGCCACCTCTAAAATCGCCTAACGCGTAATTCTGATTAAACTGTTTTTCACCATTGCTTAGTTTTGGTACACAATCTTGCTCAAGAAAGTAGTAGTTTGACATTAGCTAAGGATCAACTTATTAGGTGCCATTGTGCCAAAAACTTAGTAGATGCATGATTGCGAGATTACTCTTATAATTATTATTATGGACTTTGGACTCTCCTATTAAGTCATCACCCAAGACTTTAGAATTAGAAATGGTGACCTAATTATCAAGAGTAGGTAGATATTATTTTGCAAGGTAGGTGTCATTACCAACTGACAATAGTGGAAGTTGATTGCGGGTGTAGGCTTATAATTAATTAATCAATTCTCAAGAGTATATGATTGTAAAGATTAAATATGAGTCGAAATGTAGAAGACTGGCTGTTCTAACAAATATGGGGATTGAAAAAGATGTGCTAATATGACGATCGACGAACCATATCATTCATATATAATTACATATTCTTCTCGATCCCTTAGCTTTAATCAATCCATGTCTTAACCAGGCCATATACATACGCAGCATGATAGATTGATAGTGTATTTTTCATTACCGTTAATAGTAAAATTATTATAAGTTTGCAGTGTTTATTTTATTTGATATTAAATTCTTTTGTGAATAAACGTATCATATATAGTTTCTACTTGTACATCGATCAATGTCCTATGATAATCTATGTATATTAAAGAGCATCATCATACGAGTATATATATGTCTTCTACTAGTACATAGCACGTCAACCTGTATAGAATGAACTTTTTTGATGGATTTACCAACTTAGGTAATTCTTAGTGTTATAATAAACTCTATCGCGTTGTATTATATTACTCATTATATATATATGAGTGGCCGGATTAAGTTACTATATGGCAAAATAGAGTATCTAAAGTCCGACTTATGTACAATACAAAATATAATTCTTTTAGTTATGACTTCAAATGTGCCAATTTAGAGAGTGAATATTATAGATAGAGTTATAGAATTGAATCAAATGTCCTACAGACGTGAGGAAGGGGGCATAAATTTTTTCTAGAGCACACAAAATGACAAGTGACACCCAAAATGAGATGATTCGGCCAATATGGATGACTAGAATAAGGAATCAAAATTGTACACATCCCAAACTTGCATTCCTTGAAATAGAATCATTCTTGAAAAAGGGTTCAATCGCTATCTATCTTAGATTAAATCCCCTTCAATAATTGTGACATCTACTATGTCCTAAAGCTTGTAAAGCAAATAAAAATTTATACTCCACTTCTGACTTCGCTTCTCTTTCTTTTCCCCCGTCACTCTGCCACTCCGATCCCTTTAGGCTAATTCAATTCCGTCCCCTTCCAACTTAAATTCTCCGTGAAAAGCGATAGAAGGAGTAACTTGATATTAACGCTATTATACTGTTGCATCGTCTCATGCATAATCGGATTTTTAATTTATTGGCTAGGATCAGCTCATCACGCACAATCGGATTTGCTTAAATCACGTGCACATTTCCAAATAAAATGTTTCATTCTAAATCGGTTCGCGAATGGTTATAGACATGCACTTTGATGATAGAGTTATCTTTTATCTTTAGGTCAATTAATATCTACATAATCTACTTTTATAACGGTCTTTCACTCGTAATCCACTAAACTTGTACATAATTACTTATATAGATGAGTCTCTTCTTTTTTGTTGATGATATTTCCCACATACATACATCAACTCACTCTTATTAACAACTCTTATGAGTGTCCTATCTAGTTGGAGTGTTTAGATATGCTAGCCGTATAAGCTAAGATACAAGGACATCTTGTTGCTTTGTTGCACTTACAGAGTAGAGACGTACTTTTCATGATAGTTACATGCATCATAACGATGATAATCTATAGAAAAGTTAAGGGAATGGACTTCTAAAACTACAAGTTTTAAATTGGAGGGCAACTTCTTCTTTTGGCATCTTGCTAATTTTGTGTGGCGCATGAATATTATCATCTATTTTCAACCTTCATCCTTGTGCTTACTATCACTCAATCACTCATCGGGCATCAATCATCATCATCATCATATCTTGAGCTCTTATGTAGTCGTCGAATCATATCTTCAACAACTAACTAGATATATATACCCATAAGTTAGCTTGATATACGAACCGGATTATATATATACATAGTCGGGTGTGGAGGGGTTAAATATTCGGCTAGCTGTGGTTATTGAGGTAAATAGCGGCTAAATTAAAGTAATATGTACATATCCGAGTTCCCAAATTGGTTTTCGGATTAAGGTTAAAGTAATTTGTAAAATCATGGTTTATCGGATTAAGGTCGATCAACAACTAACAAGAAATCCCTTTATCAGATCTTCATTTTATTAATACCTCAAAATTTCCAATGTGGAATCAATTCACACTACCGAATTACTGATGTGCACAAATCCCAAGGTCATGTCACGTAGACAATTGACTTGAAATGGGTGTTTGTGTAAATTTACAATATGGTCATACATAAGTAACATAACCCTAGACCCTAGTTATAGGCTTATTATATGCATCTTCTCGAGGACTAAAACCTTGATGAACAATGTAGATAGAAAATTAGACAAAATAGTACTAATGAGAAAAAAAAAAAAACTTTTTACTTTGTGCTTTATGTTAATTGAATAAATGTAGTGCATTTTTTCACGGCTTATATATAATTCTCATCAAGCGTGACAAATTAATTTGACCCACCTTGATGTGATCTATCCTCTTATCCTATCTCAACTTCCCCATAACAGTATCTTTGTAACCAAAGGAAATCTTAAGTAGGGCAAACATACATGAAAAGACCATTGCCATTGTTTACCACACATTACAACACATTTCTTTGATTTCGATTTTGAGACTGAAGTATATATCAAAAACGATCTTTTCAGTAATCAAAATCGATCTTACATTGAAACCGATTAATAAGTACATTTTCGTTGTGAATATATATGTCCAATAATACTAGCCGAATTAGTAGATAAATTTTAATTTGAAGCAATAGTTGCTTAGATAGCTGAAAGTTGTTCGCTCATATGCTTGTTGGTCAAACTACATGTTTACTCATTTACTCCCTCTTCCCAGATAAATTGTTGCACCGTATGTAGAAACTGAAGGAAACCGAATGCATCGATAATCAAGATTACATGCATGCATAATCGGCCAACCTGGTGTCAAATGTTAAAGGCGTAATGAAATGATCCTATTGCAAAATTATCTATGCATAATGCATATATATCTCTATTATTTCAAATCAAAATGCATAATGCATATCACCTCAAAAAGAATGCACAAGTCAAATAATTTAGTACTATCATTTCATATGCAAATTTGTGATTGCCTAAAGTTTACGGTATTTCTAATAATAGAGATATATATACTTTTTAATGGGTTCTGATCAATTCGGATTGCACTAGTACTTTTTGATAGTATCGATCCAAGAAGATGGTGCATGGTATCAAATTTAGTATCCCATTTCATTTATGAAAGGTGGGCTCCCAATTATTATGCTCCTCGTGGTACAAAAATGGACTTCGCAATTACTTCTTAGCGTATAGATTTCTCGATTTCTTATTGAAATCATATGTAAAGTAAATGTTGCTCCTATATCATACTACGTTGAAATTTTTATAAGGATTCATTCAATCAATCATATCGTGAAAATGTGTAAAGAAAAGCCTTTCTTGAAAGTTAGATCCTCTTAGCTAGAAATTCCACGGGTACTCTTTAATTCGTTTTTTTTCATTTGTTAATAGTCGATTTCTCTAAAAAATAAAACCACACAAAATATTACTCTACGTATAATCACCGAGAATTCCGAAGACAATTTCTTATTACTAATAACATCCTATGAAATCCATTTTCTTTACTTTCAACTATTCCGTATATATTACTTTAGACTATTGGCAATTGATTGTACATATACCTACAAAAATCCCTAATTGAACAAAAAGAATACGACGATATTGTGATCAAGTCTTAGGAATTATTCAGGGCAATATTGAGATGTTATCGGGGAATTTCGGGGTAGCCAATGCACTTCACACTACCCCTAAAATTCGCCGAGCTGGTTGTGATCAAGTAATAGTATTAATTAGTGTTAGTACTCACCTTTTAAGATTAAACTATAGACGTGTAAGTTTTGTTTTGGCATCGAGATATTCGAGGACGAATTAAGAAGGATCAATCAATTTGTCCTACATAATGATTCATAAGGTGGGCATTGAATTATAAGACATCCCTACCTCATTGCTCCTTTGCCAATTGACACACATTACCAATTACCATTTATCTCTTAGGCTGTTATCATGCACCACCCTTTGTTTTTAAAGGACCACATTAGCATTTTGCGATTCTTTCAATTTCAAGCTTAAGGACCACAATACCACTTCTCCATCATCTCTCTCTCCTCTTGTATGTGTTGTGTATTACAAGCTGATCATCAACAGACCTGAAACTGAACAGTGTTTCCAACATTATGCACATTATCGATCACAACAACAACAGCTTCCTGGACACATTTCTTGAGGGGTCCCCTCTATTCGCCAGCTCATACACCATCTATATTCTTAAGGTCTTAAATGTCCATTTACCAAACTATCTTCCTTGTTTTTAATGTTGCAATCTTCTTGTTAAATTATGATGGTTATATTGTGGACGTAATTATAAACCAAGTTTGTAGGACTTGTTCGTCTAATGCCCTGGATTGGGCCCGGGTATGTCGTAATTTCGTGGTAGTGATCCAGACTCTGTGATGAGCAAATGTCAGCTTAAAGACATGCTTCAATTAGGGTTCATAGAACAAGTTTTTAGGAATCCATACTCGATAAGCATAATTTTAAGCACAATTGCTTCCATTAGGGTTCATACAGAGTTCTTAGAAATTTCGACGTACTCATTAAAAACACAGCCACTTTGGCCAGTTGAGCTAGCTGATGAACATAACGTGAAAGGTTATGATTCAATCTATTTAAGAAATAGTAATTTTGACTAGTTGAGCCAATGACTTACGAATTAACATATATGATTTGATTATGTGAAAGGTGATGGTTGTTAGTTAATCTACTACTAAACGTAATATCAAGAATAATATTGTAGACGTGTTACAAACTCAAGTTACTATAGTACAGATTAAGTGTGGCAAATACTTGATTGAATATCCAAAGACTTGCTCTTATCAGGAAAGTGGGCCGGAGTTTAATTAGTATGATAATTCCACCTCCTTTCACTTTCGAAGAATAGAGATAGGAGTGGGAAGAAAAAACATTACCCAAATGTAAATAAAGATCCATATGCCAAATATTTCAATTTCAATCCTTAATACTTGGAAGAATATGGTTGAGCTTGTGACTATTCAAATGAAAGTAAGCAACCATACATAACCCCACAAAACAAATGGAGTTATCTAGGTGAAAAGACTAGATGTGAGCTAAGGTAGGGAATGAGACTATGAGAGTGCCATATACACAAAGACATTAAAAGAAAAAAGAGAGTTTACACCAAAAAAGTGGGTAGGGGAGAAATCTTTTATCCGAGGATTGTAGACTACTACATCTGATGTTTTGTTTCATAGTAAGTTTATGGGACATCACATTCGAATTAGTTTGTTTTCAAAGCAATTAGATCAACTGGTAAAGAGTTGTTCTGATTTTACCTAACAATCAAGTGTATAAATACTAGAAGAGAATCATCAAACATAATTCAGACGCGAGAGAGAAAACTCTGATATTATCCTTATAACCCGTAACTGGTAATTCATACTAAATCGGATGACAATGAGAGCATTGTGTGTGATTTTCTTTGAGATGAGTAATGACCTATGGAACCATGGACAGAATTGGTAAATCATGTCTCATAGTTATTACCATGGTTTAGTTGCTTGATGTTTAATGAATCCTATGGATGGCCATGGGTAGCAAGAACATTTCAACTATTGTATGATTTGATGTCCCAACACATATGGAACACATTTTTCATAACGGGCTTATTGTGTTACCAGTCCATGAATGGGCCCAGACCATAAATATGGTCTATGTTGTTTCGTTGGTATATTTTAATACTTATATTATATAGTTGTATAAAAAATCAAGTAGCGTCTGTAGTCCAACGGTTAGGATAATTGCCTTCCAAGCAATAGACCCGGGTTCGACTCCCGGCAGACGCATTTTTTCCTTTCAATTTTCGGGTGCAGAGAATAATCTCCCTCTTTTCCTTTTAAACTGGTATTTCATATAACCGACTAATCGTTAGTGTTACGTTTTGCATGAGTTTGATGATGTTCATCGATAAACTGATAAAGTCGGCATTTTAGTCTCGTACATATCCATGTTAAATGGACCTCAAATAAATGGTAGTCAGATAGTTCAACAATGGGATTGTAACTTGATGGATTTCGTCCGAAATTTGTATATATTACCAGAGTTTATATAACAGTAATGTGCGCAACTGCTTCACACAACGACCTTTTGAATACAACGGTGACCAATAGTCGACCCTGTTTGCTCAAAGTGGTTGGCTAGATGTTTTACAACTGATCACCAGAAATGGCAAGCATTGTGCAACAAGTGGAAGAAGAAATAACTCAAAAAATAACTCAAAAACATGGCCTGCATGCCGCGAATGTATATAACTCAGCACTAAACTCTTGCCTATTCAATTGCATCAGCTCATGTGGCCCCACAAACACGGACGTGAACTGGTGGCCCTCGGCAAAATATTGGCTCGGTGGGTGAATCGCTTCTGGCACGAGCTCTAAGGATCTCATTAGCATCGTTGATCACTGAAGCTGCCACTAAGGTGTACTCCCCAGGTACTTTAAAGTACAATGCGAAGGAGTGCTTGATTTCCTGGAGTGGGGGCACCTCTAAGATAATTCCACTGAGAACACCTGAACAGCAAGCATAAAGGTAATCAGAAAATTAGACAGTGACCAGGATTTACACGATTTCTCAGCTAGCAGAACTAAACGAGATTCATGAAAGGTAATTTCTGATGAGAACTCGTCCCTCCCTTAACACTCAACTTACGGTTCCAGAAGAATGACAAAGTAAATAGTACTTACCAGACCATAACACGGTAGCCTTGGAACCCTCAAGGCAGTTCTCTCCAGCTACATCTCTGCATGTGATGCTGAGATTCATCTTGATCAATTCCTTTGTGTTATTGCGAACCAATACTTCCATAGGAGTCAGATCATGCGCTAACACGGAATTTTCAGATTCAGAGTTCTGTAAATCATCCTGTGAACCATCCCTAGCAAGCCGGAAGCCAAATGTCAAAGGATCTGGGAGCAGCACATCCATCACAGATGTCTGGAGAGCTGCCTGCATTGCTTCTTTGATATTGAGTTCTCCAGAGTTGTAACGTCCAGATTCCCAACGGACCTTTATCCTAGAAATCAAGTTCTTTATACAAGCATTTAACTCAGCTTTGGCACTCTTCTCTGAGAAGCTTGAATTTCTACCACCAGACGACCCATCCACTGAGGGTCCCTTCATAAAAAAAGAACCATCAAGAACAGGAAGCTTAAAATGCTCTAGGGGTATCAGGACTCTTGCAGAGGCATCCCTATCAATGGTGGTTTTGGGGTAGCCATACTCAGCAGATTCCTGATCAGTAGAAATATTCTCATCCGTATTAGAGTTTTCTAGCTGGACAGAAACGCTAATGTCGAACACCACATCAGTTGGATTTGACAACTCAAGTTCAAGAAAGCGCAGACCCCAAGTGCCTCTATAGGGGTCAATTTTAACCAACCGTTCTATTCTGCTACCAGAGCCTGGTAGTGACTCGGTACCACCATTGTCTGCATGAGATGGTTTAGGAGGGTTCTCACCAACATGAGCAGGAATTTCCATCGATAACATACGAGCCTTGACGAATGATAATCCTTGCGAAACACAGACATTCAATGGCACAACCAGTCGTCTGCCAGGAGGAATAGATGATTCCGTGTTATCCCCAACAGATCCTACCATAAAAGGATACCATGCACAAGTTAAGGCATACATCTGAGATTATTAGGCAATACAGTGACAGAATGAAGAGGGACGAGGGGAGAGACATGGGGAAACCAAAGCTTGTCATAGGTGCTCATTTAATTTTTAAAGCTTGCAGTTTAGGTGGTACGACAAGATAACATACAAGAACTGCTAGAACAAACTCTATAGAATAAAATGCAGCAGTAGAGAGTCCAACTGCTTCAACTAGCAATGAAGCATACTCAACAAATATATTCCGAAAAATCCGCTAATTTCACCCACTTGTCATGATAGACCTCGAACATAATTGTATAATCGCATCAGATGTTAAACCAAATAGTAATGGTTCAATTAACTGTATAATCGCATAAGATGTCCAAGAAATGGCAATAAATTTATTCTTGTATGACCAAATAGTTACCTGCGTAATGAATCATCAACATTGGGCTTGTTCCATCTTTTGATTGTCTTCCTAGAACTCCAGACCTCCCTGCAGCTGAATCAAAGTCCACGGTAGTGTGTTGCCAGGCTCTGATGGTCACTGGCAGGGTAATCTCAGCACCTGGTTTTAGAGGGAGGGCAGATTTTAAAGTTTCATATGAAATTGAAACAACGGCATCTTGGTTTTTCCCGGATAATGATATATGCGCTTGCTCCACAGCAACTGTTCCAGCATTGGCCAAACTTATCCACACATCACGAATCTCACCTTCATATAAAATCACAGCTCCATCACCCCCTACAACATGTGATACAAGCAAAGGTAGTGGCGACACCACGGAAATACTTGGAACTGACACATTTCTCAAACTTGGGGAGCCGCAGCTACGGAAAGGATCAGACAACACAAGCCCTTGTGCAGCGCCAAGTAGAAGGTTATCAACGTCTCTAAAAAGGTGTTCCGTGATAACTCCAAAACAATGTGCAATGCATCCTGGTATTGTTATAGGACCCACGGATGTGGGAATTCCAGACAGTGGAATAATTTTTGATGAATTAGGGGAAAGAGTCACACTGATCGGAAACGCATTGAAGTTTACAGAAGGAACTGATAGATATATACTATCAACAACCAAGTCAAAACCACATGGGTTTGCCAATTCAACTAGTACCTGAACTGGTTCACCAACAACCCAGATTAATTCCTGTTTACTATTAGCATTAGCGTCCCCTTTGCTAAAGGGCGTGTAAATGAAAGGCCCTGTGGGGGCAGAACCAGCCCACCAATCTTCTTTGGCAGTATTGCGCTTAACAATGTCCATTTGAGATGGATTGACTGGAAAAGAATGTAACCTGGATCCCAAGAGCAAAGTAATAAGTTTCAAAATCTGACCGATATATACCATGAAATTTGAAGGTATCTCCCACAAATCATGATTATATTCTAAACTTAACCGCAGCAGACACATTAGAGCATAGGTACAGTTTCCCAGGTTAGGACTGAAAAAACCATACATGAATCTATGGTAGCTTAAAAAAGGTTGGATTTGGTTCAGGTTTAAAAGATATCCAATGAGATGCAACCTACGAAGACTTGTGAAAGGGTTAAAATCAAAATAATTGCCAAGGGGCTGTTTGATTGGAGGGTCTGGAGAAAGGGAAAGAGAAAGAAAACACCCCATTCTCTTTCTGGGTGTTTGGTTGCAAACATGCCATTCCCTTACCCCACTTTCCTAGTATCAATTACCCCAAATCCCTCTAATCTCATTCCCTCACCCCCAAGGGTTTTGGGGATCACCCCATATTGGGGTTTGACCTCCCACCCACAAAGCAACCCCAAACTCTATAATCCAACACCAACAACCAAGCGTGACCACCACACATTCGCCTCCACCTATAACCCAACACCACTAACATGTTCCATTGCATACAGCCCAAGCCACCACCGCTCAAGTGACATTTCCAACTCACACCACCATCCACAACCAATAACCCACGAAACTACCACGCTACCACAATCTGCAAACTAGTGGACCACCATCCACCACATTTTTTCACCGTCAACAACCAACAAATTAAAAAAAATAAAATAAAAAAGAATTACAGTTGCGCACAAACATCTTCTCCAACCTAGCACCAACACCTCATTAATTTCGCCAGCAGTCGAGATCTACTACAAGGGGACGAGTAAGCATACAACGGTGGTAGCGAAGGCGACGCTGAAGCGATAAGGCGGCAGATGGGGACAGAGGTTATGGTGGTGTGGTGTATTTTCATGGTAAGGAAGAAGGGCTTCCTACATATTCAAGGATCACCCGTACCACCCTTCTTCTGCCAATGTTTTCAATTGACTACAGGAGGCTGAAGATAGAATTTTCTGAATGCTTTTAACCATGTGATGCGTTTAGGAAGTATTAATGAGCTTCTAACTCATGTTGTAAACCTTTAACTACAGCAAAACATGGATATTGCCATATGCAAAAGACAAAACAGACCGAAAAAATGATGAGCAACATACCTAATGAAAGGTAAAGCAGGGTCTGCACAGCGAGTCCCAGAAGGAAGCCTTGCAGCTGTGTTATTAAGTGCACTTGCAAGGCCATTTTGGCCAGTAGGGTTGATAAGAGGATAGTAATTTCTCAGCAGGCGCGCTGCTGCGCTCCATGCTACAAGAGGATCTCCTGCTCTTACAGCTGATTGAAGAATCTCTCTGAGAACAACCATCTGCAGGGTGCTCCACTGGGACTCGAACAATGAAACTAGTGAATTCGGGTGCATCTTTCCAACATCCAAATGAGTCTGTCCATTATCCTGTTGTCATGAGAGAAGAGGGAAAATAGGCGTAAGGCTACAGAAACTAGAACAGCTCAAACTCTCCTAGCAAATAAATGTGACAACAAACAGCAAATAAGGTGACAATATACATGGAACATCTACAAAATATTACATACACTATTCCCTAAACGACGGTCAAGCAAAACGAAAAGATCAAGTGAAGAACAAAAATTGTGTAATCAAACAGCTTTGCCAACAAAAAAACAAGCCTATTAACCCTTCACTTAAATAAGACATTTCAGAGATATTAAGCGGTTCTCCTGAACTACAGCTTTAATAATTACACTAGTTCAATCTAATTATACATACAACTTGTATCAGACAAGCTAGTAACGCAAATACGACCGGCTTAAGCAAACGCAGATCCCTCACATGAAAATGTAAGTGCAATTATTGGACCTTGCCAATTGCAAGCTCTGTCATCAGTATCATCTCAGAAGGAACAGCGGCCTTGAAAATGGCTTCAAGGCAAACTGTACGTACCCAACAAACTTCACAAGCATGGAGAGGGAATTTTTCCCACTTCAAACTTTTTGCAAATTCAATTTGAAAATTAGACATATGACTATATTAGGATAACTGCCACAGAATTTAGAACATCGAACACAAAACAATTGGTGGTGGTAATAGACAGTCATCTCCCAAGAAACGAATTTGATGGACATAAGTAGTTTGCAGAAGATTAAACACAAGAAAAACAAAGCCTAAAACTTTGAGATTTTGTCACTTACAGGGAGTGCATCTCTGGCAATAGACGCTTTACTTTCAACACGATAAGCTTTAGTCGAAATTGCTAAAACTTGCAACGCACTTATAGCAGCAAATCTATTTTCCTGTTGCAGATAAAGCTGAGCTACCTGCCTTGAGAAGAAAGCAGCTTTTCTCTCATACCCAAGCCTTGAATATAGTCGAGCTATCTCAACATACAAGACTAATCTATCAGTTGCATCAATCAAAGATTTTGAGCCATCTGCAGCATTTGTTAACAGGTCTACCACCTCCTTAGCATGCTCTCTCCTGTAAAGACGTAAATTTTTGAAGAACTAGTCAAGAAAAGAAAGAAAAAATGCAGCATCACATGCAACTGTGGTACACCATAAACTCTGAATTAACCATTTGAATTTAATCTAAGCTTAAAATCAATCACCCGATTGAATAAAATCAAGGAGAAACGTCTTTTAGGGCTTCAAATATTTCGAAACAATAGAAATTTGGCTGCTAGCCTCCCACCATATCAAAACCCAACGTTTTGTAATAAATAACCGCCAACTTCGTAACACTAAGCTTTAGGTTTTCAGAACCGAAGTGCCTTCAAATTCTTCTATTTCTTTTTAACATAATTGCCAGCACGATACATCCTTATCCCTGTGGGCTGTGGTCATGTTGAATAAAAAGAAGTCCATTATAATTTTACATCTATTACACAACACATATAACTTGACCAGCCTTGCGTGCACACCAAGAAATACAAGGGAGGGGGATATTTAGTGAAAAGACAGGATATCTATATAAAGTTGAGAATTATCACCTACAAAGAAATCTAGCTAACTTCAAAGTGGACTCGAGTTCGAAGCTCACTGGTGAAACTCTGCAAAATCAATTTCATGGGGTTAGGAAAATAAATCAAAGTCTAGAATTGTTACAAGCTCACTGTAAAAAAAAAAAAAAAAAAAAAAAAAAAAAAAAAAAAAAAAAAAAAAAAAAAAAAAAAAAAAACATAAGAGCCTCCAAAATACGAAACTCCACTCTCACACTGAATTATATAGAGCCTTTTTTTCATCAATTCGTTTTTAAAAGGATGTGCTTTCAATCTCATCACGATAACTATGACCACTCGGCTTGTGTTTCTACTTGTGAAATTAAAAGACTTGCTTGAAAAGTTAACATACTCACTTCTTTCCAAAAAAAAACTAATATTAACGATACGTAACCTTCATTATGGGTCATCGGCAAGCAGCCTCTCTATATTGAATATCAACGTAGGGGTAAGGCTTGCGTACATTTGACCCCGCCTTACCTTCCCATAGGAGGGAGCCTTTGAGGCAATAGGGGTAATTGTTGTTTTATAAGGAAAGGATGTAATCTCACCACCAATCTATAGAGCCCCACATGCACTAGACATGAACACGCAAGTAATATGGAAGAAAATTTCATTTGAACCCGAGTCCTTTTCTTCCATGTTCTAGTTATCAATAACAAGTTGTTCTCAACATCTTTTATACCAAGGAATTATGTAAAACTTCAGTTTTTAAAGTAGAATCTAGTGGTAGAGATATATTGATTTTGCCTTTGCGCAATTTTGTCTTTAGATATAGAGCAAAGGGGGTCATCTGATCCATTGAAGTATCATTATTGCTTCTTTAGAAGGACCGCGGATTAAAATAATAAAGAAATCTACGACCCCAGTGAGTAAGAGCAGACTCAAGCGCTAAACCACCTAATTCCCTCCCCCCAATGGAAAAGGCACCACAGGTGACAGACAGTAATCATGGAGTGATATACCCCTCACTCCGTAAGGAAGATAACACAACGCTTAGTGACACTTGCCACAGACCTAAAGCACTGAAACTCCAAAGAATAATGCACATATCCAATTAAGACAATAGTTCTAACTTCTAAGTCATCTAACACCAATAATTAGGCATACAGTCCGCTCACCTTTGTGCATTGTCTTGTATGAATGACTTCCTGTAATGAACAATAACACTGTTATAACGATACTTCACCTCCTCCTCCAATGCTGGATCTCTGTGTCCCATCCGATCCATCTGTAAACAGAAAAATCCTCAAAGGATGTCAAGAAGATAATTGGAACTATCAAAGGGTCGCCTATTTTCGAATAAAATGAACATTGAACAGGTTCTTTCAAAAGGTAATCTAATGCCCTTCAGATAAGGTAAATTTAGAAAAAGAGTGCCACATAAAATAGGCTAAAACAAGCTTTGTAACTATCTGTCCTTTGCATTTTACCCGACCCAATTTCCTGAGAGCATAGTGAGCAGATAGGATACATATGTCTATATTATAGAAACCAACACCAGCTTCACATCACACTCTAATAAAAATTGTCACATCACTTCGGCTAATCCACTTCAACTATTTCATTTATTGTTGCATGACATTGTCTAAACGTGTCATAAGGCTCTCAATAGAGGGTTTAAAAGAAAATTTGACCTCAACAACAGCTACAACAATACGGAAAATTTAGTAATGGTTTCCTTCCAGGTGAGCTTAAATGTACGGGCGGGACCGAAAGAACATGACACGCCTTTATTTCTTCTGCCCACATGAAGAGAAATAGAAATGTTAACTGCTCATTTATATAATTAGTAATAGGGCTCATTATTTGCAGCATAGCATTGAGCATTGTTTGATGCTTTGCTGCGTTCTTGCTTTCTTGGGCATTACAATCCGGTAGTTTAAGAACAATGTATCTGAACAATACATATTCAAACTAAGCAAAAGGCCAGCAGAAAATTACGTATTTACCTCCGTGGATAATAATGTTATATCTCCCCATAATACTAGAGGCATAATATGTCTCCAAAACTTCAAAAAAGTTGTAAATTTTAACTTCTTTGGCTCTCTAAGCAGTAATTAAGATTCGTGAGATATATAAAAATTGGGCTTCTTGGGGTTGGGGATACTTTAAAACCTTATCTTAGTGAATCCTCCACGACCATTTCTTATCCCGAGGACAATGAAGCAAATCAAAATATTGCTGCCAGCCACCAACGCTAGCTTCTACAGCCAACTGAATACACTAACATTGAAGACCTCTTTAAGTTCCTAACAACATATTTTCACAGCTAAACGTAGTTCAAAGACACAAGTGCATGGCAACATGACAGATCTTTTTACGATCAAAGTGGATTCTGAATGCCCGCTTGTCCTTATGTAAAAAGAAGACAATTTTGTAGTGTGATGCAATTAGTTTTGCATTCATGGAGACAAACCCACAGGGCGGATCACAAAACAAAACAGAAATAGTTCAAAGAGGGCTTAGGTTCTCCATGTCCACCCACTTAACCATATTTACAATCCCTCTTGGTCTTTCCTTCTCATTAATTGTGCAATTGATACTTGATTGATCATGATGTTTGTAGAAGAGTTCCATCCATTTCACTTATTAGGCTTACAACTCACCAAGTCATTTCACGCTATGATCTATGATCTGCAAATACCCTTCAATACTCCCTCATTCGTGTAACCTCACTTTTCCCTCAGTAGGAGCTTCAGCAATCAAACCCAACAACTAATAAAACATGCATGACTGAAGATTTGCCAGAAGTCATCTACCTTATGACCTGACCTTCGTTTAAAGCTCAAACTTAAGATAACTTAACTGAAACACAAAGCAATCTCGTGGATTGTGCGCCGCCTACAGGATCCTCTGACGTCAGCTTATTTGAAGATTTTAAGTGTCAATAACGGTCTCAATATTCATAGCTGAAAACGGACGACTGCACACATTACAACAGGGAAGGAACGAAAAGCAATAGAGTCGTCTAAAGGTCACACACTACATGTACCCTATTAACATATCTCCCAAAGGTGAGAAAAAAAGCTTTGAAACATTTCCAATCACTCGAAAAGCTCTTCGAAAATGACGAAGACCTAGCATAGCAAGTAAAGCCAAACCTTCTAAGGAGATCTCTAGAATCCTATCTGATCCAACAAGAAAGAATTTCTAAACTACATGAGTGCGTTAGATAAATCTTCTTTACTCCCTACAGGGCTGGAAAAATAAGTACAGTCTGGTCAACTCAGACCTGCTAAATGCTATAGACCAGCAACTCAGAGCAAATTAATAAAACTAAAATAGATCAGCACGCGGACAAGCGACTGCTAACAGACAAGTGCACCAATGCCTCGTATGCGACAGCAAAATAATACAAGAAAGATTACAGGCAGAAAATTACCAGCAATGCGCACACACTTCCTTCCAGTGCCCCGGCATACCAGAATAAATCCCCTGTCAATCTGGCAAGTTCTAAACCAGTGTTGTAGTGGGCGTTGGCATCAACAGGAGAACCAGCTAACAAACAATAATCTCCAATGGTCTTCTGGGCACGCCCAAGCCTCCGTTTCTTAGCCTTAATAACCTGCGTCCATCAGATTCAAGTCAATACAATCACGTCTTGGAAGGGCAATGGGGGTTCCAAAGCAAGAAGAAACAAAATCTAATTCCATTAAACACCTAAATCATAAACCTCCTCTGAGCTGAGACTGGCTTGCGAATCCAGAGGCGTCTTGACAATAGTTCCAGCAGATTCTGCTTTAAGGACCCAGTTTTCAAATTCCATCAACAATGAAGCGGCAATATCCTGCATCATTGTATGCATGTGCATCTCCAGAGTCCGCCGGTCAGCAGGGGGAAACAAGTTCAAATTATCCTCCCTTTTACTACCATCCTTAAGCTGCAAGGGGAGAAATATAAACCAATCAAGCCAAGAAATATAAGCACAAAGTAAAATGAGGCTCAAGCGAGCTAGAGGACGAGTCCAGTCCACATTTCATAAAAACACACATCTAGTTAACACACAGCTTGGAACAAGATGTTACACAATTGTCGTAAGGCCAAATAAAATCAAACGACGATACACAATCTTTATCAAAGATAGTAACTTCAATATAAAAGCGCAAATCAGTCATGAAGCACCTCCCCCAAATCCACTCTAAAACCACATCACCAAAGAAGATACAACATCACTTTTTTTTTTTTTTATCAGATAACACTAAATGCAATACAAGGAGGGCTATCCTTTCGTCGACAACAAAGTTCACTCATAATTCTAATCAAATAAACACCAAATTAAGCATGAAAAGGCCAACTCTTTCAAAAATTCCCTCATAATCAAACCAAACCATTATAACAATAGCAAATTTTAGTCAAGTAAACACTGAAAAGGTCAGTTCTTTCATAAACTAATCACACTAAAATTCAATCACAATCCACATATAATTATATAAATGCGTAATTCAACATGAAAAAGGCCAACTCACTCATAAACTAATCATACACAAACTTCAACCACAAGCCAAAAAATCACAAAGCTACAAATGTGCAATAACTACCTGATCATCCCCGGGACAAAACCCGAAACACTTTTGCGCCAAAGCGGAATTATAACCCTTACAAACAAGGCTAAACTGGTCACTAACAGCATCAAGATCAGGTGAAGTAGGACAATGAAAGATCCCAATGACAGACAGAATCTTCCTGTTAGATTGGAAGTCTTCCCAGGGGCTTGGAGGGGACCCACCAAGGATAAACTTGAAGCGCAAGCATCCAGAATCCCAAGGCTGGTGAGTAAAAGGTGATTTCTGATGTTCAGTGTAAAAAGAGCTGATTGATGAAAGATCAACTTTAGAGTGAAGGGTTAAAAGAGATGCGTATTCTCTGAACAATGATGGTGAGATTTGGCCAATTGGTACTACTGCTATTCTTATTGTGCACATTGATTCTATGCTCACATCTGGCTCCATTTTTTTTGGGGATTTTTGGTGGGTTTTTTTGGGGGAAGGTGTGGAATTTTCGAGATGGGAATTCTGGGTTTTTTTCGAATGAATGGGGAGGGATCAGTTGGAGCTTGTAGGAGAAGGAAGGAGATCGGAGATGGTAAATGAAGGGGACCAATGGGGAAGCATTTGTCGATCAATGGTGAAATTCTGGAATTTAGTCGGGTTTTTTACCGTTCGGAAATGCAAAGGGTTAATCAACCGTTGGGTGGGTAAATTCAATTCTTCGCAAAGCTAAAGCTCACTCAATATAATGGTGGCAACAATAGATGTCATAATCGGTAAACGGTATCTTCGTATCAAATATTGATCGGTTGTTTTGAGTCTTGTCATTGTTTTTTGGATCATTTGGTTAGTATAGGGCACATGTTGAGCTCAAGTTTGATCGATTTGGAGTCAGTTTGGATCGGCAAATTTTGTTCCACTCCATTAAATCGAACCACTTCAAAATGAGGGTTATTTCGGTTTCCTAGTAACTTTATTTATCATCAGAATTTCTTAACTTGAACTTTTATTGTATTTTTTCTAGAAATTGACCGATGGTTAACGTGATTCACGTCCGAGTCAACCAAAATTATATTCACAGGTTGAACCAACTTCAGTTTTCATATCGGTTTTGGGTTGTCGAATTGGCTTACCCAGGGGTAACTCGTTTCAGTTTTGCCTTCATAATCAATTTCTCCTGTGAGATCAATTTGAACATTATAGAGTACTTCCCGCGAACTCACTAGAAATTCTGCAGAGCTAAGCTAACGTATCACATCACATATACTGTTAAAAACTTGCAGAAAACAATGTCAGCAGAAGAAGAAACACAACCAATTTCTCCCACATCTCCACAACCCATCAAACTTGTTCTTCAAGATTATCTCGACTCATGTTCCAAGGTTAGTCTTTTCTCCCTAGAGTCCCTACCCATTATTTCCAATAACATATTATTCCTAAAAATCAAAAATTTATTATATATACTGTATCCTGTCATTGTTGTTCTTGATTTTTTTGTTTGTTTGTTTTTGTTTGTGAATTAGGAAATTGAATTGGGTAATTTCCGTGAAGCTGAAGTTATAATTTTTGAGCTGGTTGAATCAATTTGCTCAATTTCTGATGCTGCTTTATCTAAGCGTGAGGATGAAGAAACCCTTGTCAATTCAATCGCAGTTCTTTCTCATATTCATTCTTACCTCTCAAACCCTAGTCTTGATCAGGTTTCTCTTTTGATTCCCTAAATTCAACATTACTGTTTACTTAGTGAAATTGTTTTTATAGGAGAATATAATGGTTTCCACATGTTTAATTTGTAATTATAGTTTATTTCGATTATGGTGTCGTAGCTAGTGTTAGGGGTAAGGTTGCGTACGTCTTGGACCTCCAGCAACCTTCCCTAATGTGGGTTCATACTGGTTTGTTGTTAATTTTAAAGTTGGAATCTTGGGACGATACTGTGTGTGTGTGTCAGTGTTTGTGTCTAGTAGGGCAGGGTTGCGTATGTCTTGGACTTCCATAGGCCTCGACTTCAGTGGGACTCATAGCCGGTTGCTGCAGTTGGTTAGCTCTGACTTTGAGCATTTAGCCACTAAATTATCTTTCTAAAGTTTGTGAGGGTGGTACAAGGGGAAGCATGAGGCGAGTATCTAGTTAAATTCGATGTTAGTATCAGAAATAACAAGCCAAAAGTGAAATGTCTGTCACGAATAATATTGAGGTGGTGGGTTTTGGCACTTGGCGGCTGACAGTGTGAGTCTGTGAGAGATGTTATTTGTTTTTCGTTAGACCGAACATACTAGACGGGAAAAAATAATAAGAAATGGGTATCATATTCAGATATTTGATTTACTCTAGCATTATCCTTAGTTGTAAGAATGGCCTGAATGCCTGATGTTGACTTTATGAATGTGGCTACATTGCTTAATTACATGAATATCCATAGTGCTTAACTACATGAATCTGTTTCTCTTTTTAGGCTGTCATTGATTGCCTTTCATTTGAGCTTCCCAAAGCCGTAGCCAAGTTCGCAGGGTTGTCAAGGAGATGTTCTGAGCTTGTTGACAGTATTATTGATGTATTCACCACAAAATGTAGCCCCCGAGATATGATTCCAGTGTTCTCTGAGGTACTTTTTTTTTTTACGTATCTCTGGGGTACAGTTTAATAGACTAAGCTGTAAATAAACAGTGCCTAATTAAGTCATGCATACTTTTACTTATTGTCCACTTAAGTAGTTAACCTCTTGACTCTTGTTCACCTTTGCATCAGCTCCCTGGCCTCCCTCCCTAATCAAACAAAGGAGTTATTTTCTAGTTTCTAGTGAATTGATGTTGAACCCACCTTCTTTCCCATTCTTTCCCTTGGTTTTTTGGGACAAAGATGGTGAAGTGGTGATGTCCTCCTATTTCATCATTATGAAGATTTATATTTGACATGAGAGGACAAGAATCTTGCTGAAAAGCCAATGTTCGGAGCTAATCAGTAAGAAGAAAAACTGGCAATGAAGTTTAACACTCTAATTTCAGCTGTTTGTTGATGAAAAATTGACGGCACAGTGATGGAGGATTAATCGTGTTCCATATAGTCCTAATAGAGAGCATTCTAAAAGTTAAAAAAAAAAATCACATAAAATTCTTTAATTTGCATATAGCTCTGCAATTATTATGGCTCACACGGCCACGCCTTGCTTGCTCCGATCTGACAGACTCCATTCTTCAAGAGTCAGTTTCAAGTAGTCTGCTATAATCTTTTCCAGAACCTTTGTTATAGTTGCCACTAGTAACTTCAGTTGATTGGCTGTTTGACATCCTTTTTTTCCTAGAACCTATGTATTCTATGTGCTTTCTTTGAGACTGTATGCAACAAAAAGAGGTTTCAGCGTGTCCTTTTATGATACTTGTACCAGTACTTGATAAATGATATCTAATGCTGACAATGTTGTACCATTGGAGCAGGCATTGAACTTGTATGGGAAAACAACAGATGCTCCAGGATATGTTGCTTCTCTTCTCCGCGGATTCTCTAAAGGTAGTTTATGTTTCCTGTCCTGGGTTCACCTAAATTTTTGAGTGACCATTATTTTTTTCCATAGTTCATTGCTGTAAGCATATACGCTGAGTGTTTGAGTATTCATGTGGGTTTTTCTTTTTATCAAATTTCAGTGTTCATGTCCATACAAAGACGTCACTTTGAGCAGATCAAAGTTGCTGTTCCAACTCTTCTTAATGCTTTTACGGCTGCGTCTTTCGATTTAGATGATAGTGATGTAGGTTTGGAGAGTCTGGTCAAAGGAGCTATTGGCATTACCGATTCTTTACAAGCAACCTGCAAAAAGTTGGTCTGTTGGTCTTTGATATAATCTATTCTCATGTGTAAAAATTGCACTTTTTGTCAAAAATCCTTTCCATGTGGCTTATCTGTCATTTCAATGCTTGATCTACAGGACGGTGAAGCAAGAGAAAAGCTTCGGAGTTTACTGGGGTTATATGTCTTGCAAGTCATGGTTAGCACATATTTCCTTCAACTATTCTAATGTAAATACATATAAATGAGTGCAGTGATTCACTTTGTGCGTCAGCTATTTATGACTCAAATGCTCCATTAATCTATTTTATTATCAGTTGAGCCCAATTTCAGAGGAGTTTTCTCTCTAGCAGGATTTTTCTTACTCTGTGGTAGGTATACTTATTTATACTCTCATGCTCTACAGGCTGTTATTTCAATTAGCATGGGAGATAGAGTATCGGCTTGTCTTTCGTTTGTTCAAGAACTGTCAAGCTTCTTTTCATATTGCGGTTTATCATATGCTGATCTCATAGCTGGTCATGGGGTTGATCCACTCATCAGTCTTGTGTGTAATGGTGAGTTTATAAGTGTTTAGTGAGCCATTTCCATGTCAATTGTCGACCACACTTCAAAGATGTGATGCCCATTTTTTCTCTTCTATGATGTTCAGATGATACAATTGATTATATGGATTGTTTTTCCTATGTGAAGCATGGAGCACTGCTTTCAGGTGAGTGTTGCTCCATAACAATATTTTAATGTCGTCGGTCTACAGGATACCCCTATCCTATCCGTTTGCATTGTTATACACCTTTCATTTATTTTTACTCATGATTTGCTTTCAGTAATTTGGGGTCATCTATCTGATGAAATCACCCAGGCTGCTGGGCAGGATGTATGCATTCTCATAGATGAACTTAGGAGGACCCAGAGTGGCAGGTGGTCAGCTATAGGTTCCATGGGGTGTATATTATATCTTGGCAACCTGCCTTGGATCTTAAAGAGACATGTATTAGACTTCTTGCTTGCCATCACAGAAAATATTGACCAACAAGAGATGGGAGAAGATGAGATATGTCCATTCCTTACTGCCAGTCTTATTTCAACGTTGCAGGTAGTCTTCTTCCAGGTCCTAAGTTCTAACTGTTCAATCACTCTGTGCATCATTCGTTCTCAACTTCTCTTCTCCTTTGACCTTGGTGACCATTCAGGCTGTTGTGTCAGTGATCATGAATGCACCTAACGCTGAGCTAAGGAAGATTGCTTTTGCTGCTTTGAAAAGGGTGAGAATCCATAACTCTTAGAGTCTTTTGCATTTGTCATGTATTTTTGAAAAAGTTTCTCATGAAACCAGTTGCAACATTCTGTTTCTTAAAAAAACCAAAAAAAAAAAAAAATGTCCATTGTGTTGCTTAACATTACTATTATTATTTTGCCAAATCGGATTTTTTTAATCGATGCCCCAATATCATGTTAAAGTCGTGGGAATACTGAATGACATTTCTACTATTCCTATCTACTCCTATGTGCTTCCTATCTACTCCTATGTGCTACCTATCTCAATCTAGTAGTATTCTAGTGTGTATTTGCTTTAAACATATGGTAGTTGCTCATGAAGTGTGCAAAATTATTCCTCTCTTCAGTTTTATTATATACTTCTCTGCTCTGTATCTTTACATTAGCTGACATCAAGTTTGGTAGGTACTTGCCGATAATCACACCTCCTTGAGACTTGACATGATGCAAGCCTTGGTTAGAACTAGCAGTTCAGCAACCATGGTTAGACTCGTAATCTTCACTTTTTCTTAGTGGAAACTCAGTCGGAAGGAACGCACTCTATAACTAACATTGCTAGTGGAATCTTGTGCAGACGGCAATACTTATTGATTGTGTCAGAGAGAACCTTCGAAATGATTATCCAAAACTGAAAGAAGCAGAAATCTGTTCTAGTAACTCCTTTTGGAATACTGGCATGCTTGACTTGGTGGAGTTTATATTAAGACCACCCAGTGGAGGACTTCCTTCTCTCCCCGAGCAAAGTGATTCGGTATATATTGGTCCCCTTATTTATGTGATTTATAATATCTGTCATTCAGCATTTGTCTTTTTTATTGCTGTTTTGGGTCATATTAATCACTACGTTATATATATTCATCATATGGGCCGCAGGAGTTGAATGATTGTAATTTATTCATGTAATGTACTTTTATCATATCGCTTGACATGTGCTATTGAATATGCAGGTCCTTTCTGCCCTAAACTTGTACAGATATATCTTAATTACAGAGTCCACAGGTAACATATTATATTCGATTTTTCCATTGTGAATAAGCTTGCTCTGGGTCTATATTGATATATGCATATGATGTCATATTGCTTCTTGTGTGATTTAGTAATGCTAGTGGTGGTAGGCCTTAACCAATTTATGGCTTGCATCCCCATCAAAACTGTGGGGGATGTTGAGGACTTGAGGTGAATTGGATATAAGATTTTTTCAGGTCAACGCAGGTGCGTAGCCCCTGGGACACTTTGAGTGATTGTGACATGAAGTATAACTTTGGGATGGAGCTCCTAGCAAAAGCCTTATATGAATGAGTGTTTTAGGTTTTGTTAGAGTAAGGGAAACTAATCTCATCACAGTCTAGAATTCTGGAATAGGGTTCATTAGTTCTCATTTACTATGTAACTTACTGGTTGCATATGTGTCGTTTCTTATACTGAGGTTTTGTTGAACCCGTGGATTTAAAAATCACCTGCTACACCTTACGGATACATAGAGGTTTATGGGTGTACCGCGCCCGTCATATTGGGATGAATCAGCTGCTATTTTCCATGATATAGCCACGACCTAGGTAGCACCGATACGGACTCGGACACGGACACGGACACCGATACGGATACGTGACACGGCACTTTGAAAAATAACGGACACGGACACGGCAAAAAACAAAAATTAATATGTATTTTGAATGCATATTTTTTCAATTACACGTACTGTTCGCGGGTAGGTAGAGGTAGGACTAGTGCGGTCGGGTGCAGGTTGGGCTGTAACAATGGGGCCGCTAGTGGACGTCGGTCGGAGGAGGTCTCCTGAGGCAGCGTCGATCGAAGGTAGAAGAGTCAGCCGGAGCAAGAAGATGGGAAACAAAAAGAGACAAAGAAGTAAGACATGTAGTTGAACTATCTCCTAGTGTAATTAGAATAGGTGAGAGAAAAAAAAGTTTTTTTTTTTAAAAAACTTGTCAAAACGACGTAGTTTTGTGTCGTGTCGGGTGTCTGGTTGGTGTCTGGTCGGTGTCCGGTTCGTGTCCAATTAAAAAAAACCGTGTCTGTGTCCTAAAATTAAATAAAAAAACCGGACACGGTTTTTGGGCGTGTCGGACACGTGTCGTACCGTGTCCGATGCGTGTCGGACACAGACACGGCACTGGACAGGCGTGTCCGTGCTTCCTAGGCCACGACAACCAGATTTTCCATGATTGTCGATACAATGATCACAACCCGAAACCAGTATTTAATAGCAGGATTGAGCCATTGAGACATCTAGGGTCCTTGGACTTACTTGGTTCTAGATTCCTCAGTGCAGTTTCTGGTTCTAGGAATACACCACTAACTGGTGCCTTCGACATTATTAACAGTAAAGAGAAGATGTCCTAGGTGCATTGTAAAGTTGTAATCTGATGTGCCATGTCAATGCCGGCAGCCATTGGAATGGGTCATTGTTATTCTTGGTTTGGAGAGCGAAAGCCTTTCGGCTCAACTCATCTTTTCTATGTGCTAGATAAGGGAGACATCTCATGGCTTCAGTGGAGGTCAAATAACTAATCCAAACTGCCTTGGGAATTCTGTTTGATGAATCATTGCCACATGCTTGATGTCTAACTATATTCAACTAACTCTTGAAGAATACATTCTTAGGATTTTGGAGGTATTCAAGCTGTTAACCTGAATTAGAGACGATAAAATCCTGACTCTTGTGCTCGGCAACCAAATGCACTATTGGGTTCAACCTATGAAGTAATTGGCAATCCTATTATTAGCCTGAATGCCTGATTTAAAGAGATCATATATTAGCACAGATTCCTTCTATTTCAAGTCAATAACAAGACCGGTTTCTCATTTGTGACCCAATACAATTAATATACCGTTTCCTTGGTTTTAGGCTGCTAATGGCTGTTAGATGCCCTTTCAGAACGGAGTCAGTGTTTTGAACTGAAGTTGCGACATAAGGTGATGAAGTGGCCGCATTTCTGGAGTATAGGGACCTCGAACCTGAGAACTCACTGAAATATGTAGCATGGATGAGAAGTCATCCATTGCTCAAGACTTGTATAAGCTGTTGCTGGGGCTAATCTTGACTTCAGTGTGATTGGTGACTTGGGTACCTCCTCGGTGACCTTGCTATGGCATGATTTATGAGAAAGTTAGCCAGTTCCATAGCCCTTGTAACTTTCTTTCTGGTGCTGGATAGAAAATGCTGACATGTAGTTATGAAGAGGCTTCAAACTCTAGGTGAAAATCTCGATATTACTGAGGTGGTAACCTCTATGTTTCATAGATGCTTTGTCCCCCCCCCCCCCCCCCAAAAGAAAAGAGTTTCATGACGCTTTGTGGACAATATGCCATCCTGGAAACAACAAGTTTCAGAATGCTTAGTTTCAACTTGTGGTTTATATTAAAGGGAAGCACTAATAAGTAAGGCAGCTACTTTCACTTTATAATGACGCTTATGAGCAAAGCTAAAAAATTAAGTAACTTTTGAAAAACTGGAGTCATTTACAGTGTTTAGTATGATTTAGATCTAGAACCACATATTGATTTGACAGAAAACGAGCTTCCGAGCTCAAGCAAGTCAAGCTTCCTGTTGCTTCGACTTGGCTCATTTTCAGCCAAGCTCAACTTGGGGTTGAGCTGATCGTTCTTAGCTGAACCTGAGGTCTCACCAAGCCTGTTTGGATTCTGTTGCACCCCATTCTCAGAATCTCAGCTTTGAGCATCCTTATTGAATAAACTTTATTTGTAGTGAGAATCTGGATTTGGTAGCATGGTGCTCCTTCCGACAGCAAGTGCAGGGCTTGAGTCTTATGGCCTACCCTTTCCACTGCCCTATCTCAGCCTAAGACCATACTGTTCTCTTAAATTTGCCATTAAGATTAAGCTGTCAGAAGGGAAGCTTGCTGAAGAAGGATAAATTTAATATTTTGTTATCGATATTTGGGGTTGAGCTTATAGTAAAAGCTAAAGACTAGGGCTTCCAGGAAGGGGGAGGAGGTTATTGCAAACCATCCCTTCTTGGAAGGCATGGATACAAGGTTCAGGCTTGAGCAGGGAGACAATATTTGAGCGTGTTATTCGCTTGAGTTGTTCCATTTCTACCTGTAAACGCCCTAGCAACCTTGTTTTTTTTTTTTTTTTTTGACAACTGGAAAGAGAACCTTGAATTCTTGTGCAACACAGTTTAGCATCACACGGGTACTGCTGTGGGAATGTCATATTCTACTACTACATATTTTGGTGGTTTCGTTGCAAGAAATCGACAACAATGAGGTCACATTCTAACATCAGTTAACATCTGTGCAGGAAAAACCAACTACACTGGGGTGGTATCCAGAAGCAACATCCTAAAGGTCTATGATGAATGGTTGTTGCCCCTGAGAACTGTCGTCACGGCCATGATTTCAGAGGCGAGGAACGACGGTCAACCACTTTCATTAGACATAATGTGTGGTTTGAACCCTCTTGAGTTTGTCTTGTACCGCTGTATTGAACTTGTCGAAGAAAACATTAAGCAGTTAGGTTGATATGTGCCTTAAGCTTCACATCTGTGTAAGGCCAAGAACGGTCACAAGCTACACTACACACGCGTCTATTCAAGAAATCGAATTGCTACCCATCTCATCAGGTTTTATAGGGATGTAACGAGGAACTGCAAATGTTTTCCGGAAATTTGCTCAGTACAAAATGAATGGAACAGTTGATCATTGACTTTATTCTAGTGAAATTTTGGGGGGTCAACTCCAAGTTTTTGGATCTTGCAAGAGGAGTAGATGTATGGGTTGACCTGCTATTCTATTAAAAAATGACGATTATGAACAAAATGTTATTATATTCAACCATCAATAATAGTGTAATAATGTCCACATTCAAGATTAAATGCACTTGTTTACCTAACTTGTATACTAACAAAATGAAGGACATGCTAAGGGAGTGGATTTGTTAATGTTGTCTTTAGAGTATTTGTTTTTTTTTTTTTTTTTAACTAAGCAAAGATTAATCTTTGATTTTATATCCAAATTGGCTTGTACATGTTCTTCTTAATTGAAGATTTGAAAATCTCTAATCAGATTGTTTGACGATTAAAGTAAGGATTATCTTCTAATGACACTGGGCTATATTCTTTGTCATGCACTCATGCCACTATAACTTGGTCTGCTTAAAGGTTAATGACAATTGGCACCGCACAACTATGCGATACAAATAACATGAATGAAACAAGTCATGAGACATGCCAATTGAAATCCATTTAACGACTTAAAATAATTCGTAAATAACTTGAAAATTTTGTATGCAGAAGTTTTTCCATGCATCTCTTGGTTGGCCCCTTGCCCGAAAAATTTCCAAAATAATACATAGGAATATTGCAAATAAAGCTTGGTCCTGAATAGTAGGTGGCCTAACATGGGTGGCCCACACTTACCAAACAAATCTTAAAAAAAAATTACTTTTTTTTTCATATACTCCTACTAATTAGGCTACTAGCAAATGTAGCAATGGATCTTTTTGAATAATCATCGGTTTTTCCCGTACTAAAACTAGTTAAACTTGGAGTAAACGAAAATGAAGTCTCTAAGCTTAGAGAGTTGAAAGAATAAATTATGATCTTGTTCATTAGACTATTCCAAGTCATTGTATGGACCACTATTAATATTCTTAGAAAAATATATGAAGGATATTCTTGTTAAATTGAAAAATAAATTACTTCACGAGATTCAAATGCCTTTAATTGCTGAAGCTTGCTTGGTACCTTTGGTTGTTATCGACAGACAAACACATATGTTCGAGAATAAAGGACCAAAAAAGGGTCTTTGAAGTTTGGATCTTCTTTTGACTCAAAGACGTCTTCTTGTTCTCCATTGTTCACACACTTGCCGGAAACATGTACACACATATATGTACTCACATTATCAACTTTCCAACTTATTGCAACAACATTCGATTTTCCTAGTATATCGTCGTATATTTAGCAAACACTAACTTTTACATAAACATGTCTGTAAAAAAGGACTCGAGTTTTGACAAGTGATGACTAACTCATGTCACCTTCACGAGTGATAATTGTTCATTGAATTTGCGTAAGACGGGTTCTCACGAAACATACTATTATTAGTTCAAACCATCATTACTTTCCATTTTCCAATAAAAAAATACTGTTTAAAACTTTAACGTTCTTTTTAAGAAAAGAAAAGAAAAGGTAAAAGTTGGGCACCAATTTGATTCTAACCATGACTTGGTCTTAATCCAGAAAACCAAGTCAATCAGGCCAATGGAGGTAAATTTGTCCACCCTCAATTTACAGCTACAAAAGGAAGTTGGACCAATTCAACCACAATGTATTAATATGGTAGATACAGTAAAATGGTAATTCTTAATCACGTGTTAACCAAGTTATTTGAACTATCATCTGACATGAAGAAAGAAAAATGAGCTGGTGGTGCAAAAAAATTATGTCCTGAAATTAGATAGATTCTAACAGCTATTGTACAACTGTTTATAATAGGCCTAGCAAAGAATATAATTGCAGAGGAATACTACATTTTACGTCTACGTATTTCAATCCGAAAACACAGAAGTAACGACGGCTTACCCCAAACAAATTAATCGGAGCAGCAGTGAACATACAAGAACGTCGAGAACTGAGTAAAACAAGCGATGAATATCTCTGTATATATTATGTCTAATGAACAGAACTTCTGAATTCTGATACTAATCTTCCCTTAGTTGTCCGTTTGGATCCCGGATACTTCTTGTATTAGCGCACCCGGGCAGAAAAAACCAAGTGAATCCCTAACATCTGCTGTAAACTTGTAATTACATCTTCTCTAATATGGAGGGCGCTGAAGTGATTCTCGACATTGAACGTGTTTGCCATCCAGGAGTAAGCTTAGAAATAGTTAGCCTTTAATCTTTTGAGAATGAGCCCTAATAAATGTTGTTGGTCCTTCCTAGCTCATCCCAGTTATGCCACATTCCTCATCCGGAGACATGTTTAGATCAGGTAGCACAAAAATAGGCTCCTGAGATGACGCGCCACTTTGTGCAAGGCACAAACGCACTGAAGCATACTCGGCTATGACTTGTGCTGATATACTAGAGAAGGCTGCTCCACATGTTCCGTTGAGGCTTGTGTTTCTTTCATGAGGATCAGAATTTGGTTCTGATTTTATTCCAGAATCTACTTGCAAATCAAGCTGCAGAATGGGAAAGAAAGACATGGTCAGTGCTGACATAATTTGGACGACAACTGAAGCGTTCTGCACTTCTGCTGTCATTTTATATGATGCATGGGCAGTGGACACATTGCGAACAGCAGTTTTGACATGCTAGCTAGATGAAACTGACTCAAATTACTGTCCAAGAAACTACTAGCAGTATGTAAAGCTTTGGCTTGCACCACACCCAACTCCAATTGTTTTTTGACACTGTATTAATAATCTAATGTGGCTCCATTGTTTTTTGACACTGTATTAATAATAATCTAATGTGGGTTTGTGATCAACAGAACTCGTTTAACTAAATTCCGAAAGTGTCATACTAGCGCAACCATTATGACAGAGTTCAGACAAACAGATCAGACCACAAAGGGGAGTGCAATATGATTGACAAAAATAAAATTAGATGTAGATCTTACCTTGATTCTCTTCAAGTTCTCATTTATTGATCTTTGCTCTTTCAACGTCATATGTAAGGTTTCCAATTCCTGTTTAATAGACAGAAATTGTGAGCAAACTGACCCAGTTCCTAAAATAGAAGCAAGAGAATTAAGAAGAAAATACGCTTGAGTTAGGGGACCGAACCTTCTTTAAGCATGTACGTTCCTTCAACAAAGAGGTTTCCTCTTCTTTAAGTTCGGCAAATGTCTGTAAACAGAAGACATAAATGGATATAAGTTCATCTATTTGAATTTCGGATGAAGCTTTTTTTTCTCAGTGAGATTAAAGAGAGAAAACTTTACAAAAGCAGGTACTGCGAAGGCACATAGTGATCCAAAAGTAAAATTCCGAAGAAGAAGAACCGAAATGTATTTACAGCATTGTAACAGCAGGATTCAGGATATTACCTTCTTTCTTCTGGGTCTTTTGCTTGAGGTAGTGGGCGTGTCAGAGGCAGCAGAAATCTGAAACAATTAACCAAAATACACATCAATAAACACATTAAGTTCCAAAATAGCACCGTAAACAAGCAAAAGACCAATATGCCTAATTCAGCCATATTCAGCTAACCGTAAACATAATAAACCCAAAAAACGTCATTTGATTCAAGCGAACACAAATGATACCAGACAGCACAAGTTGCTTCATAACGGATACAAGAGCAATCTTAACTTGCACAATTTACGCGTACCAACAATATTAGGATGCCATCATAACCATAACTCCCAGCAAACATACAGTAACGATACTCAATTCAGCTAAGATCCAAAGGAAGATGAGCTGAGGGAAGTCATCCAGCCATACACCCAAATCCACTACATTATCCAGGATATAGCAGAGGGTCCACACAAGAACAAAGTATCTAGCTTACAAAAGAGCGTCTCAATTCATCCTATTTCATCAGATCCGGGATGTGATATGGTTTTTCGAACTTTCTATTTTTGAAATGGAATATTTTTATTTTTGGAATAGCTTAACCAACACTCCTTCTCTATCTTTGTTTCAAATTCATCCATAATGATTATTTGAGACACAACTTATGCCCCCCCCCCCCCAAATCGACGGAAAGTCGAAAAAAGATTCGAACTTTGGCCAACCCACAATTTAAATTGCTGAGAATTTTAAACGAGAAAGAATGCGAATTCCGCCAAAAAAAAAAGTGTGGGACATGAAACAATAGATAAGCAACTAATTTCCCCATCATCTCCATGACTCACATGAAAGCTACATCTTCCAAATGAAAACTTAACACCTCCTTATAAATCCTCCTCAAGCTAATGTGGGTCCCGCTCAATATGATCCCCACCGTCCATCACCATCATCAGAATCACATCACTTATATAAGCTTATAGCTGATCAACGGTCGTGATCTGATCACTAAATTGTGTCACACAAGCTGTCAACATCCCTACTTTCAAGGAATAAGAAATCTTAACCAAAATCCAACAAGAATGTCAGCAGTAAGCCACGTGTCATAATCCTACTGGGTGTAAACGCATAGATTTCAATACCACACCACCGCCACCAAAGCTAGACCAGTGCCACCATATTTACCCATAAGTAGACAAACGGTGGCAATGCCACGTGAGAGGCACGTGACAGTAACTCGGTAAGTTATTTTAGTTCACTGCCCTTTTTTTTTTAACCGTCACGTGACTCTGGCCTCATACGCGTGGGTCCGTACTAGTGGTGGTAGCTTGCACACTACTACACTTCACGTACCATAATTACCATTTTTGAAAATTAAAAATTAAAAACATTTCGAACAAAAAAAATAAAAGAAAATGAGAGAGTGGGCGGCGTGTGAAAGAAGGACCCATTTTATTGAATAAAAACCCGACCCTCACGAGAACAGAAAACACACGATTTTTAGAGAGAGAAAGAAGAAAATGAGGAGAGAGAAAGTAAGGGGGCATGATCCACTCATCTACTTGGACCCCACCACCCCCAACCATATCTCGTTTTTTTCCTCATTCAATTTACACACAACTTTGACAATTGACCCTGTTATTTTTTTACCGCATTTGGGTGGTTTTGTAAGCAAAAGGGCATTTCAGTCATTTTAGGAAAGGAGTGAAGCAAAAGGGTGGCGTTTATTGGAAGTTTCCCCTTTCCCTCCCTCTCCACTGGTGTGTGAGTTTGAGTTTAAGGTCATTGGAAAGATTGTGGGGTCTCACCCACTCACCAATCACCCCCACAAAAGGGGTAAATACGACATTTTCACACCCATTTTCCAAAATTAAAAAATTAAATTAAAAAGTGCATCTTTTTTTAGAAACAAAAAAAAAAAGGGTTTCATCTATTATAATTATTAATTAAGAAAATTAAAAGAGAGTAGTAGTAGCGGAAAACAAGAATGACAGCTGACCGGAAAAGAGGAGGCGACGAGAAAACTGAAAAAACGTGAAACCAAAAAAACCACTCTCTTTCTCTCTCCTAAACTTTCTTCTTCTACAAGCAGACGCTCTCAGTCACGTGATGTGTAATTAGACAAATCTAGCAAGGGTAATAACGTCATTTAAATACCACACCAGCTGACACGTTATAACTAACATTACCAACCAACCACACCACTACACCCGCCGGCACCGGAAGAGAGATCCACCGTGCTGACGAAGGGTACTTTAGTAATTTCTAATTTCGACAGTTATGTAATGTAATTTAATTTTAAAATATATTCCATGTATAATAATACTTAATTAATGATTAAATCCTACACCTCATTTTTAGGAAAGAAAATTAAAACGAAAAAAAAAATGGGCTTCTTATTACGAGAAGAAGAACGTCGCCACCGAAACGAAAAAATAAAATAAAATAAAGGAAAAGTAAGAATGTTGAGTGACGTGGAAAAAGGACAGACCTTGGATCTGAACCGATCGGACGGCGGGTGATGTAAGTTGAGTTCAGAAGACTCTTCACATCCGCCTTCACTAGGAGAAGCGCCACCACCGGTCCACGACAACGGCGTGGTAGGACTACGCCGCGTATCCCTCTTCTTCTCCGGCGGCGCCGACAACGACAACGACAAAGATGACGTGGAAGAAGGCTTAGACCGTGGCTGACGTACACCCCACGACGGCGGTAGTGCCTTCAGAAAGAAGCTACCCGCCGACGCTGAACCCGACGGCGAGGATTCAGCGGAGTCCTTCAGTCGGAGGAGTAGGTCAGCGACGACCTTATCGTCGGAAATCGCCGCGCGTAGCCACAACTCGTCTTTCATGGCGGTTATTAAACACGCGCCGCCACCTATGGAGTCACAGTGTTGTTGTTGTTGTTGTGGTGTGTGTGAGAAGAAAGAGGAAATGGAAGGGTGGTGGCGGAGAGAGAAAGCGAAAGGGTAAGAGAGAGGGGGAGAGGAGGAGAGAGAAAAAGGGTGAAATGAAAATGAAAATGAAAATAAAAAATGAAAGTGTGTTGTGTTGTGTATATGTTGTGTTGGGTGAAATGTGTTAATGTATCTGTGGGTGGCTTTTCTCTTTCTTTTTTTTTTCTTTTAAAAAAAAAAAAAAAAAAAAAGGGCTGACTAAAATGACTAGCTTCTTGTTCTTCCCTCTTCTCTCTTTGTATGAAGGTGGGGTCCAGAGGGTGGGGGTAATACGTGGCAAGTGAAGTGAAGTTTGTGTTTGGTAATATATTTACTGTGCTGTGTTTTCTTCTTGTGCGTTTACTTTTTTGTTTTTGTGATCGGTTAGGGTTTGGTTGTCGGATCGGATCTTTGTTACGGATCGGGTGGGTGGGGACTTGGGGGTGTGAAGAGTGACCCGCATGGAAGGTGCATTAATTAAGATAAATTTTGAGGGATCTTTCTTGATTAAATATTGGAAAGGAAAGAGTTGCGACTTGCGAGTGATTAGTTAGTGATAAACACAGTAGTTATGGTCGGGATATTTGAACTTAAACTAATTATGTTAATGTTAATGGTATCTTATTTTGGGAGGGTAATTCATTTTGAAGGTGTTTAGCTTGAAATGTTATATGATTGAAATTTTTCCGTCACATTTTAGACTAGAGCAATATGGGGGGACGTCTGACGGTGTGAGACTGTGAGGGATAGGGATTTATCATTTTCGATTTTTCGTCACTAGTTGAGGCTGTTGCACGCTTTTTGTCTTACTTTGGGAATATCTTTTCTACTACCCCTCTCATTTCATTAGGTTCTTTGCATTTGTTTTGAATCCGTGACTCTCACGGATTCAAACCAAATACAATGAAGCTAATGAAATGGAGGGAGTATAATACAAAATCCATGTATGACCCCTACGAGTTTTGACATGAGTTTGAGCAGTTTTGAGCCGAAAACTGCAGATTATATGCTCCGGTATGGCTGATTTTAACCGGTTCAAAACTGGCCAAATATTCTCAAAACTTTACGTTGACCTACCTTAGAGCATTGTTATTGGATATGAGCCCCAACTCTATACTACGAAACTTTTTTAAGACCTTTCAATTCACGTCACTCATTTAGTCTACCATGCACTTCATTCCGATCTTGGTACATACCTTGAGTATTTTGGTGAATATCTTTCTTAAACCTGCAATATGACTCCTAATGGATTCAACAAGGCCTTGCACCTCTTTTTTTTTTTTTTTCCTTTCTATTCTGCGGCCATTTAAGAATAATAGTTTCAGTTTCGACAATTTTGACCAATTTCTATTCTCAAAATTTTACCATGGACCATCGAGGTGCAGTTAGACTAGTTGGTGGTTGCCACAGAGGAGACTAGGGTGGGATTGGATGTTTGGCAATGTTTTAAAGACCGGACCGGCGGGTTGAATCGGTCGGTTGCCCGGTTCGATTGACTTACGAAATCGGGAGTGGTCGAAACGGTTAAACCGGACCAAATCAGCACTTAAACGAAAAGAATCGGTCGGTTCAACCCGGTTTTGACCTGGTTTGACCGAACGAACCTTTTTCCGTATATATATTTTAATATTTTAGCAATATATTTTTTTTTTTTGTATGTTTATAAAAAAATGTCATCTGTTTTTTTTTTCACCCGGTCGAACCCTTTGACTCATTGAACCCCCGTGGCAACCGGTGTAATGTCCGGTTCGCTTTTTAAAACATTAAAGTTTGAGACCACACCTGATAGGCTTATCAAAGTCAATACGTATGGGGCGTATTTTGGTGAGGCAGGATCATGGATAGGGGTGGTGATTCGAGCAGCCAAGGGAGAGGTGAACGACCTAGTTTGAAATGTGTCAAGTTAGGGTTAAATGGGAGTCTCGGAACTGGTGGAGGCGAAAGTAACGAAGCTGGGTATTCAAATGGCTTGGCAACAAGGTGCACTTGATGTTATACATACGAGTCTAATTCTTTGTATCTTAATATCGGACTGTTTCCCTTCGTATTTCGATTTAATTATTTCAAATGTTTTTTAGCTACCTCGTAGACTTCCTCTCTATTATTACTATCAACTCCAACATGAATTATTTTTTTACATGTAACCAAATAATTTTGAGAAATTAACATGGATTTTTACTTTTTGGGAAGTTGAACTTATCACCCCAAACGACCACTCAATATTAAAAAACCAAGGATTAGAGAAAAACAAATCATTATCGTACCCTATTCTAACCCACAATCATCACATTTCGCCCTCTAATCCCTTAACAAACAAGCCGATATAACATTAATTAGATAAGATTACATTAGAACATGTGTTTAAGAGAATGGTCGCAACGTTTATGTCTCATTCAATGCTAATACTCCTATATATGGAGTACACCGTATATATTTTTTTTCATCGTAATTCTACTATTCACCACCATCTTTTTTATAATCCTATACTATTACTAAAACGATTAACCACCTCGTTAACCACTTAGGGTGTGCTTGGTAGTCATAACTGTTCAGGTAGCATTTAGCTGTTGAGGTAGCTGTTAGCAGGAGTTTGACTAGCTGTTAGCTGTTAGCAGGTAGCTTTTAGCTGTTGGTTGAAAAGTTGCTATTAACAATGACGTGTTTGGCACGATCAGTTGCTGTTGAGTTATTAAAATGATATATATCAGAAAATTAGAAAATCAAAAAAGCTACTTTCTATGGGAAATGCTACTTATAACAGCATTTGCCAAATACTCCTTAAAACGCTAAATGCTACTTCAAATGCTAATAACAAATGTACAACCAAGCATATAAAATAGCATTCTGCCTTAGTCAAAACGAAAAATGCTACCTTCTATTTGTCTATCAAACATACCCTTAATTTCAAGATTAAGAACTTCTACTAATAAAATTCTTGTATATAATATGTCTAAGGTCGATCATCATTATAATATACTCCCTCCGTCCCAGCTCAAACGTCCCGTACGTTCTTTGTAGTGAAATAAGAAAAAATGATATAATAAGTTGAGTGGGGTAATATTAGGAAAAAAGAGGAGAGAGAATGTGGATTAATAAAAGTATGGGAGATAATGTGAGAGAGAATGTGATAATTTAATCAAAGTATGAGAGATAAATATGTCCCAAAATAGATGGAGTGTTTGAGGTGGGACGTCCCAAAATGAAATATGGGGCGTAATGGAGGGAGTAATTAATTTAAAAGGTGTTTTTCGTTGTCCGTATTACAACATTCATAGGGCGTACGACGAATAACACCCTACCGTATAAGAATTACTTTGCCCCTTTAAAAAGAAGTTTGATTTATGCATACGAATAAAATCCCCCGTCACCCCTCTTTTTCTGGGTTTGCCAAATGCCAAAAACCTAACCAATTGAGGTACTCAAAACACCACCCAGTATCTTCCCCGACAAGATTTTAGGAAAAGATTGGAAAGAGTCAATCGGGTAAGGAAATAATCACTGATAGTACAAAAAGGGGAGTGGAGATCTTCAAATTAATTGAGCAATTTCGCCCCTAAATCAAATCTTGCTATTTCCACCTAATTCAAGCTTTCTACTGTACAGGTAAATTCAAATTCCTTTTTCCGTATTATTAGATCGTTGCTTTTCTTTCTAATTGATCAAATTCCCAATTTCTGTTCATTATAAACCCTAATTTTTAGTTGAATTGAATTGGGGATTGCAAGAAAAGTTGCTGAAGGTTAAATTCCAATTTGATTAATTGATTTGCTCTGGGTAATTCCTGAAAGTTCAATTTGTAGAGTGTTGCTGAAGATTAAACTGTTTTTGTACTGATTGAATTGGGAACAATTGGATTATAAGATTGAATTGGGAAACAATTGGAAAATAAGTTGGAAGTTTTGCAATTTGAAGGATTAATTTTGAAATTTTATCTGGGCAGGGGTAGGTTTGTACAGTTTTTTACTCAGAATGCGGTAAAAATTGTAAAAAGTTGGAATCTTGCGGGTTGAATATGAACAATGGAGTTGACAGTAAAAAGAGAGAGTGTGAGAACGAGAGTGAGAAAGCGGCACGGAGAAGAGCTCATCCAGATGATTATGGGAGGAGCGTGTCGAAAATCGCGGTTGCGCAGGTTTGTGAAGGGGTTGGGTTTGATCGTGTTAAGGAATCTGCATTGGAGGTCTTGTCCAGTATCGCTCTTCGATTCATGCGTGACTTAGGGAAATCGGCTAATTCTTATGCTAGTTTAGCTGGTAGATCAGAATGTAATGTTTTCGACATAGTTATGGGTTTAGAAGACTTTGGGTCCAGTAGTGGGTTTCCTGGTTCGTCTGAGGTTAAGCAAGGTGTAGTTGGTTCGGGTGTGATTAAGGAGATTTCTCAGTTTGTGGGTACGGTGGAGGATATCCCGTTTGTGCAGCCAATTCCGCGGTTTCCTGTGACTAAGGTTCCGCGGTTAATACCCAGTTTTTCTGAGATGGGTGAAAGTAGTAGTAAGCACATTCCAGATTGGTTGCCTGCGTTCCCTGATCCTCACACTTATCTGCACACACCTGTTTGGAACCAGAGGAAGACGGATCTTCGTATTGATAAAGGTGAGCAATCAAGACAGAGAAGGAAAGCAGAGCGATCTTTGTTGAATTTGCAGCAAAGGTTGCTATCTAGTGGTCTAGTTGAGTCTTCTGGTTCAGGGTATTGTCCTGTTGATAATGGAAGGGAGACAGAAGGAGGAGCGTTCATAGAAGAAGGCTCGTATCTTAGCCCTCCATTGCCTGCTGGGGAGAAAGAAGTGTCTGTGGCTGCTTTGCCTCTGAAGTTTGGCAGGCAAGGCGATAAGAAACACCCTTCTGTACGAGAGGCATTTGCGCCAGTTATTGATGCGTTGAAGGGTGGGGCATTGGATCCCATGGATGTGGATAGAAGGGTGGTTCTTGATAGGCGTCCAGTTGTTCATTTCAAATTGAAGGCTGGTAAAAAGATGCTAGTCGAAGATTTGGATGTTCATCTTAGAAGCGGGCTTAATGGTAGGAGAGGATCATGGTTGCCAAGGGACGACGACAAAGATGACAGGAAAAAGAGAGCTGAACAAATTCTTAGGCAGTCTATGGAGTATAACCAGGAACAACATTCCCAGATGTAGAGTAGTTTAGTTCTTTGATGGGTTGACATTAGTCTAGCATTGTATTAGACTTGTATCACTTGTACCATTTACAATTCTTTGATAGCGCAGTCGCGTGTGCGCGTAATTGATTGTCTTGATTGTTATGTACGATCCTGTATCTGTAGTGTTATAATCCAGTAAGCCTTGTAATTTGTACCTGATCCGTTACAATAAGCGTCAGGCAGAAGATTGTGTAAGTTGCATCCGAAGTACGGGAAAAATGCACGCTTTCATGTGAAGAACAGTCTGTTTTCATTAATTGCAGCATCACCATACATGTCTTCCAGCAATGTGCTGCTACTCCTGCTAGTGCCTGCTACTTATCATACTTGGTAAGCAAGTGAGCCTGGAAAGAATGCTCAGTACATCACCCAAGTTACACAGCTGAATGTTTCGGTCTTAGTAGATCTTGTGCACGGAAAGGAGGTCCAGAATGCAGACGACAACCTAAGCGAAATGAACGGAACAAAAAATCCAGTAACAAATCAGAGGTTCTCGATGTCTTTGGGAAAGTTGTCATTATAATTGCATTTGCTTCACTTGATCAGAATTCAAGCTTCACTTCCAACTCTGGAAGAACCAGTCTATGTCTTCATTATTCATGAACAAAAGCTTGTCTGGTGATGCTGACTATGGAGGCCAGCAGACAGCAGTTTACTATGACCTAACTTGAATCTCCACGACACCTGATTAAGTTATGGCAGAAAACAACGCCAAAACCTCTCATATGATGCCTTCTGTCTGTTGGCTTATGGATCTCGGGCAGAGTCCACAATCGCTCTTAGTCCAATGTTTGTGTTATGCAACATAGAGAGGTTACTTACGGATGATCTATAATAGAAATTGTTTCGATTCGAGAATCGCATGAAGTGAATGCTACAAGCTAAGAACTTGTTTGGTGCCCATGTCGATCACTTCCTGTACAACTTCACAATAGTGTATCATCTGGTCTGGGCTGGGCTGGGCTGGGGTAGGAACAGTGTTCCATGCTGGGCACAAACCCAGAATGGCCTAACTTGAACCTGAACAAGCAAAAACACCATCATAAACTCATTATCAATGCATTTGCTGATCAATCTAATACTATACTAGTATATTAAATTATCATAGAGTATTATAATATAGTTAATTTATGGAAAATAATTATTAAGGTAATTTATTTGAACAAAGATAAGCCGTAGTATAGTATAACTAATTTATAAAATATAATCATTATGGTAATTTATTAGAATAAAGATAAGCCAACATTTTTCTTATAGAGTGAGTATAAACAATATAAATATATAGCCTGGGCGTGGCACGGGCATGCAAACTAGTTTTCTAAATAAACTTGAACCTGAACATGCAAAAACGGCATGATAAGCGCATTATTACAGCATTTGTTGATCACTGTCGGGAGTCTGTTTCATGTCAATGTACTAAAATTTCTAACAGCATGTACTGTGCTAGTCTTCAACAACAATACATTCCAATTCATTGCCTGAGAATTATGAATACTAGAAGTCTACCAAGTCATAGTAAAACACAAGCAACACAACATAACACAAAAGAGACCAGAACACTGAACTAGTAGTCTCCACCAGTTACTAAAACCGCTGCACCGCCTGCACGTACCATTGATGCGTCGCATACATACTCTACCGGCCTGCAGCTAGCTTGTCACCACATGCTATTGCTACCCTGCAATCACCTGGTCCAACTCCTGTCATTTGGAATTATAAATATATATTCTTGCTCTAAATTATGGGTATGGCATCTGTGCTTCCGAGCCTTGCAAAGGAAAACGGGCTATAAACGCACCTTGTTTGACACTCCATGGCCTGTGGCCAAACATAAAATGACATATATTACACATAAACTACACATTTACTGAACATAGATTACACAGTTATTATTTCGAGGAGTAGTTCTAGCCATTGGTCATGTGATCATATGTGGTGAAGGTTCATCATAAGCAAAAGATTCAACCGTTGCCAAGTGAGATTTACTGAATATAATTTAACAATGTCGATTTAGTTTTCTCCAAGTTTTTTAAAGCTGACAATTATAAATACATCATGTTGAAATGATGATCCAAAATTTAATTAGTCAAATAATATCAAGTCATGGACATATAAGGACTTAAATGTATTGAGATTATTTGAGAAAGTTTATAGTAAAACTTATTCTCCATATTTTACTCTCCCTCTATCTTTCAAAATATCCCCAACAAATTCATCTTCACACTCAAGATAATCTCAGCAAAATCTTGTAAGGCTTGCTCTAAAGTTAGGCACCCCTAACTTGGGGATCTGCAAGGGCCGGACCAACAATCAGGTACGCCGTAGCGGCGTAGCCTGAAGTCCCGGCCAACACCCACATGCCATAGCTGGCTGGTGCACACCCACAACCATTTATAATTGCGACTAATTGAAAATAATGAAAGTTGCGAATTACGCTTATACATAGCCGAGGGGTAGAAATCAAATCTTCTGTGATGCTTTGCATTACTTGTCAAACACAATATATAGGATTTTTCAATCTTCCAGAAGATTATAGACAATTCGCTTATGGGCCAAATTAGTAAATAGTATCCACACAAGTTACGAGTACAAACACAATGGCACGTAGTTCCTTTGTTTGGTCTTTGTTTTTATTGCCTTTCTCCGGAAGCTGGAAAGCCGGGAAGCATTTGTAGGTTCTTTTGCAAAACAAAAATGTAAATTGTGAAATTATGGGCCGTGCTAAAGGTTTGGCTTGAGCCCATTCCAATTAATAACCGACCTCTTTTGGGTCATATATGGGGCATATTTTGGGCTTACATGTTGGCTGAACCTGGAAAAATATTGAATCGGCCCATCAGACTTAAACTGTTTTGACAAGGTCTAGTTTTTTTTTTTTTTTTTTTTTTGGGAAGACAAGGTCTAATTGAGACTTCGAGAGCATCATAGACTTATAGTAACCCTTTCAAGGGCGTTTGGTATGATATATAAAATGATAACGGAATGAAATGTGATTAATGGTGGAGTGGTACCAAGTTTCGTTTCTTACCTTAGATTGTTTGGTACGACACAAAAATGAATTAAAATCATTCCATAGGAACAAAAAAGTAAATAAACAACATTCCCCCTTCCCTTTCTCTCTCCTGCCTTCTCACCTCCCCCTTCCCCGCCCTTCCACCTCCGCAAAACCGCCGCCGCCCAACACCCACGACCACCAAGCCGGCGAGGACATCACCGGCGGCTCCTTACCCAGTCCACGCGAATGCAACCACGAGCCCATTTCCACCCAATTACAATTTCTAACCACCTTTTCCCCTTCTCTCTCCTCTATCCTCCCTTGGTAAGACCCATCTTACCGACGAGAGGTTGATCTAGGGTCGTGGACGGCACCGTATGTGGTGGCTGACGGTGAAAAAATCGGTGGTTTGTGATGAAGTGAAGGAAGTTGTAGAAGAAAAGAGGGAGGACGAAGGAGAGAGAAACTAGGAGAAAGAGACAGAAGACCGTCGCGGTGATATCTCCGGCGAGAGAAGGGGCCGACCGTCTGGCGCCAACGGTTCCGGTGGTGGGTTGGCAGTGGTGTGGGGTGAGGAGGGGAGGTGAGAGAGGAGAGAGAAAAATAATAGGGGGGGGGGAATGGAATTGGATACCAAGTTTGAGAAGGGTTTCATTTTGGGGGAGTGGGTTAAAGAGAATAATGGAGTGGAAAGAAAAGAATTCAAACTAAACAATTAGTAACGTAATCGGAGTGGGATTATGTTACTTGGACTCAAAATGTATCCAACCAAACATACACTCAATCACATTCAAAGCGATAATTCCAGTGATGTTCATTATAATCCTACTACTATCGGTAAAATGATTAACTACCTCATAAATCACCGATGAGAAAAATTCACAAATCTATATTGAAATTGAAAATCAAATCATTTGAAAGAGATTTAAGAATAAGGACTTAGTACTAATTAAGGATTAATTACTTCGAGAATACGATCTAAGAATTGTTTGCCCTCAGACCCTCAAATGAGTAACCTCCTTATTCGGAAAATTATACTATATCCTGGGGTATATTGCATTTTTTGTACACCTCTAATAGAATTAGTGAACAATCAACGTAATCTGATGAGCAATGACATATTTTTTTGTCGAGCACCAACGTATATAAATCAATTGGATTTTTTTCCCAATATTATTGAAGGGTAATTCTGTTTGGTGGTCTTAAGATTTTAGATGTTGAGATAGCTGTTATCTGTTTAAGTAGTACTTAGCATTTTTAATAGCAAGCAGCACGTAGCTGTTGATGTTAGCAGTTTGTTGATATATTAGCTGTTCTTAATAACATGTTTGGCAAACTTAGCAATTGAAATAACAAAATTAAGAAAAACAAATATGCTACTTCTATTTATGAAAGACTGATAAAATCAGCTTTTCAAAAATGCTACTCCGGATGTACTTTTAGACCTTGTGAGATTTAACTTATTTAACAATGCTTCCAAATTTGATCAGATTTATTCAAATCAAATCAGATCAGAATTATTCAAATAACAATCAATTAATCTAGCCTAATTTTAGTTATTAATTTGTCTAAATGCAGTTAAATTCAATTTGGATCAAATCAAATGTTACCAGTACAATTCAAATCAAACCAGAAAAATGTAGTACAATTGCATTGGGCCTTTAATCCATATGCTACTTTAGAAAAAAGTTACTTAACACGCACTAACCAAATGATGCTACTTACTGATGTAGTATTTGACTTATACTTTTGAATGTTAAAATTAGATACTTTATATGTCTATTCGTCAAATATTATTAGGTGCTCGTCAATTTTTAGTCAATCGAAAATCTCATTTGAGACCGTCTTACATGAGACCAAACAATTGTCTCATACACGTCTTATTGTATTGTCAATTGCTCATCGTCAACATATCTTGCGGTACAAAAGGGCAGTCCGAAATTCCGAATTCACAATGATTGATCGTGCAATTTCCCCGCAATTCAATCTTTCTACAATTTGGTTCATTAATAATACGGAATTGTAACTTGTAAGCATTGATTAATTTGGAAGGGGGTCTACAGTTTAAGCACCCAGAAATAGAAAGCGGGGAAAACAAAACAAGTTGTAAGAAAAAGAGAGGCGCATCACAATCAGAACCTGATCCTGAATAATGATCCTGATCTTTTTTCGAGAAGCGTTCTTTTTTTTTTATCAGAGGTGCTGGTGGTTCAGGCTGTAATTCCTGCTCCTGCAGCAGGATAACCGTGCCCCACATGAATAATGTCTCTTGTGGGCCCATCTTACACGTGTATCTTCATGATCAAGCTTCCGACCACCGACCGGGAGAATTTCTTCTCTTCTCTACAAATTTAAACAAGGCAAGGTGAAGAGACGGTGAGCTTCTGACTATTTACATGTGAACTGTGCCCTCTTTGGGGGGCTCTCGCTCAAGTCAATTTCGGAATAAATTATTGCATTTTGTTATCTTAGTCGATCTTAGTAATAATATTGCAAAATTATTATTTTGGTTGAAATAAAGTTTTCTCATTACAATTAGATGGTTGGTCTACTCATTTTACTATTTCAGGGTCGTGTTAGATGTGTGTAAAGTATTTGGAGCTGAAGTAATATTGATTTTTGGGGTCTCGAAATAATGGCGATCATTTAAAAATAACAATTTACCATTCTGAATTATGTTTGAATTAATTTGGCATTGCGTAAAATTAGTATTGTTCATGAAGACAACCAATTTGTAGGGATCGATTGAGGGTATGGTTCCAAGACCTAATCAAAGTACTAATTGTGCCACTGTTAGCGAAATGCACGTACGTACATATTGTTTTAATTTATAACCTGATGATGTAGGATATATAAAGAGTGAATCCAACATCAAGACTGAAATATGCGGGCATCGGACAACGATTCTAATCAAATGTATGTATGCATGTAAGCTTATTAGTACTTGGATCAAGGAGTTATAAAAAGGGTAGGCATAATGTCACTCTTGTTTTGGACCAATCCACGACACTTTTTCTCTGGCACGTGTAATTCATACACTTGCATAGTTACATGTACAACACACGCCGGAGAATGCATAGTGTTATATATCATCCCCTTAAAAAAGATTTAAAGTCCGATAATAATGAAGTTCTACTATCATAATTTGAGTCAAATCATTTTTCAACATTCTAGAGAGACTCATCAATCAATTACTACTGTACTATTGTACCAAAAAAGTAGTAGCATTTCTATCAATCAAAGCAGGGCATAGAAGGTGCAATGAAATTGGACAAAGTTTATTTGAATAGGATAGAGTCCAATGTACCTGTCCATCCTTGGTAGATCCGAGCTAAATTCACCTCAGGCTATTACTAACATACTACATCATTTATCATATCATATCATCATATAACATGCATGCATGTCGTTCATGCGGTTTGGCGTATATGCAGCTTGGGTCTTTCTTAGAAGTGCATATGAATGGATGTCTTCTCTTCATATTAACTTGTCGTTGGATAGGTGTCCATCTAAATTGGTCCTGCTTCTAAGAAGTCAAATGTGTTTCAACTTAAACTAATGGCGATAGACATATATACACCATACCCTAACTTGATCACCTTAGCTTGTAAGTCAATCTACGTGATTTATGCATTTGCACCATCTATTTTAATTCGAATTGAATTTATAAGTACTAATTTATAACATTTCAACACTAACGCGTCCAATAATATTCGTCACTCTGAGACATATATACTAAATTTGTATGGTAAGTGTTTGGTTGAATTTTTCACCCAGGTACATCATCATTGGGGATCTTGTATATATACATCACTTCACTACAATTTAATTTAATTTATTTTGAGGTCATGCATCACTATATTAAGTCTAGTAACTGTATTTATCATTATATGCTAACATAAGCTGCAAATTTATTGGAGACATCTTAATAAAATAACCTGTTCTTATAAAATAACATTTTTGAGTTAGTTCTTCACATAAACTATTACTAGGTTTTTAAACATAAAATAAATTCATCAACAGCACTCTAAGCCACTACATACGATTTTGTTTGAACTGGCCAACATGTGAAAGACCAAGATTGACATTCCTTAGTTGTTGGAATGACAACCTTAACAATAACCTGAGGATTAACAAAGATTTTCTAGCACATGGCATAAGCAAAATCGATCTATATATACTTGGACAATTTGTTTAATTAGTTAGCATGGGTTTAAATTTTGAAGACTAGATTAATAAATTAATCTTGTGTCCGAGCAATGTGAACTCAGTAATTGTAGACACACATCGGAAAATTTTGTTATCATTGTGATCTTATTTTATTTAGAGTTAAGCATCTGTCTAAGAGTGAACTTGACCAAGTCATTAAATTTAGATGAGCGTTAGTTAGTACGTACAAAGGGAGAGATCAATGGATAGTCTTGGATGTACGAGCTACATCAAACACTTCAAGTGTTACACTTCGAAGAAACGTAAACATACATTGCTAAGTTGTTATAGACATTCTAGACTCAAATCTAAAAAAACTAATGCAGTATACTATTTTGATATTAAATAATGTTATTATTACAAGACTTAATTTATCCCTAAATAATTGATATATTTTCACATACCACCTAGATTTTCATGGGTTTGTGAGTAAAAAAAAAAAAAATCAGTAGAATTTCACATTTAGATTTCATATATTTTGTTATTAATTAAGGATGCCAGATTTCCACTTGATTCCCTTCTGGTAGCAGGTTTGCAGGCTAACAGGCTAACAGCCATCATACTACCAAACTTATTGAAGAAATTTTCTATCCTGCTCAAATAATCACATTATTTTATTAATCTTAAAGGAAAAAAAAAACAAAAACATATTAATACCACACACTCAACAACTTTGTGATAATGAAAAAAATTGCATTCTTTATTAAAAAGGGCATTTATATGGAGATAGACTATTCAATTATTTTCATGAGATTCATACAAGCATGCTACTGTGCATAAATTGCAAAGTTTTTCCACTCTATGTATCATCACTCTTATCTTATGTTTATTTTTCCCCACTTATACATACTTACTGCAAAAACTTCTGATACAAACTACAACTCCTACACACACACACACACACACACACACACACACACACACACTATTTCTCCTCATCACTTCCCCCATCTCCTGCAATTTTCTTCATCAGCTTTATAAATTTCAACCCATAATCTTCTTTAGTACTTCTCCTCCACTTACATCAAACCCTTTTTTTCTTTAACATTTATCAGTTGTATTAATATATATACTATACTATATACTAAGTGCTATGGACCAAATTGAGATGATGCTCATGATGCACATGGACAAGCCCATCACTACTAGTACTACTTCAGACATCATCGGCAGCAATGGACATCATCACTTTGTCGATTCGCCGATGATGTCTTTCAACAATTGTAGCGATAACATCCCTCAATATTTCGATCCACATCGTCATCATCATGGTAACATGTTTAGTCAACATAACGCAACAATTTCCTTCTCATCCAACGACGACAACAACAACAATAACAACACAGTTTCTTCTCCTAACTCCCACATTCCATATTCTTGCACAAATTCATCGTCGTCGTCGCAAAAACAGACGTCGATGGCCGCAATGAGGGAGATGATATTCAGAATAGCGGCAATGCAACCCATTTACATAGACCCGGAAGCTGTCAAGGCTCCGAAAAGGCGAAACGTGAAGATATCGAAAGATCCACAGAGTGTAGCAGCGAGGCATAGAAGGGAAAGGATAAGTGAAAGGATAAGGATTTTACAAAGACTTGTTCCAGGTGGTACTAAGATGGATACTGCTTCTATGTTGGATGAGGCCATTCACTATGTTAAATTCTTGAAGACTCAAGTTCAGTCACTTGAGCGTACTGCCGTCACCAACACTACTAGTAACCGTCCACTCTCGGTGCCCGAGTCGGGTTTTCCACTCGTTGATAATGGCCGGTCGTCGTCTTACTTCCCGGTGTCGTCAACATCAAGTAAAGCCGCTAATTATCATCATCATGGTCATGGTGCAGCACAACAACAGTATTCTGATGATGCTTGAATTTCATGTTTTATGGATAAGGAGAGCAATATTATTTAGCATTATTTAATTAGAATTTTTCTTACTTTAATTTAATTTGACATGTTAATTATTGTTACTACTTGTTATATGGTGTTACGTCGTTAAGTTATATGCATTGTACGGTCTCATATTGTACGGAGTATGTAAATGTAATCTTCAAAGTACGTAAGTCGTAAGTGTAGACTGGTTATCATGTCGAATGAGGTAAAAATCGTAAAAGTTGGAGTCTTGCAGGTTGAATAATGTATGAACATTGGAGTAGTTGATTGATAGTAATAAGAAAGAGTGGGAAAGCGTCACGGAGAAGATCAGAGGTCATCCAGATGACTATATATATGGCAGGAGCGTGTTAAATTTCGCGGTTGCGCAGGTTTGTGAAGGGGTTGGGTTTGATTGTGGTTAAGGAATCTGCATCGGAGTTGCAGGAGGATAGGACGAGGTTTCATAGAAGATATTAAGCTTGTATCTTACGCCCGACATTAATCTAGCATTGGAGTATTAGACTTTTGTGTAATAGAGTATTCCCATTCGCAATTCTTGTAGACAATTGTACGATTAAGATTCTTTGATAGTGCAGTCGCGATTATGAGTACGAAACTGATTGTCTTGGTAAGTTGACCTCATTTAAAAAAATTCATAAACTCATAGGCTATATGGGATTTGAACCCATATTTTTGTGCAAGAGCACATTGCTCGACCATGTTTGAGCTAATAGCCTCCAAAGCAAATTAACGACATCCATAAAGTAGTTAAGCAAATTGACAACATCCATAAGTGTCGGGACATAGCATCTAAATCCTGGGATAACTCGTGCATCTGGTGCACAGCCTGCAGCCATCAAAGGTAACATAGGCCTGACTCTACGGAAAACACGATAAATAAGCGCCAAGCAGAAGATTGTGTTTAAGTTCCATCTGAAGTACAGATTAATCTGTTTTCGCCCAGAAAGAATGCTGGATGCTCAGTAAATCACACGAGTTAAATCTATAGCCCATACCATATGATTACACAGTTGAATTTTTGGGTCTTGGATCTAGTGCATGGAAAGGTTATGTGCAGACGACAACCTAAGTGAATTCAATGGAACCAAAAAAAAATCAAATCAAAGGCTCTCGATGTTTCCAGAGATGTCATTATAATCGCATTTGCTTCAGCATTTCATAGTCTCAGCTTCATCTCTGACTCTGGAAGAACCAGTCCGCCTCTATGGTTGAAGATCACGAAGTCCAACTTTTCAGGTAAAGAAACAATCCTGCATTCAAATTTCAGTAATCGGACAGGTTAAGGGCAAGGATTAGAGTTAAATAGAAGTGTGCAAGCTTCAACTCCAGAAAGCCAAAGTAAGTTCAACCAAACACACTGACGCATCAGGTAGTAGAATACATGCACAATTCCTAGCATCATGATGCCTGAACAAAAGCATGTCTGGTGATGAAAGACGATCCTGAAGGAAGCGACCAGCATCATGATTTAATTAGGCTATCCAGCCTACAATTGCTCTCAGTCCAAATGATTAAATTACTTAAGCTATCCAACCTCACTGATGAGTACACTTAGTAAACCACAGCTGACAGAAGTCCTGCCATAACAGAATGGAGAGAGGAAATTATTGTATTTATATAATAACTAAAGGGTGCTTTTCTGCAGAGGCATACATAGAAGTCAACATATATATATATTCTGGAAGAAGATACTATTCTACATTTTAGAATGGTGAGGTTACAGATCTTGAGACATGAAATTGACGATCAGCAGTTCTTTAGAGGTGAGCTCGTGCACTAACTTTATGGTAGACTGCAAATCAGCTTCAGGAAGAATGAAACTGATAGCTTACAGACGCAATTACAAGCAAATTAATTTTACTTAGCACAGATCCACTGTTTGTTTACATACAATGCATATGAATCGGATCCAGCACATACAGGTAATCTAGTACAGGAGGGAGAGTTGATGATCTCTGCAGCCAATGCAAGTACAAGGAAACAGAGGATGATCAAGACAATACGAATGGATGCAGCTGCTCTGGCAAGTCTGACAGTATATATGAAGATAACCAAGATGCGCCCTAACAATGGCAACAGTCTGAAGGGTACGACTTCTATAATATAGAACTGCTAGACCACAGGCAATTTGATCCATTTGTAGCACAGTAAGATTATATTAGACACCAACATGAAGGAGATACAAGAACCAGTACCCTCTTTCATTCCCATCTTTTAACCCCCCCATGGTCACACAGATACTCGAGAATTAGCGCCTCTTTTAATCTCAGTTCTGGAAAAAAAAAAAACTCCAAGTGCGCACCAACTATACGCAATTGCGACTATCTAGGAGGGTTAAATAATGAGAAGTTGAGACCACATATCCCTGTTACTAAATATAAGTTCCACTTAGAATTGGTAAAGCGCTAATACTTACCTGTGACTCTGTGAGATACAACGAATTGCACCAGAAGCAGCTTCATCTACTCTTGTAATGTTGTCAAAACTTGTCTGTCGACTCCTTAAATATTATTTTAGAGCTATATAAAAGATTTGGTGAGTCATTAGAATATAAGGTTGGTAAAAAGTGAGACATAAGTTCCACATGATCAAGAATTAATTACACTCGTCACATTATAGGTCAGTGATACTGGAAAAATAGTTTTGTGTACACCTGCTATAAAAGAACCTACAGAGGAGATGGTGAGACTAGAATGTGACACAATGAATAACAGGAACTGAGATTAAAATCTTCCTTTTACACAAGCAGAAATCTTTAAGCCATATTGTCAATCACACAAAATGTCACCAGAAGTTTTTAGTGCAAAACAATTTTTTTAATTCCCACTGATGATGTTTCAATTTTCATACCAAAACATGAGTTCTTTCAAAAAATAAAATCAACAAATCAGCATAAAACGATGAAATGTGCATACCATATGAAAAACCTGGGGAATATATATTAAATTCCTCAGCAAAATCAGCGTACAACAATAAAATGTACACATGGATTGATCAGCATGGCCTTAAAAACCACATATGAATATATGATTGATTTAAATTCAGCCTAGGCATGAACAACTTGTTAGAAATTATGGAGAGACAAGGAATGGTGTTTACTTGGATGTCGTCACCATCTTGTGGCAATAAAACTGGACATGTGACATGGAAAACACCATTGAATCCTAGAATGGCCTCATCGAAAATTCCATAATCCATCAGGCCAGCTATGAACAACCTGAGTTGCTCCTTAGCCTCCTCCATCTCTCAGAAAAAGCTCACCTTTTCAACATCATCTGAAATAACAAATGTTTTTGAACAGAACTCATGCTTGATTGCTTGCTATATTCTGCCCTCTTCTTATTAGCAAGAGTATTTTCCAGAAATGCCCTCAAAAAACAAAAAAAGATAACAACGGTGGGCAAGTCAAGATAGCATCATCTGGAAATGTCGATTTCGTGTACCACACAGTCAATTTAGATTAGCCACTACAACTTTTTAAAGGGCCTCTTATTTTGAATTTACCCCAATGGGCTACCAAATGTCAGGAACGGGACTGCTTCCTACGAAAACTTTGGGGATGTGTTGAATAAGGGGCCAGTCTTGACCATCTAGGCACTTTGAAATTTGGAGATTAGAAAGACACGGGAACAAGATACGCTCCTCCTTCTCCACTCTTGACCACCCCTTCAGCTTTTTCAAACACCTTAACTCGAGAGACTCCAACGAAGGGAAGAACTTTATGTCGGCATTACTGCTACTGAAATGATACTCATCTTCTATATATTCTACAGAATCCAGCTCCACCAGACAGAGAAACTTAAGATAAGGTAGATGGCTCAAGAGCGGAAGAAGTTGACACCTTCGACAGTATTCAATCCGAACCTCGACAAGCTTATGCAAATCCAGAACCATCCCAAGTGGAAACTTCCCCCCGCAGTAGCCATAAACCTTGAGAAATTTAAGATTTGGAGGAAGCACCATATACTCTAACAAATCCACGTCAACATGCGCTGCCACAACCATGAAAGATACATCACTTGGGAAACCCCAATACAATGAAAGAGCCATCAGATGTCGCTTGGCCATCAATTTCACCCTCTGGGCTTCTAGGAGCGCATCCGGACGCCATACATTACATATTATATTCAGATTTCCCCTAAGATTTAGCCCTTCAAGTACATCTAAACCATTAAAATCTCCCACAATGAAATTACTCAACTCTCGAAGTGACTTCATTTCTCCGAACCCTGACGGCATCTCTCTATGTTACATCCCTGAATTCCCAAATATCCGAGGCTAGTCAATTTAGTAAAGCCAGTGGGCAACTCTCTAAGTAATTCACACCAATCAAGGTCCAAAGTCTGTAGGTTCTCTAGTCTTGTGAATTCTTCAGGAAGAGATGAGATAGGGTTGCGAGAAAGATTGAGATATCTGAGATGTCTTAGCCTCCCGATTGCTCTAGGGAGCGCCTTGATCCTCATATCTGACAAATTAAGGGAACGCAATGATCGAAATCTCGAAATCAACCCTACAGACAGCGGTACTTTTTCCTCATCATCGGAATCTGAATCTGTATATGTGTTTCTGAGTAGCAGTGATCGCATTTTCACTGCAGGAAGAAAAGGTTGTAAATCTCCCGACCGAAGTGCACCTGAAACAACATTTATGTGCAACGTTCTATCATTAAACTGCACCGCAGATTGATCCACTACCAGGTTCTCACAACCCGCTACTTCTTTGGCCAAGTCATGCACCACGTCGTGCATTTTGCAGCTCATATTGCTTGTTCGGAAATCTTCATCAACATCCTGGAAGAAGTTTCTCCTCGACAACTCCAAAAAACATCGATCCCCTTCTTCCTCGTTTGATGGCTAAACATATCCCTGTGCCATCCATAGACGCACTAATTCAATCTTACGGAACAGGTAGTCTTCTGGAAACAAAGAGCAGTAGGCAAAGCACTTTTTTAGAGCAGGTTCAAGGTAATGGTAACTTAATTTTAACACAGGCATGACGTTGCCATCTTCTGTTAGCTTGGCCTTTAAAACTTGAGTATTTCGAAACATTTCCCACTCATTCTCACTTTTAGAGTACAGGAGGCTCCCAACCATTCTGAGAGCGAGGGGCAGGTTTCCACAATTTGCAACAATTTCTTCCCCGATCTTAGTTAAATTAGGATTACTGTTCTCTTGTCCTGGCCTGAATGCCAAGCTTTGAAAAAGCCTCCAAGACTCAACCTTTTTCAGAAGACCCAAATGGTAAGAATTCGCAACTGTACAAACACGGTCTGCAATTTCACTAGATCGAGTGGTCACAATGATCTTACTTCCACGTTGACCACATTCAAACAAGGCCTTGAGATCAAGACATCTACTATGACTGTCCTCCCATATGTCATCTAAGACAAGTAGATACTTCTTGTTTTTTATTGACTCTGAAATGCGTGATTTCAATTGATCTAGAGAGAGATCAGCATAACTCTGATCAGTGAAGGCCTTGCATATCTTTCCCAACATTTCTTTCTGATTATTGATATCAGGTACACAGGCTCACTTAACAATCTCAGACTCTTTCTTAACTCTGGTATCACTTAAAACCAGTTGAGCAAGAGTGGTTTTCCCAAGACCACCAAACCCCACAATTGGAATGACAGAAACACGGTCCTCAGCATATCGAGGATCCAAAAGCATATCAATTATATGGATCAAGATCCTCTGGAGTTATTTTTCCTAGAGTTCTCTGGAGTTTACCTGAAATGGAAAAATAAATTTATAAATGTCTTTTTTTAAATAAGGGAAAACACTACATGGTAGAGTGATGTTTCCATTTCAAGTTAACTCCAGGAAAAATAACTCCAGAGGATCCGAATCCCAATTATATTGTTTTTATCATCCTCCCGGCCAATGATATCGTTTTCTCGAATGAAAGCGGCTGTTTCCCTTTCATAAATCAAACGAGTCATTGCGGGCTCATGCACTTCTGTTAAGTATAAGCCAGACATATCCGACTTAATGGCATCAAGCTCTTGCCTAATACGTTTAATTTCGTGAGCCATTTGCATGTTAAAACGAAGAGGACCTGACCTTGAGAACACCAGACATACCTGATTGATGACCTTGCTGCCTGAGTGAGCACATCATCAAACAAGTCTTCAGCTTGGTACAGCACCTGCCTCAGCCTCCCAAGCCATGCTTTGATCAATGCACCACCTTCTTCGTGGCGCAATTCCGCATCACGAACATGAGCTTTGATCAGCTCCAGGGTCTTTGCAAGCTTATCTAAGTCATCTCTGGCTTTCCAATAAGATGCCACCTCTTTAACAGCTTGGTTCCCAGCAAATACCAATACCTTCTCAGCAATGTTGAACAGAACTCCTTCTGCCATAAATGTGTTTCGTTTTAATATGAAATTCACACCTCTCACTTTGTTGTCCCCCTTTTTCTAGTGTTCTGAGTTTATGAGTGACACCCCTTAGAGTCCCTTACACTATATGCATAGACAGTTAGACACGCAGTCTTCCATACGTACTCGTTTTAGGAATCTTGCTGATGAAGTTAATAGAGTGTTTTGCTCTCTTTCCTATATCTATCTAAACCATTTCTCATAACATATTCATATATAGTCCAATGCTCTTTCTCCTGCTGGCTCAATGAATGAGTATAACATCGAAAAGTCAGCTTTTTTGTGAACCTCATGCAGCTTTTTTTATCTTCGATAAATTAAAGGAAACGACTTAGTCGCCAGATGGTAACAAAATTGAATATATTTCTTAATGATAATCACTATCACCAATTCAACTCCATAGTTCACCTTACACGTTTTAGTGATAAATGTGATCAATTTAAGGCTTGTACATGACGCTTTTCACAAATTGTTACTCTAAATACGTTTCGTGCGACATAACCGGGCTATTATCATGGTTAAGCATCACATTATTATATTGAATGGTGGATGTTTTCAATTGAATAGGCAAATCAAACAAATTTTATTGAAATCCCCTCAATCAATTTACACATTCAAAACCTAAAATTCAAGGGGAATCAGCACTGAAAAGAAATAGAGCAAAAATAACAACTAGATAATCAAAAAAAGGAAGTCAACGAAGCTCACCCATTTCCTGAAATAGTAGATGTAGAGATTTGAATCATACGCTTCCCCCATTTTGCCGGGAACCCTACAAAATTACAGCCCAGAAAAATTAGTAAAGTTCAGAAAAAATTACAGCCAAAAGAAGCAAAAGCACGAAAATTGGGAAGCAATTGGATAGATAATAGTGTGTATTAATCGGAAAATCGAAGCAATGATTTACCTCTGGTGTTGTGTTTACGCGGAAATTGAAAAATCGAAGGTTATATATATATATATATATGTGTATATATTATATATATATATAGATGTGTGTGTGTAGCAAACTGGGGAAAGAATCCCCAATTTCGCATTTGATGATCCAATTGGATTGGGCTTCTTTCTTGTTCTCGGTTTTTGGGTCTAAACCTTAATGTTTTACGGATTGACCAAATTATGTGTGCAACGGTGATCAAAAAGTCAAGAGTTTCTAAGTAAAAGTTCTAAAACTCGATGACAATTCGGCCATTGGTCATATATTTTGGCCATTGACGAACGATGCGAGGACAAAAGTAAATGTGTAGTACAATGGTTAAATACAAAAGTTTAACTATGATAATCATGTAACTTGACTTAGTTGAAATTTTGTGTGACGCCTTGCAGATCTTGGTCTTGTTAACCAATGAGCCAAGTGGCTAACCTTTGGTAGACGGGTCTAAAATCTCATATACAAGGGATAGTAATGTTGTGACTTGTGATACTTGTTGCATGGAATGATTATTAAAGTTTAGGTCGTTAATAGAACACGAAAAAGAACTACCCTTTTTCCTCTCATCAGGAAGAAAGAAGAAGAAAAAAAAGTCATTGAGTAAAAGAAGACCATTACTTACAAAACTACAGCCCAATGAAGTTGACCATTACAAAAAAAGTCATTGAGGAAAAGAAGACCATTACAAAAAAGTCATTGAGGAAAAAAAAGTCATATCTTTTATAAAAAGTCATTGAACTACCCTTTATACGCTTCCCCATTTTACCGGGAACCCTACCAAATTAGTAAAGTTCAGAAAAACTACAGCCAAAAGAATCAAAGCACGAAAATTGGGAAGCAATTGGATAAATAATTGTGCGTTTTAATCGGAAAATCGAAACAATTATTTACCTCTGATTTTAACGGGAAATTTGAAAAATTGAAGGTTTTTATATGCAGCAGCTGGGCAATGAAAAGAATCCCCAAATTTGGCATTTGATGATCCAATTGGACTGGGCTTCTTTCTTGTTTTCGGTTTTCGGGTCTAAACCTAGATATTCTACGGATGGACAAGAATATTTTGTGTAACAGACCTAACAGTCATGAGAATATTTTTTTGAACTAATACGTCAAAAAAATTACCGTAAAAGTTTAAAATCGTAATGATATAAATCGGCCATTGCTCACATATTTCGGTCATTGAGGACGAACAAAGACAGAGAAAGAATGTGTGATGGCTAAATACAAAACTTTAACTACTATAGTTGTTAGAAATATTACACACTAATTTACATAAATTACATTACAACAAACTCAAGAACATAACTTATAACCTAGGCTTCAAGGCGCGCACAAAACACTTTCCTTTAGGCGAAATTCGTCCCATAAATTAGTGCAAATGGTCCAACGAATTGTCGTACGATACAATGAAGCCCCATTAGAAGCGCCTACACTTGACGATCTAATCCGTATACTTTGTGACTAATACCCTTGATCATGAACAACATTTCTCATGTTCTATACAAAGTGTTTTCCACTTCTATTTTCCTTATTTCTCATGTATATTCTTTTTGTTTTCATTATCACATTATTACACAACCAAACTCCTATATATAGAGACATGGTAACCTCTCATGACAAGGCATCATTTGGTAGTTACATTTTGTACCATAATAACTACCACATTTAATTACTTAATCATGATTACATAATGTATATGGTTAGTGTAATAACATTTCAAACCTTACTCTAAAAATGTTCCAACAATAGTCTCATAGCTTGACTTAGGTGAAGTTTTGCGTGTCGATTCACGGATCTCGGTCTTGTTAACCAATGAGCATAAGTGGCTAACCCTTATAGACCGGTCTGAAATTTCATATACAAGAGATAATACTGTAGTAGTAGTCGCGTGAAATGGTTATTAAAGTTTAGGTCGTCAAATAGAACAAGAAAAAATACGAGACTATTTTGGCAGGAAATCGATCCTATAGTCTGCCACTGCTCAAAGACTACATGAAAGGGTACAAGAGTACATGCTTTTAATCCTTTTTTGCATGCTTAGAACTTAAGGCACGAGATAATTATAAAAGACAGTTCTGCTATGCTATCATCATATAATGTCATCATACACTTCAATGAGCTCAATGAAGTTAGTTTTGTTACTAGGTTCATGCGACATCACAGCGTTACTGAAATACAATGCCATTCATGGCATTCAACTTCTACTTCCAAGTTCCAACTGCCATACAAATACAAGGGTCAAGGGACCGAATGTATTACATATGACTGATACGAATCTGCAATGGCACAAATTGAAGATAGAAAACAATTAAAGAAGAGCCACGTTTTTAGCATCAGAGCATCTAGTTAAGACTGCAGGGCGCAGGCACTCGCGAACTTTGCAAGAAAGCATAACATCAAATGGTTAGGCTTTTGCACAGACTAAGCATTCAAGAAGATGAACATCATTGTTTCCATATAGCAAGTCTAGTCACAAGCTGGAAAAAAAAAAAAAAAAAAAAAACTATTTTACAGGCAAATCTCGGTACATATTGTAGGGTTTTAGATGCTAGCTATAAGTGCGGAATTTGAAAAACAGTTTTTCGTGCATCTAACCCAAGATCGCATACATAGATTAATAAGACCAATACAAAAAATCATACCTCTTGATGCGTGTAACAATTGCTCAGATTATAGGAAGAATAGGATCCCAAACGCAACCCCTCTACTCAGTCCATGCAAGCAACGAACCAGATTCGTCAAGCTTTGTCTGCTAGAACTCCGGGAGACAGTCTCACCTTTTGCTCATGAGGAGGCTGTGTGTTATACGTGTGATTAGGTTAATATTTAGAGTCAAAACTCTGTTAGTTGTCTTACGTGATACTCTACCAGTACATATATACTCTGAGAATATTTTATACAGTAAATAACCTAATCACTCAGTAAAACCCTAAGCCCAATAATATATAACTAATAACCCATTAGATATTATCGTCTTAGACCTGGTTCGAGGCTCTAGGCGTGTGACCCTGTAGGACTCGGTAATAGTTAGTAGTCGGCTTATTCATTAAGCCAACAGACCGTAGTTGGTTTCTAGCAAAACACTACGACCACTGAATATTACCGAATATAATATCCTCGTGATATAATCCTCGTTATTATTGGAATGACACTTTATCGAAGGACACGATCCTTCAATCTCCCACTTGTCCTAGAGCAAGTGTACTGTGTATGAATTCCCTCATCTCTTAGTGTCTGATTTGAATATATTATGATATCACATATCCTTCATATCATCAATCAAATTGTTCCTTGAAATCTCAATTGAACTGCAAGACGAATGATTAACATGTAATCCATTCGAGCACGGCCATGCATTTTCAGTTCCTACTCTTCAAGTGGCCTGGACACCATTCCTATCACATAGGAGGACTCTCCAATCCTGTACACCCATTACTCCCACTTAATTTTTAGCAGCCCCAATCATTGCCTTTATAGTCCCCTTTAACGGCACGACGTTGAGCAAGATCAAAGACATACTTCATAGGAGAAATGATGCACTCATGTCTAAGGAATTTACCATAATAATCAATATGAATTCCAAACATAATTTATGGAATTGTATAGCGGGTTAGTCCAATATATGCTATCTAGTATAGATCCATGTAATTGACTAGACATCCAATGTCCCTATAGTCCATGAAACAGCACCATCAATCAACTTACAAACTAGTATTTCCGTGTCATTAGTCTGTCCATTACAAATGACTTATACTAGGGACTCAAATTTAATTTATAATTTCAGTTCACTAAATAGGGTTTCATTTGTCTAAAAATATTTTGACAAACCTATTTGAAATCATAAATTATTTTGGACAATATTTATTTTCTAAACCATAATTAAATAGATCGTGAAACAATGTTTCGCTATAATGATAAACATAAATGTAGTGTATAAATCAAACCATGAACAAATTCATAATTTCAAAATCATACAAAATCAAGGCCAGTCTCCAACGTGCTTGATACCCATATCTCGAATATGACTATCAAGCTTTGATTGCAGTAAAGGTTTAGTCAGCGGATCTGCAATGTTAGCATCCGTATGTACTTTGGAAAGTTTCACATCTCCTCGTTTGACAAACTCGCGAAAGATATGAAATTTCCTGAGCACATGTTTGGCTTTACTGTGTGATCTTGGTTCTTTTGCTTGAGCAATAGCACCATTATTATCTCAATAAAGATCTATTCCGTTAGCAACACTAGGAACAACACCAAGTTCACTAATAAAGTTCATCATCCAAACAGCTTCCTTTGCTGCTTCAGCAACAACAATGTACTCAGCTTCAGCTGTAGAATCAGCCACCGTGCTCTGCTTTGAACTCTTCCAGCTCACTGCTCCTCCATTCAGACGAAAAACATATCCAAATTCGGATCTGGAGTCATCTTTGTCAGTCTGGAAGCTTGCATCGGTATATCCGTGTATCCTTCAACGATAAGTTCATCCTCACCTCCATACACTAAGAAATCATCTTTAGTCCTTCTCAAGTACTTCAGAATGTTCTTAGCTGCATTTCAGTGTGGTACACCGGGACGTGATTGGTATCTGCTACACACGCTTAAAGCATATGAAACATCTGGGCGAGTATAAATCATAGCATACATGATCGATCCTATGACTGATCCAAGTGTGTTCATAAAAGTATTGTCCCACATCGGTAGAAGTAAGTTGAGAAAATTGGTTTATAAGTTAGTGGGTTACTCCTATTGCCAATTGGTTTTAGGATGGAACCTCACTGGGCTTGTGGCCTATCTTCCTTATCTACTCCTACGAGCCCACTGCCCTGGACCCAACAGGTTCCTTGGGTCAGTCCTATTATCCTCTTGGATCTATCCCTATAGATTTTGATTCCAAAAATGTACTCTGCGTCCCCTAAATCTTTCATTGAAAAACATTTTCCAAGCCAAACCTTTACAGATTTCAAGATAGGAATATTGTTTCCAATGAGAAGTATGTCATCTACATACAAGATCAAGAAGACTATATTACTCCCACTAACTTCTTATACACACACGGTTCTCCTTCACATTTGAGAAAGCCAAATGATTGGACCGACTCATCAAAGCGAAAGTTCCAACTCCGAAATGCTTGCTTAAGTCCATAAATAGATTTCTGAAGTTTGCATACTTTCTTAGGATTACATGGATCCTCAAAACCTTCAGGTTGTGTCATGTACACATCATCTTTCAAATAACCATTAAGAAAGGCTGTTTTAACATCCATCTGCGAGATCTCAAAATCGTAATGAGCTGCAATCGCTAAGAGTATCCGGACAGATTCAAGCATTGCAACTGGGGAGAAAGTTTCATCATAGTCTATACCATGAATCTGCTTAAAACCCTTTGCAACTAATCTTGCTTTGAAAACATCTATGTTTCCATCCTTGTCTGTTTTCAATTTGAAAACTCATTTACAACAGATAGGTTTTACCCCATCTGGCAAATCAACCAAGTCCCATACTTGATTTTCAGACATGGAATTCATCTCAAATTTCATGGCGTCAAGCCATTTTACGGAGTCGGCACTCATCAAATCTTGTTTATAGGTGGTAGGCTCTTCATTTTCTAAAAGTAAGATATCGTGACTCTGTGTCAAAAGAAAATCCACATATTTTCTCGACGGTACCCATGGCCTACTCAATCTACTTGGGTTATTAGCAACAGGAGAAGAAATCACAACATCTTGTGAATCTTCGTTAGAATTAGATTCTAGTGGGACGGAAGAGGATTCGCGCGTGGACTACCCCATCCTCTGAGCTTGTTCCACATTCCCCGAAGGGACGGTGGAATCCGACCAGCCCGTCTCTAATGTGGGGTCAACCACATCCATTTGTTGCTCATCTCGAATTTTTTCGAGAAACACACTACTACTCTCACTTGCCTTTTTGGAAATAAAATCTCTTTCCAAAAGGACACCATCACGAGCAACAAACACCTTGCGCTCATTTGGATTGTAAAAGTATTAACCCTTTGTTTCTTTGGGGTAACCCACGAAGAAACATTTATCTGATTTAGGTCTGAGTTTGTCTGACAGTAACCGTTTTACATAGACTTCGCAACCCCAAATTTTCAGAAAAGACACTTTAGGAGGTTTTCCTGTCCATATCTCATATGGTTTCTTATTCACAGCTTTTCATGGTGACCTGTTGTAACACCCCATATTTTTGGGACTTCTAAATTGTTAGAGTCGTCGGGAGAAATTCATTTTAGGAGTTACGAGTTTTGATTTTCGGAAGTTTAGAGTCACTTTCCTTTTGGGTCACTTTCCTAATTAGGAAATTAGCTAGCAAAATTACCTTTCTACCCTTACTAAACCCCTCCCTCACCTTAATATAAAAAAAAAAAAAACACACATCAACCCATCAGCCGCACGCAAGAACAGAGAAAGAAAAGAAAGAAAGAAAAAAAAAAGAAGAGGAGAAGAACAGAGGAGAGACGCGCGATTTCTTCTCCGCGAACCACGCCGTGCGCCGCTGCCTTCACCACCGCACAACCGCCCTCGTCGCCTATTCCCCTACCATCCTCTCTCTCTTGGTTTCAATCAAGAGTAGGAAGTCCCTCAAACTATTCTACGATTGGTTTAATTGGGTTTTCGATTTAGGTCAAGCTTATGATTAGAGTACGATTGGGTTGTTTTAATTGATTGTTTTGGAGTTTAATCGTGCTTGTGATGAGTATAATTCGTGAGTTATGATTTTTGAAATTTGGGGGTTTTTGGTTATAAGGTTTATGTTAATTTATGATTGATTTTGTATGTGTGTGGTATGGCTTGAATTTTGGTGGAGTTATTTGTTATGAATTGGGGATATTATGGTATTATTTTTGGGAGCTTTTGTTAATGAATTCGGTGATGAGCTTACCTACTGTCGGTTCTGATTTTTGAAGTAATTTGCGTATGTTTGCTGCTATTTTGATGTCTAATTGGTGGGGTTGTGTAATTAGTACGACGGGATGGACGTTGTACGAATTCAGTATGATTATTGGGGTGCTTGGATGTCGAAAACGTGATTTGTTGTGGCCTTGTTGTCGTTGGCTGTTTTGCTTCGTGTTGGGATTATGATGGTGGTTGATTAGTAATCCAACCTTCTTATTTTTGTGATTAGGGTGTGTGTTTGAGGAGGTTCCTTTTTAGTCTTGGAGCAGTTTAGTGGTTCTTTCAGAGTAAGGTAAGAACGTTGGTCCATCGCTTGTCTAACACATGTTGTTCCTCTGTTGGCTTTTCTATTCATATCAATCGTTTTGTACCCTTTTGCTTGATCTCATGCTCTGCGCCTTTGATTTCGTGTTTTATTCGTATGGGTTACTCTAGCCATACTCCCCTACCTCTCGGCCCTGCTTCCTCTTGGCCGAGTGGGTCATTTGAATTTCTGCTTTGTAACGCTTGAATTGATTCGTTCTGGCTTATTGAAATTCCGGCCTCTGCCGTTTATAAATTGTTTTATCGAATAACGTACCATCAAATAATGAATATAAAACGGATGAAAGAAAAGAACGATATGATTACCACCTAGAGTGAATGTGATGCGGCACGGACCGATCACTGTTTATACCTCTGATCAAGGTACTGTTTCGGTCGGAGTAGCTACCGACTGCCTAGTAGGCTTTCCTCCTAGAGGTACGCATCCTACTGGATATCTAGCGAGGGGAATGCACATTTTAAGTCTTTAGGAATCGTTTATATGTACTCTAGCTCGCGTCGGAACGAGATTGTGGTGGCTGCGGGGTAGGAGCCCAGCCGTGTATGATAGACAAGACCGTTTGTCTCGTCAGCGATACGTGACTATCGCACTGCCGTGTCCCAATGGTACTCTGTATTCATTATTATATCCAATGCTTATTATTTGTTAGCTACGTGCCTCAAGGCGCGTATCTTTGTTTCTCTGCTTTATGTTTCTTACTCAGCCTGTGCTGAAGTTCTGTTTTCTGGTTTGTTCCCTACTTTATTCTGGGGCCTACGTCATTCTCGATGGCGTAGTTGACAGGTCTTGATGCTTTGGATGCTTGCTTGAGGAGTCGATTTGCATGTTGGGGATTCACAAACATTTATTGAAACTTTATTTCTTTTGGATTATGTAATTTGAGTTTGGTTTTGAGAATTGTAGTTCGACAGTTTTAAGACTTTCGCTGTATCTTACTTGTTTAGTTTGTTGTGTTTGAATTTATAGCCTAGCAATTGACTCGATAGTCAATTGCGGCATGACAATTCTATATATTTCCTTGAGCAAATTTTAGGGTTGTTACAGTTGGTATCAGAGCGTTAGGTTCTGATTCGTCGAGTCTACAAAAGTTTTCAAAACAAATTTTGAAAGTTTTAAAATGGGGGTGAGTCGGGTGCATTCATACGCATGCTAATTGCTAAGTGCTAAATGACAGTCTGTGACTTACAAACCCTTGGAAATGCTGATTAACCAAACTTAGGTTGACGACTTACTGGTTGAGGTGTGAGCTTCTTTAATGATCAACGACTTACTGTTTTTTTTTTTCTTATTTAATGGTAATTGACAGATGATTTCCGATCCGATGGGATATACCTGGATGTTTGGGAAAGATGGAGTGAACGGCGACCCTACGGGCGAAACTAGGATTGATGCGATAGCTCTAAACCCCGGACTGTTTTATGAACCCATGGGATGGGGTGAGACCATTTCAGAATTTGTTGACAGAATTGGAGACAAGCTGCAGTTGGCCAGTGAAACGCATGATTGGGCGCTGGACGAGGAAGTGAAAATGTTTGTGGTCATGATTAATCTGAGGGACCAAGCACGATGGGATCATATCCGTAACCGACTTGAGAGAATGACCTACTTTGCTTGCCATTTTGGCGATAAACGCTACCTAACCACTGATTCAGGAACTACCTTGACAATGGAAAAACTAAAAACAATATTGGAATATGAGGACCTACTCTACAGGAACCTTGAGCGTGATTTCAAAGAGTTACCTGAATATTTAGTGGACGCAACTATTAATCCTCATTACCCTTACCCAAACCCCTATAAGATTTATAAAGATAGGGCTGAGGAGAGGGAAGCAAAAGAGTTGGTTGTACACCTCGGCAATAAAAGGATTAAGGCTGGACATCGCTACTATATTCCTTCACCACCAGGCTCACCTGTGACTTTAAGGGCTGACATCTATCGAACCTCTAGGAAGAAGAAGTGCGTCAGAGCGAGGCGCCGAGACATACTAGCTGACATCCCTGATAGAGAGGTAGGACTAGTACAGGAGAATGCTCATTTATCTATTGATAGAGGTGAAGAGGGTGGAGGAAACGGGGGAACTGCGAATGATTTGGGAGATGGGAATAATCTTGATCCTGCATCTAATAGGATGAATGGCGCGCCCGAGGATGATAGTGAAGAGCCTTTTGAATCTGACGAACTTCCTGATGAGGGAGAAGGATCAAATGATATTTGAGGCACCTTAGGAGGCGTTTGAGTCATAACCCACAATATTGGGAGACTATATGTTAGAATTCAATAGATTATAGATTCAGTTACGTCAATAAAGTGTAATTTGCAAATCTTTAGACAAAATTACTTGTTATATTCGTTCTAATTGGGGACAATACCCCGGTAGCACTATGATTATACGACTATTTAGTTAGATTGATTTAATCAAATGCTATTTGTGTACTTCGGTTTGGTTGTTACTTGTTTTAGTTGTTTGAAATCGCGTTACTTGGCTCAAACGAGAGCAGTACAATACATGCCCTCGCGCGGATACACCTGATCCGGACACGACCCGTGCTGCAGTAGCCACGACTCGTGCTTCCCAAAAAAAAAAAAAAAAATCGCTCATCGAATTACGATACTCGTTTGTCGCTTGATTTTCATTTGATGTCCTTGAACTGTCAACGTATTTCACTACTTGTCTATTCTTGTGAATTTGCTATAGACCTCAGCAACTAATTTGAATTGGGTCACGTCTAATTCAAACGTTATTACCTTATAGAAAATGGTGCGCGGAAACAGTGCTGGTCCTGACGTAGCCACCGTCCTAGCTCAGTTGGCGGAACAACAACAGGCTATGATGCAGGCTATAGCTCAGATGGCCAACAACATACAGAATATCAATGGCAACCAGGTTAACAATGGTGATCAGGGTAATAACGGTAACCAGGGCAACAACGGCAATCAGAACAACGAAGGTAACCAAGGCAATAATGGGGACCCGGGTAACGTTGGAAACAATGGGAACCACGGAAACGACATTATTAATGCTGGAAATAATGGTAATAATGGAGGTAATGTGGATGAGATGCTGCTAGCAAAAATGTCGGATGCCGTACAGAAGAAGAAACCCCTCAACAGACCCTAGCCTATTATTGGAATGGTTGGAGGATATGGAGAGAATTTTTATGACTGTTGGCTGCCCTGAGCCATTCAAAGTTAAGATTGCTGCCTTTTTCCTTAAGGAGGTAGTTGGTCGTTGGTGGATGAGAATTCAAGAAGAGTTTTTCAAGCCAGTGCTGGAGAAGCTGGCCGATGGGAGTGTGATCGAGCATAGGCGAGGTTGGGCGATCTTTAAGAAAATTCTGGAAGATGAATTTTTCCCTGAACATTTGAAGGAACAGAAGGTCGCTGAATTCGAGGCACTCTAGCAGACAGAGGGAATGTCTGTGAAGGATTTCTATGAGCGATTTGAAGAACTGAGCAGATTCGCAGAGAGTGTAACTCCGACTGAGGTAGCAAGAGCCACTTGTTTCAGGAAAAAGCTGCTTTGGAGTATCAAAGGATGGTTTGTCTCTGAGCGTTTCCACTCAGTAAAGGAAATTTATGAGAGAGCCACTACAGTAGAGCAAAATATGGAAAGTATGAGTCTGGAAGTCGGAGGAAAAAGGAAGGAAACCCCTTTTGATCTGATGAGCATACCGAATAAGAGGGGAAATTTCAATAACTCTAGGGGAACTACACAGTCTGCCAACACCGGAAACTTACGGTTCAAGTCCTTCCCTGCCAACAGGGCTCAGAGTTCAAGTGTGACCCCGAATAATTCCTGCAAGAAATGTCAAAAATACCACCCCTGAAAGACCTGCACTGGCGATAGAATCACTTGCTTCTATTGTGGTAAACTGGGACACAAAGCTGCTGAGTGTTACTCCAAAATCGCCGGAAAGCCACCAGTGGCACCCACAGGAGGTTCAGGGGCACCAAATCGATTCCAGAATTTCAGAGCTCAAAGTGGATATGCGGGATCAAACAATACCTATAGGAACCCAACATCGACTAAGGGAACTGCATCCGCTACCCAGGCTAGACCAGCAGGGTCGGCCAGTGTGACCACCCCCGGGAAGAAGCCTACGGGGCAACTGTATGTCATGAACCAGGAAGATGCTGACAACGCGGATGTTGTTTCGGGTAAATTCCCTGTTAACTCTGTTCTCGCTAATGTTTTATTTGATAGTGGTGCATCTCATTCATTTATTGCCGATAGAATTGTGGGGAAATGTGGACTTAATGATGGCTCGGAAGTAGAATTTGAGTTTTCTATGCCTAATGGATCCAGTGTTTTGTGTAAGAGTCAGTTTAAGGATGTGCCTGTAGTGATTTGTGGACATGAGTTTATGTCTGACTTAATAGTTTTTCCCCTACCCTACTTTGATGTGATTTTGGGGATGGATTGGATGGGTAGATATAAAGCTAGGATAGACTGCTGGTTAGGGAAAGTTACACTTCGTGGACAAAAGAATACCCGAGTATCCTATCGTGTACTGCCCAAAGGACCAAGGATCAAGTTTGTATCTGCCATGAACCTGAAGAAATAGATAGCTAAAGGCGAACCTCTATTCTTGTGCCATGTACGGGACACTAGAGTTGAATATCCCGATTTGAGTGATGTCCCTATTGTCAATGAGTATCCCGATGTCTTCCCTGAGGAGATTCCGGGGATGCCCCCAAAAAGAGAAGTCGAATTCAAGATTGATTTAGTCCCGGGGACGGGCCCTATAGCAAAGTCACCTTACCGAATGGCACCGGTAGAAATGCAGGAATTGAAAAAGCAACTGGATGAGTTGGTGGAAAAAGGATACGCGAGGCCGAGTGTGTCGCCTTGGGGAGCACCCGTGCTTTTTGTAAGAAAGAAGGATGGATCCATGCGATTATGCATAGACTACAGGGAACTGAATAACGTAACGATTAAGAATAGATACCCCTTACCCAGGATTGACGACCTATTCGACCAGCTGAAGGGCGCCAGCGTGTTCTCAAAAATTGATTTACGGTCTGGGTACTATCAGATGAAAGTAGCTGAAGAGGATGTACCGAAGACCTATTCCCCACCACGATCAGAACGTAATGCTTTAATTTTCTTGCCAAGTTGATTCTCCACTTTATTTTGAAATCGTTTGAACATGTCAAATGATTCAGACTTTTGTTTCATTAAGTAAATATACCCGTATCTACTTAAATCATCGGTAAAAGTAATGAAGTAACTAAATCCGCTTCGACCTTGTGTACTCATTGGTCCACATACATCAGTATGGATGAGTCCCAATAGATCATTATCCCTCTCCACTTTTCCAGTAAAAGGTAACTTTGTCATTTTTCCTATTAAACATGATTCGCAAACATCGAAAGATTCAAGATCAAACGACGCTAGAACCCCATCCCTTTGGAGTTTCTGTATGCGCTTTTTTTTTTTTATTAATGTGACCTAATCGACAATGCCATAGATAAGCAAGATTAGAATCTTTTGATTTTTTCTGTTTATTATTTACATTATAGATATGACTCTTTAAATCAAGCATGTAAAGACCATTAATTAAATTTGCTTTGCCATAAAACATCTCATTCATAAAAATAGAACAACAATTATTCTTAATATTAAATGAATAACCCTCAGAATCCAAAACTGAAACTGAAAGGATAATGTTTTTGGTAATTGCAGGAACGAAATAACACTTATTTAGTTCTAATGTTAAACCAGAGGGTAATAGTAAACTATATGATCCTACGCTCAAAGCAGCAACTTGTGCTCCATTTCCAACGCGTAGATCTACCTCTCCTTTTGCCAAACTCCTACTTCTTGTGAGACCCTGCACATTCGAAATAATGTGAGAAGCACAACCGGTATCTAATACCCAAGAAGAAGAATCTGTGAGATTAATTTCTATAACATAAATACCTCTAGTGGATATGACTACTTTTCCACTCTTCGAGTCTTCCATGTACTTGGGGCAGTTTCTTTTCCAATGTGATGTTCCGTTATAATGGAAACACTTGCTATTGGCAGCTATCCTCTCCTTTTCAGGAGCAGGAGTGGGTTTTGGCTTAGGGTCAGCAACCATTTTGCCTTTTCCTTTGCCACCCACATATTTCTTACCAGCAGCCCTAGTTTTCTTAGGGTCTTCTTAGGCATCTAGCTCAATATTACTTAGGGTCTTCTTATTTTACGTATGACCTAATATCTAGTGAACACGTGTGATACTAGTGACCAAACATAAAATAAGTAACGCAAAGTAATTACGGTAATTAAATGCGAAAAATAAATGTAATCCTAATATGGCCCTAATCCTAAAGATCTAATCTTCTAGGCTCCGTCTTGTAAGCTGGATCCCATCCATGATCTTCTATCATCGGCTCACAACTTCTTTGTAATTACAATCTATAAACGGTACGCATACCGTAAAACGATATAAATAATAAACTATAAAAATACATAACGGTACGCAGACCGTATTTTCTATCCTATTTTGGGCCATATTAGTCACCTCCACAATAATATCACATATTATAACCATTCATTCAATATAACATATTGAATAGAATAAACATGCATTTAAACAATTTAAACACAAAAGAGCATTTAACAATTAAACACATAAAGTAGCATGATACTAATTAACAAAATTAACAAGTTAATCACATAAGAATTTATTATTTCATTACAATCAATATTAGATAAGTGGTATTATCCGTAATAATCGTAAGTCGTACATAGGATATTGTCTAAACCAACAAATTGGTCAACATATCGCCTACAGCACAACACACGTCAATACGTGTAAAGCCAAGACCAAAAGCTAAAAGTGTATCAACCATCACGCACAAGTTCACTTTCCCAAATTAATTTTCAATCAAAAAATTCAATCAACTTCTTCAATCAAAATTTTCAGTCAAAAATCAATCAAAGGCATGAACAATCGATTGTTTAATTTTCGTGAGTTTGATTGAATAATTAAGCATGAAATAAAACGAATTTTAATTTGCTTAACTTTTAATCGAAATTTTGTGGCAAAATAATTAGTTAAACAATTTTTCCCCAATTCAATTCTGACCTAATTTTCGATTTATTCCTAATTGACCCATAAAATGCGTTTTTCTGTTCAATTAGAATTTTCGAAAAAGATGGAAACTAATTTCTGGATTTTATTAATAATTTGTGCGTTTTTGTAAAATCATAATTTTACATATCCAAAACATCGAAATTGAATTTCACTTTGTGCGACTCTACCACATCATAATAATTTGAAATGAAATAATCAACAACAAGCATCACGTATCAAAATTAATTTTGATCACTATTAATTTATGTAAAGCGCTCTGATACCACGGTAGCGTTTTAGATGCTATAAGTGGGGAATTTGGAAAACAGTTTTTCGTGCATCTAACCCAAGATCGCATACATAGATTAATAGGACCGATACAATTAATCATACCTCTTGATGCGTGTAACAATTGCTCAGATCATAGGAAGAATAGGATCCCAAACGCGACCCCTCTACTCGGTCCACGCGAGCACCAGATTCCCCAAGATTTTTCTGCTAGAACTCCGGGAGACAGTCTCACCTTTTGCTCTTGAGGAGGTTGTGTGTTATACATGTGATTAGGTTAATATTTAGAGTCAAAACTCTGTTAGTTGTCTTACGTGATACTCTACCAGTACATATATATACGCTGAGTGTATAAAACAGTAAATAACCTAATCACTCAGTAAAACTCTAAGCCCAATATATATATATATATAATTAGGATCTCGTGAGGTCCCCTCCTTTAGGTGAGGCGTGAGGTCCAATATGAACCATTGGATTAGCAAGATTCAACGCTGGATCGGCAGCCACATGTCAATAACTAAAAACAAATAAATTTCTCCTGGCTTTCCCAAATTCCCACCATTTGCATTTTAGGTTTCTCTCTCCTCACTCTCTCTCCTGAAACACTCTCTCCGTTTCTCTCTCCTCCACTGTAACAGTTCTTCGGCGACTCTCTCTCCTCCACCGCAGCAGTTCTCCGGCGACTCTCTCTCCTCGCCGTCGAATACTCGTCATCGCCGCGGCATCTCCGTCGTTGTCGTGTGCTCCAGAATCTCTCTCCTCGTCGTGTGCAAAATTCGGCTGGACTCTCCATCCTCGATTTGATATAGGTATGTTGTTCTAGTTGTTTCGTATGTTTTCGAAACCTGAATTAGTTCGATCTATGTATTTTTCGAGCGATTACGGCGGCGAATTCGCCATGGTTTGGCATTTTGTCGACTCTATGAATTCTTATTGTTCTTTGAATTTGATGTCGTTTACTTTATTTTTTCTTTAATTAATTTTTTTTTGTGAAAAATGCGTAAAAATATGGATTAATTTGATCGGTTTACTTTATTTTTTATTTGATTTGGTTGTAATTGAGGTTTTTGATTTTGTAATTGCGTGAGGTCTGATTTGATTTTGTTGTTTGTTTGTGTGTTTCTTAATTGAACTGTTGGTTTGCTGCTCCTCTCTAAATTTGCGCTACCGTGTGATTCTATTTCCACAAGTTATGACTCTATTTTCCGCATGTTTTTGTGAAGTATAAGTGACAATTATTTTGTTTGTGTAGTGTAAGGATGATCGAAGCAGTTACGCCTAGATGCCTACCGTGCTGTAGTATTGCATAAAAGGAAGAAGAGGCAGCGTGAGGAGCATTTCAGCGAAGAAGAAATTGGTCTTGATGTTGATGAAGTCAAGTCTGAGCAAGAAGATGAACATGAAACTGTGTATGATACTCTTATGTGATTTTTTAGAATATGTTGTGTGATTTTGTGGGATGTTTGTGTGATTCTGTTTCATTGTGATTCTGTGTGGATATATGTATGATTTTGGTAGATAATTTGTATGATTCTATTGAAAATTTTTGTGTGATTTTTCTTGGACATTTTCTGTGATTTTGTCGTAAATTTGTATGATTTTGTTGAATATCTTGTATGATATTATGAGGAGAAAGAACAGGTGCTTGATGAGACTCAAAATGGACTAATATCTGAAATAAGCGAGATGCAAATTAAGTTTGCTTCTATTCGATTTGTGATTATGATATGATGTTTTAGTTTGTAGAGTCATTGTCACCTTGGATAAGATTTAATGGAGGTTGGTTCTTGGTACAAAATTAGGCAAATGATGTGTCCATTTCAGTGTGTCACGATGGAGCATACACTTTGTTGTGTTTATATTGTTTTTCATTATTGCTGGATGTGCTGCTCCTATATCCTATTCTAGTGAGAATAAGCTTTAACCTGACCCTTAATATATGATAGTGTAATTTTATGTTGGAACCGAAATGGTACTTTGTAGTCGCTTTAGTTTTCCATTAGCGCGTAATTCGATAGTGATAGTGTTGATTGTTGCAATTCCTGAGCTTTGTAGTTGACTTGTCAGTGATTTATAGAGGGGTTTTGGCTTTGTGAATTGAAAGTGCTGAAAACATATGTTGATGAGTTTGTTGGTCTATGCCTTTTTGCAAACTTGATATGAATCCATTCTTTTTGGGGGAAGTTTAAGAATTCTGCGGCAGGATTCTAGGCTTATAATGGTTAGTCGTTTGTGAAAGTCATAAAGGTGAGGTTTTAAAATGAAGTATTATTAGCGCTTGCAAGGCATCATCATCTACTGTTATCATATTGTGAATGTACTATCACGTCTATTAGATCAAAGTGGTAGAGCATTGTGCTATTGCACAAGGTGTGGGTTCGATCCCCACATAGGCGAATAAAAGTGTGAAAGGAAATTTTCTGATTCAGGATCGCCGGTTTCCAGCTTTAAGAATTGCACCAGATTACTGTTCATGTTGAGATCCGTCTCGTTCTTTTGGCTAGAGTTGTGAAGTCTGCTTGTAGAACAGTTGTAAGCACCAAGAATATGGTGGTAGTACTCGCCTGGCTCTGCTGTGAAATGGTGAGGCTGGCCTGCTCACAAAAGGAAAATGAGTCATTTGAGCATATATAGTCATACCTGATCACTGGAACCGTTAACCACTGGGTTTGAAGTCAAAAATCAGTACCAATGACAACTCTTTCCTTCTTCTGTGGCCTACTGTGACTTTTAGAAACCTAATTTCAGTCACTTGAACTGACATTACGATACATTTAAAAACCAAGAGAAACCAAAATCCTTGTTAGTATTATATAGCCGACATGGGAGTTGAACCCACACCTTGTGCGTCGCACAACGCTCTTCCAATTTGAGCTAATCGGCTTTAAGAAGCAAATACTTTTTATCTTTTTGTTTTTTTTTTTATACAAGGAAAACGCCATATAATATATTGGCTAAATAAGCAGTAAAGGCATTGCATTAAAAGCGCTAACAGCGGTCACCCGTGATAGTTTAAAGCAATTACTCTAGCATAACAAGCACATCAAGAACTGCTAACAATTCGGGTGTAGCGTTTCGTAGCTGTCTCTTGCCTCTTGTAACATACAGAAACTATATTCGACAAAGGCTCATGTTCAGAAAGATATCCAACACATCAAATAGAATCACATACACCAACGATAGAATCACACACTTCATTTGATAGAATCACACACTTCATCCGATAGAATCACACAAACCAACGGATAGATACACACCATCAAATAGAATGACACACACCATCGAATAAAATCACATACACCAACGGATAGAATCACAATCAATCCGAAATAAAATCACACACACCAACGGAGAGAATCACGCACTCCATCCGATATAATCACACACTCCATCCAATAGAATAACACACCCAGACGGATACAAATTTACACCAACACACACATATAATCATTCAAGCTAATGAATAGAATCACACAAGCTAATGAATAGAATCACACACATATAATCATACGTACGTACAAGCTATCAAATATAAACATACACTAACTAATAGAATCACACACTTTATGGAATAGAAACTAATAGAATCACACACTCTATGGAATAGAATCACACACCCTATAGGATAGAATCACATTAACAAATACAATCGCACACAGCCTAACATATAGTCTCATCAATATGATTCCATAAACTGACCAATGTGACTCCATATAGTAACCAATGTGATTCTATATACTTACCAATGTGATTCTATAACCTAACCAATTGTAAAATCGAGTAATTGCAAAATCAATGATAAAATCGGGTGTGATTCAATAGTCAATACAGTGTGATTGCAAAATCAATTAATAAAACTGAGCCGAATTTACCAAATAACAAAAACGAATTTCCTAAACATTTTGCAGTTTCGAACCTGATTTAAGATCGTTTTGATGATGAATTTTTTTATAGCGACCTTCCAAGGCAGTGGAATCGACGAGAACATGTGATTCAATAACCAACACCTTTTGATTGCAATTTCTATTAAAAAATCGAGAACATGTGTGATTCAATAACCAACATGTTGTGATCGCAAATTCTATCTAAAAATCGAAATCATACAGAAATTTAAAAAAAAAACGATCGAATTTGGGAATTAATCAAAAGAAAACGAAAACCGACCTGATTAAGATGAATTTGAGCTTGTACTCCGCCACCTTTCTTCGATCGATCTTTGGTGCGAATTTGCCTCTATATCGTAACCGAAAATGATGCAAAATTGCCTCGTGAAATTCGAATTTTTTTTCTAGGGTTTTGATTTGGGGAAAAACTTCATAGTAAAGATAGAGCACGGCGGCGACCATTGTTGTAGAAATTTGATCCATCGCCATATTTTTGGGTTGAAGAGAGAGAAAGTGGAGAAAAGAGGCGTGCGTTTTATTTCTAGAATGGTAGGGAAGGAATGTCTGACTTCCTTCCTTTCCTCTTTTTTTTTTTTTTTTAAGCTTGTAATTCTTTTAATCTCGGCCATCCATCTCGTTAGATCTGACGGTCCTTAGAAGACCTTACGCCTCACGGGAAGGGAGGACCTCACCAGATCCAGCCTATATATATATAGGAATTGTATCAGGTCAGAAGTACTCTTAAAGTCAGAAGTCAGAAGTAATCTCGTGCGTCCATCTTGATGATCTAACGGCTGAGGAGGCGCGCGGTTTTTCTTTTCTCTAGCTAACTCCACCACTTGCAAAGCCTAACTTTATAGTCTCAGGGGTATTTCAGTCAATCTCTTCTAAATTAGACAGGGTTACTACGAAAATTACTTCTCATTTCTTTCATTTCGGTTTCTCTCTCATCTTCTCCGATTCTCTCTCTCCTCCTCCACGACGCCGGCAACTCTTCTCTTTCATCAACTCCGATTCTCTCTCCACACCGACGACGCATGCGATTCCTCCTTCTCAGGTTTGCATTTTTCGGAAACCTAGCTTTCGTTTTTGATGTTGTTTGTTCATATTTAATCGATTGAATTGATTTATTCAATTTCGCTTGATTTGATTGTAATCAAGTTTTTTTATTTTGAAAATTTGTGAGATCTAATTTTATTTTCGTTGTTTGGTTGTTTTTTTTTTTTGTGTGTTTTTTCGATTTGATTTTGTCGCCGGTGTGCTGTTCGGCGGCGCCGATCTCGCAACCATGGCAGCCGCTTGCCAATACGCTGATCTTTATGAAAGAAGTGTTCACGGTCAGTTTCTTTTTACGATTTACCTAATATTTACTCCTGGTCGTTGATTTAGTTGTGGAAATTTTCACTTTGATTTGGTTCATTTCGGTAATTCAATGATTATAATGTTTCGATTAGGTCAAATGAACATGGTACATTGAACGAATTATCTAGATCTTGGATAAATTGTGGTGTGAAATATGATTTTGTGGATTGTAGGCTATGAGATCGAGTTCAAGAATTGATGCATTGAGTGTTGATTTTGATTTACTTTGTAATGAGGCTGCTTTACCATCTAAATTAGGTTAGTTTTGATCACTGATTGCTGGCTTTTCCGTTGGAGTGCTGCAATTAGAGTTATTTAGAGTAGTTATTAGAGTTAAGCATTTGTTCACTAGAGTTACGCAATTGTTTAGTAGAGTTACAAATATGTTCAATAGAGTTAAGGATCTTATTTAGTTCAGTAATCATCAAGTGCTCTAACCTTCAAATTGTGTTGAATCGATTTGGGATAGAATGTCAAATTTGCAATTGATAATCGGAGTATGTTGGAGTTACTCGAGTTAGACATTGTAATTCTAGAGCTAGTAAAGTGTATGTAAGTAGAGTTAGTCAATTTGTAGGTAATAGAGGTAAGCGTATTATATGTTGTTTAGTACAGCTAGTCATTCACTTGGTACAGTTAATGGATCTTATCATGTTGGTGTTAGGTGTTCAGTTTAATAGATTTTGGAATCTGGATGATCCTGGATTTGACTTGTCATGCTGCCTTATTGCATACTTGAGCTGGTATTGCATTGTCTCCCTTGTGATTGTGATCTATTTCTTCAAATATCGATCCTTGATTATTGGAATTTTCAGATTTCAGGTTTTCGATGAGTAGCAATTATGTTTATTTTTTGGCATTAGTTCATGCGTGGAGTGTTATTGATCACCTGTTGAATGTGTTTTAAGCTTAGTCGACAAAATTGGTTGACAGTGAATGTCAGGAGTCACAAGTCGCGGCCTCTTTTGATGAGAAGCGTTATATTATTCTGGAAAGCTATGGTATTAAAGTTAGAGTTAGGCATCGTACTTAAAGTGTGAGATAATAAAGTTAGAGTCTCAGTTGTCGTCATTTATGTAGTATAGTACTATAGAATCGGACATTGCAGCTAATAAAGTTAGGCATTTTAGTTTCTTTTAGTAATTGTTTTATCTAGATAGTTTGGTTTGAAACTAATTTGTCCAATTCCCTGTTTCTAGGCAGAATTTGCTTCTTTTGCTGTAGATTTCTCTTGCACAGAGTTGGTCGTATAGTCTGATTAGGTCAACCTCGTCTCGTCACGAACTTATACACAGCCAGAATTGTGACTTGTTTGGTGTAGTTTGTGAAGAAGATAGTTTGAAGTCTTTGAACGCCTGTGGTGAGTTTGTACATGTTAGAATCATATTTACCTTTTTGAAATCGCATTTGTTTTAATCAACAATATCTGATGTGTTTCAGCCTACTGTTGGATTTGCTTATACATCCTACGTTCCTACAATCCTACTATCCTTTAGTTCATGAGGACAGGATCCTGTATCTCTTTCATTTGTCGGCTGATTTCCATTTGACTTTGATCAGTGTGGAAATTTAAGAGTGGATCGGTGTGGTACTTATTGTCTTAAATGGCAGACTGTAGAGCTAGGTACTTTGGTCATTGGAGTTTGCAGTTTGCACATTAGTTGTTTTATGTTCATCTGTTTGTTTTTTCTAGTCCACAGTATTTCTAGCCTATTAGCTCAGTTGAAAGAGCATTGTGCCTTGCACAAAGACGTGGGTTTGAATCCCACATAGGCTTTGTTGTTGATAAATGCAAGAGTTCATTTTTCCGCGAGATTTATATTTCTACATGTTCAAGATGGCTATCAATCAGTGCTTCAAGCATGAAAACAAAAAACATTTGGTTAAATAGGTACCTGGGAGACAGTCGGTTATATTTTAACTTGTTTCATAGTCTAGCTAGCTAGGATTCGAACCTACATCATCCGTGCTCGGCCAATTTAGCTAGCAGACTAAAACCATCGTCTACCACTAATGACAGGCTCAATGTGTTTGTGACTTCGCTACTACATGCGCCTTATCCCTTACTGTTACTATTACTACCACTGGTAAGAGCTCTATGAGCTCCAATTTGATCATTCAAAGGCTGAGAAGATGTAATTGTTGTCTCAGCTAGAACACAGAGCTCAGCAAGGAGGCTAAAGCAGGCTTCCAACTGAAAAATTCGAACTTCAATGGCCACACGAGTTATTTTTACTATGTTAACAGTCTACGTAGGATTTGAACCTACAACATCCGCGCCACACGATGCTCTACCAATTGAGCTAGTAGACTAAATGCGGCTTCATACGTCAAATGCTCAATTAGAAAACTCATATAACTCATAAGTGTCATAAGAAAACAGTACACTCAAAACAAGAAAACACCGACAAAAACACTCAAATTGAGCTACCAGGTGTAGCCATACCTCTAACTTTGATAAGTCTAACTAATATCACACTCGTCTTGGCTAACTCTACTAGATTTACCCGTAACTCTAATAACTTCCGTAACTCTAAGAACTCTAACTAATAACTCTCAACATAACTCCACTAGATATACCCGTAACTCTAATAACTCTTGTAACTCTTGTCACTCTTAACATAACTCCACTAGATATACAAACTCCAGTAACTCTACACTCCATAACTCTATAATACAAACTCCAGTAACTCTAGACTCCATAACTCTATAACTCTACAATGCAAGCTCCGCAACTCTAATAACTCTACAATCAAACTCCCTAACTGCACTAACTCTTCCATACAAACTCCATAACTCCACTAACTCTACAATACAAACTCCAGTAACTCAACACTTCATAACTCCACTAACTCTAAAATAAAACTTCCTAACTGTACTAACTCTTCCATACAATCTCCCTAACTGCACTAACTCTTCCATAGAAACTCCATAACTCCACTAACTCTACAATAAAAACTCCATAACTCCACTAACTCCAATAACTTTAATAACTCCAGTAACTATATAAAAATAAGCATTCCTAAAAGATATAACTCTAGTGACTCCAATGCGTAATTGCAATAACTTTAATGACTGCAGTAAGTCTAGACCTGTTAAACGGGTCGGGCGGGCGGGTTTCGGGTTCGGGTCACTACGGGTCGGGTCGAATACGGGTCGGGTAAAAAACGGGTCGGGTCAAATACGGGTCGACTATACGCGGGTCAATACGGGTTCGGGTCGGGTTACAGGTTGACCAACGGGTCAGAAATACATGTTCACTCCATTTTTTCTCGGTAATTTTTATCATTAAAATAATATTTTTTTAATATTTGACATGTGTTTTTTGGTATTATATTATATAATTCTTTTTTTTTTCCAAATGTGCAGGATGCCAGGAATCAAGATGTATGTTATTTTCCAAATCGATGTACTCCACAAGTTTCGGCTATCGCAATTTTGGAGTTTGGGGTTGCTTGGCGAATTGGCGGTGCTGAGTGCCATAAGGATGCAAAACAAATCTCTCTTGTGCATGTACCAGTAGCCAGAAATTTCATGTTTCAAATGAAATGTAATAGAATTCATAATTATACAAATTAAAGATCTTTTGGATAAGTCCAAATGCTTTAAGAGTTTAAGACATTAAAACACATTCCACATCCCATACACAGTAGGACATCTGAATTAATTTGCATGCATCACATTCTTCACAAATCACAACACTACAAAGGAATAACCGGAAGTTCCTCGGCTGCCTCCTCCTCATCATCATCATCATCTTCGTCGACTTGATTTTCACTAATTCGCATATTAGAAAATGAATACTCAAACACATCAAGCTCGATGTTTTCATTGTGTGCTGCAAAACATCACAAGCCGACGATGTAAGGCCAAATGCGAAATGAAAACATAACATGGGTTAATAAAAGAAATAATACAATCAACCAAACCTATATACCTTCTGTAACATTAAACCCGTACAGCCAAGTCCGAGTAGTGAGTAAGGCATCTGCGGTTTCAAGAAGAAGAGATGATCTCCATTTGGTTATAATTCTACATCCCATACTAAAAGCAGATTCGGAAGCTACGGTAGTAACCGGGATGGCCAAGACATCTCTAGCCATAAGGGCAACAACAGGAAATCGCTTCTCATTCTCCTCCACCACTCAAGCACATCAATATCTTTAGTATGGTCCTCCCGAGCTTCATCCAAATACAAGTCCAACTGCGTTCTACGTCCTCGAATAATACTATTTTCAAATGTAGAAAATCCCTTGTAACAAACATAAAAAAAAAACAATTAATAGCTTAAATAAATACACACTCCAACAACTACGGTTTCTGCACGAATTTAGCTACAAAATATCAAGGCCAAAAGTATTTAACAAAGTAACAAAAGAACAGTACAACTTACCGGCAGATTATTTGTTCTTGTTACACGATTTACATCTTGAGTATCAGATGACGTAGGAACCAAATTCACATACTCGTTGAACAATTTATACAACTCAGTCTTCACAACATTGGCCTTAGCTTCAAAAGTTGCAGCATTTAGATCCTTAAAGCAATACTTTATAAGCTGCAACTTGTATCGAGGATCCAAAATCGCAGCAAAAGCAAAAATATAACTATAAGAATCCCAATACTTGTCAAATTTGACCTTCATTTGTTGTGCCATAATACTCAAAAACTCATCTTCACATGCTCCATATTCTAATAACAAGCATTCAATTTCCCACACACTAAGAAAATACAAATTTGATGTGGGGTATTTTCTCCCTGACATCAAAGTAGTGATCTCATCGAAGGGCTTCAAAAGAGCACAAATCTTATAAATTCTAGTCCATTCCTCTTCCGTGGGCAAAGGTGGGAAAGAAGCATCATATAGTGAAGATTCGCTCATACTTGCAAGGGCGGGACGAAAGTATCTTGCCCTACAAAGCATTTTGAAAGTCGAATTCCATCTAGTAGGAGTATCCATACACAAGCCCTTAGAACAATCAAGGCCACAAGCAATAACATTCTCCTTAAATTTCAAGGTACGACGCTCAGATGTACCAATGTGAGTCACTAATTTCTTAAGTTTAGCAACACCATTATCAATTAACTTTAAGCCCTCTTGCACAATCAAGTTAAGTATATGAGCTCCACAACGTACATGAAAGTATTTTCCTCCACAAGGCAATGGTGAATAAACTTTCAAACTAGCCGCTAACAAGTCTTGCATGTTATCATTGCATCTAGCATTGTCTAAGGTCACGGTAAACACTTTCTTTGGAAAATCCCACTCTTTAATAAACTCTAAGAGCTTCTCATGCATGTGTACCGCATTGTGAGGTGGTTCCAAATGATAAAAGTTAAGAATCTTAGCATGCAAATTCCACTCATCGTCAATATAATGAGCAGTCAAGGAAAGATAGCCTTGATCCACACACGAGGTCCACATATCACAAGTCAAACAGATTTTCGCGGTTATTTTACCAAGCTCAGTTATCAGCCGCAATTTCTCTCTTTTGTGAATTTTCATACAATGACTCTTTGCGGTAATTCTAGAAATGGGTTTAACACTATCATTCAAATATGTATAAACATCAGCATTCCCCTCGTGTTCAGCATAAGTAAAAGGATATCCATGTCTTATATTGCAAGTGTCACTTTCTCTTTGAAAAAAAAATGACTTATCTTCTTAACCAACAATCCATCCCTCCCTTTAACCATTCCACCACCAATACCACTTGTACGAGCATGACAACTGTATGTATGGCGTTTAAAATTAGACGTACCATTACTAGAATTTGCCAACTCTGGTCCTCCATTGCAGTACTTACAAAGTGCTCTAGGAACGCCGTCATCATATTGTGTGCCCTCAAAGATGTTGTAGTGACTCCAAACTAAAGAATTCCATTTTCTTTTCCGAGCTTCTGAAACGGCTGAAGAATCATCCATGTTCTCCACAATTGGTGATAAAGGCGTAGAAGAGAAACCTGATTGCAAAGTGTAAAAGTACAAATTTTTAATAAGAAGCATTTGAACATTAACAGTATATGTAATACATGTATATTATAAGTGCACAATTTGTATATGGCAGACATGATATACCTGGAGACATAGATGAAGAGGAGGAGGCTTGACTAGCACCTCGTCCACGCCCTCGTCCTCGTATCCGACCTCGTCCTCTTCCCGATGGCGCCATTTTTATGTTCAACTAACTAAATCAAGTTAAAGTTAATTAGTTAATAAATCAACCAAGAATCAAATAGACAACTGTAACACGGTAACTCGGTAAGCATAACATTTTTTTTGGATAACTACTCCTAGCTACTCCTACGTAGTGAATACTACTACGAACTGCTACTCCTAGCTATTACAATTCACAAGTCAATGAAGTCATGGTCATGGTAAATTTATACCACAGTCTCTTCGCAATTCACTACTTATCTTGTCCAATACACCCAAAATTACAAACCAATCTTAAACTTGATTAACACACTTTAATCATATCATTTTTTTATTAATACAAAAACCTAAGAAATAAAAGGGGATGTCAGTACACTCGCCGAAAAAAAAGGGGAGCAGGGAGTAATGGTGAAAGTCTGAAAAGGATTCAAATGACATTTATGTCGAAGAATTAAGTATACAACTATACAACCTACAACTCTACAAGCAAGTATTACTGTATTAGAGATTTAGAGAGTATATTACCTTGGATAACGAAAAAAACGAACAAATAATGACCCACATACACAAGGGCGTGGGACAACGAGATTATTTGACGAAGAAGACGAAAGATGAACGCTGCGATAAGATCCACGAAGGCTACAGATCGGCGCCGTCGTTGGATAATATTGATGAAGGCGGCGACGGTAAGTTTGGAGGCTCAGAGAGTCAAAGGAAATGGGGAATTTCAATTTGGGATATTTTGAGATGTGAAATGGGGTTGTGCGGCTGTAAATGTGACTATAAGTTGGTTTTCTTACCTTTTGGTAAACCTGACCCGACGGGTCAACCCGGACCCGACCCTAACCCGACCCAAGTATTTCGGGTCATTTCGGGTTCGGGTTCTAAAAAACGGGTCATTTCAGGTTATTTCGGGTCGGGTCTTGGGCTGTTTTTCGGGTCGGGTCAGTTATTGACAGGTTATAGTAACTCCAATAACTTCTTGTCCAACTGTAGTAATTCTAATAACTCTAATGTTTAACTGTAGTAACTCCAATGCGTAACTCCAAGAAAATAATCTAGAAATTGAACACTAATACTCTCCATCAATAGCCTTACATCCCTTTTCCTTCCTGTTTTCAGACTGTGATTCATCTACATTTTCGACTTTCCAATAGAACATACAACAAAGTGGCCAAAATTACAAATACAGATCCGTGTATCAAATGTTTAAGTTGGAAAAGGTCTCTGTCAATCAATCTATTCACCAAAAAAACCTCCCAAGTATTTGAATTTAGGCATTTACACAAACAATGAGACAAGATGCAGGATTCAGCCAATTTGAGCACACAACAATTTGAAGATAGTAACCAACGCCATCATCCCCAAAGTTCAAGATTACACACAATCACATCACATGATGCAATGAGTTCAAAAGGAAACTCACAAGTAATGCTAGCTCCATTATCTAAAAAACACAACTCTATTAACAACTAAACTACATAACTACACACACTAAACCAGCTAACTCTACTATCTAATACACATAACTCTAACAACTAAACTCCATAACTCTATTATCTACTACATACGGTACAATTTTATGAACCAAGGCATAGCAAAATGAAAACTCAAAGTTGATGTCCAGGTGTTAGTGCTTCTGCTACATTTCATATGACTCAAATTGGAAGAAAAAAAATGCAGAAGATTCAATAAAAGAACTTTGATTACAAGAACAAAAGCCGCACAAAAACAAAAACGTAAAAAACAATTTCTTTTTCAATTGATTGAAGTTATAGAATCGAATACCTGATTCAATTGATTGAAGCTACTTCCTGATTCATTTTTTTTCCTTTGATTCACTGCAAGTTAGGTGATTCAAAACCTTCGAACGATTTTTTTGTGCAATCGATTGAATATTTTGGGGGAAATCGATTGAATTATTTTTGGGGGGGAAATCGATTTGATGATTTTCGAACGATTTGGGGGAAATTGATTTGATGATTTTTCGATCGATTCGAATTCGAACCATTTGGGGGAAATAGAACCCTAGATTCAAATTGAAATGATTTGGGGAAATCAATGAATTTCAGAGAAAATATGATCTAATGGATGAAATTTGTATGATTTTATTTGGAATTTGCAGGTCATATTCGAATTTTCAGGTTAGATTTGTTCGAAATTAATAAAAATTTGTGTGATTTGATTTGCGTACAAGGTTTGAGAACTGATTTTTTTTATTTGAAATGAGAGAGAGGGGGAGAGAGAGAAAGTTGAAATTTGGAATGAATCTGAAATTTTTGGTCCAACTCGACCCCCCATCCCGCGTTGGAAATTGTCCAAATTACCCTCAGCATCAAAAACTCGTGCGCGTTCTCAGCCGTCCAAATGAAGCAATCTAATGGCCTATATTACTTCTGGCCTTCTGACATATATTTACTTCTGACCGGATACTGAGAGAGTTTAAAAAATTAGAAATACCCACATTTTATTATTAATAACTCACGCGGAGAATAATTAATAATCCACATATAGAATCCTTAGTTTCGTGAGACTCTTTCATAAATGTATGTAATACATTTGCGACATAATCACTCATAATATTGGTTACATATATTAGAAAATTTAAAAACATATGTCATTAGATTTGTTTCGAAATGTACCTCAATTTGAGGTCTATTTACACATTTTTCCGATATGAAACAATTCAGTTACTCCATGCACATTTAGTAGAGATTTGTGTTTTTTTCTTAAAAAGTTTAGGGAGAGTCCATAAGAGAACTGGTGAGAGAGTCCAAAGAATGGAAAATAAAAGAGAGATTTTGGAAGAGCATAGAAAGAGTCCAACAAAAGGTAAATACTGAGAGAGTTTAAAAAATGAGATATACCCACATTTTATCATTAACAACTCACACGGACAATAATTAATAATCCTAATATAGAATCCTTATTTTCGTGAAACTTTTTCATAAATGTATGTAATAAATTTGTAACATAATCACTCATAACATTAGTTACGTGTATCAAAAAATTAAAAAAAAAAACATTAGATTTGTTTCGAAATGTATCTCAATTTGAGATCCATTTACAAATTTTTCCGATATGAAACAACTCAGTTACTCCGTGTACATTAAGTAAAGATTTGTTTTTTTTTTTTTTTCTTAAAAAGTTTAGGGAGAGTCCAAAATAAGATAAATTTGTGAGAGAGTCCAAAGATGGAAAATTCTCAAAACATTTATTAGCCAGAGTCCATACTTTCATAAAATTGTAATTTGAAAATTAATTAGATGTGACACGACATAATTAGTCCTAACTTTCATTTTGTATATTTGAAAAATAATACATATAACTCAATAAACCTATTTTGAAATTTAATATAAAATGAGTTTCATGTATACATATATTTGATAGAAATGCATTAATTAGCAATCATCGAGTGAAAATTGCAAAAATGATATTGTGTCTATTCCTAAACTAAACTCAACAAACAAAATATAAACACTACATCTGGCTAACTAAGAAACATCTTCAACGTGAAACCTTTTGTATGAGAATCATTAAACAAGATATAATATGTGTACCGTGCAATGCACGGGCTTACAACTAGTAACTAATAACCCATCAGATATTATTTAGTTTCTAGCAAAACACTACGACCACCTAATATTGGCGAATATAATATCCTCGTTATTATTGAAATGACACTTGATCGAAGGCTCGATTCTTCACATACATGGCAGCATCAAAACACAATTTCATGGATCTCAAAGAAACTGAATGCATTTCAAGAATCCCAGTGCAACTTACGCTTACGATATGCACCAAATAAGTAGTTCTCCAGATTACACTTCGGGAAGTAAGGGTAGAGATTGTACTAGTTCTTGGAGGATCTGATTTCAACGATTCTACAATATTTTCCATGGACATTATTTTACAAAACTCATCCTTTATCTTATTATTGTATGTTGATAAATTAGACATTCGTGTAAATGCGTATGTAAAATTATCATTGATGAATTTTCGTCCTTTTTACAAGAATTATCCGAATGTAAGAAAAACTCAATTTGATTAAAAAAAGTTGGGATAGAAGCACAACCTGTTGAATGTATAAAACCATTGTGGGTGCTCTAACCATCAGTCTAGACTTTTGACTCAGTTAGTTATCTAAGACCACCCAAAGCCTCCTTTATTGTTCTATAGATACTAATTTCATATTGACACTGACATTGGGGATGTGGTGAATAAGGGGCCAGTCTTGACCATCTGGTGGCTGACATCTCTCCTCCAAAAGTGGACACATGCCAATCGCAAGTTCCTGCAAGGACGCAAGTCCCCGTATTGATTGTGGAAGACATGCCAACTTCGGGCACTCGTAAATCTGAAGCTGACGAAGCTGGGACAGCTGGCCGATGTGTTCCGACATATCTCTCAAATTATCTAGACAAGCAACAGTGAGACCTTGTAGAGTTTGTAGGTAAGCAATGCCACAAGGTAGCGTCTCCAGATTTGTGATGGACACCAATTCCAAATCTCGAAGGCTCGTCAAGGCTTGCCAACCTCTGATTTTGTTATCCCCCTTTCCCTCCTCTTTCTCCTCACTACTCTCACCCTCCTCATTATCTTCCACATCCCACACATCCAAATCTCCCAAATTCCAAATTTGCAGTTTCTCAATGACAGACAAATGTTGCAGCCCTTTTGATGTGTTTCTCAAACTCTCGCAACCTTCAATTCTGAGATCCCGCAGAGAATTCGGATATCCCAATATCAACTTCCTCAGTTCCCTGCATTCGTGTATATATAATCTATGTACATTACAGAAATCCAATGGCAACGACACGAGTCCTGAAATGTAGCTTAATAAGAGATAACCAATCGATGCTGTAGAGTGTGCTTCCTGATTGCCATCCGAGAATGGAATTCATCAATAATTTCTCATGGATACCTACTGCTTCCAATGACACCACAAGCCTCGGCAATTGAGGCATTGACATCATCTTTGGGCAACTCCATATTATGAGTGTAGAGACACAGGGGAAGAAGACACGCTCCTTCTCCTCCACTCTCGACCACCCCTTTAACTCTTTCATATACATCAAATTTAGAGACTCCAAAGATGGGAAGAACTTTCTGTCAGCTACCATCCCAACTGGAAACTTCCCTCCGCGGTAATTATTAACCTCGAGTAATCTAAGATTCGGGGGTAACAACAAAGACTCCATAAACAACTCCACGTCGACACGAGACGGCACAACTTTAAAAGAGTCGTCAGATGTTGCTTCAATTGGAAAACCCAAATCCAATGAAAGAGATGTCAGATGTTGCTTAGCCTTCAAATCCACCTTCTTGGCTTCTGGGACGGTATCCCGGCGCCATATTTTACATCTAATACTCAGTCTTCCCCTAAGATTCAGGCCACCCAATGCATCTAAACCGTTAAACTCTCCCACTATGAAATCACTCAACTCTCGGAGTGACTTCATTTTTCCGAACTCAGACGGCATCTCTTTCAACTCTCCACATCCTTTAATTACCAAATGTCTCAGGCTGGTCAACTTGGTAAAGCCTTTGGGAAAGTCTTTAAGATATATACACTCTACACCAACAGATGGGGTAGGTCTACACTCTACATTATCTTGATTTGAAGTGGAGGAGTATATAATTCAAGATGAGGACAGATGGGGGACACAGCTCCTCTTTCCTCGGCCAAAAGGTAATCGATTAATCAAAAGTTAACAAATTTGCGCGATAAATTAGCTTTAATCATCTATCCCGTCATTTCAACTTTTCGAAATGGACAAAGTAGTCGAGATTCTTATCTCTTATCAGTAATGTATTTAATCATCATTTGTGTGCACTATAGAACTTTAACCCATAAACAGTCTAGCTAATTTATTTCTTCCGCGTTAAAAGTGTTGAAAAGTGATACGGAGATTAATGTTCTCCCATTAGCATTAGGACTAGATAGAATTCGTTACTTATGATTGTTCTTTATTAGAATTATAACGTACACAATTGTGGAATCTCATAAACACAATATAATCATAATAATTTGCTTACAAAGATCTTAATATAACACCCTATTTATACTAATACATGTCTTGACCCTTACATAACCTATTACGTAATATATTCCTAAACGCATATTTTAGTATATATCGTATTCCTAAACATATAATATTCCTTAATCGGAATTTTTCGGAATATCCTTTATTACCCCCCTCAAACTCATTGTAATTAAACTAAAATTACAATGAGTTTGCCAAAACGATAAGAAAACAAAATAACTCTTTCAAGATCTTCGAAACTTCAAATCCGGCACGTTGATTGTTGTCGTCGCAAAACCAGTCGAGTAACTCGTACACCGACACTCATCCAAAGAACACTCAATATCAACACCACGAATCGCTCATAATCGACTTCACCACTAAACGTCAGATACAAGGGAATCATGAATCACCATGGTCTCACAAATCATGAATCGACCATTATCAGCTTCATCTAAAAAGAACCAAACATGACCGGTAGGGCACTCCTCATTAAAACACCAACAATAAAACACCAAAACTAAATACCATGAATCGATAAACATGGTCACAAAACGTGAAGTCGTCATTATCAACTTCACCTGAAAATACCAGACATGAGAGGTAGGGACACACCCGCATTCCTTGATCGGCCTAAAATAATCACACAATACCCAAAATCTCAAAATAGCGTTTCTCAGCCAATATCAAACAATAACGAACGACGAAGTAACGATACCAACACAACTTCACTAATTCCACATACTCAACCCATAAAAACGCACCAATTACTCATCGAAAAAAACATCGGCAAAAAACAATATCATAAATTGCCGACAATACTTGCACAAACTCATCACCCAAATTTCCACGAACACACAATCAAATAGCATGATACAATACATGCATGCAATGTACGGAGAAAACATCTCCACGCTAATAACCCAATATCACGAAGCATCATGGCAAGTCTTTGTTCCGGCAACCCAACATATACGTACGCAGGATGCGTACAATCAACGAAACTTTCTGAATAAGGTCGGCACTATCTCGACATCAACATCTTCAAATCGTAATATACGACAATGGAGGGGGTTCTTTATTCAAAGACAAATAAAATTAAACATAAGACTCTTAAACAAAATCAAACAATAAAACTCTAAAATATTAAATCACGAACAATAAAACTCCGATGAACAACGAAATCCCGCCGCAGGCATCATCGATCACGTGCCCGCCGGAATCCTCTAGGAAAGAGGCTCTGATACAGTATTAGAAATATAACGTACACAATTGTGGAATCTCATAAACACAATATAATCGTAATAATTTGATTACAAATATTTTAGGGTAACACGCTATTTATATTAATACATGTCTTGACCCTTACGTAGCCTATTAGATAATATATTCCTAAACACATACTGTATTCTAGTATATATCGTATTCCTAAACACATATTCTAGTATATATCGTATTCCTAAACACATAATATTCCTTAATCGAAATTCTCCGAAATTCTTCGGAATATCCTTTATTATTCTTCAAAATCAAAATCGCTAAACTAAAAATTGGTGACAATTTAATTTCAAAAGAAAAGTGAAATGAAAAAAACTGACCACTTCGCAGCACAGGTAGCAAAGGATAATTTCCGCCCAAAAACAATCACTTAATTCCAGAAACACGCATTTTTGGATAAAGAAATGTAATTAAAGGATAATTTGTTGCAAATAAAGATTGGGATTGCTGGCCGGGGGCAAAAAAGTCCCAGTTTTGTTTTAGAATTAAGAGTTTAGACCCAACTTATCTCGGAATGTTTTCTGTTGTTAAAACTAAGTATCGTGTTACTTTAATAAGTGTTCCTAAGTAAGGAAACATTAAGATTGGGAACAACTTGGGAAGAAATTACCAAGACGGTCATAGTGTGGTAACTGTGGTTGACATATGTTTAGGGTCGGTCGGGTTGGTATACGTTATATTGAGTGGTGGTTATTGGTTAGCACTTAGTAAGGGTTGGTTCGAACATTGCTTAATTTCGGACATGTCATTCAAAGAAGTCCGTGTACATTAATGAAAATAATAATTTGTTTCCTCGCATGTTACAATTTGTTTATAGAGATTGTAGTACTAAAGCAGTTAAAGTATATCAGGTTTGTTGTCAAAGTCTACATAATATTATTAGCACAATATTATTATATCATTTATTTATACTTACTTAGTTACTTATCATATTACTTATCACGAACACGAGCTTTGATAAGCTCAAGGGTATTTGCAAGTTTCTTCAAGTCACCTCTGGCACCCCAATAGGATGCCACCTCCTTTAATAGCTTGGCTGCCTGCAAATACCAATACCTTCTCAGCAATGTTGAACAAAATACCTTCTGCCATTTTTGTGTGTGTCTCTCTCCATCTCTCTTTCTCTCTGTTTCTTGTGTCTAACACTCTCACTACTCCGCTAGTTTGAAGGCAACTTGCTCTTCACTATACACAGTCATATTATGAGGTGCTTATTTGGTCATACAAAGTCAATACATTCATACCTCTTCCCAACAACTTGTATTGCACGAATTCTCATAATAGAGCTGAATACATATTTTCAAAATCTAAAACAGTAGTGAAACATCAAACATGTGCTTAGTACGGACCGGCAATTAAGCTTACCAGAGAAGCAGGTCTCCTACTAGTACGGTAGTACCCCTATAGTCCTATTAGCTTAATTGCTTTAGTAGAGAGAGGGAAATTCATAAGGTGTGTATGGAAAGAAAAGTTAGGAAAAACACGGCGAAACAAAATATAAAACAACGAAAGACTAAGATCATTAGAACTAGTCTAAAGTAGAAACGGACATATATAATGAGAGACAAAGGCCAAGCTGGCCAACACGACACAGAAACAAAGATTCAAGAGCAATTAGTCCATCACCCTTTCATCTTAAACAATAAACGGATGAGACATCTGAAGAAAATTTTCAATATCGGTCATAAGTAACCATGAACAAATTCAACCATAGCATGTACTCGCAATATAGCATGTATACTTTACATGCCAACACAGACTAGGTTCCATTTCATGGCTCACAATTCGACTATAGCACGCACTCGCAATATGGCATACTTCATTACAAACAAGTATAACGGTTAGACTGAAATAAGACAAATAGTACATTTTAAAATTATTAAACCAAGCGAGGAAGTAAGGTGGTAAGTCTATACAGGAATCAGTAAGGTGGTGGCTCTAAAAAAGATCTAAACAGGTTGTTTTCAGTTTTGGACTCCAGGGCAAGGGTATCACACTATACAACAACAATAATAATCAAGACTTATTTTCAAAATGTTTTGGAGTCGGCTATAAGTAAACGTCTCGTGTATATCATATAACTATCACTAGATACTTTCTCATGTAAGAAAAACGCTTAGTGTCATATAGAAATTATTTTGTCACCATATGTTATCAGAGTTTATATCATTTCGGGTTTTCTATTGTGGTCACATGTTAAGACTCTTAATAAGAGTTGATTTTTTGCTTTACTTAGGTGAGATTTCGACACCATTTTAATTACCAATACAATTGACAAATTCAACGGGAATCAACTGAATAATTAAAAATGCAACTTACAATATTTTCCATGTACAATATTCAATTGACAAACTGAACACATTTGAAGAATCCCAGTGCAACTTACACATACAAAATGCACCAAATAAGAACTCCAGATTACACTTTGGGAAGGATCTGATTTCAACGATTCTACAATATTTTCCATGTACAATATTTTACAAAACTCATCCTTTTATCTTATTATTGTATGTTGATGAATTACACATTCGTGTAAATGTGTATGTCAAAAAACCAATAATGAATTTTCATCCTTTTTACAAGAATTATTCGGATGTTGAATAAAGGATTAAAAAAAGTTGGGATAGAAGCACAACCAAATCCTCCATTCCTCCTCTATTGTTCTATAAGGGGCCAAGGCTTATGCTATTCAATTTCAAGGAACGAAGGCTCATCAAGGCTTGCCAACCTCTGATTTCGTTATCCCCCTTCTCCTCCTCTTTCTCATCACTACTTCCCCCACCCCCCCCCCCCCCTCTTCATTTTTTTCCAATTCTCCACAATTCGTAATTTCCAGTTTCTCAATAACAGAGAGATGTTGCTGCCCTTCAAGTGTGTTTCTCAGCCTCTCGGAACCGGAGACGGATTAAGCGCTCCTCGGGAGGATTTGGATATCCCAATATCAACTTCCTCAGTTCCTTGCAATTGAATATCAATGGCAAAATCACATGTCCTGTAATGAACCATATTTCCAGAAGGTCAATCACTGCCACTCATACTGTACGCGTCTTCTATGTATTCCAAGGCATCAAGGTCAATCACTGCCACTCATACTGTACGCGTCTTCTTTTGTGTCACACTACTTATTTAATCGAAGATTATACGCAGTATAAGATAGGGTAACTCAATTCAGAGGTTTTGTTCAAAAAAAAAAAAAAAAAAAAAAAAAAAAAAAAAAAAAACTCAATTCTGAGGTGCTTATTTGGTCATACAAAGTCCTACATTCCCATCTCTCCCCACCAATTTGTATTGAATTCTCATACTCCCTCCAATTCACTTTGATGTTCCACAATAGAAGTGCACGGAGTTTTCTTTTGCAGGTTGTAAAATGTGGTGGAAAACGATGGGTGAGTCACAATCCATTAGGACTACAAATAACATAACAAATAAGGAAAATAGAATATCATTTAGAACTAACTCAAAAAGGAAACAGGAAGATCATTTATAGCTGGAGGGAGTAATAGATATTTTCAAATTTAAAACACTAGAGAAACATGTGCTCAGTATGGACCCGCAATTATTAGCTCACTTTTAGAATGTGACATCATATTGTGGGCTTGTGATCTACATTCTAGAAAATTATAGTCTTGCCATCGACTTATATAGTGAGAGACAAAAGCCAATATGACGCATAAATAAAGATTCAAGAGCAATGGTAAAATAACAAAATCCAACACATCCAACGAAATTAATCATTCATTTAATCGGTAAACAGAGATTGGTGGCACGATTTAGTTTCAAAGAAAAATAAATGAACCAAAAACTTACCAAATACGCAGAAATTGTCACCTCACGCATTTTGCAGCAATTGCAAAGCAGATGACCGGAGGAAATAAAGCAAGTCATGGTCTCAATTCCATTCAATCATTTCCGCTAAAGAACCCTACACCAATTCAGAAATGAGTATCAGAATTCGGAAACAAGCAACGGTAGGAAAAAAAAGAAACGATAATTACTGGAAAGTGTGCTTGAACAGAAGAGTAAAAGCAAGCGAGTTCTTTACAGTTGATGTTGGATTTGTAGGGTGGAAACAAGTGATGGTCAATCTTAAGTCTTCTCTAAAGTTAGACCGCCAAATTATCAAGAAACAAATGGATCGGAACTCTCCACTCGTGAGTCGTGACCGACTTGAGGAAGAACGACACTGATTTTTTTTAAGACACTGTTACCAGCAAATTGATTTTCAAAGTACAGATCAGCTGTGAAATATTACAGCCAATGAATATGACTCAGATCAAGCACATACAGCTAAAATCTAATAATGGCAGAAGAGTCAACAATCTCTACAGCCAATGCAAGTCCAAGGAAACAAAGGAGGATCAAGACAGTAAAAATGGATGCGGCTGCTCTGCCAAGTCTAACAGTATATACGGAAATCAGCGGGATAGTATAACAAGATTCGATATCTTTCTAAGACAGGAGAAGTGAAACCAACAGTGCATTAACAATGCAAAAGCTACACCCAATCGTGTTAATGGCAACGATTATTTCATGCTCCTCCATAATGCTCTTATTCCTACCATGACCTTGTTTCAGAATGAAGAGAAACCTCAATCCAATCCAATCCAAAGCCACCCTACAGGGGAAAACATTAACCTACCAGCAGTGGACTGACCTACTATATGGCTCTACGTCTGATGAAGAAAAACAGGAGCAGCAAAGTATGTAAATTAAGTTTGCAGAAGAGAAGAATAATCAATTTAGGCTGATGCATATTGAAGCAGTTGGCTCTGTATAGAAAGTTTCTTTGGCAAAAATGACAGAGTCTAAGAAGGGATGTAGGTATAGAAACCGTTTCCAAATTAATGCTCATAGCCCTGATCACAGATTCTCACGTGGCTCCTCAAAACGCTGTATCCTCACACGAGATAAATCAGTTAGAAACATGAATGAGCAAGGAAAGCATTTAACTTCATGTATGAGCTCGGAAAACTCGAGGGAGAAACACAGACATCCTTAGCAAAACCTCAGATCACAATCGAACACTATCTGACTGATCAACAAAATAATGTATTCATGGTATCACAAACACGGCCATATTATCTACTTACTATGGAAAACCCTAAAAAGAGTGTCACCAATTCAATTACATAAAGTAATCAGCTTAGCTGATTGGAATGTTTCCATACGATTTCCTACAATAACCTTACCCAATCCTGCCCAAACCTATCCTAACCCAACTCTCCCGAGTCCCGACTCATCAGCAAGGCGTATAAGCATTCACAGTTCACACATTTCCATAATGTTAACCCTCAAGAACCAAACATTCACAAGGAGCAGTATTTAGTATTCACAAGGGGCAGTATTCAGTATCATCGGTTTAGCAACATCAAAATTCAAGGGAAATGTAACTGCCACTATTCACAATTCGTAACCAAACTCTCCCGACTCATCAGCGAGGCGTATAAGCCTTCACATACAGTTGAGACAAATCCATAATTTTAACCCTCAAGTACCAATTCCACATCTCAAACCACCATACCTTCACAAGGGGCAGTATATTTCAGTAACATCGATAATACAGGTCAAGTGAAGTGAGCATGGGTTTAGCAACATCAAAATTCAAGGGAAATGTAACTATCACAATTCACAACAAACAAATAAACAACTGCAATAAATCCATAACGAAACACAAACAAACAAAAATCAAACAAGTTATGTAATTGAATGAAGAATTAGTATTCACCTGTTCTGATCAGGCTCAGGAGTCAGGATAACAGGAACCCTAGGACCAACTCAAGTACTACCTGCCAAAATATTTCATAATCATTATCAAAATTAAAATTCAAGTATCATCAAGTATTAACTGTGAGATGGAGAAAACCTCAGTAAAAACAGAAAATTGTAGAAGAAGCTGACATTTATATAGAAGCTCCCCAAAATTCTTCTTTGGGTAATCACCATTACTCCATCTGCATATATCAATTGAAGATTAAAACAGAATCTATTCCCAATGAATTCTATTAATAAAAACTACCAATTGAAAGAATAATTAACTGTTTGGGTGAAGTAAGCAGCTTGAGAGAGAGAGTGAGAAATTCCCAGAATACCAATTGTGAGCCCTAATCCCATCCCCAATTTCTTTCGATTTTCAGACACGCTAGGTGATAGAAGTGTGTTTTTCTTATACATTCGAAAGTGGGACTAATGTCTAACAAACACAAATTAGCTCAATTGAATTTCACACTTTTTCACATACAGTAGTTTAGAACTTTTGTATTTTGAGATTGTAGAAGAAATTGTTCTCAATTACGAAATTACCCAATATCGTGAAAATATCAAGATCTTTCAAGTAGAAAAAAATGACGAATTATTAATCCAAATTTGATTAACTAAGGACGACGTGAGTCAAAAGAGTAACACGAAATTCAAACTATCGATTTACTTTCTCTCGGGCATACGAATCTCAACTCTCTCAGGCATACGACTATACGAGTCTCCTCTAAAAAAGTATCGAATCATAGTTATCAATAACCTAAGTTAACGAGGAATCCGTATATGCGAGACAAAGGTTAAACGTAGGATGAAAGGCAACACCATTTGTATTTTGTAGTACGGAGTACATCACTTCAATTTATCTAGTCAAATTGTAGAAATTTAGAAACCTAAAAACATGAACAAGTCTCCCTTTGCTTACTACTTCAACGCGTTGCGTTTTATGATACCCCATAAATAGACAACCCCCCAATCGTATCCTTAACAATACAATCTTGTCAATTCACCAATCTGATATTATCGGAAAAAAATAAGATTTGTCAATTCACCAATCTGATATGATATAAATGATCTTATACGAATTAAATTAACGGTTCGGCCTAATTGTTCAATAATGACCTCTCACCTTCTCTAACCTAATCCGAAAACGAAGTTAATTGAGTTGATTTATAAAATTTATTGTCATACCAAATTGTTTGAACACAATAATCAAATTGTTAATGAAAATTGCACAATCAAGGTTTCCGAACAAGAAATGAAAAGATACTTCACTGAAATAAGAAATTATAGTGACACATACGTGACCCCATATTACAAAAATAACCCGGAAAATACCCTACCAAACAAACTTGAAACTTGAAACTTGAAACTTGAGCTATACATGTAATTTCATTAACTACATGGTTAATTAATACAAACTTATACTCCGTAATATACGAGTCAAAATAAGACTGACGACGTTTATTTAATTCTTCCTAAGTTATAAGAAAATAAAAAAGCTAAGCTTTACGACCAAATAAAACCGACGACCCTGCTGGAAAAAATACGAGGGTTTATGTCGGAACTCCCGGTCCCTAAGCCCAACCTATCATTTACTTTTTACCCAGTTGTTGTTCTTCTTGTGTCTTGAAGAGACTTAAAAAAAAAAAAATTAAAATACTTGGGTGGTAACTTCTTCTTCACACCTAACCTTCATTTACTTCCAAACCAAACAAAGCCCTTAACTTTACTTAACTTTTATACCCCTTCCAAACATCCATCTTTTCCCCTTTTTGAAATTCCAATAATACCCTTAGAGATGATTACGTCAGCAAAGCTTCAACGCACGGCGGAGATCAGTTGCGATCTTCTGCATGTCGTTTGACTCGTCGGAAACAATCTCGAGCGCACAGCTCCTCCTCGTGAAAAACGCCGGCAACGGCAACTCACTCGGCGACGGTGACGTCACACACGCCGAACCCGCGTAGAAACCGTTCACCGGGCCAAGTACGGGCCGGGCCATAACGGGCTTCGTGGGTCTAGCTAGCTCCTCTCCCCTCTTCAGGATCCGGATCTGACCCACGGTTGGCGGGCTCGCGGCCCGGTGATATTGTTGGGCCGGGTGTTGGGCCTTGACGGGCCCGGGCCCGGACGGTGGTGGAGAGTTGGAGCTGCGCCTCTTTCTGTTAGATCTGGCGGCGGCGGCGTTGCGGTTGTTGTTAGTAGTATTAGTAGGGCTGGTGTTACGGCGAGGTTTGTTAGAAGAGGCGATCTTGTGGTGGTTGTAGTGGTGGTTGTAGTGCCTTTTTAGGGCGTCTTGTGGTGGTAGAACCTCCATTTAAATTAAATTTTTTCTAACACAAAACAAAACAAAACAAAAAAATTGTTGAAGAAATGAGAAATATGTGATGTAATTTGATGAGGCGGAAGATAAAATGTACAGGTGGTGGTAGGGAGGAAAGAGAAAGAGAGTTTTTAGAGAGAGACTAGGGTTTTCTTGTTTATGATGAGAATAAGGAAGGTTGTTAAGAGTTTATAAATAGAAGGGGTTGGGGGAAAGAAAAAAAAAAAGAAAGAGTGATATGGAAAGGAAAATTAAAAAAAGGAAATTAAAAAAGGAAAATTATTAATGAGGAAATTGCGTGGCAAGGGAGGATTCATGGTAGGGATTAGGTGAAGCCGTGTTTACCCTACTTTCAGTTTTACGCGCGTGTCTTGTTAATATGGTACGCTTAATATCCTTTGATATACTCTCCCCGACTCAAAGAGTCATTTTTCGTTTTGCGGTGTTGAGGTGTCATGTTGGGAGCTACTTTTTGATTAAATGAATCCTTGACTTGTAACGAAAATGAGTACATATTTTATTCTGCAATGCAGTCTACTAAGTCCACTTGATCTTAGGACAAACGAGTATTTTATTTGGTATACAAGTAGTCCCTAGCATGACTATTAAAAACTGGAGGAAAAAAAAAGCGAAAAATCTATTTGAATCGGAGGAGGTATAGTATTATATTTGTAAGTGTATAGGAATTTACTTCTACAACAAATTGGAATTACGTTGATTTTTATTGGATGACGAGTACAAGGATCACTAAAATCGTATATCCAACTTTCTAACAATGTCTTATAAAACAAAAATCCTACTAGAGTGAAGGTGTTAAAGGATATGGTTGAGTATTAACGATAAATACCAAACATGACATGATATAAGTGGAGTCTTGTACCATTCGTATTCTAAGAGGGTGTGAAGTTGTGAACAAAGTCTTCCATGTACATTGATTAACAAGTTTAAGCTAATCCCAAATGTACTTTAACTTATTGATTAGTAAATACACTCTCTTTAAAGTATTGGTTAGTAGATATACTATTACACCCTTTTCAATAATCGTGTTAAACTTTCATATAATACTAGTTTGCATGCCCGTGGCACGTCCGGACTATGTATTTATATCATTTATACTCGTTTTATGAGAAAATTCTTATCTTTGTTCTAATAAATTAACATAATGATTATTTTCCATAAATTAGCTAATAATATTATACTATCCTATGATAATTTCTTACCATATCCTAACCGATAATTGTATTTAATGTTATTTTTAAGTTCTATCCAATTAATAAATGTCAAGTGTTCTCTTAGGAAATACGGAGTACTTGATTTCAGGTTTTAACATATAGTATTAGATACAGTTTATAGCCAAACTGAGTGTATTAATTGGTAACTTGGTATTCACAATGAGTACAGCGCGTGAAAACAAGTAAAATTGCATGAGGAGTGGAGGGCCCACGCACTGACCCGCAAGTGGGCCGTCTGACGTGGTTACAAAACGAAACAAATCTTAGCAGTTGGTAATTGGTATCGATAATATTTCATAATTTACATTCCAGCCCTTGTACTTCTTCATAATTACGAACCAGACCAAGGCTTGGATTGAGTGGGAAACATAGGTGGACCCAGAACAAAACAAAAGAAGACTTAAAACATAAAAAAAAAAAAAAAGGATTAATAAAACAGCTGTAATATGATATGAGGTAAGAGGTCATTCGCAGGTGCCAACTGACAGGTGTCAAGAGATGATTGGAGGGAGGTGGAGAGGGTAATGTAAGCCATTCGTTGGAGTATGATTGTGATCCTTTTGGTTAACCGACTATTTCTCCTTTGGCGGCTCAGCCTGAACCGCCTCATGGACCGCCTCAACTTGTTGAGAACTCAGCTACCGACAACTTCATTATCTATGCTTTTTAGTAGCCCTACTTTAATCAAGTTTCAAGTAATCATATTGTTTATATTCTCTCCGTTATTTTCAAGTAAATTTAGAATATTAAATATTCAGAGTATATGAATCCGTATTTATATTTCTATGAGCCTATAATCCTTCGAAATGGTAAGATTAAGACAAAAACTAAAATCACTCTAAAAATTGTTCTAACATCTTAAATGGTGGGGTAACTAAATTTAGAGTTTTACTTGAGAGTGAATTGGAGTGTCGGAAGGATTTGATGGAGTGTCAATTGTCCTGACCCAAAATTAATCAATTCTTTTTTTTTTTTTTACTATGATAGAAACACTATGGTAGATAAATTGTTTTTTTTTTTTTTTAATGAGTAAATATAAAGATTACGATACAATGCGTATTATGTCATACTGTCTTGACAATATGGCATGTCCTAATTATCATTGTCATAGTCCATTTGGTGTACAACATATGTCGTGTCTTGTTTTGTAGCCAGTTAGAAGTAATTTCACAAATTCACTTAAAAAAATTGTGAGCAACCTAAAAGAACGAATGATGCAATATCCCTACACAGTATCAAAATTCACCTCAGGGCGGCAGCTGGTAGGGCTTCAACTATGTGGAGGAGGAAATTTTGGTGGAATTGACCGGGTTTGATTCAAGTCATTTCGTTTGGAATTGTACGATCACATCCTTGATGAATGAGGATTATTTTCCAATCGTGTGCAAAATATAGATGTCCTTCGTTGATAGAATGATAGTCCTACGAAGACTAGCTTATAAGCTAGTATTACTCCTAGTGCGATTTTGTTTAAACTGTACTTTTTAACGCTCGTGGACTTTATAAATCTAGTTAATTACCCTTAAGGTGTACGCATTCATATAATCAATAGACGCGAATCTACCTCATCTGCTATAGAGATTTATGGTTGTTCATTTTGAAAATTTCGAATACTACGAAAACGACATAATATCAAGATTGTAATCAAAGATATTCTTATACAAAGTACTTGTAATGACTAACGAGTAAGATCAACAACCTTCACAAGTTGAATGGCATTACAATAATTTATCTAGGTGATGGAATATCTATTGGCTTTCAATTTAGGAGACACAGTCTTTTGAGAAGGACAGATAAGCCCCTGAAACAATATTAAGAAGCTAAGGTTGACGAAAATACATTATTCACGTTTTTAGTGGCACGCTGTTTTCGACTTTTCTTCGTCTATAATATTGGTTGATTGACTTTCCATAGACCCGCAAAAACGCGGATTGACTTTTGTAGGATTCTCGTGTTATTTACGCACAACTCGAGTACTTCTGGGCCGGGCCCGTTTCCAAATATCATTGGGCTACGCTTGGGGCTTTTATCATGTAGGAGACAAACTCTTTTTAGGCCTTCTAAAGTAGCATTCACAACATTATGCTATTGTGCTAATTGAATTGGGAAGTTGGAACCGGGGTTTTATGAGATCGCCTCGCTATAAGTAGAACTTTTAGTTTTAGAGTCGGTGCGATATTCAGCGTTATAGACTACACCCTCCTATCCACTAAGAATTTTCCCTTTCATTTTCGGTTTTTGAGTAGCTATGTTTAGAGCTACTTCAAAAGTTCTAGACCAAATGAAAGACCCGTTTACTAAATTCAAGTGGAGTTAGGTAGAATGCAATGCAGAATAGAATATTTACTCATTTTTACAACAAGTGAACGATTCATTTGGTCTAGAAGTAGCTCCAAACATGCCTATCCAAGACTGTTTTCAAAAGGAGAGATCTTTTTGGGTATGAGGGAGTATGAATGTACCGTACCTTTTTGTCTACTAGTATGAAGGTTCATTGTTAGAATTGTTAATAAGATACCTTATTTATCTTCGATGTCTATATAATTAGTTTTGTGAACATGTAGGGCTTGTTTGATATCGTTTTCTCTTTCCAGTTTTCTGTTTTTTTAAAACCAAAGTCCCGTTTTTGAAAACCAGAAAAAGTGGTTTTCAGTTTTCAGTTGTCAGTTTTCATTTTCTGTATGACTATTATAGAAACATATATTTTAAATTAATTTGTGCAACTTAATTAAGTAAATTTTTTACGCAAAAAAAAACCAAAAACTGAAACCGGCAGTGATACTGAACGGACCCGTAGCTTTTGAAACGGGTGCCATTGTCATTTGAGTATTTGATGATATAATAAAATTACTGTATCCGTAGTAAATTTACTACTTCCACCCATTCCAAGCTTCTTGTCTTCATCGTCGAGATTGACTGACCCTGTTTGGTAGTCATTTTGAACCTTGACTTTTAGGGCAAACTAATCCCAAATTAGACAACGTTGGGCCTTAATGGTCAGCTCCTTAACGTTGGCCCATCTAAAGTAGTCCACATTTCATAATTTTGACGATACATTTGGTCCTGTTGTGTTTGGGCCTCGGATTTGCCCACAAGACCACAAAGGTAAGTTGATTATTTATTTGCATGGTTGCATTTGTCACATATTACATGTCGTTGTCCCTTCAGGGACATCTGATATAATTGGAACGATATAGATTACATGTCGTTTTATTCATCCGCAGTCCGCACAACTTAGGTTTGAACTGACTCATTATTCAATATTCATAAGTTGATAAAAAAAAAAAAAAAAAAAAAAAAGAGGACAGGCTCAATCGATTAAAACTGAGGCAAATTAAACTTATACGGTGCATCGGATAGCATCAATGCAGGTAAAAGCTATACTAATACTGAGCTAGTAAAAGAAGAAAAACAAAAAAGCTCTAATAAAAACATAGCTACACGAGTACTAGTGTACTACTTCACTCATGATGAGTTCACTTGGTAGCTCACGTTGCACGATGTGTTAAGGTATAAATCATTGTGTGGGTTACAATCATCAGTTGAATTGGTTTACTAAATGATGCATGGAAGTTTGCACAATAAATTACGATCTCTTTTTTTTTTTGAAATAAATAAATTACGATCTCTGGATATGGATAAAATCTCAAAATAATGAAAAAAAGAGTTTATAGCAATGGTATACCACAAAATTAGCGGTAATATAAAAAAAAAATTGTTGGTCAAGACTTTTTTATTTAGAAATTTTGAATCCTAATTAAACTAAGGTCACCTAAAATATAGTCATATATATTATGTCCTATTTTAAGACCATAGCTCTTGTTGACTACTTATAGCTGCTTTTTAAAACCATACGTAACCATCATATATGTAAGTATAAATTAAAAAAAAATTGAGCAACAAAGTTTTCATTTTAACCACTTCATCCAACACCAATTTAAATTCTCACTTAGAATTAAAGACAGAGAGTTTGTAATCGTAATTGTGAAGAATAATGGGTTCTAATAAGGTTGTCGCATTTTTGTTAATCACTATGGTCGTCATGTTGGCCACACCAGAGATCGTCATCGTCCAAGCTGATTTTTGCCATGATAGTTGCATGGATTCATGCTTAAGTTACAGCATCAACACCAAAGAAAGTTGCACACCCCTTTGCGACGACACTTGCAGAAATCAGCCCACTTCCAAGTAATAAAGGAAGATTTGGGTTGTCAATGATTTTGTTATTCGATCCTAATTATCACAAGTAAGAAAGAAAATTGTCGAAGATAAAATGGCTAATGATTTTGTTATTTGATCCTAATTGAGATAATAATCTAGTTACTATATATCTTATGTTGTATGTACATATATGATACATTGTGATTGTATCTCTCGGTCGTTTGATCATTTAATGATCAACGTTCTTTGTTGATACTCGATCGTGTAATCATCTGTGGTAACCTCATTAAATTTCATATAGGTATGTAAGTTGTATATGAAAATTATAATAATATCTAAAAGTCTAATGTAATGTGCCAAGATATATATGAAGCAGGACATAATTTAATCAAGAGATCAGCCTAGCTCTAGAAATGTAATAATCACTTACAAATAATTCATGTATAATCATATTTGGCACTTTAACAAGGGCATATTAATAATTTGCATAGGCCAAGAAAAAGGGAGACGATTTCTCAAAGAGAACAATTATTGACACTGCATCCATGTCTTGCCACATTCCCACTAACCATATTATATCTCAAAGGAAATTCAAGTAGTGGGAGTGTTAAAAGACTATTATGGAGTGTCAATAATCGTTCCCTTCTTTAAAATAGGAAATAGTCTATGCAAAGAATCACGAAGAGAACTCTGTAAAAGCAGGGGAACAAACTTTATTGGTAGTGGAAGTATCCTCTTTCTGGTAACTTGCTCACATGAACGAATAATGCTAATGAGTAATGATGCATCATATTTTATTTTTAAAATTAAGGATAATGCACCAAATTAGGATCACAACATCATTTCATAGAGATAGAGCTAGGAATAGAAAATTCACATGCCATTATTGGGTGACATCTAAAATGTTTACCTTACTTTTTAGATATCGTGCACATAATTTGATTAGATTTCGGTGTAAAAATCATAATATTGGTATTGTGTACATAATTTAGATGATATTTTTTACCCAAAATTTTGGTCAACTCATATTGCGTACGAGTACACGATATCAACATAGTGATCCTTTTAGGACTTATTAAGGATAAAGATTCTATGGTCATTACCGTCATAGAATCTTAGTATTAAGGATGGTATCTGATGCAAATTTCTTCCTAGATGCGTTTAGCCATAGAAGTTCCCGTTATTTGGACCATATATAGTAACATAATACAGTGTAATAATAATCCTTTGCATTGAGTTAGCTAAGTAGCTAGCAATTGCAGTTCACACTCGTTGGTCAAAATATAACTTATTAAATCCAAATTCTGATATAACGATATATTCTCTTTCCTTTTCAAAAGTAACACCACACTCGTAATAATCTTTAAACCGAAAGATAACGGTACAAGCATTGTTCGAACCTCTCCCATTTTCGAGTTTCGGGAGATCACAAAGTAATATTGGTATTTGTTACCCAGCCCATCACTTGACCACAAAAGATTGGAAATAACATAAAGCTCCAAATTAAAAAAAAAAAAAAAGTGCTGAAAATCCCAAACTTAAAATAAAGAGTAAAAACTGCTGCTCCAACTTTGGAGGGACTTTATTTTCTGAACGAGAGTGACAGCAAGAGTTAAGGGATTGTGAAAGTGAGAGACAGACAGAGAGAGTGAAAAGGAAGTGTCTTGAATACTCTTTTGTTATTCCTTTCTTACATCTTTCTCCCCCATTGTGACACACATTTACATTCTAATTCTAATTAAGAAAAGACAAAATATGAGGAAGATTGGCATTGTGTTACTTATTATATTTGCTGTTATTCTGCAACAACAAAGTTTGGTGTTCAACATTTTGTTAATTGATGCCAGAGAAATTTCCCCTGTTTCTTCTCCTGCACTTTCTCCTTCAATGGCAGAATTTTCCCCAGGTAATAAAAAAAATTTGATCACTTTTTGCTTGATAATTAGGTAAAATTTGGTGGGTAAGTTACAAAATTCAAACTTGAATTGAAAAAAATTAAAAAATCAAAGTACCCAGATCACTGAATTCGATAAATGTATAAAAATATGAACAAAAATTTGATGTGGGTATAAGAAATATTATCTTTTTATTTGCTTACCCTTTATTTTTATTTTTTTTATGAATTAGCTGTCACCTGTACCAAAGTTCCATTATTTTTGTAGCAAAATATGCTAAGTTAGAGCTGTTTTTCAATATTTTATGAAGAGGGTTTTTTTTTGGTTATGTTTCATTATTATCAGAGGCCTGCAGATTTTATTGAGTTGAGTGCATGTTTTCTCAGAATTTGGTTATATGATCAGGAATTGGGGCTGGTTTTCATCAGAGAAAAATGGACACATTTCACAGATTGAGAGTTGCCCTCTTTGTTGCTTGTGCTTCACTTGTTGTTGTCATGCTGTCTTTGTTTACTTTGTGGATTTGTCATAGGAAGATCTCGGATAAACCTCGAAAGAATCATGCTAAGGACTCGGGTAATTAAACTTCCTGATCACACTTCTCATTCTACTCTTTTTAATTACTCAACTCACACTGATCAATTTCTTAACACTATACATTCATTGCATGTCTTAACACATAGTGAGATAGTGTGACCATTAGTATGTATAAGACCGTCTTACACGAGAATTTGTGGTAATCGTATATGATGGGGTTTATGTTGTGCAGACAACGGTAGGGGACTTGCATTGAATCAAGTAAATGGTTCTAGAGGATCTGTGTTAAGTATGGAGTATAAGCTATTAGAGTCTACAACAGGCAATTTCGATGAGAGTAGGATTATTGGAGTGGGTGGTTTTGGACGGGTTTACAAGGCTGTGATCGATAGTAGTTGTCATGTCGCGGTGAAGAAAATTGACGGGGGTGGTCAAGACGCTGAGAAAGAGTTTGAGGTATCATCCGTATCAATGATGTGGTTGTTAATCTTTGCGTGACATTTGTGACTTTGTGTCTGTTTCACTATGATTTACTAAGTTGTGCTGTCATTTTGGAAGTGTAGAACGAGATTGAGTTGTTAACTAAAATTCGGCATCACAACATCATCACCCTCTTGGGTTATTGCTTCCATGGGGATTCCAAATTCCTTGTGTATGAACTTATGGAGAATGGTTGTCTGGAAAGTCAGTTGCATGGTAATAATTTTTCCTATTCTTCACCACATGATACAGGATCATACCAAATGACGAACCATAGAAGCTAATTTCTGATTAATGATACTGTAGGTGCTTCTCGAGGATCAGCTTTAACTTGGCCTATCCGGATGAGAATTGCTCTAGATATTGCAAGGTGACTTTCGTAAGCATATAGATAAACCATTGAGTTTATTTATTTCTATGTTTATCTTCTGCGTCACATACCGACAAGTTTTTGTATCTTGACTAGGGGATTAGAATATCTACATGAACATTGCAATCCACCGGTCATTCATAGAGATCTGAAATCATCTAATATCCTTCTGGATTCCGAGTTTAATGCTAAGGTATTAGTATGATGCCAAAAAAGGTGTAAAAGTCTTATATTTATATCCTTGTAATGTTTCCTTTGCCAAGTTGTTTCTGTATTGGGGATAACTTCAGTCAGACCCGCTAATCTAAGTGTGTTACTATCGGACTTAAGATAGTCATGCTCCTCGAGGGTCCGATGGTAAAAGCTGTTCTTTAATTTTTTTCATTTACCATGCTTCTTCTCACTTTCTCATTGACATTGTGTAGCTTTCCGATTTCGGCCTGGCCATCACTAATGGACCTCATGGCAAGAACAACATCAAGCTCTCAGGCACATTGGGGTATGTTGCACCAGAATATCTTCTAGATGGTATGCCAATGAAACTTACTGTTCTAGCTACTTAAGCTATTCTAGAGAATTTTGTTTTCTTTGATTATACGCGTTATAATTTCTTTGTCGGCCTTTAATATTGTATCATCTTAGTATTATATAATCCGATCTCAGTAGGTGTATCATGTATGTCAAATGGTAGTATGATATTAAATGTAAATCTGCATATGGTTGCACATGTAATGCCCACTTAGAGAGGGAGGTGGGTCAATTATGCATAAGTGTTGGCTATTAAAATAACTTCATATGGAATGAATGAAGTTGATCCTTCCTTCCAAATTATTTATGCCCAATTCTAGATGAATTTGGTCCACATTAATAAATTGTATCTAGAACACAAATTTCAGATGTCAGGATATCATAGTGGCCATGAATCTATTTTCAATTAAGTTGTTTGGTTATCTAGTGTACTTTAGGCTATAATCATGTGCTGTTCTTGTACTTGACACTTTTTCAAATGAGTTTGTGGGTCTACATACAAAATTAACAGTAGGATATCTGCTTCTTGAGGTAGTTTAAGCACAGTAATTTTCGGGAGTGACCAGACTGACCACCCTCCATATGATATGACGGCCTCATGTTAGTTGATCCTTAATCATTTGGGACTAAGGCGCTTGTCGTGATATGCAAGTATGTTCTGGCTTGTTGCAAGTTGTCTGACAAACCTCTGAGCAGTGTCCATGGCAATTTGTTTTGGATATATGATCAAGAGTTTCCTTGCTGTTGGCAGGTAAATTGACGGATAAAAGTGATGTCTATGCATTTGGGGTGGTACTTTTGGAGCTTCTCTTTGGGAGAAGGCCTGTGGAAAAATTATCACCAGCTCAATGTCAATCGATTGTCACCTGGGTATGCCTAATTTCACTGTGCAACTTAGCCGATACTTAATGTCTACATGACTCAGAATTTGTAGTCTTATTTTATGGTATCGTCAATTTCAGGCTATGCCTCAACTGACAGACAGAACGAAGCTTCCAAACATTGTTGATCCTGTTATTCGAGACACCATGGACGCAAAACATTTGTACCAAGTAACTTTTTTCGATCTTTCTACTTCCTCTTTTGATTTTTTAAGTGTCCCCTTAGCGTAAAATTGTATTCTTAAATGCTTGTGAAGTTGTGATATCGCTTCTCTGATATGGAAGTGCTAATGACCTTAGCTTGTCCAGAGAGCGATTGTTGTATCTATGTACATTCAGTAATGGAACTTTTATGGTGTCTATGCAGGTTGCTGCTGTAGCTGTACTATGTGTGCAACCAGAACCAAGTTATCGCCCCTTAATAACAGACGTTCTGCACTCCCTAATCCCTCTCGTTCCTGTTGAACTCGGGGGTACCCTCAGACTTCACCAACGTTTGCCATCCAGTGGCCCTGCTGCATCTAGTGACCTGCAAACAGCATAGCAGATCTCTACTTTCGTCAACAACACAATTTTGGGATCCTAAAGTTTTCTCAACTATATTGCTCACATACTGTCATTGTCGAGTTCTCATACACCTCCCAGACACTCCTGTCGCGAAGGAAAGATTATTGGGTTTGGTACGATTAAAAGTTACAATCACTGTAAGATGACACACACATGTAAAGTAAATGCATAACATCTTATATATAAGCTGCCACTGCACATTTCTGAGATGGTCTTAGATTTTCTTTCCTATCAAAGCTAGATAAAAGGAGAGTGGAGACACAGAGGTGGGCTTAAGCTACTGAGCCGCGCCAATCTATTCCCGGCATTTCTTTTTACGACACGAGAAACCCGCAACTGCTGCCTGAGATGACCACTATGCTGATCAAATTTGGACTGAATTCTGTAATAAGCTTGTTCTTGAAATGTCCATCAGAATCAAGAAGCATACAGTGCGATGCTGATTTCAATGCGAAATCCATGCAAAATCAATGTGATTTATCAAAATTAATGCTGGCAGTCTGGCATTTCGAAATTAGAAGTTTGTCAAACTTGTAGTCCCCCCAAAAAAAGGCACCCAACAACTTTTGAAGATTCAACTTTTGAGTAACGACTACATAGCTACCACCCACGTACTTTTCAGTGTACCACATCAATTAAGTGTTAACGATTCACGCTAAAAAACCGATAAATTTATTCCATTTTGATAACATCTGTGAATTGTGAACGACCGATGGGGTGGTTAGTGGTACGAAGGTATACAAAGTGGGATAGAAAATAGGTGAAGGGACAAACAATGAGCAAATCTCAAAAGCTAGCATTTTCTTGTCTAAGACTTACGTCCGAAAACTATACTAAATTGAGCAGAAATTAGTGAATTGTATGAAATCTATTAGATTTCACCACATCAATCAGGTTTGCATCGTTCGGTTGCACTTTGACAAATTGGCCCGTCAAAGTAATACTCCGTAGTACGGTTATTATTATTATTTTTTTATTATTTTGAATTATGTCGAGCTATAATCTTACGAGTCACGGATTATAGTAAGGTGTTCTTCGGTAACAATTAGGATTAAGGAGTATTAATCAAGATTAGGAAAACTTACATAAATCGCCTATTTTGTGGGCTCACATAGCAAGGCCATGAGTAGTGATCGACCGAACATACATCGAGTTCAACTCATGTTTTTTTTTTTTTTTTTTTTTTTTTTTGAGGGGACATGTGTTGTGTTTTCAAAATGGCAAATTTAATGGAAATAACCCAACGTTCATCTTATCTTCTACAAGTAACACAACCTTTCAACGTTAATGAAAATAACCCGACATTTGCATTTGCGTCACAATTATGTCCATACGATCAATGTGATGAGAAACTCAGGCGTGCTAATTAATCTCTTGCATCCTATTAGACGGAAGAAATTAAAAATGAAAGACAAATTGTCCCTTATTCATTATATTCCACGACATGTTACGTTGATGCTATGTCAAAAAGAGAACGAAGCAAAGGAGAAATTTCAAGAATTGCAGTTTACGATGAGCATGGCCATGAATTTACGATGATAGCTAGCTACCCTCGAAATTGTACGTAGATACCTCAAATTATGATGGTCTTGTTATTCCTGGAGGGCGAGCCCCATAGTGCCTTGATTTAATTTGGTTGATAATGTTATCGCCTTTGTAAAGATTTTCATGGAGACTAGAAAGCCAATTGCACCTATTTGCCACGACCAATGGTAGCCGGAGATTCTCGTTCCGGTGAGGTTTAGGATATAATTGTAACACAAATAGAAACGTCGGGTTATTTTCATTAACACAAAAAGCTTGGAGTATTTTCAGAAGATTAGACAAACGTTGGGTTATTCTTGTTAAATTTGTCTTTCTAAATCCTACGGAGTATATATAAGGCCACTGACGAGGAAAGCAAGGTAATTTTTTGATTATATTTTATATAGTAGCGATAATAAAGGTATGTGTGATGATCCTCTAGAGTTTGAATTTGGTAGAGTTGGTAGAGTTTACCAAACCAAGTAATAAGACAAAATAAAAAGAATTTTGAAGGTCACAAATAAATTGTTAAAAAAATTCTTCTTGCCTTTTTAGGCAAACTCTACCAAATAGAGTTGATTTGCAACTCTAAAGGATCCCAACACTAAAGGTATGCTCATCTATTTTCATATCAAATGTTGTTTTTCCCCTTTAATTTGGTTTGTTTTTTTGGGGTCGACTGTTTGGTCATTCATCACTGATTGAATTATTGTATTTCGTTTATCTTCCGTTGATTAATTAATTGATTTTCCATTGATTGGCTTGGAAAGATTTGCATTTGATTTAAGGATTACCGGTTGGAATGAGCTGCCATCTGAACTTCTTTACGAGATTGTGATGAGATTGGAGACAATCGAAGACTTTGTTTATTTCTCTACTGTTTGTCGTCTGTGGAATCACATTGGTTCTATGGCTAAGCATAAGTTCAAAGTGAAAACAATGCCGTGGTTGTTGCTTGCTGAGAACGCTAAAGAAAATTCAGATTATATAAGGAAGGTTCTTAATCCGATCAACAATAAGTGTTATCAATTGAAACTCCCGGAAACTATTGGGTGTAGATGTTGGGGTTACGTGAATGGCTGGCTTGTGACATATAATCACGATATGGAGCTTAATATGTTCAACCCACTTACCAAAGCTAGAATGCCCCTTCCACACATAACAACTTTGCCATACAAATGGGGGCCTCATTTTTCTATTTGCACTCCTCGTTTATTTGCGTCGGGTGGTCTTGAAGAAATGACGAGACTCATGTTCATTCAAAAGGCGTTTGTGTTCGATATAGGTCAGGATGATTTTATTGTTTTCGTAATTTACTATCATCAATTTAAGAAGTTGGCATTCGCGAGGCCAAGTGATCAATCATGGACTTTTGTTGAGGAGCCGGTGGTGGGCGTTACACACTCCCAATATCCAAGTAGAGATGCGGTGAGTAGTCACGTAGCGGATGTTGTGTTTAATGGTGCTCAAATACTTATTTTGTACGATGATGGTTCACTTGGGTATCTTGATATTTGTGATTTGAGTGATCCACAAAAAGTTGTGGTGAATAATCATAGACCTAGATATCCAATGATTTTGAGTGATTCGGGACATCGGGGTATGAAAGCTACACAATTCTTCCCTGCTTCTCCAAAGATCTTACAAGGGTTGTCACCGATAGATTCTGGATTATACTTGGGTAGATTCATGTGGTGATATCTTTATGGTTCTGCGAGATATGCGTGAATTCATACTTCAACAACAAAACCTTATTCCCAAAATGCGTGAACTCATACTAGAGGGAAAAAATTAGATTATGAAACATCCAAGTTTATGGTGTCTCAATATGATTTTGACAACGAAAATTGGTCTCAAGTTCATCACCTTAGTGATGTTGCCTTATTTGTTGGTGATAATATTTCAATGGCGGTTCGCAGAATTGCAGACGATAGTCGTTCCAATCGCATCTATTACACTTCTAAGGACCCAAAATTCTCACCCCTCGTTTATTTTAATTAATGTCTTAAAATAATGTATGATCGATCATTTATGCATTGATCAAGAATTCTTGATCTGCGATTGACCAGTTGTCAAATTGGAGGACTTCGACCCAAGGATCGCCCATTAAGTGTTTCTGTGGACTTTCGCTAGCTAAGTTAGCGAACAATTACTTACAGGAATTATCTGGCTTTAGTACATCAAAGGTCGATGTTGTGCTGTGATTCTTAATTTGGTAGTAGTTGCAAATTTTTTAAATTAGATTACTAGTGGGGTATTGATCCTACCATAGCTATTGGAATGGAAAACAAGAAAGTATGATTACAAAAGTAACCACACTTTTCCCTTACTTTCCTCAACAAATCCCTCCTTAATTAAAAAGGTTTAACTTTTCAAATAGACTAGCTACCCCTAATAATAACATACGTGCCTAGGTTTTGTTTTTAGCCTTTGGAAGTGGTAATTTAAGGAGATGAAAATCTAAATAATTTTATGACAAACCCTCTTATTCCACCAGCTCATATATTCCATACTCATCTTCATATTTGTGAGTCGGTTGAGCCGCCCATACTCTCCACTCATTACCAAAACCTCATAGCTTTTAAGTTTATCTCCCACTTCTCCTATTTATACTGCTACTTTAGATGGTCACATGTGTGTTGTGCCCATGTTACGAGAAATTGAATACTCTAATTTGTTATATATTAATTATCAAAGGTCACTAAATTTTGCCATTTAGACAAACGCTCAAATTTTAGAATTGTCTAAGATTAATACTAGAGGTAGTCATGATTTAAGGGAATGACGAGTAGGGTGTTGTCGAACTGGGGGTCAAGACGTACCATGGATCTAAAAACGTCGGCGAGTACAAGTGGAGTACTCGACCTAGAACATTGGGTGTTTGTAAGACGGGTTACAAACATTAGCGGTGTGATGGTCCCAGCACACCTTGTAATGAATATACTTAAAGCAATAGCCCTTAGTCGGTGTTCTAAGGGATATATATATCGATGTTTATAACCAAAATGGTTAATTGGTATAAGGTGATGGTTCATCGGTGTTTGAGCCTAAACCTTAATTTGCACAATCCCGTGGTTGTTATCGTCATTCCCGTGTCAAAGTTTAAACAAACAGTTAGAATTATACTTATACCAAACTTTCGAAAAAGAAAAAAAGGAAAATTAGCCTCTGAAGGTATAAACTAAATTGTGCACTATCCTTATGCAAAGAATCCAGCCTTGAAAGTTTAATTAAGGTTGATTCACAAATTGTCATACGTGTGTCTAGTGCTACTTCTGCCTTAACAAAGGCTTAAAATTTGTACACTAATCTGACCCTTTTTTTTTTGCTATGTTATGTGTTTTAAAAATGGGATTACAAGTTGTGCAACAAAGGAAAAAGGGATTATTGAATTTACTGGGTCGTTGACTCACCCTTTCAACAATAACATTTTTCAGGACACGTGGAGTGTACGTTTGAGCACGAGAGCGGAACTGAGGGGTTACACCCTCCTAGGTGTGACGAATAGTTGTTAAACTTATCTAGAAACTAGACCTAGGTGAACCCTCTTTTGGCCATTTTTTCGTAACCATATGTGGTAGGGTAGGCGTAACTTTAAAGTTGTATCTTGTTAACTTCCTTTAAACGGTATCCCTTGGTTTGAAGTTGTAACTCCACACTTTTTGTGTGTAAGTAACAACCAAGAGTGTGCTATATATATATACGTTTAGTTCATTATGTCTAAGCTAATAACGACCGGCTTGTGGTCGAAACTAACTCATACGTATATTATGAACTCCTTGTTCAATATGATTATGAACCTATTTTCGGATTGGAACTCCTTTTCTCTTGCCCAGTTCGTTCAAGTGGATTTTGAAGTATTGTTTTGAAATCATTACGCCTTGTATGGAACATATTTCTATGGGCCGGGGTCGAAGGACTGCCTAAGTAAATATGTTCCATACGGCGGTAACGCGGTCAAATTTACGAAAATGGGCTTCGAAACTAACCCCAGTTTACGGAAATTTGGGGCGTTACAACACTGATGATGCATGTCAGCATTGGGATCTAAGTTGTTTTCCGGCAGGCAAGGAGATGGGGATTTTCAATATGGAAACTAGTAAAATAGATGATTCATCTATATACGGTGAATGAGATAGATATTCAAGAATTCAACCCCCTTTGTGGTTTATGCCCCTAAGTTGGGGAGGTCATCACTTATTGGTGGAGAAGACTTTGGGAATTGGCATGGCTTGCTGCACTCGTAGTTTTAATCATGTCTTTCACTTGGATTTCTCATGTTAAGCAGGAAATGAAAATAGTTGGCATAATGTTAAAGTATCCCATGACATTAGCTAATATTTACCTTATATATCAATAAATGAAAATTGTGGGAAATGAAAAAAAAAACTATAAATTGCAACATTAAACGGAAGATTTCCAAAAAAACAAAAATAGTCCCTACTTGATTCCAAGAACGACTGAATAAACTAGTTCTTTAGCCTATGCAATATTGCACGGGTTGTTATATTAGCATTGTTATGATTATTATCTAATTATAGTACGATGATAATATAAAAAATTAGTCAATTTAATAGATGCATCTTAATATAAATAAGATAGGATACACGACATTAGACCTATTAACAGATTCAATCACCAAGAAAATCAACTTGATCCAATCCTCTTTTAGTATCCACGACCCGTATTGTCCTAGAGCCATTATGACCACCACATTTTTAGGTTAACCCCTACCTTGCCCGTTAGCACATACTCCCTCCTAACCAAAGACATCTTCCTGTATTCCTTTTTGGGACGATTCACTAACATTTTTCTATTTCTAAACTTACCACATTTGGCAAAGTTTCTAAACTAATATACCCTCAATAAAACACCACATTTATCCAATTTAATACTTCTAAGTTCTAACACATGTAGCAGGCAAACTATTTGGGAGTGGGACAAGTGATCCATACAAAATTAATTGTGTCTACGGTGTAACCTCTAACAATACGCATTTTAAAAATGGTTAAAATCTTAAAAAAGTGACATAACAATGAATACCATACCATGAAGTTCCCAAAATCTTTAGCTTAAAAATGATGATTGAGATTACAGTGATTCAATATTCATTTTTGTGTAATTGTTTAAACTGGCAAAGATATATGTGTAATAGTATACAACAATCAGCAATATTTTCGGCCACTATAAAACAAAAACTAAAGGATTTTAACTTTTGTATGTTGAATTTACTGAGATCTTGATTGACGGTTTTATAAATTGTTGATTTTAGTGAGATCTTGTTTAATAGTGAGACAAATTTTGTAAATTTTGTGGGACATGAAAGCTTTTATTCCAAGGTCAAACCCGAAAACCTTCCTACGAAACGGCTAATTGAAGACCTTTTTCCATATACCCACTCATTTTTGTACAACTTTGTGATAAAACTCCTAACGGAGGGTCTTAACCCTTGTGATGAATGTTTTAACACACAAATTATTACTAATATATACTTTCCACCTTCAAATTTGCACTATCACATATTAGTCAATTATATATATATAACCGGTTTATTTTTCATTACTCCCTCTTTCGTAAACATATATGTATGTCGTCTCAATTTTCGTAATGAGCCCGTGCAACATAAACATTTGTTAAACGGTAAGACCAAAAAAATTAAACTCTGTTAATCGCATAAAAAGGCAATTATTATTTATCTATATGTTGAACGTAACAATTTGCACGTTAAACATGGAGTATATATGGTACCAAAGGCTTCTTGCTCTATTTATAATGACGTAGGGGAACTGTAATTTGGGGTTGCTCCACACTCACATGGATTATAGAGGTAAGCGACTTCATAATGGATAACGTTAAATTTGTAAAACTAATTAGAAACCCACACAAATAGGACAAAGCATTCAATAAACTCATTCGATAGTTTATATAATCCGACTTTTGTCATTGATAAATTTTATTTAGTAGTAACAACTAAATATTGGGTAACTAAGAGGATTAAGGTTGGCCTAGTGGTTAGGAACTCAACCTACCTTGGGTTGGGGGCTGTCTCGGGTTCAAATTCTCATACCCCCACCCCCACAGCATTAGCTGCTCTACCAAAAAAAACATTGAGTAACTAATACAAAAGCTCTCATTTCGTTAGCTAAGAACAATTTTTTTTTTTTGGACGTCAAGCTAACAAAATTAATAACTTACTCATAAAATGTAGGAGTAGTTGGTTGTTTTACTTTTTGGTCATTAAATTTGCACTAATTATGAAAGAAATTTGCAGTCATATGAATTTGTTTTTTCTTCTTTTCTGTTATTCTTGCTGAAAAAGTAGTAGTTTCTTATTTCAATTAGCAATTTTCGTTTTAAATATTATTTCAATACTTTACTTTGTTAATTGAAGCTGTTAAATATTTATTTTTCCCTAATATTTACCAAAATTTGATATTTGATTTGATGCTTTATTTGAGGGAGACGGGAATCAAAGTTTTTTTGTTAGGGAAAAAATAAAAGTTAAAAGGTTACTTTTCTAAATTTTTGCAGATTTCGTGCCTAATAAAATTTTGTGCAATATTTTTCGATTATTATATTGTAAAGAAAATATATTTTTGTAAAGATCTTGACCACAATATAAATATGTAAGAATATCTTTCTACCTGTATCATTATTCTGTTGTCTAAACTATGTTTAGCATGAGTATCAATATTGTTATATTTGGCAAATTACAATTTTATAAAAGATTGAATTAGGCAATATTATATTATCTTGCCGTATTTGTATTAATTACGTAGATATGATTCTCGAAAAATTGGCAAACTACCAGATTTAAGAAATCGCAATAAGACATGTGGAAGCATCAATTAAACGTATGATTGTGTGTGCTATTTTAAGAAATTTTCGTTTGACATCATCACTTAGGTGGTATCCTACGTGGACATGCTTAAAAGCTCTTAAATCCACCGCTATTAATAAATCATAGCAAACAAGTCAGTAATCTTATATATTATCATTGTATAAATGACAAATTTTTCTAAATCAGAACGATTTTTTGAAATAATGCTAAAAAAAATGTACATCCTTTAATGAATCATTGTCGTAGTATACAAATGACTCATCGCCTACATTGTAAATGAGTAATATAAAAACTAGCTTTTGTTCCCGTGAACTCACGAGTGTTTTTTTTTTTTTTTTTTTTTTTTTTTTTTTTTTTTTTTTGCTTCTTTTTAAACAGAAACTGTAGACATTACCTTTATGACTAAAACTTAGTAAAACGTTTGGAAACATCACGGTGGTGGATATATTAACCAATATAGGTAGTAACACTCTATAACATATTTCTAAGTAAAACATTTGTATTTATAATCAACTTATATATTCCTTCTCCCGCAATGCCTAGCTAAAGTGCTCAAGTGAACAACTCTAAATTTTTGTGCAAAGTGTTTTTTTTTTCTTTTATTTTAGAAAAATCAAATAAAAAAATAAATACTATTTTGAAACAACATGCTTGTAGCTCAAGTTTTTGACAAACCAAAGGTTAAGAGAAACAATTTAATTTTTTTGGTAAAAAAACCTTTGAACTTACCTTAGAATTTAATGTATAAAAGTCTCATGTTATAAGAAAATTAAAAGTCTCCATATGAATATGAAAATGAATGTATTTCCATTCAATAAATGTTCGTCTATCCTAAATATGACGCTCACACATATAACTTGAGAAATTCTACTCGACAACAATAACAACGCGACACATAATTCTTGTTTCATTAACGTCTTAAGCGGATTTTGATATGACCATATTCGATTCAAAGAGATGTGCCAAATCAAATTTGAGTATTAAGATTCTTGTTGGATGAATTTGTAGGAATTGATGTGTTTGGTGCCCTTACAACATTGAAAGCTTAAAACTAAAAATATTTAAAATACAATATACTTGCCAATTAAAAAATAAAAAATATATACACAACCAAGATGATCTTATTGCATGATAGTAGTTTAGATACTATATATCTATATCAATTATAACAAATTGGAATCAATTTATAATCACATAGTAAAACGTAGATATTTGAAAATTTTACTAGGATAGACACATATAACAAATACTCATTCTAAAACCTCTATAAATCTTTGTATAAGTAAATCACTAAATAAAATTTCTATGTATCTCTCGCAAACAAAATTTCTCTCTTGTGACCAACTCATTTTATATTTTATGACATGAAATGAAATTTTATTCACACCAATATCTATCAAATTACGAATATATATATATATATATATATATATACAGGCGGGTTCAGATGAGTCCGCCTATTTAGATGAGTCCATGAGTCCTCATCTCGACCGTCGAATGTAGACGAGATGGAGGGCTCAGATTGAGCCAAATAGGTGTGCGCAGATCAAAGGAAGGGGTTTCACCCTAACTTCTCATTCCAAACAAACAACTTTCTCTCTCTTCGTCCCTTCTCTCTCTTCGTGCATCTTCTCTCACCTGAGAAAATAATTTCCCCCAAAATCAAACCCTAAAAAAAAATTACTTCGATTACACGGGAAAAATTCGCAGCAAGTGGTATGGATCATCAATACAACGAAGAACAAGGTAATTTCGAACAATCTTGTAGTGGATTCGATCCTTTTTTCCGAATTTGCAGCTAAATTTTGGTTGATTATTAAATCGCATAAATTCCGATTTCGATTTCGATTTTACAATTGAATTTTCAATCACACTAGTTTGAGTACTGAATCGCACAAATTCCAATTTCGATTTCAATTTTTACAATTGAATTTTCAATCACACTAATTTGAGTATTGAATCGTACAAATTCCGATTTCGATTTCGATTTTACAATTGAATTTTCAATCACACTGAGTTTGAGTATTAAATCGCACAAATTCCGATTTCTATTTCGATTTTACAATTGAATTTTCAATCACACTAGTTTGAGTATTGAATCGCACAAATTCCAATTTCGAATTCAATTTTTACAATTGAATTTTCAATCACACTAATTTGAGTATTGAATCGTACAAATTTCGATTTCGATTTCGATTTTACAATTGAATTTTCAATCACACTGAGTTTGAGTATTGAATCACACAAATTCCAATTTCGAATTCGATTTTTACAATTGAATTTTCAATCACACTAGTTTGAGTATTGAATCGCACAAATTCCGATTTCGATTTCGATTTCGATTTTACAATGGAATTTTCAATCACACTAGTTTGAGTATTGAATCACACTAGCTTCCGAATTCGATTTTACAATGGAATTTTAGTTGTTGGTGAGGGCTGATTTTATATCATAGAGTGTAATTCTACTGTATATTTCGTGCCATTTTATCTCTAAGTTTGAGTTATTCTACTAGTGGGGGTGTGATTCAATTTGACAATATATATGATTCTACTTGTTAATAGATGCAATGTTATGTGATGATAATGCTGCAACATGTGATGATAATGCTGCAAAAGAGGTGAGTACCCCTTGCTCGCCTTCATTTCGGGTCCATCCAGATACCCCTCAATCAATTTTAATAAATACCCCTGGTGGTTCGGAACAGTGGATAAGGAATGTAGAAATGATATTTTCGGATTTGGATAGGGGCATAAAATTCTACGAGACATATGCTCTACCTTGTGGGTTTGAAACTAGAAAATCCACTACCAAGAGAGACCGAAACAAGGTTATAACCTCCAAGCATGTTGTTTGCAACCGTCAGGGGTTTAAAGAAATTAAACCCTTAAAACCCCCTCCCTCCCCTAAGGCAGATGAAACCGAAGCACCGCCAGAAACCCACCATAAACGAATGTCTCCTAGGAAACACATGATTGTAAGATTTGGGTGTAAGGCCATGATCAGATTCTCATACGAGTACTCTGATAACACTAATAAAGTCTCCCATTTTCATCAATTCCATAATCACAGGCTTTGCTCTGTGAAAAACCAAGAATTCTTGAAACTAGCTAGGAATATGACCCTATATCACAAGCAGATAATAGTAAATCATTCAAGGATTAATATTGGACCAACTAAGAGCTTTAGGATTTGCAAGGAATATGCAAATGGGTATGAAAACGTTGGGGCTACGTTAACTGATTTTAAGAACTATGGGAAGGACATCAAGTGTTTTATTGGGGAGAAAGATGCGCAAATGTTTGTGAATAATTTAGAGACCCAAAGTGAGATCAATCCTGGCTTTTATCATGCATATGAAGTTGATAAAGAGGACTGTTTGTGTAGATTGTTTTGAACAGATGCAACGTTTAGAAAGAATTATGCTTTGTTTGGTGATACGATCTCTTTTGATCCCACATATGGTACGAACAAGTAAAATATGATCTTCACCCCGTTTACTGGGGTTGATCACCATAAGAAGTCTGTAACTTTTGGGGCAGCTTTGGTCTCCAAAGAGGATGAAAACACCTTTGTATGGGTTTTTAAGAAGTTTCTGGATGCTATGGGGAATAAGGAACCTCAATGCTTCATTACTGACCAATGTCCAGCCATGAAAAATGATGTTCCTAAAGTTTTCAAAACCGCGCGACATCGATATTGCATGTGGCACATAACGGAAAAATTCAAAGAAAAAGCTGGAAGTACCACTTATAACAATACTGATTTCCTACCGCGAATCAATTCAGCGGTTTGGGACATGGATTTGGAGCCTCTTGAATTTGAGGAGAGGTGGCTAAAAGTTGTTGACGATTATGAATTTCATGACCCTGATTGGTTCCAATACATGTTTTCAATCAAGCATAAGTGGATCCCAGCTTACTTCAAAGATTGGCATTTGGTGTAACACTACGAAATTTGGAAAGTGGATTATGAAGTTGGATTGTCCCACATTGGGAAATTAAGGCTCATATGATCAGTTTATAATAGATTCCTACCATCATACTACCAACAAGGCCTTCACCTTTTAGAGCCCAGAGAGGATATATGGGCCTAGTAGGTGACTACCCATCTTATTGGGTTGTGTTGCGACGTATGGTGGATCGGGCTGTTACATTTGGGCTGCATACTGAGGACGACTCAGAGATCCGAGAGTGAGAACAGTTTCTTCAAGAAGAACCAGAACAATAAAGGAACACTTGTTGAGTTTTGGATGAGGTACAAAACGGCAATAGAGCAGCAAAGATATGGACAGAAGTGCCTAATAAACATCACCGACAGCTCACTACCCCAGAATGTCACGCCACTGTATATAGAGTTGCATGCGGCTAAAATTTACACCCATGCAGTGTTTTCTGACTTCCAGGAACAAGTCAAATGTTCTCTTACCGACTGTAGTGTAGCTGGGTTTTCGAAAACAAATGATGCAGAAATCACTCAAGTAAATGATGCAGAGAAACACAGGGTATTTGAAGTCATATATGATAACATAACAAAAGAGGCTTCATGCTCGTGCAAGTTGTTTGAATCGAAAGGAATGTTGTGCAAGCATATTATATGGGTGTATTCAGGGAAAAGAGTCACAGCAATACCAGAGAGGTGTGATTTCTTTTCTTATATTATGTGATTTCTTTCCTTATAGTGTGTGATTGTATCAGGGTTCGATTGGAGGAAATCGTATATATTGTTTATTTTTAGTGTGTGAGATTGTATGAGAATGCAATCTGATTGTTATGACTTATGCCTTTGTGTGCATGTCCTTTCACTAAATATGACCCTGAATTCTATTATTGAGTATATAATCATATGCAACTGTATTGTTTGTTAATGTTCTACTTTGAAACCAGGTATATAATCAGTAGATGGACTAGGGATGCTCACAGGAAGCCTGTTTATGACACTTCTAGAAACCTTTTGAAGGACGCAGATTTCACAGACGCCCGGCAGAAAGAGATTACAAAATTTTGGTCACAGGTTTACGGAATAATGGCTGACCTGGGAAGCAAAGAAGAAAAGGAGATAAAAGTTTTTTGTTCTCTGCTAACAAAGTTTAGGGCTGACCTAAACGGAGGAGAATCAGTACCATTGACCAAAGAGAAAGAATTGGAGTCCCTGCTTGGCTGTAGTGCTTCAATTGAGGTCACTGTTCGGCCACCTAAAGTGACAAGCAACAAGGGCAGCGGAAAGAGGCATTTGTCCAAGAAAGAGGTTGCTATGAAAGCAATTAAGAAGGTGCTTCGATTTTGCGCAAATTGTGGAAAGAAAGCAAACCATGACAAGAGAAATTGTCCACACCCGCCTGTTACAGAAATTTCGCAAACACAGGTATTGGTATATCACATAATTTCTTTACAATAAATTATGGATCATGAAAAGTATTTTGAATTATTTCTTTTGAAATACTTTTGATGCAGGTCAAAGAAGTGGCAGAGAAGACACGAAGACATTGTGCTAATTGCGGTAGATTTGATTTCCATGACAAAAGGACATGTACATATCCTAAGGTTTTTGATGGTGATGCATGTTCCGCGGATTCTTGCGAGAGTGAGACTAATGGGAGTGGGACTGAGAAATCTGAAGATGAGATGCAAGAAACAGAAGAGGTGCCAACTTCACGTAGAGTGACTCGTAGTGGAGCGAAGTTGGTGTAGAATTACATCAATTTTCAGTGAAGAGAATCTTTATTCATTGTAAACTTATTTCAACATTTTTATGTGAAAACATCTTAATATTTTTTTCCGGTACTCCAATAAATAAGATTTATTATCTTATTCTCTGTGATTTTATCTCATCAGGTGTGTGATTTCATCTTTGATGATGTGTGATTTCATCTAGTTACCCTGCGATTTTTTGTTATGCGTTGTGTAATCTTATGTCATGCTATGTGTGATTTTATCTGGTATAGGCTGTGACTTCATATTTAAAAGTGTGTGATTTTATCTCTTAATATGAGTGAATTTATCTCATCAGGTGTGTGATTTCATCTTTGATGATGTGTGATTTCATCTAGTTACCCTGTGATTTTTTGTTATACGTTGTGTAATCTTATGTCATGCTATGTGTGATTTTATCTGGTATAGCCTGTGATTTCATATTTAAAAGTGTGTGATTTTATCTCTTAATATGTGTGAATTTATCTCATCATATATGTTATTTTATCTTTGATGATGTGTGATTTCATTTACTTAACCCTGTGATTTATTTGATATGATGTGTAATTTTATCTCATGCGATGTGTGATTTTATCTGGTATAGCCTGTGATTTCATTTTTAAAAGTGTGTGATTTTATCTCTTAAATGTAAAGCAGTACAATGACGTAAATGAATGGAAGAAGAGGTTTTTGTCGTACAGATCAAAGAAGTGGCAGGTCAAAGAAGTGGCGGAGACGGATCAAACAATAACGCAAAAACAATCATTAGATAACAAATGAAAGTTTCGGTCTCTTAGATTTGCCAGTTTCGGTCTCTTAAACTTGCTAGTGTCAAAAGAACATTACATATAAAAAGAAATAATCTGCCCGACTCAAAGATAAACACCTTAGATGACTCTCTAATATACTAAAAACTATTTCTGCACTAGCTCCACCTCATTCACGCCTTTCTCCACGCCTTCCCCGTCCACGAACTCTTGGTGACCATCCGCCTCTGATATGTGACAGAAGAATAGACAAACATTCAGAAAAAACACAACTCATAATTAAGACAATCAGTGAGTATTACTATATTTCAGAAAATCGAAAACTTCATAGTTAATATAAGAGCATTTACCTGGTACGAACACCACCCCTGTTACGAGCGACAGGAATTTCTGTGGTAATTGGCGGGACTTCTGTGGCAATTGGCTAGACCTCAAGGACTTCTTTGGGCAGATTTGATCGACGTTTAACAACCGGTTTCTTCTCGGGACACTTAGCTGCCTTTTTCTGCTCGAGCTCTTCGATCTTGCGTTTCATTTTGAGCAAAGGTAAGACTTCATTCTTGGACTCATTGAACTCTCTAATCTTTGACAGTATCGCGGTCCTATAGTCATTTATATCAGCCAGCATAAGAGAAGCCACAATTTCCGAACAAAATATCCTCCTAGAGATCTTTCTACCGAGGTCACACGTGAACACCTCCCCCTCGTAGAACAACAAATGCATCATCATGAAACACCCAGACTCCTCATTCAATAAATCGCTAGACTGCCAGCTAAATGGGACATTCACAATGTTAGTGATGTCAAAAAAGCTCTGAGTTTGATCAAGACGGCGTCCATTCATCTCCAAGAAATCTTCAATGACACCAACCTGAAAAAAAAAATTTTTTACACAAAAATTAGTGCACAAAAAACAATTCTCGATATAATCTAGACAGAATTAGAGCATGCAAAATCATTTCTTTTTTACTAGGAACCCTAAAAACATACCACTTTTTTCACTAGTTTGTAGAAAACGGTGTTCTTCCAATCCTTATGCACCGTGTTGTCAAGAACTTCGACCTTTCGTGCCATGTAATTTAAGCACACTGCAAAAAAGTGTTTTTCATACACTAACGGCACAAATACAAGGTCAGCATTGAAATCCACGTCAGTGCAATTGTCATGGAAGAAAGCATTCCAGAAATCCATTAGCCTAGCCGTCTGCACATCAACGTCGTCTGTGTCGCAGTCCCTTTCCACCATGTTCAGTAACGGATCCTGAAAATATGTTCAAGATTTAGAGCATCCATCAGTAAAAAAAAAGGGGGGGGGGATGTAACACCCCATATTTTTGGGATTAAATTATTAAAGTCGTCGGGAGAAATTCATTTTAGGAGTTACGAGTTTCGATTTTTGGAAATTTAGAGTCACTTTCCTATTTGGAATCGATTTCCTAATTGGGTAACTAATAGGTGAAATTACCAATTTGCCCTTACTAAACCCTTCCTCACCTTAATATAAAAACAAAACACAAAAAAAAAAAAAAAAAACACTCAACACTCATCCTCACGCGGCGCAGCAGAGAAAGAAGAGAAAAGAAAAAAAAAAAAAAGAAGGAGAGAAGAACAGAGGCGCGCGACCCTTCCCCGCGAACCACGCCGAGCCACCGCCTTTGCCACCGCGCAGCCACCCTCGCCTTTTCCCCTACCGTCCTCTCTTTCTCTTGGTTCAATCGAGAGTAGTAAGTTCTTAATCCCTTTCTTTTTCTTAATCGATTAAATTGGGATTTTCGAGTTTGGTGTTCAATTAGTGATTAGAGCACGATTAGATTGTTTAATTTGTTGTTTTAGAGTTCCAATCGTGTTTATGGTAATTGTGGCTTATGGTTTGTGGATTTTCGAATTGGGGATTTTCGAATTAGGGTTCTTATTAATTGTGCTCGATTTTGTTATGGAATTGTTTGATTTTGGTGGAGTTATTTGTTATGAATTGGGGATACTATGGTATTATGTTTTTTTTTGGGAGCGTTTGATGAGGATTTGAGTGAGGAACGAACCTACTGTCGGTTCTGAATTTTGGGTTATTTGGGTGTTGTTGTTGTTATTTTGATGATTAATTGATGAAATTGTGTAATTAGTAAGATGGGAAGGATGTGATATTAATTTGGTGTGATTGTTGGAAGGATTGGTTGTCGAATTCATGATTTTTGTGACCTTGTTGTAGTTAGTTGATTGTTTTTGTGTTGGGTTTGTGATGGTGATCGTGTGGTAATTCAATCTTGTTATTTTGTGATTAGGGGGTATGTTTGAGGAGATTCTGTTTTAGCCTTGCAGCAGTTTAGTGTTTCGCTCAGAGTAAGGTAAGAACGTTGGTCCATCGCTTGCCTAACACATGTTGCTCCTCTGTTGGCTTTTCTATTCATATCCATCGTTTTGTACCCTTTTGCTTGATCTCGTGCTCTGCGCCTTTGATTTCGTGATTTATTCGTATGGGTTACTCTAGCCATACTTCTCTGCCTCTCGGCCCTGCTTCCTCTTGGCCGAGTGGATCATTGGAGTTTCTGTTTCGTAATGCTTGAATTGACTCGTTTTGGCTTATTGGTATTCCGGCCTCGGCCGTTTATAAATCGTATTATCAAATAACGTACCATCAAATAACGAATATAAAACGGATGAAAGAAAGGAACGATATGATTACCACCTAGAGTGAATGTGATGCGGCACGGACCGATCACTGTTTATACCTCTGATCAAGGTACTGTTTCGGTCGGAGTAGCTACCGACTGCCTATTAGGCTTTCCTCCTAGAGGTACGCATCCTACTGGATCTCTAGCGAGGGGTGTGCACATTTTAAGTCTTTAGGAATCGTTTAAATGTACTCTAGCTCGCGCCGGTTCGAGACTGTGGTGGCTGCGGGGTAGGAGCCCAGCCGTGTATGATTGGCAAGACCGTTTGTCTCGTCAGCGATACGTGACTATCGCACTGCCGTGTCCTGATGGTACTCTGTATTCATTACTATATCCAATGCTTATTATTTGTTAGCTACGCGCCTCAAGGCGCGTATCTTTGTTTCTCTGCTTTATGTTTCTTACTCAGCCTGTGCTGACGTTCTGTTTTCTGGTTCGTTCCCTACCATGTTCTGGGGCCTATGTCATTCTTCGATGGCATAGTTGACAGGTCTTGATGATATGGATGCATGATAGAGGGACTCACTTGCATGCTGGGGACTTTTCATAAAAGTTATTTGGACATGGACTTAATTTGGTTTTGTAATTTAAATTTCAGTTTTGAGAACTGTAGTTCGACATTCTAAATCTTCCGCTGTCGTCTTTTCGTTTGTTTGGATTTATTAAGTTGTGTTTGAATTTCAAGCCTAGCAGTTGACTCGGTAGTCAACTGCGGCGTAACAATTCTGTAATATTTCCTTATTTATTATTGCGAGAATTTAGGGTTGTTACAGTTGGTATCAGAGCCCTAGGTTCTGATTCGTCGAGTCTACAAAAGTTTTCAAAACAAATTTTGAAAGTTTTAAATGGGGAGGGGTGAGTCGGGTGCATTCATACGCATGCTAATTGCTAAGTGCTAAATGACAGTCTGTGACTTACAAACCCTAGGAATTGCTGATAAACCAAACTTAGGTTGACGACGTATTGGACGAGTTGTGAGCTTCTTTAATGATCAACGACTTACCATTTGTTTTTCTTATTTAATGGTGATTGACAGATGATTTCTGATCCGATGGGATATGCTTGGATGTTTGGGAAAGATGGAGTGAACGGCGACCCTACGGGCGAAACTAGGACTGATGCGATAGCTTTAAACCCCGGACTGTTTTATGAACCCATGGGATGGGGAGAGACTATTTCAGAATTTGTTGATAGAATTGGAGTCAAGCTGCAGTTGGCCAGTGAAACGTATGATTGGGCGCTGGACGAGGAAGTGAAAATGTTTGTGGTCATGATTAATTTGAGGGACCAAGCACGATGGGATCATATCCGTAACCGACTTGAGAGAATGACCTACTTTGCTTGCCATTTTGGCGATAACCGCTACCTAACCACTGATTCAGGAACTACCTTGACAATGGAAAAACTAAAAACAATATTGGAATATGAGGACCTACTCTATAGGAACCTTGAGCGTGATTTCAAAGAATTACCTGAATATTTAGTGGACGCAACTATTAATCCTCATTACCCTTACCCAAACCCCTATAAGATTTATAAAGATAGGGCTGAGGAGAGGGAAGCAAAAGAGTTGGCTGTACACCTCGGTAATAAAAGGATTAAGTCTGGACATCGCTACTATATTCCTTCACCACCAGGTTCACCTGTGACTTTAAGGGCTAACATCTATCGAACCTCTAGGAAGAAGAAGTGCGTCAGAGCGAGACGCCGAGTCATACTAGCTGATATCCCTGATAGAGAGGTAGGACAAGTACAGGAGAATGTCCATTTATCTATTGATAGAGGTGAAGAGGGTGGAGGAAACGGGGGAACTGCGAATGATTTGGGAGAGGGGAATAATCTTGATCCTGCACCTAATGGAATGAATGGCGCGCCCGAGGATGATAGTGAAGAGCCTTTTGAATCTGACGAACTTCCTGAGGAGGGGGAAGGATCAAATGATATTTGAGGCATCTTAGGAGGCGGTTGAGTCATAACCCACAATATTGGGAGACTATATGTTATAATTCAGTAGATTATAGATTCAGTTACGTCAGTAAAGTGTAATTTGCAAATTTTTAGACAAAGTTACTTGTTATATTCGTTCTAATTGGGAACAATACCCCCGTAGCACTATAATTATATGACTATTTAAGATTGATTTAATCAAATGCCATTTGTGTACTTCGGTTTGGTTGCTACTTGTTTTAATTGTTTGAAATCGCGTTACTTGGCTCAAACGAGAGCAGTACGGTACATGCCTAACGCGGACACACCTGATCCGGACACGACTCGTGCTCCCATACTCGTTTGTCGCTTGATTTTTATTTGATGTCCTTGAACTGTCAACGTATTTCACTGCTTGTCTATGCCTGTGAATTGCTATGGACTTCAGCAACTAATTTGAATTGGGTCACGTCTAATTCAAACGTTATTACCTTATAGAAAATGGTGCGCGGAAACAATGCTGGTCCTGACGTAACCGCCGTCCTAGCTCAGTTGGCGGAACAACAACAGGCTATGATGCAGGCCATAGCTCAGATGGCCAACAACATACAGAATATCAACGCCAACCAGGTTAACAATGGGGATCAGGGTAATAACGCTAACCAAGGCAACAACGGCAATCAGAACAACGAAGGTAACCAAGGCAATAATGGGGACCAGGGTAACGTTGGAAACAATGGGAATCACGGAAACGACATTAACAATGCGGGAAATAATGGTAATAATGGGGGTAACGTGGATGAGATGCTGTTAGCAAAAATGTCGGATGCCGTACAGAAGAAGAAACCCCTCAACTTCACTGGGAGAGGAGACCCTAGCCTATTATTGGAATGGTTGGAGGACATGGAGAGAATTTTTATGACTGTTGGCTGCCCTGAGCCATTCAAAGTCAAGATTGCTGCCTTTTTCCTTAAGGAGGTAGCTGGTCGTTGGTGGATGAGGATTCAAGAGGAGTTTTTCAAGCCAGTGCTGGAAAAGCTGGCCGATGGGAGTGTGATCGAACATAGGCGAGGTTGGGCGATCTTTAAAAAAATTCTGGAAGATGAATTTTTCCCTGAACATTTGAAGGAACAGAAGGTCGCGGAATTCGAGGCACTCCAACAGACAGAGGGAATGTCCGTGAAGGATTTCTATGAACGATTTGAAGAACTGAGCAGATTCGCAGAGAGTGTAACTCCGACTGAGGTAGCAAGAGCCACTTGTTTCAGGAAAAAGCTGCTTTGGAGTATCAAGGGATGGTTTGTCTCTGAGCGTTTTCACTCAGTAAAGGAAATTTATGAGAGAGCCACTACAGTAGAGCGGAATATGGAAAGTATGAGCCTGGAAGTCGGAGGAAAAAGGAAGGAAACCCCTTTTGATTTGATGAACATACCGAATAAGAGAGGAAATTTCAATAACTCTAGGGGGACTTCACAGTCTGCCAACACCGGAAACTTAGGGTACAAGTCCTTCCCTGCCAACAGGGCCCAGAGTTCGAGTGTGACCCCGAATAATTCCTGCAAGAAATGTCAGAAATACCACCCCGGAAAGACATGCACTGGCGATAGAATCACTTGCTTCCATTGTGGTAAACTGGGACACAAAGCTGCTGAGTGCTACTCCAAAATTGCCGGAGAGCCACCAGTGGCACCCACAGGAGGTTCAGTGGCACCGAATCGGTTTCAGAATTTCAGAGCTCAAAGTGGATACGCGGGGTCAAACAATACCTATAGGAACCCAACACCGACTAAGGGTACTGCGTCCGCTACCCAGGCTAGACCAGCAGGGTCGGCCAGTGTGACCACCCCCGGGAAGAAGCCTACGGGGCAACTGTATGTCATGAACCAGGAAGATGCTGACAACGCGGATGTTGTTTCGGGTAAATTTCTTGTTAACTCTGTTCTCGCTAATGTTTTATTTGATAGTGGTGCATCTCAATCATTTATTGCCGATAGAATTGTGGGGAAATGTGGACTTAATGAGGGCTCGGAAGTAGAATTTGAATTTTCTATGCCTAATGGATCCAGTGTTTTGTGTAAGAATCAGTTTAAGGATGTGCCTGTAGTGATATGTGGACATGAGTTTAAGTCTGACTTAATAGTTTTTCCCCTACCCTACTTTGATGTGATTTTGGGGATGGATTGGATGGGTAGATATAAAGCTAGGATAGACTGCTGGATAGGGAAAGTTACACTTCGTGGACAAAAGAATACCCGAGTATCCTATCGTGTACTGCCCAAAGGACCAAGGATCAAGTTTGTATCTGCCATGAACCTGAAGAAACAGATAGCTAAAGGTGAACCCCTATTCTTGTGCCATGTACGGGACACTAGAGTCGAATACCCCGATTTGAGTGACGTCCCTATTGTCAATGAGTATCCCGATGTCTTCCCTGAGGAGATTCCGGGGATGCCTCCAAAAAGAGAAGTCGAATTCAAGATTGACTTAGTCCCGGGGACGGGCCCTATAGCAAAGTCACCCTACCGAATGGCACCGGTATAAATGCAGGAATTGAAGAAGCAACTGGATGAATTGGTGGAAAAAGGATATGTGAGGCCGAGTGTATCGCCTTGGGGAGCACCCGTGCTTTTTGTAAGAAAGAAGGATGGGTCCATGCATTATGCATAGACTACAGGGAACTGAATAACGTAGATTAAGAATAGGTACCCCTTACCCAGGATTGATGACCTGTTCGACCAGCTGAAGGGCGCTAGCGTGTTCTCGAAAATTGATTTACGGTCTGGGTACTATCAAATGAAAGTAGCTGACGAGGACATACCGAAGACCGCATTCTCCACGAGATATGGGCACTATGAGTTTACAGTGATGCCCTTTGGGTTGACTAATGCTCCAGCCGTGTTTATGGATTTGATGAATCGCACCTTCAGACCTTATTTGGACAAATTCGTAGTCGTGTTCATCGACGACATTCTGATATACTCTAAGAATGACGAGGAGCACACGAAACATCTAAGGACTGTCCTGGAGATTTTGAGGGAGAAGCAATTGTATGGTAAATTCTCGAAATGCGAGTTCTGGTTGGATAAAGTAGCATTTTTGGGACATGTGATATCTAAGGATGGAGTGGCCGTGGACCCAGCTAAGATAAAAGCGGTGAAAGACTGGTCAACACCCAAAAATGTGACGGAAATCAGAAGCTTTTTGGGACTCGCAGGTTACTATAGAAGGTTTGTCAAGGATTTCTCTAAGATTGCTAAACCAATGACCACACTGATGAAGAAAACCACCAGGTATAAATGGGATGAGTCGTGTGAGAAAGCCTTTCAAACTTTAAAGGACAGGTTAACCACAGCCCCAGTCTTGTCGCTACCTGATGAAAACATACCTTATGAGGTTTACACCGACGCTTCAAAGAATAGTTTGGGTTGTGTACTCATGCAGAACAGACGAGTAATTGCCTATGCGTCCAGGCAACTCAAAAATTACGAGGAAAACTACCCGACCCACGATTTGGAGCTAGCTGCCGTGATCTTTGCCCTAAAGCTTTGGAGACATTACCTATTTGGGGTGACGTTTAAGATCTTCTCCGACCACAAGAGCTTAAAGTACATATTTACTCAGAAGGAATTGAATAATAGGCAGAGGAGATGGTTGGAATTGATCAAGGACTACGATATGGAAATACAGTATCATGAAGGAAAAGCCAACGTCGTGGCTGACGCTTTAAGTAGGAAGTCTCTACATACGGTTCAATTGGTAGTCCAAAGGGAGAGGCTAAGAGACGAATTCCTCAATTTCGGAGTTCAGCTGACTGAACCAGGAGCAACGTCGGGAACCACAGCTATTGGGGACGACGTCTTGGGCGAGATAGAAGAATTACAATCAGCAGATACGTCGTTAATGGATAAACTAGAGAAGGAGCCTGAATTGTTCAGGAAGGGTGGTGATGGCATCGTCCGATTTCAGGACAGAGTCTGCATACCTGGAGACGCAACACTAAAGAACAAAATTCTGGGCGAAGCTCATGCTAGCAAATATTCGGTGCACCCGGGAGGTGATAAGATGTACCAAGACTTGAGAAAGGTGTTCTGGTGGTCTGGAATGAAGAAGGATGTGGCTGACTTTGTATCTAGGTGCTTGGTTTGTCAAAAGGTTAAGAGTGAGCACAAAAGACCTCAAGGCAAATTACAACCTTTACCGGTACCGGAATGGAAATGGAGTTCCATATCTATGGATTTCATTGCAGGGTTGCCTAGGACGCAGAAGGGAAACAATATGATTTGGGTGATCGTAGATAGACTGACAAAGTGCGCACATTTTGTACCAATGAAGGACACTTGGAAAAAGAAACAGTTAGCCGACGCCTACATACACCATGTTTTACGACTTCACGGTACACCACAAGAGATTGTGTCTGATCGCGATGCGCGCTTCGTTTCTCGATTCTGGAAGAAGTTACAAGAGGCTTTGGGAACGAAACTTCTCATGAGTACCGCATTTCACCCGGCCACTGACGGCCAAACTGAGAGGACAAATCAGACCTTGGAGGATATGTTGAGAGCTTGTACCTTACAGTATCAAGGCGGATGGGAGGATAAGTTGGATTTGATTGAGTTTTCCTACAACAACAGCTACCAAGCCTCGATAAAGATGGCACCTTATGAGGCTTTATATGGCAGGAAGTGCAGGAGCCCAATCTGTTGGAATGATATAACTGAAACAATGGTTTTGGGTCTAGACTACATTCAGGAAATGACAGATCAGGTCAAGCTGATTCAGGAAAGGCTCAAGGCTGCTCAGGACAGACAAAAGAGCTATGCTGACAAGACACGCAGCCACATTGAGTTCAGCGTGGGTGATATGGTTCTCTTACGTGTATCGCCTACCAGAGGCGTGATGCGGTTCGGGAGGAAAGGAAAACTGAGTCCCAAATTCATTGGACCCTACAAGGTGACTAAACGAGTTGGGGAGGTAGCTTACGAGTTAGACTTGCCTGCGAACCTTGATAAGGTCCATAATGTGTTTCACGTGTCATAACTCAGACGCTATGTCAGCGACCCGTCCCATGTACTGGACCCAGAAACCATCGAGTTGGATGAAACTATGACATATGAAGAGGCACCATTAAAAATCTTAGACACCAAGGTGCGCAAAACTCGAAGTGCTGAGACTCATATGGTCAAAGTTCTATGGTGCAATAACAATGTTGAGGAAGCAACATGGGAAGTGGAGTCAGTTATGCGTGAGAAGTACCCTCACCTTTTCGATTAAGGTACTCTCGGTTCGGGACGAACCTTTGTTTTAAGGGGGACGAGAGCCACGGACGCCTCGCCATCCCTCTTTCTGACACAATGTGCTACGTTGTTTCGTGTTATGTGCTTAATGTGTTATATGTGTTTATTGTTCTCCGTTTCAACTTTCACTCAAACACCTTTTACCTCATAATATTTACCTTACCTTTTGATCAACGCTGCTAGTCGAGGGTGAAATCTTGAGGAGTAGGTTTAAAGATTCGGGATGAATCTTTGTTTTAAGGGGGGAAGACTGTAACACCCCATATTTTTGGGATTAAATTATTAAAGTCGTCGGGAGAAATTCATTTTAGGAGTTACGAGTTTCGATTTTTGGAAATTTAGAGTCACTTTCTTATTTGGAATCGATTTCCTAATTGGGTAACTAATAGGTGAAATTACCAATTTGCCCTTACTAAACCCTTCCTCACCTTAATATAAAAACAAAACACAAAAAAAAAAAAAAAAAACACTCAACACTCATCCTCACGCGGCGCAGCAGAGAAAGAAGAGAAAAGAAAAAAAAAAAAAAGAAGGAGAGAAGAACAGAGGCGCGCGACCCTTCCCCGCGAACCACGCCGAGCCACCGCCTTCGCCACCGCGCAGCCACCCTCGCCTTTTCCCCTACCGTCCTCTCTTTCTCTTGGTTCAATCGAGAGTAGTAAGTTCTTAATCCCTTTCTTTTTCTTAATCGATTAAATTGGGATTTTCGAGTTTGGTGTTCAATTAGTGATTAGAGCACGATTAGATTGTTTAATTTGTTGTTTTAGAGTTCCAATCGTGTTTATGGTAATTGTGGCTTATGGTTTGTGGATTTTCGAATTGGGGATTTTCGAATTAGGGTTCTTATTAATTGTGCTCGATTTTGTTATGGAATTGTTTGATTTTGGTGGAGTTATTTGTTATGAATTGGGGATACTATGGTATTATGTTTTTTTTTGGGAGCGTTTGATGAGGATTTGAGTGAGGAACGAACCTACTGTCGGTTCTGAATTTTGGGTTATTTGGGTGTTGTTGTTGTTATTTTGATGATTAATTGATGAAATTGTGTAATTAGTAAGATGGGAAGGATGTGATATTAATTTGGTGTGATTGTTGGAAGGATTGGTTGTCGAATTCATGATTTTTGTGACCTTGTTGTAGTTAGTTGATTGTTTTTGTGTTGGGTTTGTGATGGTGATCGTGTGGTAATTCAATCTTGTTATTTTGTGATTAGGGGGTGTGTTTGAGGAGATTCTGTTTTAGCCTTGCAGCAGTTTAGTGTTTCGCTCAGAGTAAGGTAAGAACGTTGGTCCATCGCTTGCCTAACACATGTTGCTCCTCTGTTGGCTTTTCTATTCATATCCATCGTTTTGTACCCTTTTGCTTGATCTCGTGCTCTGCGCCTTTGATTTCGTGATTTATTCGTATGGGTTACTCTAGCCATACTTCTCTGCCTCTCGGCCCTGCTTCCTCTTGGCCGAGTGGATCATTGGAGTTTCTGTTTCGTAATGCTTGAATTGACTCGTTTTGGCTTATTGGTATTCCGGCCTCGGCCGTTTATAAATCGTATTATCAAATAACGTACCATCAAATAACGAATATAAAACGGATGAAAGAAAGGAACGATATGATTACCACCTAGAGTGAATGTGATGCGGCACGGACCGATCACTGTTTATACCTCTGATCAAGGTACTGTTTCGGTCGGAGTAGCTACCGACTGCCTATTAGGCTTTCCTCCTAGAGGTACGCATCCTACTGGATCTCTAGCGAGGGGTGTGCACATTTTAAGTCTTTAGGAATCGTTTAAATGTACTCTAGCTCGCGCCGGTTCGAGACTGTGGTGGCTGCGGGGTAGGAGCCCAGCCGTGTATGATTGGCAAGACCGTTTGTCTCGTCAGCGATACGTGACTATCGCACTGCCGTGTCCTGATGGTACTCTGTATTCATTACTATATCCAATGCTTATTATTTGTTAGCTACGCGCCTCAAGGCGCGTATCTTTGTTTCTCTGCTTTATGTTTCTTACTCAGCCTGTGCTGACGTTCTGTTTTCTGGTTCGTTCCCTACCATGTTCTGGGGCCTATGTCATTCTTCGATGGCATAGTTGACAGGTCTTGATGATATGGATGCATGATAGAGGGACTCACTTGCATGCTGGGGACTTTTCATAAAAGTTATTTGGACATGGACTTAATTTGGTTTTGTAATTTAAATTTCAGTTTTGAGAACTGTAGTTCGACATTCTAAATCTTCCGCTGTCGTCTTTTCGTTTGTTTGGATTTATTAAGTTGTGTTTGAATTTCAAGCCTAGCAGTTGACTCGGTAGTCAACTGCGGCGTAACAATTCTGTAATATTTCCTTATTTATTATTGCGAGAATTTAGGGTTGTTACAGGGGATACCTCCCAAATGAGAGAAAAAATTTAAATGGTACTCAATACGAACCATGTGTCGTAAGCCAAAGAATACCCTCGAGGGCTTAGCCTTTTCCTTAGACTCAAATGAGTTCAACAAAACAGACCAACATTCTGCTACTCTTGTGTCCATTTGTTCAGTGGGGAGCATGGTTTGCAAATCCTCCCTCAGGCACCAGATATTTTCCGAATAGTTCACAAGAAACTCACTGTGGGAAAATAAAAAAAAACGACATCGTTAAAATCCCATCTTCACAGATTTGGGAATACGAACACACACAGGCTATCACACGACATATCATATAAAATCACACGACATATCAAATAAAATCACACAACATACCAAATAGAATCACACGACATATGAGATAAAATCACACATCATACCAAATAGAATCACACGACATATGATATAAAATCACACATCATATCATATAAAATCACCCGACATATGTTATAAAATCACACGACATATGCTATAAAATCACACGACATATGAGATATAATCACACGACATATGTTATAAAATCACACGACCTATGACATGAAAATACACATTATATAAAATAAAATCATACATCATATCAAATAAAATCACACATCATATCACATAAAATCACACGACATATGAGATAAAATCACACATCATATCAAATAAATCACACATCATATCATATAAAATCACACGACATATGAGATAAAATCACACATCATATCAAATAGAAACACACATCATATGAGATAAAATCACACATTATATCAAAGATAAATCGGACACCATCAAAAAAGATAATAGAACACAAACCTGGTGTCAAAAGTATGATCATTCAAAAAACAATAGTCAAGGACCTCCCTTCGAAGAGGCAGCATATTCGCAAACAAGGTTTGGTTTGCCCTCATGAATCGAGACAGAAGCTCATCATTATCACCAGCAACACTACAGTCAAGCGTACAGCCAAGACCATCTGACTCCCTAAGTTTCTCACTTTTCAGAGAAGACTGATGAAATCAGAGACAATCTAGACCTATGCCCAGCAGATGTAGGACTCGGTATTGCAAACTTTCAACATCATTCGTTTGCTTCTTCAAAGAACTATTCTTATTTTTGTCAGCCTCCTCCCTCTTTTTCTGCAAAGCCGACCAACAAGTGGGTTTCTCCGCTACAAATTTCTCAACACTAGCCAAAACATCAGCCCTCACCTCATTCATATCGCTGAGAACTAATGAAGCACAAAGCTCGGCACGATACAAAATCCTATTTTCCGGGCATGACAAACCACATTCAAAAACCTCTCCTATATAAAAAAAACATGTGCAGCATCATAAAAATGCCACAGTCCAAGTTGTCTTCAAATGACTGCCACCCAAATTCGACATTGACAATCTCAAACTCACTAATATTAATCGCCCTTGGACCAACTGATTGCTTCTCCAAATAATCACCCATACACACACACTGACATAAAACAGAGCAAGTTAAAAAAGGCTTGTTAAACAATGAAATAACCTGGATTGACAGTCAACGAAACACACAGTCGCTAAATTTGAAAATGTCGAGGAACTAAAGCATACCACAAGAATCAATTACTTACCACATCTTTGGCCAGCAATGTATTTTGGTTGTTAGCCCAGTCTTCGTACTTGGAATTGTCAAGGAGCTCAAGCCTCCGGGAATTGAAATTTATGCACACACAGAAGAAGTGCTCCTCCACCAACAACGGTATAAAAATCTGCATTATCAATAACACACGTTAAAGGATTAAAAATATGCATTATCACATGATGAATACTTGGGGAAACGACATGCAAAGAAGGTGAGACGAGAAATTACCAAATCAGCATTAAGGTTTACAGGTTGCTGATTCATAGAACACCACAAATCCCACGTTGCAATCAGCTCAAGACAGGGAGTACAACCCTGGCTAACCTCCTTTAGACGCAATGAAGGAGCCTACAAAAAGAAAGAACAAATGGTGTGATTTCTTCCCTTATAATGTGTGATTTCAGATTGTATGAGAATGCAATGTGATTGTTATGAGTAATAACAACAAATACAGAATGAAATCATACCATATGACTTATGCCAAAGAACAATCTCGAAGGTCGCTTTTTCTCTCGGTGCTCAAGGCTATTCAACAAAAGCGACCAACACTCAATCATTCTTGTACTAATCATTTTATTGGGCCGCAGCAGTAAAACATCCTCCCGAGGAAGAAAATGCAAATACCCGAATGACATAAGCCTATTACTACAAAAGAGCAAAAAGGGAAATTGGAAACTTCAGAAACAACTCAAAAAGGATAAAAGCTACAACACCAGTAAATTTGTTAAACACAGAATTTGGCAAGAACTTACTTAGTGGTCGGGAAAAAATCGTCAACAAGGCAATAATCAGCAACATTCTTCCTTAAGCTTGACATTGATGAGAATAGCTTTCTGTTATTCATCATAACAGCTGAAATAAGTAAGTCATCAGCACCGACAATAGTTTCACAGCCAACGAATATCCAAACCCATCATGGCTGCATCCTTGTAAACTAAACCACGAGCCGCCAGGTGGGGCTATAATAGATGCAAGTTGCTTTCCTAAAATGACATTTCCATCTCCATCAGACTCCTTTGATTTTTCAAACAAGGCCGCATCAACTACTTTCTCTCCTGACACCACGGCACTTAGGTCATCACAATCCATAGGAGCAACACGAGCACTCTCCTTTATAATATTAGTACAGGTTTTAACAACCGAGTCCAACTGATCTAACCCAGTCACATTCTCATCAGTAACATCTTCTTGTTCACCTCCCACAGATACACCAACATCACACGGATCGTTGTCAAAACCTGCCAAGCTATCTGCAGCCGTTTTGACAGCTTTCATTTTTTCTATCAAGTCATCCGCGCCTGCAAGCCATACAGGATCATAGAAACAAGGTTGGGTAGGGGACAAACAACGCTTCCTGCAGAGAAGGAAGGGGCAGGGGCAGATGCGGCCCGTGCGGCCTGTGCTCTTAAGGTACAAAGGCGCTTTATATACTTTAAGCTAATGACGTCAGTATCCCTCTTCATCAGGAGGAAAATCTCCTGAATCTCGTCTACAGCTCTATCATGAATCTCTTCATCAGATTCAAACCCATCTGGCAGGCAGTTCCACTTTGATAAATCTCTTACCTTGTTGTGGATCAGTCCATGATCCAGCACCTTCATTTTCTGGTGGTGGCCCACAATCAGCTACTGGAGGACCCACAGATGTACTACCATGCCATAGAGCCGTATTCTTACAAATAGGGTGCACCTTCTCTACCAAAATACCATTCCCCAATCCCCCTGTCTTATATTCACTTGCCACTCTATTAGCAAGCTTCTTATCAGTCCAGTGTTGAATTAAGGGTAATTCATACGACAACTTGTCGCACCTAAATTCTATCTTATGAAAATAGGCAAGCATCAAAAACATCAAACATCCACCACAATTTTCCCGCCCTGTCAAATGAGATGCAATACCATCGCTCAACTGCTGAAACACAAAACTACACCAATCCAATTTAGCTATCCTAGAAACATCATCCACAGCTTGTAATAATTTCAAGTCTACTTGATAATTGGAAGTGGGAGTAAGGAAAGACGACATGGCATACAAAACAAATAACTGCTTAAACTCATCATCTGCCACTTTTTTAGACCTCAACTTCTCTAAAACCCTACCAAGAGGGATCCCTTTCGTTGTCCCACTAATCCCAAACACTTGCCTCCATTTTACCTTTAGAGGATGTTGAGAGGAGTCCAACTTATTGCCAGTAGGCAAAAGCTCAACCACACCATGCCCCCTCGGCAAACAAAAGAAATCAAAGACATCATCAGGACCCAACATAAATTCTTTAGTAATCGACGCCTTAATCATATAACTCTCAACCCCAAATCCCTTAACCAACCAAGGTATCAAAGTTTGAGGGGTGTTAGTCAGACACAACGACAACAAGCCACCAAAGCCTATTTCTTCCACAACCTTAATAAATTGATGTATGACATCTTTAGGGAGTTCCTTAATATGTGTAACAAGAGCAGCTAACCCAGATGGACGACACATCCCTTTGATTGCAGAATGCTTACTTACATTTTGTTTCTGTCCGGTTACACCCTCATTAGGCTGATTAGTTGTTCCTTCATAGAGAACGATATCACTACGGCACCTAGAACACCTAGCAAAATCAATCGAAATATCCTCATCATCCTCATCTTCAACTTCCCGAGGCCTTTTACTCAACGTCTTCGTCATTATAACTGGAAACACACAAAATCAACAATGAAAAAGCATCAGATTGAATCAGAAACAATTGCTAACACAATCATACCCATAACAAAATAAAATTACACAGTAGCATATTGAATCACAGACAATACTAATACAATCACACACTAACGACTACAATTACGCGCCATGCCAAATACAATCACGCGCCATGCCAAATAGAATTACACACTAACAGATTGAATCAAAGTTAAGTAAATCACAGCAGCAGTGATAATCCAGATCGAGTACGTCTCCAAACAAATCTTCAACATGCAACCAAATCACTAACAAAAAAACCCTAAAATTATGATTTTTGCAGAGAAAAACGAATAAAACTGTAGAAATCAAACCTCAATCGCTCTAGAAACCGTCGCCGGAATATCTAGAAACCGTCGCCGGAACACCGTCAGATTCGACGCCTCCCTAACATGAATTCATCAAATCCAAATTATAAACCCGATTTCATCAAAATCAAACTTTAACCTAAAATAAATTCATCAAATAAAACCCTAAAATCGAGAAATTTGTTAAGAAATCCATCGAATCATACCTCGATTATAGATTGTACGCCGGTTGTCTGACGGAGAGGAGGAGAGAGCGATGGAAAGAGGCGGCGATGTGGTGGTTTGCGGCAGGGAAGCGAAGGAAAGCGGCGGCGAAGCGGAGGAGAGAGAAAGACAATCGGGAATTTCAGAGAATTTGGGGGAAAACTGAGCTTGAGGAGAGAGAAAATAAAACTGAAAAAATGAGGGGAAAGAGTTGGATATGTGTTTTTATATTTTCAAATGAATTGACTAATTTACCCCTGAAGCCTGGGGAAATCTGGAGCGTAGGATCTAATGAAATGAATGGCTGAGATGAGGACTCATGGACTCATCTAATCTTAAAGGACTCATTTGATCCTATATATATATATATACAGGTGGGTTCAGATGAGTCCGCCTGCTTAGATGAGTCCATGAGTCCTCATCTGAACCGTTAGATGCAGAAAAATGAAAGGCCACGATTTAGCGAAGAAACATACGGCCACATTGATCCAGGGGTTCGTAAACCTCGTCCTCATTTCTACAAAACTGCACTCGTCGCTTCCTCTCTCTCACTCTCTATTTTCTCTCACTTCAGCCCATCTCCCCTCCTGCTCTTTCCTTTTCTTCAATCTTCATCCTCACTCTTCCAACTCCTCCTCCTGATCTCAATTCACGATTCTACACTGAAAATGGATGAAATCATCGATTCATTTAGTATGTTCGTCGCACTATGCATTTGACGGATTCCTTATTAAAATCAGGTAATCTCGTGTTATTTTATGTAATTTCTCTAGTTTAATTTTCGTTTTTACTAGTTATTCGATCTAATTTAGGATAATCGAATCCCCAAATTCGCCTAATTTTCTGGAATAGGTGAGTTCATAATTTTCTATTTCAATCAGTATTTTTTCGAAGCTTTAATTGAATTTTTACGTCAATTTAGCCTAATAACCCTAGTTTTAATGATGATTCAGTCGAAAATTCTAATTCTAAATCGTATTAGCTTCAGTTATACTCAATTGATTTGTGTTTATAGCATCATTTTTTTCCGAATTCCCAAATTCGTTTGTTTTTCAATTTCTGTATGATTTCGATTTTGTAATGGAATTTACAATCACATTGTATTGTATATTGAATCACACCACTCTTGTTTTCGATTTCGATTTTATAGTGGAATTTGCAATCACACTCAATTGAATATTGAATCACACACTAGTGATGTTTCCGTTAAAGAAAAACAATATGGTAAATAATGTGCCTCAAATCAGTGATGTTTCCCTCTTTATCTTACCTTCCTTAAGTGTTACTAATAATTATGTGAACCTAGGAGGAGTAAATGAACAAGAACTGAGACCAATTTTGGACCCGAGTTTGTATCTAACTTTTTGATAGAAATCAATGATTCTGATACTATAGATAAATTGTTAGTCTCTGCGAACATGGTAGAAAAGCAACCAAAAACATATGTTCTTGCATATTTGGATCAGAATGACTACACATGTGTTTGGTATATGTTTCTTTGGAGGTTTTATGGATGAGAAACCTGAAAATGTGGTAGGAAAGACAGGGTGCATGATGATTTCTGGAAAGCTTCCGATTCAGTCTTTGTGTGCATGGTCGAAGAGGAACCAAAAACATATGAGAAAGCTATGAAATGTGTTGCTTCTAGCTTTTCAAAGGAGACTATGAACAGTGGGTTAGATTCAATGATGTCTAATCACACACGGGAACCAACGGACCTGCCTCAGTGTTGCAAACCGATTAACAGTATTGGATTTTGAGTGAAATTGAAACCGTTGTGCAGGTACATTTACCTGTAGTCAGGATCAAGTACAGGACTAAATACAGAGTCTTTTATGCTATTATATCTAATGAATTTTTTTTCTGTTTATTACTCCTTTATTTCACGAGGTACTAGAAGATTTCTATAGTAGAGTAAAGCTAACTGCTATAGCCTGGAAACAAAGAACCAAAATCAGAACTCTGAAGTTGGTCACTGAATGTTACGTTTTGTGGACCAGAGTGTGGACGGACTAGTTCCTTCTCATGTATGTCCTTCGTAGAAAGTATATGTTTGCCTACTCGATAGCATATCTGCGCTCAAGGGTGGTGGAATCTTGCTCTGCTTATTTGATGGACAACTGTATCGATTCTGAAATGTCATTTTATACTTTATTTCTCATTGAAAGCTGGCTAGCTCAATAGGAAGAGCATCGTGCCATGCACGAGGTGAGGGTTCGAGTCCCACGTCATCTATGAAATTCTTGAAAACTTTAATCTAGTATAGATTTGTCTGATTTTCGATTTTATGGTGGAATTTACAATCACTCTGTATTGATTATTGAATCACACTCGTTTCTATTATTGATTTTCCAAGTACTCGATTTTATAATTGGTTTGTTTATAGAATCATATTGGTCGGTATATAGAATCACATTGGTTATTATATGGAGTCACATTGGTCAGTTTATGGTATCATATTGATGAGATTATATATGTTAGGCTGTGTGCAATTGTATTTGTTGATGTGATTCTATCTTATAGGGTGTGTGATTCTATTCGATAGAGTGTGTGATTTTATTGGTTTGTGTATGATTCTATTTGATAGCTTGTATGATTCTATGTGTGCGTTAGTGTGATTCTATTCATTAGTTTGCGTGATTCTATTCGATAGGGTGTGTGATTCTATTCGATAGGGTGTGTGTACTATTCGATAGTGTGTGTGATTATTTCGGATAGAGTGTGTGATTGTATTCGATAGTGTGTGTGATTTCATTCGAAGTGTGTATGATTTAATTCGTTAGTGTGTGATTCTATTAGAACTGTGTAATGCCCCCTCCCTACTGGTAGATCTGTCGGTACATGTCAATCTCATGTTAGGGTAAAACTTATATGACATTGTTTTCATGTAGGTGTCAACTGTGAATTAGAGAGCGATATTAATTAGTTAGCTGTCATTATTAATATTAATGCATACAATGTCATTGTGCTTGTATTATTAGTGCAACAATAGAAATGCGCATCTCTTTCTATCTGATTGTGAAGCTGTGTAGGCTTTGCTTTATTTCCTCATATAGAACAGATTAGGCCGACAGGAATACATGCGTATTAGTAGAAATTTTTTCAGATATAGAATTAATATTGATTTTTTTTCATGCTGTAGGTTAAAACAAAGATTTTAGGAGAGCAACAGAACTTGCCTAAAGGATTGGGACTCCTCTCTAAACATTCACCACATAGGTCCAATCACAATAGAATGACAATCAGAAGCAGATTAAAATTTTCTAGAACTTTGTAGCCGACGTGGGATTCGAACCCACACCTCGTGCATTACACGATGCTCTTCCGATTGAGCTAGCCATCTTTCAAGAGAAAGTATTAGGAAATTCACCTGAACGTCCTAACAGGATCAAAGCCAATGCTCTAGATTTTACACAATCAACTGAATTTTTCAAACACACAAGTCAGAAAATCAAAAGTACCTATACTACCCAAACTACCTTTCCTATGTCCTTTTAATTGTGCTCGACGCTTGAACAATATAAGAAGTAGCACAACAATCTAACACTGATCAACCTCCATAACAGTCACAATCAGTATAGAAGAACCAGATTTCATTCAAAAAACCTGTTTGTTTTAGTACATTGTTGCAAGATGTAGACCCCTGGTTGGACATTCTTGTACTTTCATTGCACTAAATCTCTACAAGAAAAGAAAAGAAAAAATCTCCAAGTCACAATGCTGAATTTTGAAGTTCAGTCTGCACCAAGCATTCATGTGGTGCAATTCTTTTGCACAGGAGACAGGACACTGGTTCTGTGGGAGATTTACATCAAACATCTGAGGCAGACCACACCAAATGACATCATTTTATCACGTTCCACTTAATCCACATATGCCACAGCAAATAGCTGCTGCGCAGTGAATCATCAATGCAAAAAGAATTCACTTAATCCACATATGCAACCACCTAACGATTTCGACCATAAACCTTCAAACCAGCAGAATTCACAAGCAAAAGCCACACCTGGTTACTAAACCACAAAATTCTAGCCAAACAGGAAATAAACAAACCATAATACTACTCCAGTGAAACAAAAATCGAATCTCGCAATCACATTTGATTATTTGCCACATCAAACCTAAAACAATCAAACCAGAAACTGCAACATTCACAAAACATAAGTCAGACTAAAATTAAATCACAAAACATAAAAACACACCATAAAATTAATTCAGTCGAATGAGATGCTATACCTGAGAGCAGTAAAATTGCGACCAGAACTCCGATAATAGACCGCTGCCGACATCGAAAATGTTCATCCAAAATCATCCCGAAGGACGTATAAGGAGCTTAAACCCTAGATTTCAATTAAGATACCAAAAAAATGAATCGAAACTCAGAAATCACTCGACAACATCATAAGTTTCAGAAATCACAAAAAAAAAAAAAAACAAACACAATTGATACTAAAACAAACCTAATTAATCTGATCGAGGAGAGAGAAAAATAATCACACAGTTAAACGAAAATGAATCTGTCATCGGTAAATCTGCCAAAAGAAAACCTAAATCTGTATTTCGAAAGAAAATGAATAGATTGCCGGAGATATTTACCGGATTTCGTCGCCGTTAATATCGCCGGAGAGCTGGGGATAAAATCTGGCGAAACTTCGAAAGCGCGGGAGTTTTCCGCCGCCACATCGCCGCCGAAATTGGTCGCCGCAGTTGCTCGCAAGTCGGATCGCCGCCGTATTTGCTCCGATTTCTGAAATGCCGCCGTAAACCCTAGATTCAACCCAAAATAAACATATCAACATCAACTTATGACAAAAATTCATTAGAAATTCAAAATAATTAATTTAATCAAATCAAACCCTAATAATCGAGGAATTTGTTGTTAAATTCATCAAATTATACCTTGATTATAGATGCGCCACAAATAATTAATTTAATCAAATCAATGCCGAATACGAGCAGAGGGCGGTGGATAGAGGCGGCGGAACGGTGGAGATCGGCGGCGAATAGGTGGAGATCGGCGGCGAAGCGGAAGAGAGAGAAAGAAGAATCGGGAATCAATGAGATTTTGGGGAAATGGAGGATGAAGAGAGAGAAATCGAAACTGTCTAAATGAGGAGGAAGCGTTTGATTCGTGGTTTTATATTTTTGAATGAATTGACATTTTTACCCCTATAGCGCACAGCGAATATGGAGCGTAGGATCTTAAGCGATGAATGGCTGAGATGAGGACTCACGGACTCATCTAACCCTAAAGGACTCATCTAACCCTAAAAGACTCATTTGATCCTAAAGTACCTTGAATTCAAATGTAACCTACGAATTGGCAAACCAATAGCCAAAAGACACTATGTTTGATACATGTTTAAAATTAATATTGAATGAAAGGCTTTCCAAGTACCCACAAATTTTAATGCAAATAACTCATGTCATGAGGAAGACGAAAGGTCATAAGATAGGTTTTAATTGTTAAGCCCACACATTAAAGGGATTGATTACATGGAGGAGAGAAAATGGAATTGCATAACGGGACGACACGTAGGATATGACGTGTAATTTTTTGGCTGTGGATGCTTTTAAAGGTTGCCACGTAGGCGTGGAAAGTAGCCTACTAAAGGTATAGTATTGATTAGTCATCCTTTCTTTGTTTAAACTAGTTTGATGGCCCGTGCAACGCCCGGGCTACTTATGTTTAAATTTTAAAATTATGTAAATAATTTTTTTATTTAAAACCTAAAATCTCATTTCAAACACCCGTGTGGTATTTGGAATGTAGTTAGATGGAAATTTACCTTTAAAAACCTAAACTCATGTTTCGAACACCTGTGGGATATTTGTAATGTAATTAGATGGAAACTCACCTTTAAAAATCTAAAATCTCATTTCGAACACCCGTGTGATATTTGTAATTTAATTAGAGGAAAATTCACATTTCAATTTCAAAAGCCAAAGTCCCATTTTGAAACACCCGTGGGATATTTGATCAAATTGTTATAAATCAAATAATTACTATATTACATAACTATTTTCCATAAATCAAGTAATAATGTTATTTTATTGGAATAATATTACCATGATTTTGAAACACCCGTGGGATATTTGATCAAATAGACATAAATCAAATAATTACTATATTGCATAACTATTTTCCATAAATCAAGTAATAATGTTATTGTATTAGAATAATATTACCATGTACTTGCCATATACTATTCTAGATAAACATTATTTATAATATAATAATATTATTATATGCCACGTGTCAGCGTGAGAATTGAGCGGGTTTAGGATTACATATATATATATATATATATATATATATATATATATATATATATATATATATATATATATATATATATATATATATATATATATATATATATATATATATATATTAGATTGTAGTATACAATTGAGTCATCGCTTATATTACATAACTAGTTTGCATGCCCGTGCCACGCTCGGGCTTGTCTATTTATAATGTTTATACTCGTTTTGTAAAAATGACAACATGTTTTATCGTTGTTCTAATTTTACAGTACTATAATCAACTTTTATGTCCCGTCATATTTTATTATTATATATTTTTACTCACTCATCGTATTATCATATTTCCACTTTTATGTCACCCATTTTACAGTTTCAATCACATTATCTCGTCACATGTTACATTATGTCATTCTACTATTCCGTCACCCGTTATATCACATCATATTCAAATTTATTACCATAAATTAGCCAACCGCCATAATATTATCTCTTATATCTCATGTTATAAACTAAATTACCATATTTATTATTTCCATAAATTAGCTAATATGATAATTTATTACCATATGTTAATCAATAATTATATTTTAATACTATTTTTATGCTCTATCCAATTAATGTATGCCAAGTGTCAACCTAGGAAAGACTTGGTTTCAGGTTTTAATATATAGTATTAGATTAGATTAGATAACCGGTGCAATTTTACACGGGTGCATAAACTAGTTCAATTTAGTAACCTAACCAAAAATTTCCCCCAAGTCAAACCCAATTTTCCCCTAATCACTGTCAAACCCAACCCTTAATCAATCGACGACCACAAGCCCAGAACCCCTATTCCTCCATAAACTCAATCAGCTTCAGCCCAGGCAGTCACGGTCGACCAGGTGACCACCACGTCAGGGTGCACATACACCTCGCTGCAACCATGCGCGCACCATCATCCATCGGCACGGTCAAACGAAATCGTTGAGCCCAGCACGTCCAGAAACCCACGATCCGATTTCTATTTATTTCGTCTAAGGTGTATTTTACGTTTCGTTAATTAATTAAATTAATTGATTGGTTTGTTATTGATTCATTGTTGATTGGGAAGATGATTTGCCTTAGTTGATGATGATTTATTTATTATTTATTTGACTGATGATTTATGTATTTGTTGGCATGATTATTATCTCCTTGTAAAACTTGCATTTGGTGCAGAGAGCTGAGTCCCACACATTTAAGCATGACCGATTGGAATGAGTTCCCATCTGAACTTATTCACGAGATTGCCATGAGATTGGAAACAATCGAAGACTTGGTTTATTTCTCTACTGTTTGTCGTACGTGGAATCACATTGCCAGTGTGGCTAAGCATAAGTTTAGAGTGAAAACAATGCCGTGGACCGTGGTTGTTGCTTGCTGAGAACGTGAAAGAAAATTCAGATTATATAAGGAAGGTTCTCAATCCGATCAACAATAAGTGTTATCAATTCAAACTTTCGGAAACTATTGGGTGCAGATGTTGGGGTTCCGCGAATGGCCAACTTGTATGTTCAACCCACTAACCAAAGCTAGAATGCCCCTTCCACACGTAACAACTTTGCCATACAACTGGGGGCCTCATTTTTCTATTTTCGCTCCTCGTTCATTTGCACCGGGTACTGTTGGAGAAACGATGAGACTCATGTTCATTTGAAAGGTGTCTGTGTTCGAATTAGCTCAAGATGATTGTATTGTTTTCGTAATCTACTATTATCAATTTAAGAAGTTGGCATTCGTGAGGCCAAGTGATCAATCATGGACCTTTGTGGAGGAGGTGGTAGTGGGCGTTAAACACTCCGAATATCCACTTAGAGATGCGGCGAGTAATCACGTGGCAGATGTTGTGTGTAATGGTGCTCGAATACTTTTTTTCTGTACGATGATGGTGTAATGACCCGTTTTTGTTAGTCTTAATATTATTTTCAATAGTACACTATTATTACAAGATGGAGCTATGCAAGACTATGAGTTCGATTTGGACAATTTATGGTTCTTTGTATGTTTGTTTTTTGTTTCAAGATTTGCATAGGGTTAAGTTTGGATTAATATGTAATTATAGAAAACAAATAGTATTTTACTTATCCTTGCACTATTTAGATTTATCTTATCTTATTGAAATCGCTTAAATCAAGAGTTACCATAAGATGAAGTATTGTTCTTTCATGGACAATTCTCTCTATAAATATCAAGATTTTTCATCAAAATTGACAAGTCAACAATTAATCAAGTGGAAGAGAATGAGAAGTTTAAATGAGTTAAGAGTGTTGTAAAGTCTCACAAATATAAACTACGAAATAACTAATCGTATTCCTGCAAGAGGATTAGCCCATTATTACCAAGGTTCTGACAATTTAGTTACTACAACTTCACTCGAGTAAGGTATGTTACTTAGACTATTTTTGAATTAATATCTTTAAACAACGCCGTTATTATTGTACAAGTTTTCCAAAAATTAATCTTGTGGCGAGTAGTTATATACGGTATAAGTAACTCGACGGAGATACCTTTGTTTGTGAACATCACCGTTGGTAACAACTAACTCAAGATTAATTGTTGAGGTATATGTGGTGGAGATAGTAACTCGATGGTAAGAAGTAACCAGGCGGAAATACCCCATCGCTGAAATAACCATAAAGTGAATACCTACCACTAGATTTACTAATCGGATCAAAATAATAACTCGATCAAATAAGAGACATAGACCCATTTTAGATATCACTTGGACATTTGACACCATTTGGACTATTGGACAGTTGACTCTTAAACTTAGTCGACAACATAGTTAGAGTAACAAAGTGATCTTAAATAAATAACTTACGCGACACTTATTACTTAAAACGAGAGAACACGCAGAAGAAATATCGCGGCGATTCGAATATCAGGTAAGAAACTTTTTCTGATTTAACTTATAGTATTACTTTTCGTATACTCTATAAATGCTTATTTTTGAAAGAGGATAAAGTACTATGAAATATGAATATTTTCTAAACTACTTTGAATTGTGGCTAGTTATATGTTCTGGCTAACTATAAACTGAGGATATCCGTGTGGCCCTGCCAAAGGATTAAACTGTCATTGACTGAGAACTTCTGAACTAAGCAGAACAATTACTACCCACTTCTGAGATTTATTGTACTATATGAATTATTACTTGTTTCCTTCGGTTTTGACACTTGCTTGATCCGGTTAAATTAGAGACTATCTTTTATTGAGCTGTTGAGCTCGCCCTTTCAATAAAAACCTATTTCAGGTGACTAGACTTAGCAGAAGGCGGGAATTTGAGTGAAGCAGCTGTTGGGGTTCATTTTGTAAATGAGGCCACAACCCTTAGGAATAGAGGCTCAGATCCTTGATAAAGCCCATGTGATGCCCACAGTATCCAAGAAACTGCACCCGTTGGATCATCGTGAGAATGGATGATTAAGATGAAGGGGGGACCCCTGGGGTTATTCCTTGGGAGCACCCATTTCACTATAAATACCCTCCCCATTGCTTATAAATCCAGGTTCATTATTCATATACTTGATACATTTCCTAACAACTCATTGCTACAATAGTGATAAGTGAGTCCGGATCCCCATCTTCCTAACAACTCATTGCTACAATAGTGATATGTCTGGGTTGGTGAACTTCCTGTATCCGAAGACCGTATGGAGGTGGATGTTTCTGGGCAGACAGACGGTGGTTATGCAAGTCTTGAAGAAAAAGAGCAACGTCCCACTCCTCTGGAAACCCATCAAAACATATGCAGGATAGCCAATGCTGTCCGAGTCTTATCTATCCTCAGTTTCAACATAAATACACGACATGCTTGGAGCTGAGTTCTGTGTTCGGGTAGCTGAGAAAGAAGCTGATAGACGTAGCCAGAAGTAGGGTTGGTTTGATTTACATGAAATCAGTTGTTGCATAGCACCAGAGGCATCCCTGTTTTGTTACTTGTAGGCTAGTTTAAGAGATGTTTTTCAATTATGAGTGTAAACAAATGCTATTGTAATTTTGGATTTATCCGAAAACGTCAATGAAATTCATGATCTTTACTCTTCAGTAAATATACTAGCAAGGAGTACCACCTACAGACTGCCTGCGAATTTGGGTGTGCTCAGGAACAATGGCAAAACAGTGCAGGCAGAGAGAAAGTTCCATCAAAAATTCTTTTCCCGTAAATCATACACGAGATTGTGGAGTTGTTTCTTTCCTGGGTGCGAGAAAGAAGTGCATTCGCAAGTGTTATTAAAGTAGCAATATGAAGAAAAAAAAAGCGTCGATGTTCTTAGGTCACGTAACGGTGAAGCATTAACTTAGCCTTTCACTCAATGACGAGCTCCGTGCACATACACATCCTTAGAACACATTGTATGGACAAGGCTTTGTTAATTAAGGACATTGCAATCTGGCTAACAAAAGGATTAGAACTTTTGACAAGTAATGGCATGGTTAACATATAAATATGGGATTCTATGAGGATAATATAAGAGGACCACTTCGCAGTTCAGATGGTTTAGCAGAGCATTTGTCACCCTAAATCACAGCATTACAAAAGCCCTAATTGTCTGCCACTGTTGTATTAACAGACTACTACTTGATCTTATATATTGAGAGGATTACAACTTACAACTGCAAAATTGCAAATCACTGGGTTCTTTAACAATTTCGACCATTCTCACTTGTTTGAGCTATTCGAGTTATTGGCAGGATTGTTCTAACAAGCTATGATCGATACATTTAAAGTCAAGTCGAGTTTTCGCTAAAGTAGATTAACCTGAAAATACTTACTATGTGTTATTGAGACGAATTTTGATTTACAAGATGTGGTAAAGTGGATTAGATCGATGGCACAAAGATGCTATATGAAGTGCATGAAAATAAAAGCAAAGAGGTAGAAAGGGATGACCAAATATACGGCAAAATGCTGGAAAAGTGGAGACCAAACAAAGACAAGCTGGGCTTCAAATGCACGCATGCGTTTCTCCTAAAAGATACAATTCATCGTAACAATTTTTACTCGAAGACAATATTAACTCACTCTCCTCCCTAGTTTGCCACGCTGTTATTCCTAATCTCGAACAAGAACTTGACTTTGGTGCTTCAATTTCCCACCTCTATTTCCCCTCCCTCGCAAACAACCCCTTAATTATGTAAACAGTGGACATCAGTATTCGACGCGAGACGAGTATCGGTTGGGAAATCTGGACAAATATCCAGATTTCCGTTTTTTTTCGATCTTTAAATGCGATCTGGTAGCAACTTCATAATGCCAGATGAAAACAGAAAAAGGCAACTTCATAATTCTAGCAAATGCGTGACCCAAAACAAAAAAAAAAAAAAAAGGAAGCACACAAGTGCAAAATCCAAGACGATTTAAATCAAGTGCCGATTCTACCATAATCATCTTGACACGGGATTATGCTAACTACGATGATTAGAACCTATACCAGCATATCCATCAGCTGCACCCTATTAACCATTAGAAACCCTTCGAAACAAACTTCCACCCAATCATAACAAACCCTTCGACAATCATAACAATCATTTGTATTTCAGGCTACCATAACTCATAACAATCATTTGCTTAGAGTGTGATTGAAATGTATCTGAGTTGGTTTTTGTGCCGCAACCTAGTGTTCACATAGTTATTATGTTATTCGACAATGTGAAGCCACAACTCTGAGCATGTGAAATTCTTCCAAATTCCTCTGGTTTTTTTGCATTAGCGGGTTATCCTTCAGTTATTCCTCTCATTTACTGTCATGTGTTGTTTGTATAAGTAATATGGAATGTATTGAGTATTTCCGTAAGATTGATTATGCTATTAGCAATCCATGATTTGTGTCGAACTTGAAATAATCTTTAAAACAATCTGTTCATATGTTGGGATACCTACAGTGCACTCAAAAATCTGAGCCGAATGAACCGTTTGCCAGGTCTATTGGTACTCTATCGTTCATCAAGTTTGTGAATCGGTCTCGACGTGTAGACAATTGAATAATGTCAAACAAAATACAAGTACACGTTCTTATTACAGGATCTCGCTGTCAATGTGAATTCTCATCGAAAATTTTAATGGGTTGATAGGTGTTCATGTGTAGTATACATCTTTCAGCTAACATTATAGTATGAGTCGATGATGGCATCTGCAAGATACTCACATTTGGCTGACGATAAACCAGCAAGCGATATTCTTCCATCCTTGGTCATGTATACATGCCATTTATCGGTCATATTGTCACTCTGGTCAAAATAGTAAGAGACAAATGTTAAATGGAATGTCGTGAAAATTGATGAAATGTTGCATAAATGAAACGTCGTTAAATGGAGTTTTTCTACAAGTAATGGAAAATTTTCAGTATAATCAAGAATGTACCTGAGCCTTGTTTAGACCAGTGAATGAGAACATGCCAATCTGTTTAAGGATGTACGACCAATCTTTCCCACTCTTGTCTTTTGAGACAAGGCTGTCATACAACTTTTGCCTTACGCTCTTGATCCTACCAGCCATCATTTCCATTTCTTCTTTCCATTCACCAAACATCTCTGAATCCCCAACAACATTGGCCACGATCCTTGCCCCATGAATAGGAGGATTTGAGTACATAGCACGAGCAAGTCGTTTCAATTGGCTCTTCACCCTGAAAGTAGTCGAGGAATCTTTTTAGTAGTTCACTTTAAAGGCAGAATCTTGACAGCAAGGGCAATACACAAGGTAGACTCCATTTATTAACAAACAATAGAATGATCACAATTTACAAAGCAATAATGTTTCAATTATATAAAGTACTGGATGCATTACTGTTGGAACATGTGTGAGCTTGTCCCACATTGAAAAATAAGTGGGATGTTGCTAGCCATATAAACAAGAGAGTTACTCCTCCTATTGTCAATTGGTTTTAGGATGGAACCCCGCTTGGGCGTATGGGCTAGCGTTTGGCTCCCCCGTTTGGTCTCTCCTCCCCCAATAAGTGGTATCAGAGCCCAAGGTTCGGCCTGGCCTGGGTGCAGACACCACACCGTCTGGTGGGCCCTTGTCAGATTGGGCGCCACAGACTGGTATGTCCTTATCAGATTGGACGGTACAATTTGGTGGTGGTCTGACCCAATTTGGTTCGAGGGGGAGAGAATTTGATCGGCTCATACATGAGGGGGAGATTGTTGGAACATGTGTGAGCTTGTCCCACATTGAAAAATAAGTGGGATGTTACTAGCCATATAAACAAGAGAGTTACTCCTCCTATTGTCAATTGGTTTTAGGATGGAACCCCGCTTGGGCGTATGGGCTAGCGTTTGGCTCCCCCATTCGGTCTCTCCTCCCCCAACAATTACCACAATTTTCAACATAGGGAGTGGAGTATTGATGATTATGATGATTTTTTAAAGGATCAGTCCACTCTGAAAACGACTGAAATGTAAACTTGATGAAAATTCAACTGATATAATCGTGTATACCCATTACCTTGTAGCAGCATCTGCCGATGAGCAGACAACATTGATTGCCCCAATTCTTTCAGCATAAAGACCTAGATTCTTGCTGTAAGACTGAGCAACAAGTAACTCCATGCCGCGTGCAGCAAACAATCTAACAGAGGATGCATCTTCATCAAGGCTACCACTGGCAAAACCCTACATTACATGTCGTGTTCGTATAAGTACCCATACAAAAGAAATCACAAGCTTTGCCAAGTCAGTACCAACCCTAGGATCAACTTACCAGGTAACTCAAAATTCTTGAAGAACGAAGGACAATAATAATGATGTGATACTACAAGCCTTTTCATTGTGCAAGCAATATACATTAAGTGTGTATGAAAGCTACATTTCCTCAAAGGGCGTTAAGTAAGAATTGCAACTGTGCAAGCCACTTTTTACTTCATTTCTCTCACACTCACTGCTAATGTGGATGGAGATGTGCATTAGTAGCGGCTCATCTCTCTAACATATCCTTAAATATCGAGTGTTAATATATTGCTAGGGGCAATTCTAGGAAAGCGATTTTCAAAAAAAAAAAAAAAAAAAAAAAAAAGAGAGAGAGAGAGAGATGTTTCCTATGAGGTCCAAAAGAAAATTTCCTACAACCACTTCAAATGAAACACAAGACTGATTTTACCAAACTATTTCGTTATTGATTGAACTATACACTTCATGCAGGCAGATAAACGACAAATATAGACAATGACAGTAAAAAAACCTCCCTTATCAATTTACTTTCAGGGTCATCACTAAACAGCCTCTCTATGTTTTCATCCTAGGAGTAAGGCCAGCATACATCCGACCCCCCCCCCCCAACCTTATGGGGGGAGGCCGGGAGCCTTTGAGGCACTAGGAGTAATGTTGTTGTGATAAAGATAAAAGGAAAAAAAGGCCTTGGTGAACATATGTCAATGGATTAACTAAATATAGCAATTACCTGATATGCAACATCAAAGAATGGAATGTGATTCTTTTTCTGAATGACATCAGCAATCTTTCCCCATTGCTCTGGAGTTGGATCAATACCAGTGGGGTTGTGGGCACAACCATGAAGCAAGATAAATGACCCCTCAGGAGCTGCCTGAAAACAGAAAGAAAAAAAACATTGGTAAGAACCAAATTGATATGAGCACAGAGAAATTACCAAATATGTACTTAACGGCTCTAAAGATATATACCATTCAAGAAGAGCCCTAAGTGTTACTCTCTTTACATTTACAATCCAATCCCCCCCCCACCCATCTACCTCGGTGACTCTCTTGTTCTTTCAGGGGCAGGGGACATCTCCAAATTATCATGTGTAAATAATGACCCATAGCAGTAACAACTAACAAGAATTCACCAATTTAATTTCTCGCATCTGAATCCACCCCCTCCCCTTTTGTCTGCATCATTGCATGGTGTGAAGCCATATCCGACACTAGTATAATAGAGTTCAGAACCAAATTATGGCGACATGATATAATTACCTGTATATCTGCTACCATCCCCTCAAAATCGAGACCAACTGTTTTAGGATCATAATATCTGTATTCTGACCATGGAACACCGGCATCATTGAAAATATTCTTGTGATTGCCTGAGTGGAATTTGATTCCGTTAGTGCATTGACGATCAGAACAATTATCCAAACAATGAAGGAGATAACAGCAATGTAACACATACCCCATGTAGGAGATGATATCAACACTTTTGCCCCAGGGAAATACCGTGCAATCAGGCCACCTGCAAGGCGAAGAGAGCCAGTTCCTGAAAGACTTTGGACAGTAGCCACCTAAACATTAGAAAGACAAACTGTTATTGTTGTATGAGTAAACATATTTCTGACATCTCGGACTGAGTTTAAAAAGAATAGAAATTTAACTTCTAGTGTACATACTCTTTGTTCTTTAATAACTTGGTTACCAGCTCCAAATAATAGCTCTGCAGTCGCTTTGTTAAAAGCAGCCAGCCCTTCAATAGGTAGGTACTGCACAGAAATATCAACAGAAATAAGCAAGTGAATTTCAAAACAATATCTACAGTATATCAAGATAATAAAAGGATCCAGAAGCTCAATGTACCTCCTTGTTTTCTTCTCTCTCCAGCATCAGATTCTCCGCCTGCAAAATAATAGAGAAGCAATTTTCATATGCTTTTATAGAATAAAATAACCATTCTGTTGTCATTAGAGAAGGTCATGATACAGAACAGCAGAAGTGGAAGGTTATCAGGATCGACGAGAAGAGTATGATAATTGGTTCCGAACAAAAAATGACAAGCTAAAAAGGGTAGCCAATGTCTTTTGAAGACATGTAAGTATCACTGCACTTACAGTCTTACACCAATGACTACCAAGGACAGCTAACACATGTCTGCATTAAGAAATTTATGTTTGCAATTTTTTCTAAAGAGATTATATTATCCAGATCAGATACCTATGAAGACCTAATCATCTGGAGGACACCTTTATGAATGGCACCTCACCAAACTAACTTAACCATAACATAAGATGGGTTTCAAACTCAGTGCATGAACTGCCAAAATCAGAAGTACAAGCCATTATTTCAGCGACCTTGACAAGAATGTTGCTTTCTAGCAAATATAAGGTAGACTCACAAGGAAAATCTCGTTCATCTGCTGAGAAGGACACAAAATGAAATGTAATCTAATTTGGCATAGAACTGGTACATCTATCACCATATGGGAGTATTAAACTGGTGATCAAAGGATAGTAGTATAAGATTTTCATAGCTTTTATCTCCAGAAGCTACTTAGGTAGAAGACAATGAGCACAGATATTGCTTACGGTACCAGCTGCTAGCCTTCTAGAGGACCACAACTGACCCATCAAGCAGCAACAAAACATAATTGGTTCAACATTATGTCAATGTTCTAGTATGCTTGATTTCCCTCCCCTTTTATAGACCTCGATGTATGGGTTTATTTCCATTCTAAAGGCCATTGAGAAAGATTCCTACACAATATGGTACGCAAAGAATGTTCAACAGAAAACTGCTATTCAGGTCACAGGTATGCAAAAAAGGTGCTAGGAATTTATCCAACAAAAAAGAACAATGGATTTCGCAGTTACAAATATATATGGACCAAATGGTTTGACCTATGAGGAGGTAGACCTTTGTAAAGGAAAGGTGAGAGCTTTCAATTCAAGAAGCCACAAAAAGGTAAAAGCCTTACCTTCTTGACAACATCAAGCACATACGGGTTGAGTTCCTCAGTACGATAGGCTCCAACCCCAAGATTGAGTTTCTTTGCATCTGTGTCGGCTTTAAAAGCTTCAGAAACCCCAAGAATAGGATCTGGAGGAGCCATTGTTATACCTTCAAATCGAGAAACATTGATAGTCGAAACCATACTAACCCGACCAACAGACTGCAATCAAAAACCAAGTACACAAAATTAAAAAGCATGCTAATCAGATCAAGATCTCACTGAAAATAATCAAGGTAAATAGTGTCAATCTACACTCAACATCTCAATACACACTGTAAATTATTTTAAAAGGAAATACTTCCTTCTAATATGATGATGGTGATCTTAAATTTCCAGTCTTTCAATTAATCAGAAATCAGAGCTAACCAAGTTCACAGTAGCACCAAGTTTGTGTTTTTTTTTTTTTTTTTTTTTTTTTTTTTTGAAGTTGAAGTCACATTCACACCAAGTTGAAAAGACACAGCACAACCAAAAGAAGCAACAAAAGCCATCAAGGCATGAACTTATCATAAACAACTACATGTCCTGACGAAGTTCCTTAATCCTTGTAAAATCAACATTTTTCGTGAATCCCTTTAATGTAGCTCCACAAGACCAGGAGGTCTATCAAAATTATAATTATGTCCGAAACAAGAGCCTAATCAAAGAGGAAGTCATACTGTCATGAAACACAAGACATGGTGTGCACAAGAGAGGAGGAGGAGGCTGCGCGGATTTTAACAGTTCTAGTAACAGACAAGACTAGCTAGCTCAGCAAATCATCATCATAGTCCTAAAATTAAAGCTATAAATAAGAACTCCTTCATTCTAAAAGTTCAATTCTAATAATAATCAGAATTCCTTATATCAAGCACTTTCCATCATACATTTATAATCGTCTCAATTCTGTAATTCTTCCACAACATTAAACATAATCTTTCGATTCCTTTTCTACATTTGTAAACCCAACTTCCCTTTGTATATATCTTCAAGCAATACCTTAATCATATCTTAATGTTTATAATTCGGATCTAATCATTTAATTCCATTACAGAAGATTTCACAATCATCACCCATTATCATTGGAAAAAAAGAGCATATATGTGCCTTAAACTTTACTTAGCACTGTAAAATCCAACACAATACATTTCTGCAATACAACAACAACAACAATAAGCCTTATTGCGGAAATGGTCGGCTAACATGAATCATCATTTATAACCGTCTTGCGCAAGCCACTGAGCAATTCTAATAAGTGAGCAAATTGACCCACGTTGAAAATCCTAATTTCTTAACAGTAGCTCACAAAAAAATGCTATCCTATCCCACTATAATAAATTGCTATATCAAAAAAAAAAAAATCATGAGCAAATTGGGCATTTTAATACCTGTAACTTGACAGATACATTTTTCTTCTGACCCTTCAGAAAAACACTACAAGGAGAGTTGCTCAGCTTAGCCTTTCCCTGCAAAAAAAAAAAAAATCAAATTTAATTACAAAGTAAATCATGATTAAACTCACTAATAATTGATGCAAAAGAACATGGTAAAAAAAAGAAAGGATTAACCTGTGCAGGAATTTGGAGAGACAGGGAAGCAGCTGATGAAGTGGGTATTATTGTAGAAGAAGCCATCTAAACTGATCAAACCAAAACAAACACCACAAATATTCAAATTAAATCAGTCAATGTAATACTCCTATAACACATCGATTGCGTGATACGAATTTAAGACTTTTGGTTGAGATCGTTCTTTTTTTACGACGATAGTACAACTAGATAACAGTATCGTATTCTTAGCAAGGAAAAGCATACTAGTAAGCAAATTGGATGGAACAAAACTACAAGAAAAGGAGAGAAAGAGTACCTTTAGGAGAGAGATTGAGAGACAGAAGAGAGAAATGGGTGTTTGGCAGGAGCGATAAAATCTAGGAAAAGAGAAAGTGATGTTATGTTGTCAGGGATTTCACGTTGTGTTTGCCTGAAATACAGATTACTGTTGGGGGGGGGTGTTTCACTAGATTTCCGATAAGGGTAGTTTTGACTTTACCAAAAGCGACTAGCACACAATGTCAAGGGGCGACAAATAGATCGTCGACGCGTCCGGTTTGTTTCGGACTGGGTTATGTCAGGTCGGGTCATATCAGGTTAGATTATTTTCGGGTCGGATCGATCGGGTAAATTTTGTGTCGGGGAATCAAGTAGGTTTCGAGTCGGGTCACAATCGGGTTTACACACTATTGGACATCTATGAACGTCTGTTCAATTTTTGGCATTATGAGTCAGGTCATTGTCGGGTAACGAGAGGTTACGTTTTCAGGTCAACAAATCGGGTCGGATCAGGTTTGCAAACCGCAGCGTCATAGGTCAGCATGGTGTCAAGATGCTTATGACGTAGGCTATCGTGTCGGAACTCTGAAGCCTTCAAGGCTGTGGAGATTTTCTATGTTAGCCAGCTGAATTGGAAAGATTAAAAGATCGATATACACCATACTGAAAGGAGCATTGGAACGGCATTGATCAAAAGATTGGGATACCGTTGAAATGTCAAGTTCAGCATTTAGATTTTTACAAGATCCGTCTAAACGTAGCTTGAAGAAAGAGCGAATATTTCTGATGACCTTACAAAGTGTTCTAAACAATGTGCCTCAATAACCCGTCTATTTGGATATTATACAAAAATCAAGATTAGCAAATCGAAGGTGTAGTATGACGTTCAAGTGATGCACAAATCCATGGGATAAGTTGGTCTACGCATACTCTGTCTTATATTTTCTCATCACGTCAAACTAACGAGCAAGTTGACCGTTGCGCAACAGGCCATGCACTCATGCCGATCTCATATGATTCGAATTGGTCCCAGGACAACCAAAGTCCGCTTACTACCTCATCCAGGACGATCAGAACCAGACCCTAACATTGATTACAATTTGTTCCAATGCTGTAAACCCGACTCATCAGCTGCTACACTACTGACTATAACGAAAAAACATGTAATGCGACATGGATGACATACGACATATCACATACACCATACTCGGATAGTCTGGACTTAAGAACACTTCGTGACATTTAAAGTCGAGCCAGCACTTGCTGAAGGTTCAATGGGGAAGGGTATGTGCTGTGCCGACCCAAAAGATTCAGAACAATTTTCAATTTGGAAACGCAATAGACCAAGTTACAGAAATGAAACAACACTCGTTGCAAATCTATCGTTGAAGTAGGCTCCCGCATTGAACCATAATTTGTGTTTGGAGTTCCACAATACTTATCGAAAACTAACCCGTCAGGAACACGATTACACTTTCAAGGGTGCTATAAACAGGGAGTCAACACAGCAACTAGTACCTAACCACTAGGCACGGAAACTAAACTTCTACAATGGAAACCTGATATAGCACAAGCATTAGCTTAGCCAGCCTATTCACACAAGATAAGAAAGACAAGGGACTAATTCAGGCGCAATGTTCACATGTTCGATAGACCTTGCTTAAGGTAGTACGGCAACAGATTCTAAGATCAAAAAACAAACGACAAACATCAATCTGTAACACAGCAAAACGACGGTGCAACAAAGCAAAATATCGGCAGCAAATTAAGAGGTATGGAGAACAAAAACCCGGCTGCAAAATATAATGCATCTCCAAAGAAACAACAAAACAATAATTGGTAAAACTTCAAGGGAACACCAGCCAAACCTTCCACCCTATCTCCAAAGTATGCAAAAAATTCATCTCTATCCACCATTGCCTTAGAGAGATGATAAACACAAAGTTGTGATGCACGAAAGCACAGTTACCAAAAGAATCTGGAAACCCATGGCAACTGGTCACAAAACACTGAAACAGCAATCAGACAGACCTTATATCCATCTAATCATATGCAGCTGCCGCAGAGAATTCACCATAATGTAGAGATGTTACAACTCCGAACAAAACGCCAAACCAATTGGCCAATCAATTGAACATTATCAAAGCTACAAACATCCTCAAACCCTCGGACAAGAAAGCAGTGACAAACAGTGCCGGGAAAACTGCAACAATTCTCCCAGGCAATTAGCAACAAAAACCTTTCACAAACATTTCCACATTCACCCATACTGAATCGCAGGGACATAGACACTCGTGTGTTTCAACTTTCGATTAGTCACAAAACAGTGGTAGCGAGAAATTTTTTACTAACAGAGCAAAATACGACATGTGAGGTAGCAGACATTGTAGAACCTAGCAGTGAAGACAGCCAAACGCCAATCACCATGTAACACTATGACATTTCAACATAATTTAACAACCAAACAGCAGGACTTTAACCATATAAACATACTGCATCCAAGAGAATCATCCATAGCTTCCTCTAAAGTTAGCAATCCGTACTCCTATCATAGTAATACCAATGAAATAACACTTGCATCCCAGATACTGGCATTAAGACAACACAACACAGTGCCCAGCACGGGGAAATTAAACCGCCCAAAAGACTGAGATAAAAGCCGATAACCATGCATAACCACGCTATTTTAAAAAGAATTAAACTACGACCATTATCAGAATGGTGGTAGCAAGATACTCTACAGTCTACACTAACACAGGAAAGTACGGCATGAAAGGTAGCTCATATCAGGAAATAAAGACAGCAAAAACCATCACAATGTAGGCCTATGACATTTCAACAGAATTCAACAACCAAAAAGCACGATTTTAATCATACGAACAATCCACAGCTAACAGAACATCAATACAAGCAGAGCTTTCTTTGAAGGTTACTAAAATCTGTATCATCCTGGTAAAAGCATGAGATTACAAGATTCATTAAGTTTCACTGATGTAAAAAAATTGACGTCATAATACCCTTCCATGAACACAACGAAACAAAGTACTTTCAAGTATGTGAACATTGAATCAACTTAGACAGAACCAAAAGCCAATAACCATGCAAAACTACGCATTATCAGAACATTTGTAGCATACTCTACACTAATACAGCAAAATATGACATGGGCATAGCAAAAATAGTAAAAACTTGGAATTGAAGACAGAAAAACCACGATCACCACATAGACCCATGATATTTCAACAAACAAACAGCAGAATTTCAACCATATGACTATTCGGCAGCTAGAAGAATCAACAATACACACAGCTTAGCATCCTAGTACAAGAATCACTAGTATCCACCAATGTAATAACATTAACAGCCCAAAACAGTCCCATTAACACAATGGAACACGGTACCGAGCATGGCAACATTACATCCAAACGAGAGAAAGAGCAAAACACCAACAACCGCAAAACAACGCTATTTTCAACAGATTAAAACAAACACCCAGTAAGATTCCACCCACAAAAACATTGCACATTTACACAGCTAAAACAAACATCATCGAATACAATCCAAGCAGCTTCCTTTACAAGACATTATAACTACACTATTTCAACAGAATTAAACAAGCAACCATCCCACAGCTAACAATAAATATCTAACAAAGCGTAATAGATACGAAACAGCATGGTTTCAAAATCCTTTAAATACGTAATACGCTTATAAAAAAAGCATCCGATTACAATACGATCAAACAAAAACCATTAAAAATCCAACTAATCTCATCCTTCCAAAACGAAACTACAACCATTAAAAATTCATTCACTAGATAATAAAAAGCTTCCCAAATAACATCACAAACACCTTAGAACCCGAGCTTGGTACGACGCCAGTGCCTACGCTTAGCATTGTACCTATACAATTCCACAAACAATACAAATCATCAGATATCAAATCACATAAAAACTATATAATAAAAAAACTATATATTATACGATCGAAATGAAATAAAAGAGGGGAAAAACCTGATGGTGTTGTCAGTACGCATGCGGATCCAGTAAGGGATGGGTCGGTTCTGCCTCATCTTCTTCGCGAGCTTTTTCTTGATCATGAACGACTTGTGTGACGGCTACGCACAGAAATAAAACATTAGAACAAAATAATTAAAACTTTAGGTTAAAATTAATTTCATGAAAATTTTCATATAATCATATTGAATAAATCGAAAAGAGATTGAAGTCACCATTGTTGGAGGTTGGGAGGTGACACGGCGGCGGCGCAAGTGAGGGTTTGGTGGAGAGAGAAAATGTTTTAGAGAAAACCCTAGAAATGGGAGTGTGCGATGAGTTGAGTGAATTTATATAAGATGGGAATTCTGTGGGTTGGGTTTTTTGGGGTTTTGGATCTGTTGGTTTTCTTGGGTTTTGAGTGGGATGGGCTTGGTTGATGTTAGTTAGAGGCCCAATAGTGGAATTTCGGTTGAAGTTTTGGTATCGAACACGAGTATTTCACGCCGATAGTATGGGACAATCTGTTTCAATGGAAGTTGAGTTGAGTTGAGTCGATTTGATTGGGGCGATTGGAAATGAGGCTAGTTTTTTGTTTTTGCGTCAGGCTCCGTTCAGTTGCAATAGCCATTTGAGTAGCAAGTAACTGTTTTAGTAGCAGGTAGTTGTTAGCTCTAAAAGTAGCGGCTGATATTAGACGTGTTCGGCCAAAGTAGTTGTTAAAGTATTAAAAATATATACCTCCTACCCAAAGAGATTTTCCTGTTTCTTTTTGCAGTTTTGAGTTGCCATGTTGGGAGCTATATTTAGACCAAATGAATCGTTCACTTGCTTTAAAAATTAGTAAGTTTTTCATTCTGCATTGCAGTCAAACAACTCTACTTGATTTCAAGGTAAACGGGTCTTTCATTTAGTCTACAAATAGTCCCCAACATAACAACTCAAAACTGCAAAAAGAAACAGGAAAATCTCTTTGGGTAAGAGCTAGTAGATATTAGAAAAAAGAAATTATAAATGGTAGTTTTTCACATGAAATCTAACTTTGACTAGCGTTTCCCAAATGCTTGATAAGATGCTAACTGCTAACCAAATTATGTTAGCCAAACATGTACACTAGAAGTAGACTCAGTTAAAATGTTACATTCTATTCTTAATGTACTGCGTATAGGGCGTAATTGAATTCTTGTTAAGGGACACTTTTAGAATGTTTTTGGTTTTTTGGGTTGCATAGAGGTTGTAGCTTTGAAATTTTTGATGGCTTGGTTGTTATATACGTAGACTCGGTCTATGAGAAACATTCAAGGCTAAAGAATTCAAAGATGTTAAGATTGATTTAGGGTTGTAATTGCTTGCCTTTCATTAATCATTGTGTTGGTATTTATACCAAACACGTTACTTGAGATACAAGGTAACACGGCCGTAATGGGCCGGGTATATGGAATCCTAACACCCCCCCTCAAGTCGGAGCATGGAGGTTCAACATGCCCAACTTGCTTACAAGAGTATCAAACTGACTAGAACCAAGAGCTTTAGTTAATACATCAGCGACTTGGGCAGTCGTAGAAACATGAGTAGGAGAAATAAGTCTATCCTGAATACAATCACGAACAAAGTGACAGTCGACCTCGATGTGCTTAGTACGTTCGTGGAAGACTGGGTTCTGAGCAAGGTGAATAGCCGACTTACTATCGCAAAAAATAGAAATCGGCTCCGTAGAAGTAACACTCAAGCTACGTAGTAAGCCTCGTAGCCACTTGAGTTCACATGTTATAGCGGCCAAGGAGCGGTATTCTGCTTCGGCAGAAGAGCGAGACACAGTGGGTTGTTTCTTTGTTTTCCAAGAAATAGGAGAACCACCAAGAAACACTAACCAGCCAGTAAGCGAACGACGAGTCAAAGGACAGGCCGCCCAATCGGAATCGCACCAACCAGAGAATCGTAAATCACAGTCGGAACGAAGGAGAATACCTTGACCAGAAGTACTCTTCAAGTAGCGGACGACACGATATGCGGCATCCATATGTTCCTTACGAGGGGCCTGCAGAAATTGGGACAGAATATGTATAGCATATGTAAGATCGGGACGAGTGACTCCCAAGTACACGAGACGGCAGACCAAACGACGATACACGGCTGGGTCATCAAGTAAAGGGCCGGATGCACGACCAAGGGAATGGTTTTGCTCGATAGGACTAGCATCAGGCCGCGAGGCCAGAAGCCCTGTATTATCAACAATATCAAGGGCATATTTCCTTTGACATAAGTAAATGCCAGAGTCGTTACGAGCCACTTCGAGACCCAAGAAGTACTTAATTACGCCCAAGTCTTTCATGTGAAAGCAGGACTGTAGATAGTTCTTGAAGGATGTTAACGCAGCGGAATCATTACTAGAAATCAGTAAATCATCGACATAAATCAGGACATTCAAAATGACCGTACCCTTGACGTAAGTGAATAAGGAATAATCAGAGTATGAGTGCCGAAAGCCATACCGTCGAAGAGCAGAGCCGAGCTTGGCAAACCAGCAGCGGGGGGCCTGTTTAAAGCCGTATAAGGATTTTTGCAGCTTACACACCAAGGAGGGATCTGTGGACGTAAGACCCGGTGGAAGACGCATATATACCTCTTCTGTCAAATCACCATGTAGGAAAGCGTTGTGAACGTCCATCTGGTGTAATTCCCAACGCTTAGCAGCCGCAACTGCTATAAGAGTCCGGACCGTAGTCATTTTCGCAACCGGAGCAAAGGTCTCCGCATAATCAATACCCTCGGTTTGGTGGTTGCCGAAGACTACAAGACGAGCTTTGTAACGCTCAATAGTACCATCGGATTTGTATTTGATTTTATAGAGCCACTGACTTCCAAGAGCCTTTTTATCAGGGGGTAAGGGAACCATTTTCCAAGTGTCATTATCTTCCAATGCCCGAATTTCATTATCCATCGCAGCACGCCAAGCTGGGACTTGATTAGCCCCAGTAAAAGTACGAGGTTCACGACACGAGTCCAATGATGCTACAAAAGCACGGTGAGGTGCATGAAAACGATCACAAGTAACATAATTTGCAATAGGAAATGGCGTAACTGAGGAAGGTGAAGACGTGGGACGGTCAGGGGAAGGCGATGGACTATACACTTGAATACTGTGAGCATCCTCGAAATTAAGCTCGTAACCCGACATCCGAACATTCGACTTTTTAATACGAAAAGTACGACCAAGTAAGGGAGGTACATCATCACTGTCAGATGACGAAGAGGAAGTAGGGGCAGCGTCACTGTCAGATGACGAAGAGGATGTAGAAGGCGGTTCAGGCACAGCCGAAAGAGGAGCATCAGCAGGGGAGGCCTGAGTAGGGGACGGCGACACAGGGGCCGAATCCAGGTGGGCAGTAGGGAATACAGTGGGTGAAAGAGGAGAGTACCCAAATTCGTCATCATCAAACACCGGTATGGGGTCCTCACCAGTAGGGGCTGACCCAGGAGAGGAGAGGGAGCAAGGCGAAGAGTCCAATTGTGGGAATACAGACTCGTAGAAGGTAACATCACGAGAGACAAAGATACGTTTTTGGTCAAGATCATATAGTCGCCAACCTTTCTGACCATTCGGGTAACCAATGAAGATGCATTTTCTACTGCGGCTAGCAAATTTGTCACCCCGAGATTTCTGGTTATGAGCATAACACAAGCACCCAATTACACGTAATTCAGTGAACAAAGGTGGACAACCAAACAGGATCTCGAAGGGCATACGATTACCCAAGAGGGCAGAGGGCGTCCGATTAATAACGTGAGCAGCAGCTAGCGTACACTCACCCCAAAACGACAATGGTAAACCCCCTTGAAACCGTAGAGCCCGAGCGACATTCAAGATATGGCGGTGCTTGCGTTCCACAAGACCATTCTGTTGAGGGGTATCAACACAAGATGATTGGAAACGAATACCATTTGCAATGAAGTAAGGGTAAAGGCATTTAAGTTCCGTACCATTATCACTTTGTACAAGCTGTATTTTGCTGGAGAATTGATGATCAACCAGAGCCACAAATTCCATAAATATGCGAAAAACCTCAGTTTTATTATGAAGCAAAAAAATCCATACAGCCCGGGAATAATCATCCACAATAGTGAAAAAATATCGTTCACCACTCAAAGCGGGTTCGGGATACGCACCCCACAAATCACAGTGAACAATTTCAAAAATACGAGAAGTTGTATGACTACGGTCTGGAAAACTGGATCGTCTATGTTTGGCCCTATGACATATATCACAGGCTTTATTCAACGGAGTACGACTACGAGTAAGAAAAGGAAGCATCTTAACTACTTTCTCGGAAGGATGGCCCAATCGGTTATGCCAGAGTTGAAGTGTAGACGTCGACCCAGCGGAAAGAGCGCGAACCTTAGCAGCCTTGCGAAAGTAGTATAGTCCATCTTGTCGATCACCCGTCCCAATCACCTTCCTCGTTAGTCGGTCCTAAATCGTACACATAGTAGAATTTGTTACGACATCACAATTGAAATCATCAGTTAATTGTGAAACAGAGATAAGATTACAGTGCAATTCTGGAACAAATAAAACATGAGGTAAGGTTAGAGAGTCCGTGAGTTGTACACGACCCGCTTGAGTCGCCTGAACCTGGCGACCATCGGGAAGACCGACAGGGCAGGGGTTGACCAGGACGATATCAGTGAGAAGACGGAAATTGCTAGTGACATGATGGGAACAACCAGTGTCTAAAAGCCACTCACCGTGGAACCGAGTGGAGGAGGACGGAGCAGAGCCATAAGTGGTCATAAGGTATTGGAGTTGCTCAGCCGAGAAGGATGGTGATGTAGAGCTGGTGAAATAGCGGGGGTTGTGATCGTGGTGTTGGCACGGATAGTCGAGCGGCCACGATTCGTTGTGGAAGAAGAGGAACGCACCGGGGCAGAGGTTGCTTGTGGTTTGCGAGGAGTGTAGATATCACCATATTTTTCAATGAACCACTCAGGAACGCCATGGATTTCAAAGCAAGTGGTCACATCATGGCCACGACCATTGCATTCAGAGCACTTAAGCGCCCGTCGTTCAGCAGGAGAGAGAATACGCGGCTGTGAAACAGGGGAGGGAAGCACTGGGGGTTGAGCACGCGACTGATGGGTTTGAGAACGGGGGGTAGCCCGAGCAGCAAAACCCACCACGAGTGGTGTCTCCTCCTTGGATTCACCATAGCCACGAACGCTCTCCTCTAGGGAGACTTTCTGATAAGCGTGATTAAGAGTGGGCAGAGGATCCATGGAGAGGAGTTGAGAGCGGAGAGGACCATAATAATCAGTGTCCAACTGGTGAGACTAAAGTCGCGATTATCTACCAAAAATAATCCTAAATCCTAACAACAGTAGTAGGGAAGTAGGGATCATATCCACAGGGAAATGGGTTGTCAAATGTGATGAATTAAGTGCCAAGTAACAAGTAATGGGGGGTTTAGATTTAGTGTTTATCAAACTATCTAAAAGTAACAATTGCGATTTATGAATGTAATTCAGGAATAAAACGGATCTTGATCAATTAATTCCCACAACGCACAAACTAATCGGTCCTAGTTATCACTATTCCTTTATCAATTTCAATTACTCTAACGTGGAAACAGAATTCCCAAATCTCTCCTTAATTATAGCTAAAATGCGTGATCAGCACTACCTAAAAGCCCTAATTATCAAATAACCTAAGCACACGATTAGATTCAATTCGATAATAGCAATAAGATTTAGAGAAATATCGATAGAGACATGTAATACTAACGCACGTTTCGTATTTAACATGTAAGTCAAATCTTTGCCCTAATCCACTAACGATGATTACATACAAATCAATGAATTCGGGTTGCTGCAGTGTAAAGATCAATCAAACAATGGATTCCTTTGACTAATCTAAACTAGCAATCAATCAATCCTAAGGAATTAACTAGTTGTACACCTAGCAATCACAAGAGATAATTGAATGAATTGAATACCAAAGATGAGACAATAATTGATAACGAATAATAGGAATAGATCAAATTCACGATATTGTCGATGCGATGCTTCGATTAATAGATCAAGAAATAATAAAATTAGCTCCTCATACAATCCATAAAACCCTTGTGTTCTTCTAAAAAAAATCTGAATATATAAACTAGGGTCGGGGGTTCTTATTTATAAAGTTCTCTAAAAACGTAAAATAGAAATATACGGAAAATAGGAAAACCCGGCCTTCGCGGCCCGCCACGGTCCCCTCGCGGGCCGCCAAAAGTTACTGACGCAAATCACCAAGTCGTGATTCGCGGTCCGCCATGTACTGCCGCGGGCCGCGGTAAGTTTCTGCCTCGGTTTTTCAAAAGGCTGTAGATTCTTCGTTACTTATCCGATGAAGGCGTGTAACCACTTCCTGGAAAGCTAATAACATGAAGAATCATCTCCAAGTGGTTTCACTGCAAAATTCCAAACAGTTTGAGAGATATGAAGCTCCAAAGTTGATCTTTTGTAAATCAGCTCCAAATCTCTTGCAAATGAATGTCCGCTTCCAAAAGATTGCCAAAATAGCCAAAAACACATAAAAATGTTGTCCATGATACCCTAACGCAAATTAGAGGTATATTACATCATTTTGACAGTAAAAGCAATATAAAAACCATCAAATCGACACGTACAAAATGGGCAGATCACCAACCCGAGTAAAAAATCTTGTAATCGATCACGCTCCCGACGTTTCCGATGTGTGTTACCAACATCACATGAACATTTACCACAAACGCAGGAAATAAGAGGGTCATAATGTGCAAGTTCCTCCCAGAGGACTGAGAGTTTGCCGTAGTAAACGACGACTGTCATAGCCTTGGTTTGAGTACAGGCATGAAGAGCCGCCTTAAGCTGATGGACACGAGGACCATTCACCACGCCAAATCGCTCGCGCAAGTCATCCCAAAGGCGTTTGGGATCCGTATATCGACCAAGAAGTTCCGTGACTTCCTTGGTAATAGTGTTCAAAAGCCAGGATACCATCGTGCTTTGAACAGCATCCCAATCATCAGCGGTAGCCGGAGGTACAAGAGATGTAATTTTTCCATTAAGAAATCCAAACTTACGACGCGCAGTAAGGGCGAGTTTGATAGACTCGGACCAATCAGTGTAATTGTTAAGATTAAGGCGGGCAGGAGTAATGTAACTACCCGAGTGATCATGAGGGCTTAAGTAAAAAGGGTGATTAGGCTCAATTTTGGGTGGTGGAAGGAGGTGTGAAGAATCCTCGCCACCAGTAGGCTTGGGGTCGGCCATGGAGGAAGAACAGAGGGGATGAAATTTAATTTAGGGTTTGTAATTGTAACCTAGCCGATACCATGTTAAGATTGATTTAGGGTTGTAATTGCTTGCCTTTCATTAATCATTGTGTTGGTATTTATACCAAACACGTTACTTGAGATACAAGGTAACACGGCCGTATTGGGCCGGGTATATGGAATCCTAACAAAAGAGTAAGGTCGAGGGCATTCAAAGAACTTATAGTAGATTGAATAGATTTTGAATGTTTTGCAACTAAAATTAATCTATAATATAACACGCAATTTTATTCTGGGACGATTCTAAATCAGTCATGTGTTTGGAGAAAAGATCGTTAAGAAGTTCACTCAATTCAAAGCAGTTTGAAAAGGATCTGAAGATCCTGCATTACTAAGCTAGTTTCAAAACTTCTTGCATACATCCGAGTCTACTTATCGTACGACTTGTTGGTCAAACATCGTTCCGGATCAAGATCCATGTAGCCATGTAGCTTGACATTCATACCCTGGCTTCTAACTATCTAAGAGCAACTTGGTACAAACTTCACGGCAGTTTTTTCAAATACAGCAACAATTACGTACACATCCTCGTACAACTATGCTAGCCAGGAATGTAATAACAATACATGGATGTCGTTTGAACTTCAAATATCCACACGTCAATTCTCAACGAATGAAGGGTATTAGGAAATACTCTGCATAAAATAACTGCACAATGTAGAAACAATTTCGATTAATCTCACATTATGTATAAACAATTTCGATACTAGATGGTGTTGCGACCAACATTGGTTTTGCGCTAGATAGTGATTTGGAACAAATGAGTCGATAAATAAATTGATGCTCGTGCAACGGGTTGTGATGCGAGTACCTTCCAGATGAACATGTAGAACGCTGTTATTGAGACATTGTCAGCAAGGTCGACTGATTGAGCTCGAACCCACAAAATCGAGGCTAGTATAGAGTGGCCAAGTATCTACACATGAAAACGAGTCCGTGTTAAAGCAATTTCTCACAATAGATGTCTCTGTTATTTTGAATTGTTAATGTTTGATTTAAATGCGTGAAAGCAATTCAGACGAAACTTTAACAATCTAGGGGAACGGAAGGAGAATCCCTTGAATGTACGTATGTTTGAAAAAGTTGATTTTGCACTTACAGTTACGAGCTTAGCAGGCGACGACGAAGAAGATGCTCCTAGAGCCATAGCACTTCCATATGCCACAAGCAACATCTTGATGCACAGCCAAAAGACCTACACATTCAATTTACGACTTAAATTATACATCATTGCGTCGAGAATTGCATTGACTACTACTCACATTGACTTTTAAGAACTTATGCCGAAGATATACAAACCTTTTCTTTTCCTAGACCAACACTAAAAGATTGAATGCCGAAATGTCTATCACCATCTACATCAGGTATGTCCTGTAGCATGAGATCAAACATCCAACAAAAGTCATCAGCAGAATATCCCAGTTTTATTTTTAGCAGTAGTGCAGTACCAGTGTCATGCTATTCGAGTTCAGCTAATTATAAGGAGGATAGTACGTACCTTGAAGAGGGCTATGACAGTGGCAAAGAAACACATGAAAACTGTTGCAAATGTCACTGATCTTGTCAACACAATCTCTCTTCCTAGCACATATTTCTGTACATTGCAAAATCGACTTTTAATTTAAAGCAATTGCGTCATCTTACTCAAGTTAGCTGATTCAAATCATTTTGGAATTAAGACTTTGTGTTGTTGTTCTTCGAACTTTAGGCAAGGTAAGCTCGGGAAAAACACATAAGAGGAAGAACTTGCTAAGTTGCTAGTGTCTATAATTACCTGCATGTGTACGAAAAAAGCAAGCTGCACCACCATAGCCCTCACTAAAACAATGCATGTTGCTGCAAGAAAGGCTTGCTTTTTCCATCTTAATAAGGGAAGCTGCAGGAAATTCAATGAAAATGAAGCTTGATCAACACATGTTACATAATTTCAAGTTGCCATTTACATACTTCCACTGGTCTTGTCACAATGGCGAAAATGGTGGTACAATACTTAGGACTTACATCTACAGAATAAGCACTTCCAAGGAAAAAACCAGTAAGGAGTGCCATAATCAGTGGTGGGGACTGAGAAGCAAATCCCATAGCAAAACTCTGGAAGCATAACACAAGACATTGTAGACTGTTAATCGAATTATTCTCAGAATGTCACGACGAGAATGAGAAAGTTGAGACGTTAGAACGTGCAAAATCAATAGGTGTCGGAGCTGCTAACAATTGCTTCAACATTATAATTCACTTACAAAAATGCAACATATCAGTACAATTGTTGATCCAACTCCCATGGTGAATTCACCTGATGCAAGTGGGAGTGTTGGTTTATTAACCTGAAACAGTAAAACCCCAAAGACATCGTCAAGTAATAAAAGTGATCACATAGTAAAATAGTCGTGTTAACGTTTGGTTTGCTGTTATGTATTCAAACCAAATTTAACAATCCGAAAGAACATTGTATTAATACCTTGTCGATTTCAAGGTCGAACAATTGATTCAAACCAACAATGTAAATATTCATCAGTACAGAAGGTACTAATGCCTGTGACAATTGAATAGTATTAGATATAAAGTCGAAAAATGATAAGGATTTCATAGAAAGCTAAGTATTGAGCTCTGTCAAGGGTAATGTGTACCTTCAGCAAACCTACAAAGAACTCTGGAGATAAATCAGCTATTGATTGTATAGGAAGAAGGGAAACTGATGTAACACCTATAAGCTGCAACATAGACAGTACACATATTCAAAACTCGTACTAAATGGCAACAACGACATTACTACAATGCCTGAAAGGCGCCCATCTATAGAAAGGTAAGGAGGGGTCTAACGTACGCTACTTTACCTATTTGTTCAATATTGCTATGAAATTATAGATTAGTATGTGTCTAAGCAACTTACCGTGCCAATAATTGTATGAGGTCGAGTAAAGCGATAGAAGGCGTCTATTTTCTTAGACAAATTGCCGAACAAGCTTGAAAATTTATCATCATCATCATCATCATTAGTGAAGGCAGATTGGAGTGTAAAGGGCAAACTTAGCCTCTTTACAACTCTGTATTTTTCATGCAACTGTTTCTTCTCAGGAATTATAACGCTGTCATTTCTATCAGAAAGACTTCTTGCTCTAATAACTTGTTTGTGACGCGATTTTAATTTGGTAATCTGCCATCTTTGTCGATTTTGAAAGCTCAATTGATAGCTTGGCAACTCATCTAGCAATGGTGTTCTACTACCTAGTCCATAGATACACAAGTTAGATCATAAAGTTTGTGACTTTAAAATTGAACTTAATAAGGAGTTGCGACTTTGAAATTCCAACATTACCACCAAATAAAATGAGTACGCTAACAAGTACTAAAGACCAAGTATTATCCCTACCTTGGCCTGCCACAACACAAAGACTTTCTATACGATCTAGATAATAGATTTTGTAGTACGTCGAAAAATTATGTAATTCTCAATGTCAAAACGAATTGTTTTTGCTAGTACCGAATTATTAATGGGTAGATTTCACGATATAAACAATAAATGCATGGTTTATTATAGAATAAAACCAATAAATTAATTCCAAAAAGCAAATCAATTTAAAAAATCTATGGTTACTAAAAAAAGATGATTCTGTTCTAAACACACGCTATAGTAACAAAATTGAAGGACTACACATCCCAACAAATAGGGAAAGAAATCAGACCGTGAAGATTGCTCACATTTTCTCCCCAACATACTCCATCATTAACCAATTTGAAGGTTTTGTAAAAATCGGCTTTAATGACATTCTGATAACTCGTGAAAATGCTACTCCCTCAGTTCTCGTGGACGATTGTTAACATTTTAATTGGGTTACTCTCACTTACACGAATTAAACCTTAACGATTCAAAATAATGGAGAGAGTAATTCCGAACTTATAGACATTTGGGTTTGTTCTCTTCAAAAAGAAAATTGCATGTCAAAGCGTTAAAGACAGGATACTATTTTCATTGTATAGTAACGTAAATAATAATGTAAATCAATTACGAGTATTACGAATGCATTTATATTTGATTCTGCCACAACAATTCAACATTTTTTAGTGTATCAAAGGCTCCCGACTATAGCAACGAATCACTGACACGAAAAAATGGAAATGACATACTAGTGCTAGAAGAAGAAGAAGATAGCATAGAGAATGTACCGTGCTCAGAGATGGCGTAACAGAGTGGAGAATTGATTGAGCCACCTTTCACATTTGATTGCATCATTTTTTGTAAATCTTAACACAAATAACGAACGTATCACTAATTTATAGCTTCTTCTTTAATTTTCCCTTTGATTTTTTTTTTTTTGTTACATTTAATTTTTTTCCTTTGTCAATTCCTAGAGAAACCCCTTTCTTTTTCTTCACTTGTAAATGTAAATTGGGCTGATCAACAACCCAAAGTACAATAAATTGATTCGAACTTTCGAAGTACTACTATATAAGCAGTCCAAATAGTTAAAAAGATAAATACCCAGGGGTACACGCCCAAAAACACTTATCACAAATATTTAATAACTAGTTTGAAACTCGTGCAAAACATCATGACCAAGTTTTATTTAATCATTTCTTATTTTTGTTTTGAAATTTTCTTTCAAAAATTATTACCTCAACTAATAATTTTATAGTTAATACTACCTTCTACCCAAAGATATCTTCTCGTATTCATTTTTGGGACGATTTACTATGATTTTCCTTTTTCGAAACTTACCCCATTTGGCAAAATTTTCGGACTAATATACCCTTACTTATTTTCTGATTTGGGGCTTATGATCCCTAATTACTACTTTCACAACCCACCTTCTCTCTCCTCTAACCACCTCCTTCATCCACCTCCTTCATTCGTTATTTAGCAACCACCTCCTCCATTCGTTATGCTCCGATCACATCCTCCGACCACCCCGATCCCCTTTCACTCCCAACCAACGAGTTCCACATTTACCGACCAGGCGACCAGGTGTTGTTGTTGTAGTTTAATACTTGGGTTTTTGGGAAATATGAGCCTGGGAGTTTATTACGGAGTTTCTGGAAATTGGTTTGGTTGTTTTGGCTTTGCTCGATATTGGTGTAAAATGAGCATGTGTGACAAAAATATGTTGGTAGTCAAATGAGGTTAATCGGAGAAGAGAGGCCGATCGGTGAAGAAAAGAAAGGGTGATCGGTGAAGAAAAGAAAGGGTAATCGGAGAAGAGAAGGGATCGCCGGCGTTGGGAGATCGACGGGGGATGGACATCGGCGGAAAAACTACCGGACCAGGTTTCGCCGGTGGGTGGATATGGTGGGTCGCCGTCGGTTGTGTTGGTGGTGGAGATCAATTGAAGGGTGGTTAGGGGAGGGGTGGGATTAGAGATTAACCATATGATTTGCCTGATTAATATTTGCTTATTAATATATTAAGGTTAGTTTATTCGTTGTGTTGGTTGTTGTGTCCTACCCAAAGAGGAAAATCTCTTTGGGTAGGAGGGAATATTTATTAATGATATATTAATTAAATATTATCAATTAGAATTTTATGACAATTTTATTTGTTCGAGTTAGAAATACTAAGTCATGAACGGCTGGAACATAATATTGTATAATATCATATTATGATATTTTGGTTGAGTAAGGGGTAATCGGGGTCTAGGTGTAGAGGTCGTTTGGTCGACGTTTTGATCGAGGCTTAGGGCAGGGTCGGGCGGGGAAGGGGAAAGAGAGAGGGCGTGTATAGAAGAGGAGGGGATGGTTAGGTGTTTGCAAAACGGAGAAAAGAACAAGGTAAATCTCACTCATCTTGTTCTCTTCTATTGTCTCACTATACTTTTTTATTTAATTCATTTGATTTGAATACAATTTGGGTTGGTTTTTGTGGAGGAGAGAGGAAATGGGAGTAGGTGTGTTTGAGGAGTTAACAGAGTTAGAGTGTGTTTTTTTTTTTTTTGAGGTCGAGTTAGAGTGTGGTTAGTGAAACAACGAAAGAGTAGTTGCAAATAGACAAGTCGCAAAGTTCATGGGCATTTTGGGCAAGTCAAAAAACAAATGGATATCATGGGAAAAGTCGCAAAGTCGGGGATAATTTGGATAATATTACCAACTATAGAAGTGGTCTAGACTACAAATATCCCAAATAAATCTAAGCTAACTATGTTCCTTTACCCAAAATAACCCTAGAAATTTATGTGAACAAATTAGAAAAATTGAACATAATAGCATCTAATAATCTAAGGGCCTGTTTGGTTCACGTTTTTTTGGGCCCAGTAACGGATTGGAATCACTCAATCCGTTACTTAATGTTTGGTTGGGCTTTTTGTATTTCCAATCCGTTACAACACTCAATGCGAATCCGCTGGATTCAAACCCACCCCCAACCCACGGATTCATTTTATGAATCCCTCAGACAACTCCCCTTCTCAACACCTCATTCTTCCTATTTCACCCTCTCTCTCCTCTTTCTCTCTCCTCGCAAATTTCTGAAAAAAAATCCAAAGCTCGTTCATCGATTCTCTCTCCTCGCACTAATTGAGGTAAATTTTTGCTCGATTGTCGATTATTTCGTTGATTTTGATCGATTATTTCGTTAATTTTGCTCAATTATTTCATTAATTTTGCTCGATTATTTCGTTAATTCTGCTAGATTATTTCGTAAATTCTGCTCGATTATTTCGTTTACTTTGGTTGATTATTTCGTTAATTTTGATTGATTATGTTGATTTTTATCGAAATTTTCTGGGTAATAATTGATTTTATCGAAATTTTTTGGGTTTTTTTTCTGGGTATGTTAATTTGATGGATTATGTTGATTATGTTGATTTTGTTTTAATTAATCAATTGGGTTTTCTTTGTTTCATTGATTTGTGGGACTTTTTGATGGATTGGAGTTGATTATATATGTTCCTTGTTCCTTACAATTTATTTGCTTATTTCCTAATTTTATTAATTCTCTGCCGTTATATATGTTCCTTGTTCCTTGTTCCTTACGATGTATGTTGTATGTTTTCGTATCGAAAATCGGATTGGTTAATTGTTTCGTTAGTCTGTCCATTTTGATTAGCTTATAATGATGGGTTCTGTGACTAATTTGACTAAAAATGTCATATTATAATGATGAGTTTTGTGATTAATTTGACTATGTCGTCAAATTATGACTAATAACGGGTTTTCTTTGTAGCTTTGATCGTACAAATATGTCGTCTTTTATTTTTGTAATGCTTGTTTCCATGCTATTATGTTAGGAAATGGATCGTTGTAACCGATTGTCGAGGTGTAGAAGAAAATTTCAAGAAATTCAGTTGGTAGTGACATTGATTAATGTAACCTTTATTATGTATTTTATGTGGTACATGATGAGTGCATCAGTAGCTAGAAGTCTTGAACCTAAGGAACTAAAAAGGTCTAGGAAGATATTGCGTATGATAACGTTAAAACGACTTATTCAAGAAAGCGATGTGTCTTGTAGAAACGAACTTCGCGTTAATAGACACACTTTTGATGTAATATGTGATATGCTTAGAGATATAGGGGGCCTTAGTGGAACTAGAAACATGACGCTCCAAGAGATTGTAGCTATGTTCCTCTACACATTGGCTCAGCATCAAAAAAATAGGACCATTGGTCACACTTTTTATAGAAGTGGGGAATCGGTTAGTAGACAATTTCATCGTTGTCTATTGGCTGTCCTTAAGCTACATGAGCATTTATTAGTAAAGCCCAAACCAATTATGGAGGGATGTGAAGATGGAAGGTGGAAACCCTTCAAGGTATTTCACCAAACTTCCTTTGTTATGTTGAATTTTATAGTTCCATCCTAGAGTAGATCAAATGATGGTACCTACTTTAATCAAATGATAGTGAAAATGGCTTTAAGACTGGTTATTTGAGCAAGTTGGAGACTGAGCTGCGTTCTAAGTTGCCTAACAGTGGTTTGAGAGCGGATCCGCATATTGAGTCCAGGCTTAAATATTGGTCAGAAAAATATTTTGCTTTAAGCGCGATGTTGGGCCCTAGTGGCTTTGGATGGGATGATGAAAGAAAGATGTTGCAGACGACTAAGACAGTCTTTGATGCCTGGGCTAAGGTAAATGTCTCCTTTAAACCTATGTTCTGTAAATTTTCATATGTTCTTTTATGGTGTGTACTGCTGTCATTATGATTATAGCAAATTAACACTGGTCATTACATGGGTTTGGATGCTGGAGGTCATTATTATGTGTGAAAGTTATATCTTTATCAGTCCTACCTATAACTTAAATAAAAAAGGCCCTGATACTTCCTGATACTGTGTTTACCTTGGCAGATTTGACTCGCTGCAGTAGCTTTCATATGTAATAGTATTAACTGGTTAGATTCTGCTGATGCCTGATATAGTGTATAGCATCACAATATTCCAACAGTAAGCTATGATGACGGAATTTTCATTGTTGAGTAACTAATCTGCTTGGGTACCAGATTTGTTCTTTACTTCTTTGACGTTAATTTAACCGCTGATGCAGAATCACAAGAAAGCTAGAGGGCTCTATGGTGTGCCATTTCCTTACTTTGACAAGTTATCTGAAATATATGGGAAAGATCGAGCTATTGGTGATGGAGCTGAGTCGATTGGCATAGCTATCCAAAGTATGGAGACTGAGACAACTAGTGAACGTTTGGTCATTGATAGTGATGGTGATGATATTGATTCTACTGCAAAAAAAACCAAGGTAAGTGTTCTGAGCCGCCCAAGAAGAAAGCAAAGACTCTGAAGCAAAAGGAGAGAAGATGCAAGGAGAAGCTTGATAATACGACAAGTTTATCACAATCCTTTCTTTATGTTTCAAGCAAGTTTGGCAAGATATTTGAGAATATGAACTCTACTCTAGAGATAATGTCCAAGGCTTGGTCGAAAACTGAAGAAAGAGAGCAACAATTGGAAGACAAGAGCAACATGGTGTTGGAAGAAGTGATGAAATTGGAAGGTCTTTCTCCATCCGAAGCACTGAGGGTTGCGACTATTCTAAGTATCGAGGAAGCGAAGCTTCGGGTCTTTTATCAAGCTCCCGCTAATTTACGGAAGCAATATGTGCTTGATCTTCTTAAGTAAGGGGCAAATTATGTTTGTACTTTTGTGTTGAACGATTTGTGATCTTCTGTGATTTTACAGTTGTTCAACCTCTTGTGTATTTTCTTCAGCTTGAAGTTGTCGTAAGGGCAAGCATGACATATTTGTATCAGAACAAGCTTGTGTTGTAATATATTTCCAGCCGACCCTCTACTGTTTTTAATATTTCCAGCTTGTTTTTTTTTTTTTTTTATATTTTGAATAATTTTTTTAATTATTTAATCACATTTAAATTTATTATAATATTTTCTACAATTTTTAATAATTTTTAATAGTTAATAGTTAATAACATAACAAGTGCTTTACAATTTTTTGATTGTCATACTTGACTAAACCAAACATCAAGAAAGGGAAACAAGTAAGGTTGATTCCATTCATTAAGTGAACCAAACAAGGGTAACAAAGAATGATTCTTGAATCCTTTCCTTAATCCAATCCTTTTTCATTCCCTTTCCATTCCAAAATGTGAACCAAACGCCCCCTAAGCATATACATTGATAACTCTGATTGGTTTGGTACACACAAAGTGAGACAAATGATAGGACAAATGATCATTTATAATGTTTTGATACCCTTATATATTAATGAAAATTGGCAATCCGATTCACACTGTATACTTGTGCACCCAAAATTATCTCTTTTTGGAAAAAGTGAAAATCAAAATCAGGATATACCTCCATTGTTAGGTGTTAACAAAGCTGACCACAAACAGAAAGAAATTTTTTTTTCTTATAGATTGAGAGTCTCTGCCTTCTCTCTAGAAAAAGGCCTCTCATAGTTCCCTATACCTGAGCAATACCACAAAGCCGATTGAAAAAAGTTTTTTTTTTTTTTTTTAGATCGAGAGTCTCTGCCTTCTCTCTAGAAAAAAACCTCTCATAGCTCCCTATACCTGAGCAATACCACACAAAAAGGTCTTGTGACCCATATCTTTTGAGGGTCAACGGGTAGGGGATTATATTAAATCAATTTTCGCCAAAACCAAAATATCTTGGGGAAAATAAAAAACAAGTACAATTCGTTCCTTAATAGACCTGTACAAACGAGCAGCGATATAGGCTACACTATTCCCGCTCCGTTTTACATGAGAAATACTAAAACTCGAAAACAAACGGAATAACATAGACACATGTCACACATCCTCCTCAATATGATTGGTGGGGTATACGGAGTGGGATAGGAAAATGGGACGGGTGATCCACATTGTCTCAATAAGGCCTGATGACTTCCTATCAAAGAGATTGGTTCGCACTGCCTTAACTACTTCTAGAGCATCACACTCCATAGCTACCCTATCAAAACCGAGCTCTTTATTGAGCTCCCCAATCTCCTTCTTCATCCTTAATCAGTTATGATCAACTTTTATTACTCCCAAACTACTCTATTCTTGAGCACAGGATTTGGTTTAAGTACTCATTTGGTTAGATCATCTTTCGGTCAAGTTTGAGTATATGTTTTTATTTGTTACAACTGTACTCAAAATTGATCGAAAGATGATCTAACCATTTTATGAACCAAAGAAGAAAAGCTGTCCTAGTAAAATGTACTCGTAGTATGGTAAAGGACTAGCTAGAAAGTGAAACGTTGCCTATTTTACCTCACACTCTATTTCAATTTTCAAACGAAAATCTGCAGTGCACAGAAAAATCTCTCTTCTGCTCCTCGAAATGGCAAGAGAATAATCTCAAAGACCCATCAAATCAATCAAGTTTAACCCCAAATTCAAATTGATGAACCTAGAAATTAGCATTCTTTCACTGTAAGCCCACATTTGAAACCCAACGGTCGAAATTTAACATGACAGGTTGACAACTCTCTTTAAATTCTAGAACTTCTTCCTATTCACCTTTCCATATCAACATTCAAACAACACTTCAGAGTAGAATCACACAGCAGTAAAAATGGTAAATTCTCCTCTCCATTTTCATCATTTTTACTATCTGTCATGATTTAATATTGTTTTTACCCGGAAAATAATCAGTCATATGATCCTGTTGTTTGTTATTACGTACTTATTATGATTACATTCACCCTGTAAGATTAATCCCATTTTTCTATTTCCATCCTTTTTTTTAGATCGCTAGGGTTTGGTTTGAATAATCTTGTCGAGAAATACAAATCAAATGTTAATCATCCAAATAGACCGACGTAGTATGTAGTTTAGTAGTGCAAGTTATTATTTCTACTAGAAAATTAGTAGCAAAACGTGGCCATAACTCATAACCGCTGAAAAAAAAGGGAAGTGGAGAAAATGGGTTAGTGGCATGGGGATGGCGGACGTCGAGGTTAAGGCCTACTGAATAAGGGTATATAAATTACATATTCGTATTTTAGTATATCATTGAGTACGTAATGAAACTTATCAAGCACTCTACTTGAAATTACTGATCATGATTTTACGTAGTGGAAAAACATATTCACCCCTAAAGGTACGATTCTATCCGAAAAAACTTGCGCTTTGTATCTTCTTGTTTAATGATCATGCATGCGTTCATATCTCAATTATATTCTCAATTTCTCATAGATTCATACTTAAAATGTGTATGTACATTTCGTAATTTTGGAACCCTTTAGTTGAGCATAGATTTATTGCATCTCAAAACGAGTGATCAGTTAAAATTTCGGAATGTCTAAACTGGTTAGATACATAGTACGCGTCTAAACTCAAAAATCGAACGTTTGTAGAATCGTAGAATGTCTGATTGGTCACGATTCATTTATTTACATGATCGCTTTTTCTCCATTTTCACCAGGCACTACCTGTTGAGAGCGCCGAGAAATCCCAAAGGTAAATTAGGAGTCAATTCCGAGTTCATATAGTTAACTATAGTCTAACAACATTATTGAATTGAATTTCATTCAGAGTGCAGTAGTGTAACGTAGAAGTTTATGTATTTATGAATTTTGCAACAGTAAATTTGAAGCTTTTGTAAATGTACTATACACAATTGAATTTCTAAAGTTTCTTTTGTTTACTGCAACAATTGCATTATGACGCGGTAATGATCTTTGATACGGCAGCAACCTTGTTAGAGACGTTGCTGAGGAGAGGCCAGCTAAGTGTAGAAGAACAGGTCCAAGGATGTCTACAGGGTACGTGACTCATTCTTTCTTGATCACTTTTCGAAAGAATGGCTTATTAGCATTTGCACATTTCCTTGTACTGTGTATGATATTGCTCAATAATCCGAGTCATGCTTTTGTGCTCGGGCTTCACTTACAAGATTCCGACATAGGCATCCAGCATTCCAGCAGGTGTTAGACTAGTTATTTACAAGTAGTAATACGTTTTTAGCTTAAAATGAAGTGAATTGTCGTACCTCTTAATTAATACGTGTTCTTTGGCCTGATAAAGAGGTAAAGTGAGGTTTAAGGGGCTCGCCAGTCGTCATGACTCTGATGAGGATGAAATCATTTGTAAGCTTTCAAGCAACCGAGGAAAGTAAGTGTCAAGATACATGTCCTGTTTTTCGACATGAAATTTTGTAATGAAGCTAAATTTCGCGTATATGAAGGATATTGTGTAGGAAAATCGTGGATTTAGATGATGAGGCTTCGCTAGAGAAGTTGTCTGCTATGACGCGAGCTGAAAGGGTTCAAGCAAATCTTCCAGCAAAATATCCTAGCTTTGTCAAATTGATGTTGCCCTCATTTGTGTCTAAGGAGTTTTGTTTGGTAAGGAAGCAAACTTCAGATACACGTTTCGATGTTTATTAGCCTACACTATGTAACACATTTATCTATCTAACCCTACATTTGTGGTGCTTCCTATAGCTTATGCCGACCAGCTTCTGCAAGGTTTATCTGCCGAAGTGTGACAGTTGTGAAGTAGAGCTGGTCGATCAAGCTGGAGGGAGATTTAGAGCCGATTATTTAGCTAACAAGTCAAGTTTAACTGGTGGCTGGTGGTTGTTCTCTACTGAGCATGGGTTGAAAAATGGGGACGCGGCGGTTTTCCAATTGATTGCTCCTGCGACATTCAAGGCAAGTATAGTCGTCTTCTGTTGTTTTTAAGTAATATGGCTACTTCATGTAGTAGCATTCATATGATTTTACGCGATTTTGAATGAGCGAAGAGGGAGTCTTGTTGTGGAAGGAGTTGTTTAATTTTCTTACATTGAGCAGTCTAATAAATTGGTATGTGGTATTAGGTAAATTGCAGGTAGGCAGAGTTTTACGTGAATGGTGTTAGCCTAGGCTTGATGGATATATGTATGTATCTGGTGGATGAGTCCCGCGTAGTCGTGTAGAATATTCGATTCTGCATTTCTTATTGTTCTTACAAGCAAGTATTTTCTGCTCTGACCCTAAGCTGTATGAAATGGAACACTACATACCTGAGGAACAAAATATACATGTATCACAATTCACAAGTGTATAGAGCTTCTCTGCTATATAACAATGTATATAACATGCTTTCTCATGTATGTCAGGTATATATTGTAAGAGAAGGTAGTCTCGGTGAAGCTGATGGAGCTTTGGGTCTGCTGTCATTTGACAGTCCTGCAGGACAGGAGACATCAGGTTACTTCACTTGAATGTCGATCTATATGATTGTGTATGAATACTTGGTGATTTACTGACATTGATCATTTTGATTGCCATAAGTTGTGCAACCATCAGATGTCAGCTCTTCAGTGAATTTAGCTGAAGACAGCTCTCCACTGAATTCAACATCAACACACAGCAGTAGTGATGAACAAGCCTCTCAAGTCGCTGACAGCCATATCTCAGGCCCTGCCATTAGGTTTGAAGATGTCAAGAGTTTTGAGGACTTCAGAATCATTGTAAACGGCAACGTAGTCGACTCCAAGTTTTGTGAGTCCACCAGGAGAATGTATTATGAGTTATGCCAAAGCCAAAATTCTTTCCTACATGAGAATGTTCTTAAAGATAAAGACGGGAACACAGCAATTGGGATGATTTTGGAGGTCGCCAACATTGAAAAGGCCATCAGAGCCATCACGTCTTCAACCCCGATTGAGAAGATTCGTATATGGGATAGGACACTAAGCTCGTTTGGACACTTTCGCATGAATGTGAACTTCATGAGAGCCAAGCTTAAGCCAGTGTTAGATGCTGCAGACGGAGAGAGGCCTAAAGAAACAGGTAAAGCTTGTATAGCCAGAGTACTCAGGGGTATCCAGAGTTTACTCGCAGAGGTGGCAGCGTTGGTAGAGCTCGAGGACGAGAATTAGCCAAATTCTCCATTGCTCCTGCATTGATCATTTCCTTTTGTCTGAAACTTGTTTAGTTATCGTATGCATGCTGCATGCATCTGTTTATTTATTTTTTGTAAGTAACTGCAACAATCACATCTTTGCTAAATGTCATGTCAATCATTTTTGAGGTAGAAGGAATATGATCACATCGAAGTAACGATTTATGTCAAAATATGTATCACGTTCCTTATGGTATCATCTCCTTTCAATATTGCACGTCTTAAGATAAATAAGATTGTTTGGTTTTCGTGGCGCTTGTAATGGGGTTAAAAAAAAAAGAGAAGATAGACTAAACAAAAATTCTACCCAAAGTAGTCAATTTTTTTTATAAAGAAGCATGTGAGATTATGAGTATGATATTAAATTCACATGTCCTCACATGGGAAGGAATGGTGTTCTAAAAACCAAACACCATTGAAGAATAAGACATGCATCCTTCACAATTATCCTAATTCAACTTACGAAAAGTATACTCCCCTTTTTTCATTACTAACAATTCAAAACAAACGTCAACAACCGAATGAAGCCGAGAGATTGATGCTAACCAATAGTTTCATCATGTTTATTGAATCTATACACAAACAATCAATTATGTTTTTAAGTGATTATTAAGTCATAAATATGACATAATGGAAATATCAATGATCATGGAGCATTGAAGTTAGAATAGAACCAAGACATTTTGAAAGTAATTTGGCTCTTTTAGATGGCAGTGTAGCATGCATGCGACACCAAACTTTATATCCTGATTCGATGTGTCCAAACTCCAAACAAAGTTATTTTTCCTTTTTGTGGAATAATTTTGCGGGTCATTACTCACTGAGTACACTACATACTTGATCCAAGGCGTGCACCATAGCTTAAAAAGAACAATCATGGAGTTTGCTTTACCATGTATGTTATTTGTGGAAATTGGAGTATGATGTTTGTTCCGTGAACAAGGAAGTGTGTCTCAATAATTTCGCTTAATAATATATTCCATCATCACACGATTTTTACATGGACTTTATAAAAGTTTGCTGTACTTCTTATAGGTTATTAGATGGAGTTATGGACTCTCTTCCATTGTTAAATGTGAATCGCAGATGAGTCGTAAAATGAACTTTGTCCTCTCCTTATAACATGAGACAAGACTATGACCTTGACTATAACCAATGTGATTTATTTGCAATTGGATAAGGCCTAATCAACATCGAGCTTCTAAGTGACCTAGAACAATTTGTATATTTAGCTTAATAAACCAGTTCATAATTAAAGTATCGACGTAATATTATACTCTCTTCGTTTTTTTCAATTTTTAACAATCAAATGAAAAGTATAAGAAATAATATTGATTAAATATCATTTCAGATAGATTTGCTAGACACATGGCCAAATAGCCAACATTGTCTTTAGTGACCAACACATCCACATGATGAAGATCTACATAATAGCACACCATGATTGGGTGCACCATAATTGGTTTGACCATCTTCTTTTCTATGGCTCGCTCAGTCTTTCAGATTGCTTTGTTTTCAATTGCGACTATGAATTCCACATAGATTTGAAGGACCTTATTTGTAGACGTAGGTGTTTTCCGCTTACAAGACAACACTAGAATATGGGCCTATATGGCCCGGCCCTTTCATTTTCATGCCCATCACTGGCAATATGTCGAGTAACCAACATATTTATGTGTGGCCTAATCGGAAAATTGATAAACATTGCATTATCATCGTCCTTTTAATGTGGATGGTTTCATTTTATACGGGTTAGTATATTATGGTTATATATGTAGAGGGAGTTTAAACAATCTTGTCGCATTCTCATTGCTCGAATTCATCAAGAGCTCTAATTAAGCTGGTTTTATGTTTATCAAACATTCAAACCTTCCATCTATTGAGTAATAATACGTGTCCTATTTAGCAAAATGTATTGTATATATAATACTTATTATGGTTGTCAATTTTATTTTCAGATTACTCCCTTCATTTTCTCGAGTGTTAACGTTTGATTTGAACTCTCACGTTTTCAAACCCAACCTTAACAAATTTTAAACTTATAAACACATACAGAGGGAGAACTATCAATCTATTCTCTGCTTTAGGTGGTCTATTATGTCAAATTGTCTAACCTTCTTTTTTCATGCTCTATTGTGAAATGACTGAAATATACGAGTAGTAGTAGTTACACTTCACCAACTGGTTTTATAAGTTAAGAAATTATTCAATTAAAAGTCCAAAGAGTGTCCCGATTCAAGTTATCACATCCCAATCATATAATACAAAAACAGTAATGCACAAACATCCAATGTTCATCCATTTACTCTATGATTGATTAATAATTTTTTAATTAGGACCATAATTTCTTCAATTAGATATAGTACGCGTACAAAGATTCCTCAAAATGCCAGCCTAGCCAGGTGAATTCATCATGATAATAATCCTACGAGATGAACGAAGTTGGCCTTTATACAATTGTACATTGTGATCTAATTTCAAAGTTTCCAGACTATTTTTGTTTGACTGCGGACGAATCAAATAATTTCCATATTAAGTGTAATGCGTGGTTGGTAATTGCACTTGTTAAGGTTTTCGGGAACATGTTCAGGGACGAAGTTAGGATTATGAATTATGAAGTCGGGGTGGCAATTCAATATCATAATTCCCCTGCAAAACGTTTTACCAAATTGTCACCTACGAGTTCGTTGTTTATAAGAGTACTAGACTTTAGTTCCAGAAATACTCAAATTAGAAGTGCAAAAGAGATAAAATAAAAAGTCAAAAGTAAATGCCTTTTTAAATGGTTAATGATTTGCTGGTTAAAAGCTCGATATGTACAAGCACGCTACAATTCTTGTCTCGAAAAGGTTTGAAAAATCACCACAAGAAGGAAGCCGAGGCTTTGCTTGAAATTAAAAGGGATGTTGATTGATCGATGTTCTTATCAAGCAATGAAGTGTAGTACTATCTATTAGAAACTTGAGAGTTGAGAGCGAATATCAATTTTAATGGAATGTGTTAAGATATAACCAATTATTGGGTCGCAACCATCAGTCTAAACTTTTGGTTGAGTCTAGACTTTTGGTTGAGTTGGTTCTTTAACATGGTATCAGAACCTCAGTGACCCTGAGGTCTCAAGTTCAAATCCTGGGAGCCCCCTTCTTTTCAAGTGGAATTTCAGCACAATGTTGTGCATTTATCATCCACATTTCAAGTGGTTTCAGTCCACGTTTGGCCCAAAGGGCTTTCACGTAAGGGGAAATGTTAAGATATAACCAATTATTGGGTCTCAACTATCAGTCTAGACTTTTGGTTGGACCAAATGAATTAAAAAGTCTGTTTTCATTAGTACCAAAAGAGTTCTCATATCTCAATTAATTGAAAGACGGTGTCTCGTCTAAAATGTAACTCTGTTCAGTCATTTATGCGTGATGTGGACGTTCTTTTACATCAAACTTGATTTTTTATGCCATATGCAAGTTGAGCTTCGCCAATCAAGGATCGGATACCGTAGAGTCGCAATCAACATGATAAGAAATATCCATATATATTAGCAAATTGCTTGTCTAAGGAATATGATGTAAATCATTATTAAACCAATGTCCTTAAAATAACTTTTATTCATCATATAAGTACTGAATATATAGGACTAGTACTAAGAACATTGTAAAATGTACATTGCTTGTAATAGAGAAAAATGACATATAGAGAATATGGTCTAGCTCTACCATGGCAATGGAGAGAATAGGTTAAAATTAGAACGTAATTAATAAGTAAATGATGATGAATTTAAACTAGCTAGCTAACTAAAGGGTTGAAATATTGTTGATAACATAAGGCCGGTTGGCTATAAATAGTTCTCCCAACTCAGGACAATAATGCATAATGCATAGTCAATCAACTAAGGCTTATAGACCAATGGAATGCTTAATTAGCTTAACTTAGAAATTAAATAATTAATTTACCAAGTTAAGCTAATCAAATGGCAATCTCAATTGACCCATAGTGAAGCAACTCTTGAATCATTTGCTCAATGTGATCCTCCTCCAATTGCGCATACTGAGGTGGTGATTCAGGTTGGGTATTCTCGACCTTCACAACCCAATTATGCTCGAGACTAGAAAATCCTTGTCCAAACTCGGGCGACCAAGGGCTAATGTCCTCGATTTTTGGGACAATGCCCTTGGTGGGACCGGCTAGCTTCGCACCGGTCCCCTTTTGTTGGGCCTGAATTGCTGAGTTTTTGGTCACTTGTAGTGAGGCCATATAGCAACGGTGAAGCTTGGCAGTTAAAGTAGCCGAGAGTAGTTTGGACGAGGAAGTTTGTGGAGCATTTGGGTTGAATGGGAAGTTAGTCCGGGCCCTAGGCCCACACATTAAACGGGCCGCTTCATCATAAGCCCGTGCTGCATCCTCTGCCGTTTCGAACGTCCCAAGCCAAATCCTCGTTTTCCTACAAAAAACACGGAACGTTTCGTTAGCGAACAATCCTAAAAACAAAATGTGGCTCATTGGTAACAAACTAACAATGTAACAAAATCTACCACACACAAAAAAAAAAAAAAAAAAAAAAACACTTACAAAATGGGGTGACGAATTTCGGACACCCAAGAACCCCAATGCCTTTGTCGAACACCACGATACCGTTGTTGTGGTCTTGCCATCGTAGTAGAAGTCGTTTCGTTTGGTTGAACACAGGAACTGTTGCGTAAAATACTTGAGAGAATGAAGAAGAGTTGTAGGAAAATTGTGGCAAGTGAAGGAGGAGGGAATTGATGGGGTTTATGTAGTTGTGCTATGCTGACAAAAAACAACAGACTTATTTTTATTTCTTTGCCCATCACTGGCAAGCAACAAGGTGGGTCCAACAACATTAATATGGGACCCAATGTATATTATATGATTCTTAGATAAATAGTTTAACCTTCCTTTTTGTATTTTTCTGAAAATTAATAGTTACATTGGACCAACTGGCTTAAGATCATAGGTTATATTAACAAATAATTAGAGAGATTAAAGTCCAAAGTGTGTCCCAGTTCAAGTGATCACATGGCTATCATAATAGTAGTAAACTTCCATTACACAAACATCCAATGTTCATCTTGTTTTTATTATATGCTATGATCATATGATTAATTTTAGATTATTTTTCCAATTAGATTTAGTACGCGTATTTAAAGAAATCCTCAAATTGCCACTGTGCCAGGTGAAAAAACATCAACCATCATATTCGCAGTTCGCTGCTTGATTTTGGCCTTTGTGCATTGTGAGCTGCACTCTAAACATTTCCAAATTTCCAATACTAGAATCGTTCATAGTTGGTTGGTGATGACTGATGGTCAATTGGTCATGTTATGTTGGAATGGTTTTCATTGGGAGAAACAGATATATAATTTGCGAACCTACGGTGTGAATCTGTGATACTACTCTATGAGTCTATGTAAGTTTATTTCATCCTAAAAAAGTTATTTCACCAAATTTATATGTTACACCAAATATATGATAGGTCATACAATTGAGTCACACGTACTTGCATTATAACGGATAGTGTCCATACGAGGTAAAAGCGTAAATCATTAGTTAATGCTTAAAATTTGGGAAGACTATTGGCAATCCACACTAAACATACTTTTATCAGCACTCTTACTACACCAATGTCCTCTGTTGTAGATATATTAGTATATTGTTCATGAAAGTGATATAGATGACTACGCTGGAGTGTCAATAATAATGAGTCTCTAAGTTTTATCAATACTGAATTAGTATATTCAAATTTTTTGATCATATTCACTAGAGTAAAACAACTTTGACACAATGAAACTTTAAAATCATTGGCCTCCTACATATTTTGCATTGATGGCCTATAACTCAAAAGTGTAACCCTAAGAGTCACTTTACATTCATGAATTTTAAAGATGTGGTTAATTTTCTTAAAGACTTATGATTGCGTACGAATGAAATAAAATGGTAGTACTTGGTGAAATAATGTGTGCAAACTGCAAACGTATGATCGATCTTTTGTTCATTCCTTCGGTCTTAGAGACAATAGGGACCATGATTTTTCAGACCATATATAATAATTATTACGTTTGTAACATAATCATTTGTTCATATCTCAGTATGTCCACTGTAGCTCGATTTTGTCCAATATTCTTAAAAAGCAACATTCAATGAAATTTTTGAGGGATTTTAATTAGTGGCCATCTTATCTTAAGAGGATTACAGCTGGTACAAAATATTTTTCCTATGATGATCGATCATGATGGTAGAGTTAAAGTATGAGGATTTATAATGTCTAATTTTGATATTAATTTACTTAAATTAGCTAGTACGTAACTAGGTAGTCCAGTAATGCGATATCACTACAGCTAAAACAAATGAATTTCAACCAACTAGGTAGTAGAGCACTAAATTATACTACCTTCGTTCCATTTCATACGTGAGAGGAATCCAAATAAACATAAGCAAACGGGAAAAAAGAGTGAGTGGTTTCCTTTTTAAACTTCTCATCCTCTTTTTGGGAGTTTTTTTTCTTCACATTTTTACAATATAACGTGTTTTTGTTGTGATAATAAGTTTTAAAACATACTCCGTATTTGTTAAATTGATTATTTAAGAATTATAAATTATTTATCATTACGAATTGCGCAAAAGGGGTAAGAAATTTAAATAGGACCGAAAGGAATAACATCTTCTAAATTTTAATAAGATATATACTCTATACATTTTTCTTTCATCGATCTATCTACTTGCCATATCTAACAAATTAATCTACTCAGTATCCAACTAAAATACTGTAAGAAGAGATCATGGAGCCATGCATGTAGGGCAAGGTATTTTCATTCATTAAGATTATATATTTTCATATTACCTATCCACTAGCGTAATTATATCTCGCTAATGTTTTCTGTGCTTCGATCATTCTGTAGGGCATACTCCCTGGCCTCCTGTTCTGAATGATCTTTCCTATTAGGAAGGTGTATATATGTATATTTTGTTATTATATTGTATTTTGGAAATTAGGTGTTTTTAGGTAACTCGGTTCCTTGCTACACAAGGACTTGTACTTGTATATATACGGGTATTGCCCTGTCAATGAGAAGTGCACAGAATTCCTCAAATGTATGTGATATAGAGTGTTGTGAGAATTCCTTTATGGTATCAGAGCCCATGGTTAAAGACCTGAGACTCAAGAAGATGAACTGGGCCCGTTGCAGATGGATCAAGTTTACCCAACCGAAGAGAGATAGGAGAGCTCCGGTTTGCGATGTCACCGAAGAGAGCTACAAGAGCCCCGGTGAGCTTGTGAAGGTCCAGTCTGCACAGATGGGCAAGAGATGTGGGAACCGAAGAGAGCTAGAAGAGCCCCGGTTAGCCCCAAGCCCAGTGTGCTGAGTAATAAGGGAACTCACACGTGAGGGGGAGTGTTAGAGTGAGCTCCACGTGTGAATGTCCCACATTGGAAAAAGAGGAGAGAGTTTATATGTTTATAAACCAAGGAGTTACTCCACCTATTGCCAATTGATTTTAGGATGGAACCTCCTTGGCCTTATGACGTGGACTCTCTCTTCTTCATGCGGGTGCGGCTCAGGCCCGATCGGGCCTTGGAGCGTAATAACACTTGGACGCTTTCTGATCTTCCTCCTGGTAAGAAGGCTATTGATTGTAAGTGGATTTTTCGTATTAAGTATAATTCTGATGGTTCGGTTGAGCGATATAAGGCGCGTTTGGTTATTCGGGGTGATCGTCAGGTTGAGGGTATTGATTATGATGAGACTTTTGCTCCTACGGTTAAGATGGTTACTGTTCGTACTCTCTTGGCTGTTGCTGCTGTTCGTGGCCGGGAGTTACATCAAATGGATGTTCATAACGCCTTTTTACATGGTGATTTGAAGGAGGAGGTATATATGCGTTTACCTCCTGGGTTTGATAAGTCTGTTTCCGGTAAGGTATGTCGTTTGCGCAAATCGTTGTATGGTCTTAAACAAGCTCCTCGATGTTGGTATGCTAAGCTCGCTTCCGCACTGGTTCGTTATAGTTTTCAACAATGTGCTTCTGATCACTCTTTGTTTTCTTTTCTTCGTGGTGATGTGCGTCTTCACATTTTAGTGTATGTTGATGATTTGGTTATTGCGGGCAATGATAGTGCTGCTATTTCGCGTTTTAAGTCCTATTTGAGTTCTTGTTTTCACATGAAGGATTTGGGGTTGTTGAAGTATTTTTTGGGTATTGAGGTTGCTCGCAGCAAAGCTGGCATTTTTTTGTCTCAACGTAAGTACGCTCTCGACATTCTTGAGGACACAGGTCTTTTGGGTGCACGTCCTGCAAGTGTTCCGATTGAGCCTAATCACCGTCTGGCTGCTGATACCGGTGATCCTCTTTCGGATCCTCTGCCCTACCGACATCTTGTTGGTCGTTTGGTTTATTTAGCTGCTACTCGTCCTGAGCTTTCTTATTCGGTTAATTTATTGGCACAGTTTATGGGTGAGCCTAAGGCTGTTCATTGGGCAGCTGCGCTTCGTGTTGTTCGTTTTCTTAAAGGTGATCCTGGTCGTGGTATTTTGTTACACTCTGATGCTCGTTTGTCTTTGGAGGCTTATTGTGATGCTGATTGGGCGGCTTGTCCCTTGAGTCGTCGTTCTCTTACTGCATATGTTATTTTTCTTGGCTCCAGTCCTATCTCCTGGAAGACTAAGAAACAGGTCACCGTTTCTCACTCGTCGGCTGAAGCCGAATACCGTTCGATATCTGTCACTACACGTGAGTTGAAATGGTTGCGTCAGATTTTACTCACTTTGGGTGTTCCTTGTGTTGCTCCGATTCCGTTACATTATGATAGTCAAGCTGCGTTACACATTGCTAAGAATCCGGTCTTTCATGAACGGACTAAACATATTGAAATTGACTGTCATTCTGTGCGGGATGCTATTCTTGATGGCTTTATTTCCCCCTCCTATGTTCCTACTTCCGCGCAACTTGCTGATGTTTTGACGAAGGCTCTCAATAAGAGCTCTTTTGATCCTTTGGTGTCCAAGTTGGGCATTTCTTCGTTGCATGCTCCAACTTGAGGGGGGTATTAGGAAGGTGTATATATGTATATTTTGTTATTATATTGTATTTTGGAAATTAGGTGTTTTTAGGTAACTCGGTTCCTTGCTACACAAGGACTTGTACTTGTATATATACGGGTATTGCCCTGTCAATGAGAAGTGCACAGAATTCCTCAAACGTATGTGATATAGAGCGTTGTGAGAATTTCTTTATTTCCATTTGTTTTACAGTTTTTTACTAGTCATATTGGGATTAGTATATAGACTAATGAAAAACTCATTTGACTTAAAATCAAGTGCAACTTGTAGAATGCACTGCAGAATAAAATTTGCGCTAATTTTTACACCAATTAAACATTTCATTTGATCTGTGCGTGGCTCCCAATATGACTAGTCAAAAACTGCAAAACAAAGGAGGAAGATCATTTAGAACAGGAGGGAGTATACTGTATATATACAAATCTTATTTAAACAGCATAAGTTAAAGCATATATAAGAAACATTAATTAATGTAAACAGAAACTTTCCCTAGCATATAGATGATCTAATACTTAATCACTCCTACGAGTCCTACCCATTGCCGTAAACTATTGAGTTTGGCCTGTTTCATTCAATTCTTCGAACATAATAAATCGAACATGAACAAAATGCAATGGAAGGAGGGAGTATTAGAGTAATCTACTAACTTGATCAAACCTAACGTAAAACTAAATAGATGCAGTAAGGCCCTGTTTGATAGGACTTAATTAAAGTAATATTCAAATCAGTTTAGAGTCATTCAGATCAGATCAGATCCGACTCTTCCACATCACATCATATCATATTATATCAGAAATGTTCAAATAACTATCAATGTATTTGGTCCATAATTGATACAAATTCGTTGAAATACAATCAAATTTTCAACAAATTCAGATCAGTAGAGTCATTCAGATCAGATCAGTTCAGAAAGATGCATTTCTATCAAACGGGGTCTAACTGATTAAATAGCTTTTCAAGTTCTTATCAATTAGAAGAACTTTTCTTTTAATTTCTATGCCATAACTCTTGCATCATGCATGGTTATGGTGATGAAGAAAATGGCCTTTGGTTATGTAGTTCAACAATATTCACCCACGTGGGAAGAGTAGTGTGCTCCCATACCATTTCATATTTCCATGTTGCTCGATCATGACTCTTTCTCGTTCATAGATTTGTGTCTCACAATTGCGAGATTAATACCTTAGATAATCTACATTTCTTAATTATCCACATAAAAGTAAATCTTCATATATTGAGTAGTAGCGATATGATTAACGATACACAGTTACTAATATATACTTTGTACGTTATGTTTGAATTTGATCGAAAATATACTTCTAAGGGGAAACCTATAGGAATCGATGAATCGATCAAGCTAGAACCTATCATATCAATCAATGTATAAAAGAACATGTACGAGTATACTACATCAAATGTGTACAATTTTTCTTATTTTATTTTTTTATCTATATAATTTTATATGAACAGCTACAAGTTATTTGACTCCTGTTATTGCGATATTAATAACATTACTATACAAAATACATCATAGCTCTAACTTTTTATCACATGCATAGACATCGTCCTAGATGATGATGATAAGCCGATCAATATGTTCATGTGAAACGTAAATAACCTAATGAAACGGGGGAGTTATAATCTCCCCTTGTGAAACATTTTTCAATTCATCCAAGCAATTCCAAATCCAAAATCTCTGCTGCGGTTCTAAACATATTTCTGATGGATCTGTTGTTTCATTTGCAGATACCAGACGATATTTGGTTATGTTATTGTGAGAGATGCATGTTAGTGCATGTGTAATTGTATGTTTGTTGAATTGGTGTAGTAGACAAGAATTATAACCAAAGATGTTGTGTTCTGCTTCATTCAGTGTATGTCGTGGTCCTTCCACGTGCAACATACATAAATTTGAAGTCTTGGAGTAGTCTCTAGTTTCTACTACTTCGGATTTGCTACAAACAGACTATATTATTACGTACTCTATTATGACATTATATATCTAACATATAATTCTTGTCTTTTGTATGGACGTATCACATACATGATACATATACAACAATAATGCATGTACTCTCGTTGAACATAGTCTTGATATATAATTTGACATATATAAGACCACCGGCATGTACTCCGTCTCTAATAGTCATGGAATTTTATATACCAATCGTGTAATTGAGGAGGCCTCGTAGGCTCGTATAATTTAATTAAAAGAAACTAGTTATTTAGCCCGTGCAATATTGCACGGGATGTTATACTAATTGTTTTTGTAAGTCATGAATTTGCTTTTTAAGACTCACGATCCGCTATACTTTACGGTAATGAACTCATTATTTTTGAGTTATGAAACCGTGTTTTATGACCTATGGGGGCTATGGCCCGGCCCATATCTATCCGAACTCGTTTTAATTTGACACAAATATCTTTGGGTCAAATCTGACCCAACCCGTGGAGCCGTGATTGAGTGCAGGCCAAATGACGCCAAAATGTGTTAGAAGAATACAAAAGTAGTATAAAAGCCGTATTTAAGCAAACCCAAAACAGGTTCAGAGTGGATTGTAGTCAAATTAGAATTTACTTAAACCCATGAAGTTCCTGCTCCGTCATGTATGCATCTCATAGATGTAGTGGCCAATGGGTATATTTGGAGATTTTAATCGTGCTTGAAATAAGAGTTCACTCCCAGATAAGTGCTGGTAATTCTAAACTGTGCATATGTTTCAATAGTTAAATTTACGTATAAGAAATTTATTGACGTGTATCAGTTGTTTAATTTAGCGAATTTTAGTTCCCTACGATAAAAAAAACTGTCACATAGTTATTAACTCATGTAAATTGTACTCATTAAGTTAAAGAAGGTCAACACTCAATTAGTTATTAATTCAATGAATTGAATTAAACCAACTCTATACCCGCTTACTCAAACCAATTTATCTGACGCGCGCTTGTATATCATGAACCTACTTTTGGATAATGAATCGAGATATAATGATCACAATTTACTTTGTTGGGAAAATAAAAGTGTATTTTGTATTTTTATTATTATGTTTCTTTTTATCTTATTTGGACATCTTATTTTCACAAACCCGTAGTGATTTTTCGTTGTGGGTGTATTACATAGATATAAAGATTATTTATTTTTTCTTTGTGAGTAGTGGTAACTCTTATGTAACTATTGATCTAACAGTTATAGTGATCACTCTTTTTTGTTCTCCGAAAAAGTAGTCGATATAACAGTTTTCGTTACTATATGATACTCCCCTCCGACCCGGTCGATTCTTTACTCTTTCAATTTCGAACCGCATTTCAGTAAATACTCTACCTTTCAATTTTTCGGTCATTTTTGGATTGCAAAATGATTATTCTCCCCGCTTAAGCCACTCCCCAAACGTTTTTTGGTTGCAAATTGACCATTATATCCTCAATGTACCCACTCCCCATGTATTTTCTAATTGTTTAATTGTTTCTCACAACTTATCTTTTCTTTTGTGCCCAAACCAAAGCTAAGGTATTCATCGAAGGGAGTAGTATAAACTTATGAACCCCCTTGGAGGAAAATTTCTGCTTCATCTTACACAAATTCAAAGTTACAAATTTTGGTCTTTCACTTTGATAAGTTTAACTCATTACTAAGTGGTAGACTAAAGATAAGAAGATATTTCTACCCTGACAAAAAATTTCTTTACTACTTTTGGCTAATTTTTATATCATCTCTTCACTTTTATTAATCATCTCATTACATCTCCCCCTCTCGCTTAATATTTTCTCACACTTTTTTATTTTTTTCTTATACCACGGGGTATGTCGTTTGAAGTGCGACCAAAGTAGTATATATCAAAAGGATGTTTGAATACACTAACTCAAATACCATGTTGATCAACCTTTACCTGCCCTAAAACTCGTGCACATCATACTATCATAGTAAGTCAAACTTGAAATACACTCTACGTAGCTTTTATTGAGTAAGAATTTACATGAACACATATGCGGCACACCCTTTGCATGGATATACACGAAATAGGCGTATTTTTTTGGGTACAAAGGAGCAGCTAATGCTGCGGAGGTGGGGGTATGAGGATTTGAACTCGGGACAAGCCCCAAGCAGGTTGAGTTCCTAACCAGCAGGCCAAACTTAATCCTCACGAAATATATATTAGACCAGTTTAAAAGTTGGCATAAGATCGCTAATCCAATAAATTAGTTATATTTTTAGTATAAATGTTTTTTTTTTTTAAAGTTTGCATAATAAGGAAAAAAAAAATCAGAAAAATTAAAAGGAAGAAAAAATTAAAAATAAAAAACCCTAAGAGAGTGTTTGGGAACAAGGATTTGATTCTTAAATCCAAATTTGACACAAATCACATGTTTGGGAACTCAATAATTTGAGAATTTGGATTTGTGTCAAATCCTTTAGAATTTGTATTAAATCCAATTAGGTCAAAAACAAATGACACCTCAAGAGGTGTCATTTTGAAATCCCACCCTCCCCAAACATTGAATTTATATTTGAATTCTTCATTCTCAAATGATGGATTTGAAATGATTACAAATTTCCAAATTCATGTTTCCAAACGCTACCTTATGTTGTTCTCTTCCCTCACTTTTCGTTGCAACAACACACCCAACCCCGATCTCTGTCTTCCTCTGTCCTGCCGTGCGACAATAGCGCCCTACGGGGCTACGGACGACCGCCAACTATTCCTGCTATCTCTACGACCTCGCCTCGCCGGACCTTTGATCCATTTCTTTTTTTTTTTTTTTTTTTTTTTTTTTGGTAACTCGACCTCCCTTCTTCTATTCTTTCTCGAATCATTAATCATAGAACCTAAATCAAAAGAAGTGATATTCTCGAATCAATCACAACTTAAACTTCATGGGAATAAGGAATACAACGAAGAAGTTGGTTGCTTTGTGTGTAAAAAGTCTATGGTTGCTTTGGATTCAATGTGAATGAGTTTGTGTTGCTCCCCTCTTATATAATTGAGATATAGATATTTTCATCCAATTGAGAGCAATTAGAGATTTAGATGAGGTGTATTTATGATTTAAAAAGATTGGATGTTCCATGTATTCTTCTCGATTCTTGCCAATATTACGTTGATAATCTTGCCATATTCTTTGTAAATTACAGCTGCACATAAGCTTAATATATTCTTGCATGCGAATTTTTCATTAATATTCTTGCCAAATTATCCGTAAATTATAGCTGCGTATATTGTTGCGAAAATACTAATATTTATGCCATTTTTTCGTGAATACTGTATATTGGAGTTATTATTGTTGCCTAAATTTCCATGCACGATCTTAAATGATTATTAGATGACCACATTCTTGCATGATTGCCATTTTTAGTGTATATATTCTTGGCGATTTTAGTGCTGATAGTTGTATAATTGTGCTAATTAAATATAGCAACACAATATATCAGTACCTTAATTAACGTATACTGCGTTCATGTGTCTTGTGTATGCGTGCGTGTGTCTTGTGTGTGTGTTAACATATTAGTGGTATTTATGGATATTTTCATTTGACATCAGCATCATAGGTGGACATCTTTAAAAGGTTTTAAATCCACCGCTATTAATAAATAACTAGTTTACTGACCCGCGCAAAATTGCACGGGCTGTTTTATGACATTAGTATAAATTCTTTCCTAATTATAGTGTGATGATGACGTTAGTAACGTAGTTAGATCGATGCGTGTTAATATAAATAAGATACGATACACGACATTATCCAACTTCGATCATCAACCTAGTAACACAACTTGATCCAACCGATCTTGTAGTATCCATGACCCGTATTGGCATAGACACGTTATGACCAACACATTTTTAGGTCAACCAACCTGGTCCGTTACAAAAAAAAAAAAAAAAAAAAAAAAAAAAAAAAAAAAAAAAAAGTTTTTAGTTAATAAATGTATGAGAATTATGTAAACTTCACATAATAACTCAGGATCTAATTGTTAGTTTTATTATTATTTAAATTTAACTATTTAAAGCCTAGTGTATATATACTCCTTCGATTCACTATAATCTTCCCATTTGATTATGCACGGTTTTTATTGTAATAAAAAACATGCAGCGGAAAGTAAGAGTGGAAAAAAATGATATACTTTTCACTCATACTGACCTAACTCGACATGATCCCTTGTTAACTTGACCATTAATTGACCCGTAGTTGTTTACCCGAGCGAAATTGCGCTGATTGTTGTATGATATTAGTGATCACTTGTTTTTATATTATATGCTTTAATTTTTTAATATAAGCAATGATAAAATTAAAAAATAAATTTAAATTGGTAGATGTACATTAAAATAAGATACATGACACGAAATTAGACATGATTTTTGAAAATTTAAGTTATGAATCGGCGGCTATATATATATGACCCCTGACCCGCTATTTTTGAGTCATAATCCGACTTTTATGTCCACTGAGGGATGGATCCATATTGTACCAGTTTGGACCGGCAAAATTCTGGTAAGAAATCAGATAACCTGACTTGTTGACTCGTTTTGACCCGTAATTTGGCCACCAACTTATGCTATCATGTTAGTAGCTAGAACAAAATTAGTCTTGGGGTTCATTTTTGTGTCCGTTTAGGAGAGTTTATAAAAAACAACTTTTTAAGTTTCATATAGAAGAAGGTAGCCGAATGTGTCAATGTGTTCTTAATCTTTAACTTACTTATAAAAAAATTCGATTATTGAAGGTAAAACAGTATTCATTTGCCCAAATACGTATGCTTAAACCTATTGAATTAGTGCCTAATTTGTTTAATAATAAAATGCATTTAGAGTTACCTGATACTTTGGCTTATATTTTTGTAATTAAGGTTACATACTCCGTATTTGTTTTTGATTTGTCTAATAAGAAGTCGACATTATATATATTTTTTTTGTATGTTATGTAATTAACAAAGTTACATAGCCCGTAGGGCATCAGTGTAGTTTAATACGGATAGGACAATAGTAATTTCGCAAACTAATGTTGTAGTTTATGGTATTTTCGTAAAGAGGGTAAATTATACTATGCTCATGGGAGCACAAGAAGTATGGTGGTTCCCTTCACAATAGAAGGGTAGGGACCACACTTAAAATGATTTTAAGTGTGTGGTCACTACTCTCTACTGTATGTGAAGAGAACCACCATGTTTCTTGTGCTCACGGGAGCATGGTATAAGTATTGAGTAAAGAGCAAAGAAAATAACCCAAACTATGGTCAAAATTAATGTTGAACTGTAGCTAAATTATACGGAGTACTTTCCAAATACAAAAGCCTTAAACTTCAATCAATCCAATTATCGAAATCGAGAAGAGATTATAGAAATCCCATAAATGCTTACAAATGGATCATATTTGCAGGATATTCAAAATGATTAAAAAAAAAACTTGTTAAAATAAAGTCCAAGACACATCCAAACATGAATATAAGCTCTCCTTCTAAAACTACTTTCCCATGACAACTTTGAGCATTTATTTGGAGTTGAACAACCATTGTGGTTTAATCCTCAAGACGCAAATTATACCATGCTCCCGGGAGCACAAGGAGCATGGTGGTCCTGTTCACAATAGATGAGTAGGGACCACACTTAAATAGATTTTAATTTATTTTAAGTGTATTGGTCCCTACTCCTCTATTGTGAGAAGGACCAACATGCTCCTTGTGCTCCCGAGACCATGGTATAAGCATTGTCCTCGAGAGCCCGGGTAAGGGAAGAACTGTCAAACACCACATCCAAACCTGTAGTCAATTAGAGAATAAGTAATGAAATAACTCAATGAGAAACAAATCAACAATAATCGACCAAGTCCACACAAAAAAAAGGAAAAAAAAAAACCAAGAGCAACATAATTTATTAATCAATTTCAGAGAATTTGAACCCCTTCCCCCAAATAAAAATAATAAAACACAGTCTTACAAACAAATACAAAAATGAAAAGGGTAAAAATAATCAAAACAAACCTAGAGATAATCGGCGATCATATCAGTTTAGGACCCAAACGGATATAGGAGATTGAAAAATACACATGAATTACAATCCACCATGAACTCTAAATAAAATAAATCTTAAAAAGATAAACCACCAAAAACCAAGAGTACATGGATATTGTATGTAGCCACGTACATGCACTAATATTAAAGAAGTCGTATGATCCTACGCCACTGTACATGGATATATGCGTATGTAGCTAGCCGCTGAAATTGTAGCTTTTGCTCTGGCCGAAATAAACGCTAAAATTGGTGTACGAAATGGTTAACTGTCCTGGCCTGATAATCTTACTATAGCCAAAAATTTTTAGATCAATACTTCAACAGGCCACGATACTATACCAGTTTCACATCTTCTACACCGTATGTCTCATAATAGTGACACGCCTGCCACGTCTGACTTCTCCTTCTAAGAAACTGCAAATGATGATATTAACACCAAAAGATATAATCCGATTGAACTAATTAATCTAAAAACTTGCAAAAATTCATAAATGGTGTTTAAGGGTTAAATCAATCTAACTCAAAAGGTTATACTTACGCAAAGTGAAATACATGAGAAAGGTGTTACTGACATATATATGGTAACCATCCCTTTAATAGCTTGCGATTTACTTTCACAACATACACCCGTTATTGGCGATAACTGATGAGTGTAAATGATTTGCTCGAGAAATAGCGATGCCAAAACTGCCAACATTACTAAATATAAAACAATTGCCGCGGCAAAAAGAACAAATTGAATGAGAAAATTAAGCAATATAATCAGAGAAAAGTTGCAATTAAGCGGCTATGTATATTACAGTCGTCACGCAGATGTATGTATAGCCAAAATTTGTTCATCATTAATACAATGTGCTCATCAGCAATAAAGGATGAGATTAAGTACAAAAAGATCTAGTGTGCAGATGATAGAAACCTGGGATATTTTTAATTCATGCTTGGCTTTGTCAACGACTGCTGTGGCCTGAAACAAAAAAAACAACGATGCAATTTGTAGTCCTTGATTGACCAAAAACCGTAAATGATAAGTTAAATGATGACGACGATATACGAAACCGCAAAGGGAGAGAGAACCATTAGAGAGTTTTACGTTTTAATATAGGTTGTAAAGTTAAAGAACTACATACATGAGGAGCGATTCGGAAATTTTTGAATACAATTCGAAAATTGACATACCATATAGATATATATTGATCGGCTCGGCGAATCATGATTATCCTCGATTTCTGCTTAATTCAATCCATTTGCAGGCTAAACACTGCAAAAACATACAAAGATGAGATCTGCAGATCGAAAATTAAATAAGACAATACAAATGAAATCGAATTCGAACAAAAATTAAATAAGACAAGCAATACAAATGAAATCGAATTCGAACAGCCCTTCATGATTTCGAGAAACACATACCGTACGTAAGATACCGAGAGTTTTCTGGTTATTGTAAATGTACTGCAATTCATTTATTTTTTTTCCGATTTTATGTTAATCGGTTTAGGAGGGCAGGGGTTTATAAGAATATCTTTGAAAATTTTAAAGATTTACAGTGTTAGGAAGATAAACAGGAAATTTAATCTATATATGTTAAATGCATATTAATTTTGCATGAATTATAAAGATTTGATTTGATTTTGGGAATTTATCTATTACGGGCAAAAATTATGTTATGTATAAAATGAAATTAAAAAGATTTGATTTCATTTAGAAAACTGAATATGTCATTGGTGTTAAAAATTTCGTTGCTACTCCCTAAGTCACACTTCAAGCACCTTGTGCTAAATTACACGACAAACTTTACGATCTAGCAACCCCATTATGACTCGTAACTCAGACAAAAATAAAGTCTACAAATTGTTTGAGGAAATTCACGATCATAATAATATGCAGACACAAAAAAAAATTAAATATTTCCCCCCACTAAAAATTAATCATATTTCCTCACAAAAAAAAAAAAAAAAACAATATGCATACAAACTTTATGATCATAAAAATGTTTTTATTAGCCAGATTAATAGGTGTCTAGAAAAGTTTTAAAAAATTGGAAGTCGCGATGCTAGACCAGTCAAAAACTTAACCCATATATATAGTAACCCGTCGGGATCCAACCCATTTTGGGGGTAACAAACATGTTTTTTTTATGAACTGTATCCTATTTAGACTTGAACCCGTTTCGATCCACATATTTTGGGTTAACCTGACCGAGTTGTAGACCCGATTTCATCCTTCACCGACATAAAATTGAGATGCTTCAACCCAGAAATGAATCAATATATCATAAATAATAAATTAAAAACTAATTACAATCTTAAGATTGTTTATAATGGAACTTTGTTACGGCACATAAGATGTATTCTTTTACCCATATTTTGAGCCAACTTGTTACCTATTTTTGAACCAACTCGTATCATACTTAACGTGCCCATTTGGTAGATCTACACGACATATGTTTGTTCACCCGTGTAATTTTAACTATAGATGTTCATCCCCGTATAATACCAACTATAATTGTTCACCCGTGAATTACGTGTTCGGGTTGTACCTGATTAAATTCGGGTTGTACCTTATATAGTTACATGTGAATTTGGTAATGTTAGTTTGTATGTTTCTTGGTTTTGCTAAAGTTAAATGTGATTTTGATCATGCTAGTGACCCGAACATACCCGTTTTTTCCAAGGCCAGGAGCTACTTTCTGACCCGTGAACCGTATTCACCTGAGACACATTTGACCAGCTATCTCTAGGTCATACATAACTCGACCCGCTGACCTGGTGTTGCCCATAATTAAAAAAAAGGGGACAAATTTAATTAACGAAGATTACGCCTAAAAATAACATAAATTATTATAATAATTCAAAAAATAACCTATGTGCTTAAAAATAGTTAATATTATTTTCCAAATTGATAATTTCCACCCACTCATTTTCGTAGAGCCCTGTGCTTAAATGCCTAACGTAGGGTCTTCAACATGCTTTGTGGGTCAACTGTTTAGAGAAATATGTATTTGTACTTCTCAATCTCGAGCACTAAAGTAAACGTTTCCTACATTACGTAGTAATGGACAGCTGGTATACATGATTATGAACACCGACCACCGACCACCGATCACCGACCACTGGCCACCTAATTTTATTTTCATATTGTGTAAATTGGATCACATTGTGCATCCCTTACGAAATTCTAAAAGAAATGTGCTCAAATTGGCAAGACAACAAAAAGTTTGTACACTTGCAGATGTGAATCTCCATTATCTTCTACTTTTAGCCTACTGCTGACGTTCTTCTCGCAAATCCCACCCAAAAATCTCTTTCGTTAGCGACTCTCTTATTCGAAATAGTATTACCATAAAAGTACTTTGCATCCTATAAACAAAAGTATGAACAGGGGAATGCTGTCCATTCTTATGGTATTTTGCATCTTTACATGTCTACGTGAGCAATATAAGGATGTATGGTACAATTTCAATATTCAGGAATTGGAGAAAAAAAGAAAAAGACATGTTATAATCAGCCTCGTAAGAGCTAGATTTGATATTAGTACTAAATAACAAACCATAAGAACTCAAAATTTTGATCAATATCTAAGATAACGAATCATGCTATACTCAGTTACTCACCCTCGTGGCATGAACTCAAAAATTTGATCAGTACCTAGAAAAGCGAATATTAGCCAGTAAAAGAAAAGTGAAATTATGGAATGCTCATATTAAAATTAATAACAATTGCAGAGGATACACCAAATTGAAAATGATGAATACACAATTTTAAGGTAAAACTAATACTAAGAGTTTATGCAAATTGAAAATGAATGGAGTTGAGAATGTGGAATTCCCATCCGAGTGCTTGGTACTGGTAGGCACTGGATGCTTCGTGTGTCCATGCCTCTATATAGTAGTAGTGTTGGTTTGGCGTAAATTGTTAAAACCCTAGAAAATAACGCCTTCTTTGTGTGTAAATGGAGAGAAACACGAATCATTTGTTGCCTTTTTAGAATTATTTCCGTTTGCGTTGGTCAAGATTTTTTGGCAACTTCGGGTGCATATATATTAATATATATGATAAATTATTCGATTTCCTAAGGTTAAAAATCTCTTTGGTATTTTAATTTAGAAGATTTATTGCCTTTTTTAAGATGAGTTCGTTTTGTCACACTTATTACCGATGTTTTTGGAATGATAATAATTACGCACCATTTTTTAATGGTAAAAATTAGCAGTATTGTAGGTAATTTAAATTATTCTCGGAATAGCTTCGATTGTTTCCTAGCTAAAAGATTATGCAACGTAATTTTTATCCTTGCCGAAAATATGATGTGTAGTTTATTTTATTTCTTGCAATTTGCTGCAATTTTTAAGATATCTTGTGAGTGTTTTTATGCATAAATATATGATGTTATAGAATATTCCGGATTTTATGTTATAATTTATTCCTTTTCTAGATAGATTTTTTTTAATTAAAAACGATTAGAATACCTTAATTATGGAATATGTCATCTTTACTGGAAATTTTACTGTCGAAATTAGTGAATGATAACATCAGCTATGACGTGTCGTTAATGTCATCGCTGATGTGGACGGCCTAATATGCTGCGAATTGTACCGGTAATTATATAATACTAGTTCTTTGACCCGTGCAAAATTGCACGGGGCGTTTTACCTCTTTGTTCTTAGAACTGGTTTTAGTTTAGGAAATTTGTACAGATATCCAATACTATAGGCATAAGATGTTAATACGTCCAATTTATTACAACATTGGTGTTAGTTAGATTTTCGAATAACTTGAGTTTTTGACACACTAAAATAGACTCGATACGCATTGGATAAACGAACCGTATTGACCAGCGAAGAACCTCACAAAAGAGGTAATTATCTGTTTATGTTTGAATATTACTCCATAGGAATTGCTAATTATAGATGTAGTAAACAATAATTTATTGTTTTCCTTCTAAAAAAACAACTAATTAAAATCGTAATGTCACTTTTATCAACCAAAGCCCTTAACCACACAAGTGTTAAAATATTTGACCTCGCCCGCTTCTTTTCGGTCATGGATCCCTTTCTTTATTATTATTTGTCACCCGTGTTGAACCACGTATTTAATCTCAAAATCGATCTGAACCGTTGATCAAAATGACCCCTAATTAACACAAATCAGCCTAAATTCAAACTAAACCGCAAACTTTATTGTTTCATTTAATTTGTCTTAGACTTGCATTATTTATACTCTGACCCATTCTAATTTTTTTGTTTCAATTGCCACTCTTTTTTAAATGTATCTCTATATATTACTTTCGTTTTTTGGAAGTTTCTTAACAATTCAAATCAAATTTAGGTCACTTAACCCGTAGTGTTAGGACATTAGTAATTTTATACCCTTCATAACTCATGGGTATTTTGGGCACTGGTGTTTGAGGTAGGGCGGAGGGAGTATGTATTTTGTAGATATAATTTTGGTTTCTTAACTGGTTGTACATTATACGACATAAGTATAAAGTAATTGCTTGAGCGCTTATATGTCATTATGATAACTCTTATGTAACTATCGTGCGATCGGTCTAACAATTATAGTCATCTCCTCACACTTTTTTGTCTTTTAGAAAATCAGGCGATATACCACTTTTTAATGCTATATATGATACTCCCTTTGTCACATTTAGTTTTATACCCTTTCAATTTCAAGCCGTCTGAGTGAATAATTTTCCTTTCTATTCTTGGGTCATTTTCTTATTGCACGGGCTGTTATAAGCAAATGATAGTAAACCAATTTTTATTCTTAGGCCCATATATGGTGAGACTACTTTCAATGCCAATCTAATGGATGAGTATTAAGATATAAAGAGAAATACGACCGACGAAGTTAAACCTCATAAAAGTTGATTCTATTTGACATTGTCTGATTTTCTTGGTCATTAACCCGTTTTTATTTTTATTGTTACTTGTGACCCGTATAATCTACGTTTTTAACCTCAAATTTGATTCGACCCATTGACCAAATTTGACCCTTAATGTAAGAGCATTCACCCTAAATTCAAACCAACACCTTATTGCGACAATCGTGAGTTGACCTGAGTTCGTACTTGACGTGATTCGTTTACAGGTCTACACAAATTAGTTTTGGTATGGAATTTCAAAATGTACGTTTTATAGTATGGTAGACACCACAATTGTATAATATAAAAATAGTGACTACCCGTGATCAAGACATTGAGCTATGTGATCTCAAATCTGAAAGTTAAAGCTCAAATAATGAACTCAAATCTGAAAGTTAAAGCTCAAATCTGAAAGTTAAAGCTCAAATAAGCTCAAATAATCTGAAAAAGGTAAAATATATATGATGTGACGTGTTTTAATGAACTGTTTGTTGATTATTGTTCCCTAAAATGGATTAATAGAATATTTTCAAAAGAATTTTATAAGATTCTTGCCAATTTCATAAATTATTGTTGCCTAAATTGGATTAATAGAACATTTTCATAAGAATTTTATACGATTCTTGCAAATTTTTCGTTAATAACCTTGCCATTTTTTCGTAAATTATAGCTGCATATAAGCTTAATATATTCGTGCAAAATTTTCGTTAATATTCCTCCCTATTTTCGTAAATTATAGCTATAGATATCATTGCGAATTTTTTGTTAATATATTCTTGCCATTTTTTTTCATGAATACAGTATATTGGAGCCATTATTATTGCCTAAATTACCTGATTGCGGGTTTTTAATGTAGATTCTTGCCGCATTTAGTGGTAATGGTTGCATGGTTGTTTGTAAATATAACAACAAAATAAAATAATACCATAATTATATCATGAGTGTAGCTCCCAACTAATTTCTTGTAATTCATTATTTCTAATTATTATATTAATAAAAGTAGATAAATTGTTTACAATATTTCAGAATAATATGTTGGACTAAATTAGTGCTGAAATCATATTCAATATATGATTGCAATATTTTTAGGGCGAATTTATATGTAATATTATTGTTTTGCATATTCTTTCCTAAATGATTTAAAATGGATGGATTATGTTATATTTTTCGCCTTAATTTAGTGCAATTAGATATCTTATACAATATATGATCGCAATATTTAGGGTTGTGCACTTTTTTTTTAACAATGTATCTTTATATTTTGCTTTCATTTTAGAAAAATTCATTAGTAATTTAAATTTAGATTACTTAACCCGTAAGTGGTTGGACATTAGTAATTTAATACGAATAAGACAACATTAGTCTCATACACCCACGCTGAAGTTTATAATGCCATTATTATGGAAGTTACATCTTTTGGACTTGATCAAAGATCATAAAACGATAAACAATATTATGACTTACTTATATTAACTGGTTCACTTCACCCGCAAAACAATAGGTCTATAGGAATAGGACAATACAATAGTAGTTTCAAAAATCCGTAATGATTTTATTTGTTGTAATTCATGTCTTATATAGAGATACTAATTGTTAGTTGCTACTTAATCCTTGCTTCAAAGATCATTTGTTCATATAGAACAAAATGACTACCTCATATTAATTGACATCAAACGTAGCCAAGTTAAATTCTAAAGTAAACAAAATTTGAAGAAAAATGTAAAAGCCATGTGTACTAATTGTCGTGAGAATACGCGAACAGAAGTAGGCAAGTAGCATCCAATTATTTTGGTGAACTTGTTTTTACGATGCATTCAATTTCTGTTTAGTTTTGATTAGAACTAATGGAATTTTCAGAGTATTAGGTGTTTCTTACCCATGCTTGTGATTGTATGTGTGGCTGAGATATTGGTATCTAGTTGTCGTGCTAGTGCTAGAGGTTGTCATGTGTGTATATCATCATACTGTTGAAAGCCATCTTTTTTTTGTTTTTTTTTTTTTTTTTTTTTTCTGGCAAATTATAATCAGAAGAAGGTCCAAGGTTAAAACTGATTAGCTTTGGGAGTTTGGGGGGTATTAATTGCTATTACAACCTAGGTGTGATTTTAGAATAAAAGACTTTTTTTTTTTTGAGGGGATTTTAGAATAAAAGACTTAAGAACTCGTTTTGCATTCTTCTGTGAGATTAAGAAGGAAGCTAAATGCAAGGTCAGGCTGATAGAATCAAAGTCGTGGCTAAATGGCAAGAAAGGAATGTTAGATGTCGTACACCGTGAATGTAACAACCCGTAATTTTTAGGATTTTTATTTATTTAGGGTGTTACATTTAATTGAGGAATTAAGAACCAGTTACTGATTTGGGAACTTTCCTACTTTGGACCGATTTCCTAATTGGGTTGATTTTAGGGAAACTACCTAAACACCCTTACTAATACTCCCTCACTCTACTACTACAATAAAAAAAAAAAAAAAAAACCCACCCCAAACCCCATCACACGTGAAACGCAGAGAAGAGGAAAAGAAAGGAGAAGAGAAGAAAGAGAAGAGAAGAAGAAGAAAGAGGAGAAGAGCCGCCGCCCTTCCCCCTGTCGGACCGCCGCCGGCCACCCACGCCGCCGCCCCACCTCTCTGCCTTGATCATCTTTCCTCCCCTCTTGATTTTATATCAAGAGTAGTAAGAACCCTAAGCCCCTATTTATGAATTAAAATTAGGGTTTCTATTATTTCATGTTGATTGTGGAATTAAAAGCATGAATATGGATATAGGATGTTAGTTTGATGTTTCTACTTATTGTTATTTGGGATTGTGAACATGAAATCATGAATTTATAAATTAGGGTTTGAGAATTAGGGTTTATGTTTATTTGATGATGTTATTGTAATCGGAATCGCATGAAATTTAAAGGAGTGACTTATAACGAATTGGGTAGCGTATTATATTAAATTGGGAAGGTTTTATGATGCTTTGTGTGAATTGTTTAGGTTCTGTCCAGATCTGATTTTCGGGTATTTCGGGTGTTTTTATCGATGTTTTGATGTTTAGATGATGGGAAAATATTACTAGTATGATTGTGGAGTTGTGGTATAAGTTTGGTGCGAATTGGAGTTGATTTGGTTATCGTATGACCAAGATTTGTTGAAATTGTTATGATATGGGAGTATGGCGTTTGTGAGATATGAGATAGTATGGTTATGTATGTATGTCTACTTGGGAGTTGTAGTAATCCATCTCTATTTGGTACTTACCTAGGTGGTGGTTTCAAGGAAGTACCCTTCACGGACTTTTGATATTTATTAAGCTTTTCCTGAATTGAAGGTAAGAACGTTGATCATCCTAATGTTTAAGCATGATTCTCAATCCCACTCTCTTGAGCTTTCATTAATCATCTCCTATTGATTCATTGGTTTTCTAACCATTATCGCTTCACAATCAATTGTTTATATGATACATATGTTGTTTCATAACTATGTTGTCCACTTTCATTGAGCTTATTGTATATTGTTTCTGGCTACGGCCGTTTATAAATTGAAAAAGCGCTTGCACAAAATAATATACTTGAAAGATAAAGGATTGAAATAAATATTGTGACCCCATCTAGAGTGACGGACTTTGCGCCGTCACCATGTCCTATGGACATGTTTTGTTTACAACCTCTAATCAGGGTACATATTCTAGGTTGGAGATCAGCTACCAACCTCCTAATTGACTTCCTCCTAGATGGGAACTCGTCCTACCGGCCCTCTAGCGGGGGGTGTGCACACTCGAGTCTTTAGGGTAGTTTTACATTAACTCTAGATGTGGGATGGCTTGGGGTAGGACCCTTGTCCATACTAGGGACCTGTCGAAGGCCCTACACGTTTACTACAAAAAGAATGCTCGAAAGCAAAATAATGAACATAGAAATAACGTGACCGTGGTCGTAAAGTTCGGCCTCAGTGGTGGGCACGACTCGTGATCGGCGCCTCTTTGTTTCTCTATTTCTTCGCGCGGTTGCGTTTCTTTGATTGACAGCTACGCGCCATTAAGGCGCGTATCTCATTTTATTTTGTTTTCTTCATTCCTTATTGCTTAAACTACTTACTCAGCCTGAGCTGACGTTCTTTCTGTTTGGGTTTGTCCCTACCCTATTCTGGGGCCTGTGTCATTGTTGTAATGGCGCAGTTGACAGGTCTTGAAGGTGATTGATTGTCTGTTTGAACGTCGATTGCATGGCATGGGATAATAGAATAAATTCGTCAGACATTTGGTTTTATGAACGATTGTAATTTGTTTCATTTGATTTGATTTCGAATTGTAATCTTAGCTACAAGTCTTCCGCTGACACTTTTTATTACTTTTCAGAAGTCTGTTTTAATAAGCCTTGTCGTTGACTTGATAGTCAATGGCGGCATAACAATCCTTTATATTCGCATTTTTAAGTTGTCAAAATTTAGGGTTGTTACAGTTGGTATCAGAGTCTTTGCTCTGGTTAGCTAAGTTTGCAAAACGATTTCAAACTAAGAATTTCAATGATTTAAAATTTGGGGGTTTGGTTGGGTGCATTCATTCGCATGCTACATGCTAATTGCTATGTGATTTTAGAAAAGGAGTTACACTGATAGGATTAACTCGTGAAATATGTGGTGTGGAACTATCGTATGGATTACTAATGCACGTGGGGTTTCTCTCTGGTATACCAGCAGAATGGCAAGCCAAAATGCGTATGTTTGGGAGTTCGGACCGTCTGGTGTAAGGTCAATTACTGGTCCATGGACGATACCGGACCATATAGCCTTTTCATCTGAGACTTTTCAGGACCGCATGAGGATTGGTGAATCGGTGGAAGAGTACGTTACCAGAATGAGAACAAAACTGACTGAGGCAGCCAAAAGACTCCCATGGGCAGTTAGACCTGAAGTCCAAGTCTTTGTGACTCTAGTTAATCTGAGGGTACATCCCCGCTGGGAGGAGGTTCGAGCTAGACTGGAAAGGAATGCTTATTATGCATGTCTCACAGGACACTCACAATATTTGAGGGACAGATCAGGTAGAGTGATAAACCTTGACAGATTGGAGGTAATTCTGGAGTGGGAATATGAAGTGTCCCTTAGCCCTGTTCAAATACCTGAGGATCACCCAATCTACATACCTCCTGTACCCTCGAACCCCGATGATGGTAACCCTACCCCGGAACCTCATGAAACTTACGAGTTGAAAGGAAGGAAGGTTCAGCTACAAGGACATGAAATACCTGGTCAGATGAACCCGAAGAAAGCTAAAGTTGAGGGATGTAACCATCCTCCTAGTCCCCCATTCCCACCTGTTGGAGAGGATGCACCAGAGGACACGGAGGAGGAGCCTGAGGAAGTCCCCACGAGTGAAGAGGAGGATGATGCTATTGGGGCTAGTGACACTGAGATAATTGTTATTAGCTCGGATGAAGAGTTGGACGACTCAGATCAAGATGATGGAGGGGAAGTCCCTAATGATGAGGATTATGATCCAAGTGACGATGTTTAAAGGATCAGTAGACACTTATAAATAAAGGCATAAGGCCTACTAGCTATCTAAAGCTAGTTAAGTTTTATCTTTGTTTACTTTGGAGTTGAATGTTACCCGTACTCTTTGTTTTTTTTTTATGTTTATCATTTCGTTCTGGTACTTAAATTAGGGGACAACACCCCTAAGACTTATTATGTTGCTTTAATAAAGATTATGAGTAGTATTATATGCTAATTGTGTTTTGTTAATAAGCTTATGCTATAGTCCCTTCGTTTTAATTTGTCCTCTTTACGCTGTGGAGCTGCTGATCTCGGCACAGCACGGGCCACCCCGGGACACGAGTCGTGTGTCGAACCAAAAAAAAAAAAAAAGAAAAAAAAAAAAAAAAAGGTTTCAAAACGTCAGAACTAAGCGAGACGAATAACTTGCAGGCGTCTATTTCAATTATTTATTGTTCTTATCCTACTAAGCTTTGCTGTTTGCATCAAAAGGGTGGAATGCCCCGAGATGATTGTTCTATACTACTAATCTAATCCGTCACTACCATTTAGAGTATGGCGCGCGGAAGTAGCTCTACTAACCAAGGGAACCCAGAGTTGACAGCCATCCTCCAGCAATTGGCTGCAGGACAGGAGGCTTCGAACCAACAATTGGCTGCCATGACTACTTTCATGGCCCAGGTATTGGCAAACCAAAACCAAAATGCCAACAACGCTCAGAACAACAATGACACCTCTGCTACACAAGCTGTCAATCCACCGCACAATGAGGAAATGACCTTAGCAAAGATGTCTAATATTGTTCAAAAGAAGAACCCTCCGAACTACTCGGGGAAAGGTGATCCTGTTGAATTGGATGAATGGATCGAAGACATGGAGAGGATCTTCCTTTCAGTAGGCTGCCCCGAAGCGTATAAGGTACGAATCGGAGCCTATTATTTGAGGGATGTGGCTGGACGATGGTGGCAAGGAATTCGTGATGATTTCTTTAAACCAATGATGGAAAGGGAAGCTGATGGCACCATGACCCCTTATGAACGAACTTGGGCTTACCTTAAGAAGTACTTGACAAACGAGTTTTTCCCTGAACACTTGAGGAGACAGAAAAAGGCTGAATTCGAGGAATTTAAGCAAACTGAGAAGATGAGCGTTAGGGATTTTCACGAAAAGTTCATAGATTTGAGCAGATTTGGTGGCGATCTGGTGTCCACTGATGAGGCTCAGGTCAACAGATATTTAGACAAGCTTCACTGGAAGGTTAAGGGCTGGTTTGTTGGAGAAGATTTCCCAACCGTTAAGGCACTTTATGCCAAGGCTAGCAATACTGAAAGGATGGTGGCCAAGATGGAGATAGACACAGGACTAAAAAGGAAGGATAGCCCAATTGATCTCTTGGAATTACCTAACAAGAAAGGAAACTTTGGGAACTTTAGAGGGAAGGCACATTCCGCTAATGTTGGGAACCTCAGTAACAAAAGATTCCAGACGGCTAAGGCCCAATCCCAAGGTGGGATTCGAAGTTCAGTCTGTAGGAAATGTAACAAAGACCATCCCTCTACAGACTGCAATGGCGAATTAATTAAGTGTTTCCACTGTCTGAAGTTAGGGCATAGAGCTAATGTTTGTTACTCCAAACTAGCTGGGAAACCAGCTACACAAAGCGTCGCTGGGTCAGTAGCAGCACCCAGGTTTCCGAATCAAAGAGCACAAAGTGGCTATGCAGGGTCTAATACTTACAGAAACCCAGTGCCTACAAAGGGAAATGTGTCTACTGCAACTACAAAGCCGAATGGGTCAGTTAATGCTGCAACAAGGAACAGTAAAGCCACAGGTCAATTATATGTGATGAATCAGGAGGAAGCAGACAACACTGATGTGGTTTCTGGTAAATTTCCTGTCAATTCTGTTGTTGCGCATGTTTTGTTTGATAGTGGTGCTTCCCATTCCTTTATTGCTGCTAAGTTTGTAGTTAGATGTGGTCTTAAGTCGGGTTTAGCTGTAGATTTCGAGTTTTCTTTGCCTACTGGGGCGAATGTCAATTGTAAAAACATGTTTAAAGACGTATCTGTAGTGATTGGAGGCCATGAGTTCAAAACTGACTTAGTGGAATTTCCTCTACCCTATTTTGACGTTATTCTGGGGATGGACTGGATGGGCAAGTACAAGGCTAGGTTGGACTGCTGGTTGGGGAAAATCTCGCTGAGAGGATCTAAGGATGTAAGGGTTTCCTACCGAGTAAACGCAAAAAGACCAAAAGTCAAGTTAATCTCTGTAATGAACCTAAAGAAACATATTTCCAAAGGCAATCCCTTGTTCTTGTGTCACGTTCGAGATACTACTGCGGAGTATCCCGATTTGAGTGATGTACCCATAGTGAAAGACTTTGAGGATGTGTTTCCAGACGAGATCCCAGGGATGCCACCAAAAAGGGAGGTTGAGTTCAAGATCGAGTTAGTTCCTGGAACTGGCCCCATTGCTAAGACGCCCTATAGAATGGCACCCGCGGAAATGCAAGAACTCAAGAAACAACTGGATGAACTTGTGGAAAAAGGGTATGTGAAACCTAGTGTGTCGCCGTGGGGTGCGCCAGTCCTGTTTGTTCGGAAGAAGGATGGAAGTAAGAGGTTGTGTATCGATTATCGTGAACTTAACAATGTCACAGTTAAAAATAGGTATCATCTACCTAGAATTGACGATTTGTTCGATCAACTCAAAGGAGCAAGCGTATTTTCTAAAATCGATCTGAGGTCAGGGTACTACCAACTTAAAGTGGCCGAGGAGGATGTTCCCAAAACAGCATTCTCCACTAGGTATGGGCATTATGAGTTCACTGTGATGCCGTTTGGTTTGACGAACGCACCCGCTGTGTTCATGGACCTTATGAACCGCACCTTTAGACCTTATCTGGACAAATTTGTGGTAGTTTTCATTGATGATATCTTGATATACTCGAAAAATGAAGACGAACACAAAGTACATTTGAGGATTGTACTAGAGATTCTGAGGGAGAAGAAACTGTATGGTAAATTCTCAAAGTGTGAATTTTGGTTGGATAGAGTTGCTTTCTTAGGTCACATAATTTCTAAGGAAGGAGTAGCTGTTGACCCTTCCAAGATTAAGGCAGTCAAAGAGTGGCCTGCACCTAAAAGTGTGACGGAGATTAGAAGCTTTCTGGGACTTGCCGGCTACTACAGGAGGTTTGTAAAGGACTTTTCAAAGATAGCTAAACCCATGACAACATTGATGAGGAAAGCAACTAAGTTTAAGTGGGACGACCCATGTGAGGAGGCCTTCCAAACCCTGAAAATTAGGTTGACATCTGCACCAGTTTTAGCACTGCCAGATGAGAATATTCCGTATGAGGTCTACACGGATGCCTCTAAGAATGGATTAGGTTGTGTCCTTATGCAGAACCGAAGAGTAATTGCCTATGCGTCTAGGCAACTCAAAAGTTATGAGGAGAACTACCCAACACATGACTTGGAGTTAGCTGCGGTAGTGTTTGCGTTAAAATTGTGGAGACATTATCTATTCGGGGTAACATTTAAGGTATTCTCTGATCATAAGAGTCTCAAATATATATTCACACAGAAGGAACTTAACATGAGACAGAGGAGATGGCTTGAACTCATTAAAGACTACGACATGGAAATCCAATACCACGAGGGTAAGGCCAACGTGGTAGCAGATGCTCTCAGTCGGAAGTCTTTACATAGTATTCAATTGGTGGTACAACGGCAGAGACTCAGAGATGAATTCCTAAATTTTGGGATACAGTTATCTGAACATGGAGTTACTACCTTTCAAAATGATTTATTAGGTGAAATCAAGGAACTTCAGAACTCAGATGAGTACCTCAAAGGAAAATTGGACAAGGAGGGCGAACTATTCAAGATGACTGGGGATGGATTGATTCGCTTTCAAAACCGTTTATGCGTCCCTGACAATGTCGAATTAAAGGAGAAGATCTTAACCGAAGCTCATGCTACCCTATACTCTGTGCATCCTGGGGGAGACAAAATGTATCAGGATCTGAAACAAGTATTTTGGTGGTCTGGGATGAAAAAGGACATAGCTGAATTTGTAGCTAAATGTCTTATCTGTCAAAAGGTAAAAAGTGAACACAAGAGGCCACAAGGCAAACTACAACCTCTACCAGTACCAAAGTGGAAGTGGAGCTCAATATCCATGGACTTTGTCACTGGCTTACCCAGAACATCTAAAGGAAACAATATGATTTGGGTGATTGTGGATAGACTGACAAAGAGTGCTCACTTCATACCTATGAAAGACACGTGGAAGAAGAAGCAGTTGGCTACAGCCTATGTACATCACGTGTTGAGGCTACATGGAGTCCCCGACGAAATAGTTTCTGATCGTGATGCACGATTTGTGTCTAGGTTTTGGGCAAAGCTACAAGAAGCTTTGGGCACGAAACTCTTAAAGAGTACTGCCTTTCACCCGACTACTGATGGTCAAACCGAAAGAACAAATCAGACAATGGAAGACATGCTTCGGGCTTGTGCTTTACAGTTTCAGGGAGGTTGGGAAGATAAGTTGGACTTAATTGAATTCTCGTATAACAATAGCTTCCAAGCTTCGATCAAGATGGCACCCTATGAAGCATTGTATGGAAGGAAGTGCAGGAGTCCAATTTGTTGGAATGACATTAGTGAAACTGTAGTCTTGGGTCTTGACTACATCCAAGAAATGACCGACCATGTAAAGTTGATTCAGGATAGACTCAAGGCAGCTCAGGATAGACAGAAGAGCTACGCCGATAGAACTCGAAGCCACATAGAATTCGAGGAAGGTGACATGGTCTTATTACGAGTGTCACCTACCAAAGGTGTTATGAGGTTTGGTAAAAAGGGTAAATTGAGTCCTAAGTTCATTGGACCATACAAAATCTTGAAACGCGTTGGTGAAGTGGCTTACGAGCTAGAGTTACCTGCAAATTTAGAGCAAGTCCATAACGTATTTCATGTGTCACAACTGAGGAAATATGTTAGTGACCCGTCTCATGTGCTCGACCCAGAAACGATCGAGCTTGATGAAACGATGACATATGAGGAGACACCGCTAAAGATTCTAGACAGTAAAACAAGAAAGACTCGGCGCAACGAGACCAACATGGTCAAAGTGTTGTGGTGTAACAACAACGTTGAGGAAGCAACTTGGGAGGTTGAGTCCGCCATGCGAGAGAAATACCCCCACCTTTTCCATTAAGGTACTTTCGGTTCGGGACGAACCTTTACTTTAAGGGGGATGAGAACCTCGTGCGTTCCGTCTCTCTTGCTTTACTTCGAGAACTTGCTATTTTATGAGCATGATTAATTGAACTTGCTATTTTATGAGCATGATTAATTGAACTTGCTATTTTATGAGCATGATTAATTGATTTGAATTTTAATAATTGTGCGCGCAATCTCAGGAATGCATTAATGATGCGTTTCTTCCTAAACACAACTCTCCATATAGAAGTGCATTAACGATGTACCCTATGATGTACTCTCCCTGTATACATTTCTATAATCTTGTTTATCCTACTCCTCACATTTCTCCTCCCTTGTTAACCTTCATTTACCTCGTTAAGATGAGAATATGGTATGAGTCACCAAAATATGTGGTGATACAACCTTGGTGATTTTCAGCAATGAGGGACCTAAATCTTCGGGACGAAGATTTGTTTTAAGGAGGGAAGTCTGTAACACCCCGTAATTTTTAGGATTTTTATTTATTTAGGGTGTTACATTTAATTGAGGAATTTAAGAACCAGTTACTGATTTGGGAACTTTCCTACTTTGGACCGATTTCCTAATTGGGTTGATTTTAGGGAAACTACCTAAACACCCTTACTAATACTCCCTCACTCTACTACTACAATAAAAAAAAAAAAAAAAAAAAACCCACCCCAAACCCCATCACACGTGAAACGCAGAGAAGAGGAAAAGAAAGGAGAAGAGAAGAAAGAGAAGAGAAGAAGAAGAAAGAGGAGAAGAGCCGCCGCCCTTCCCCCTGTCGGACCGCCGCCGGCCACCCACGCCGCCGCCCCACCTCTCTGCCTTGATCATCTTTCCTCCCCTCTTGATTTTATATCAAGAGTAGTAAGAACCCTAAGCCCCTTTTTATAAATTAAAATTAGGGTTTCTATTATTTCATGTTGATTGTGGAATTAAAAGCATGAATATGGATATAGGATGTTAGTTTGATGTTTCTACTTATTGTTATTTGGGATTGTGAACATGAAATCATGAATTTATAAATTAGGGTTTGAGAATTAGGGTTTATGTTTATTTGATGATGTTATTGTAATCGGAATCGCATGAAATTTAAAGGAGTGACTTATAACGAATTGGGTAGCGTATTATATTAAATTGGGAAGGTTTTATGATGCTTTGTGTGAATTGTTTAGGTTCTGTCCAGATCTGATTTTCGGGTATTTCGGGTGTTATTATCGATGTTTTGATGTTTAGATGATGGGAAAATATTACTAGTATGATTGTGGAGTTGTGGTATAAGTTTGGTGCGAATTGGAGTTGATTTGGTTATCGTATGACCAAGATTTGTTGGAATTGTTATGATATGGGAGTATGGCGTTTGTGAGATATGAGATAGTATGGTTATGTATGTATGTCTACTTGGGAGTTGTAGTAATCCATCTCTATTTGGTGCTTACCTAGGTGGTGGTTTCAAGGAAGTACCCTTCACGGACTTTTGATATTTATTAAGCTTTTCCTGAATTGAAGGTAAGAACGTTGATCATCCTAATGTTTAAGCATGATTCTCAATCCCACTCTCTTGAGCTTTCATTAATCATCTCCTATTGATTCATTGGTTTTCTAACCATTATCGCTTCACAATCAATTGTTTATATGATACATATGTTGTTTCATAACTATGTTGCCCACTTTCATTGAGCTTATTGTATATTGTTTCTGGCTACGGCCGTTTATAAATTGAAAAAGCGCTTGCACAAAATAATATACTTGAAAGATAAAGGATTGAAATAAATATTGTGACCCCATCTAGAGTGACGGACTTTGCGTCGTCACCATGTCCTATGGACATGTTTTGTTTACAACCTCTGATCAGGGTACATATTCTAGGTTGGAGATCAGCTACCAACCTCCTAATTGACTTCCTCCTAGATGGGAACTCGTCCTACCGGCCCTCTAGCGGGGGGTGTGCACACTCGAGTCTTTAGGGTAGTTTTACATTAACTCTAGATGTGGGATGGCTTGGGGTAGGACCCTTGTCCATACTAGGGACCTGTCGAAGGCCCTACACGTTTACTACAAAAAGAATGCTCGAAAGCAAAATAATGAACATAGAAATAACGTGACCGTGGTCGTAAAGTTCGGCCTCAGTGGTGGGCACGACTCGTGATCGGCGCCTCTTTGTTTCTCTATTTCTTCGCGCGGTTGCATTTCTTTGATTGACAGCTAAGGCGCGTATCTCATTTTATTTTGTTTTCTTCATTCCTTATTGCTTAAACTACTTACTCAGCCTGAGCTGACGTTCTTTCTGTTTGGGTTTGTCCCTACCCTATTCTGGGGCCTGTGTCATTGTTGTAATGGCGCAGTTGACAGGTCTTGAAGGTGATTGATTGTCTGTTTGAACGTCGATTGCATGGCATGGGATAATAGAATAAATTCGTCAGACATTTGGTTTTATGAACGATTGTAATTTGTTTCATTTGATTAGATTTCGAATTGTAATCTTAGCTACAAGTCTTCCGCTGACACTTTTTATTACTTTTCAGAAGTCTGTTTTAATAAGCCTTGTCGTTGACTTGATAGTCAATGGCGGCATAACAATCCTTTATATTCGCATTTTTAAGTTGTCAAAATTTAGGGTTGTTACAGTGAACTTTGAGAAGTTCACTCGCTCTTAGGAAACACCGGCATTTCACACTCTTTTTTTTCATTTGACTTTTGTAATGCCGAGGCTAAGAAAATTGTGTTCTTTATATATAGATATGAGGTACAGAGATAATATTTTTAAATGGTAAACATCTTCAAAGGAGAAAACGATATCCAATAGTACGGAAATAACACCTATACTACAATCTTAATTTATTTGTACCTAGATTGTATTTTTATTACATCTAAGGAAAAGTGAGTATTTTTTTTGCACTATTTAAGGCGCGAATCAATTTTCAATTCATTTTTCCCAAATATATTACATTTTCATATGATATAATATTAGGAGCACTAACTTAGGCCATTTTAATATATATTGTTGCCTAAAATAATGTAGTTAACAAAATTGTGTCAATTTTTTCCATCCGAAAAAGATATATTTGGGATTTTATTTTTCAGAAAAGATATATTGAAGAATATTTTTTTTCCATCCGGAAATTATATATGCTAGAATAATATTGCAGTATTTTAGAAAAAGTATACATGAGATTATTTGTTAGTGCATTTTTCCTTAGAAATGTGAATCATATCTTTTCCAGAATATTTAAGGTATATTCTTGCCAATTTTAGTGGTAATAGCTGCATAATTATTTTAAATTAGGCAAAAAATATATTAGTACCATAATTAATGTTTATATTGCATGCGTGCGCCTGACGTATGCATGCGTGTGCCTTGCGTAACCATGTGAGTGCTATTTGTAGTAATTTTCATTAAAAACGATTTTACTTAAAAAACCGATTAGAATAGTTTTTTAATTAATATTTGTAGATAGATTTTTTAATTAAAAACGATTAGAATACCTTAATTATGGAATATGTCATCTTTACTGGAAATTTTACTGTCGAAATTAGTGAATGATAACATCAGCTATGACGTGTCGTTAATGTCATCGCTGATGTGGACGGCCTAATATGCTGCGAATTGTACCGGTAATTATATAATATATGATGTTAAATTCGCGTGTTCAGAATAAATTTTAGATCGATTATGATTAAACTAGATCAGCTTAATTAGATAATATTGATCCCATCAAGCTAATAAATATACGTCATAATGACATAACATTTTGAGTGAATCTAATCTAATTGTTGGTATTAATCTAGTAAACGAATCACATGAGCCTAATTTGATCATACGTTGGATCTTGGTAGTGTATATACGATCAAGAAGGCGAATAACATAATTTTTTTAATTGGTAATCCAAACAGCCTCACTAGGCTTCCTACTGCCAGGATCAGGCCGACATGACAGGGTTTCAATGCTCAACCCATGGGAGAGATGGGCGAAGCAAGGGGATCCTTCTCCCGTAAGTTGTTAGTTTTTTTTTTTTTTTTTTTTGACAATGGTCGTAAGTTGTTAGTGGCAAAGCAAATAACATATACGGAGTATGGAGTATCAAGCACATATAAATGCGACCCTATAATTATTACCGCATACAATTAGTTTTGGCAAAGCAACTCTGCGTAAAATGGAGCCTAAAATAAGGGTAATGTCGTAATATAACGCCACAATTTGAATAAATAGATCCGCGTTTTTTTATGCCTGATAAATACAATTTGATCCAGTGATCTACCCGTTCCTTTACTGTGAATAATTTAAAAGGTTGGGACTTGGGATCCATGCCCGGCCTAGCTAGGAAGCCTGTAGCCTATAACATGAACGTAGATATTGTATTTTCCCTCTTGGTCAAGCGCATGCCAATTTTTGGATAAGAATCATAACAGTAAAAGTTGAATTCACAGAAAAAAGTGGTAAAAAGAAGTGGAATGCCAGTTAAAATTCTGGAAAGTCGATATGACCCATGATCAAGAGTCCAAGACCGAGAGCCTCGAGCCAACAATTTGCTATTTTTGTCAACTAAATCTCTTGACGAGTTTTCACTCGATATGTATCATTTCTAGTCTAAGATTAATTAATACTCCCTCAATTCTTTATTTGTTCTTACTCTCACAATTTCAAACCAAACGTAAAGAACAAAAAAAAATGGAGGGACTACGTAAAACGTACGGTGTAATACATAATGTTCGTTTGACATTTATGCTAATAATGATATGAATAATTTTGCAATCCAAATTGTTGCATGGTGCTCGCAAAGTATGTAACAAAGTGTACTGCCACCTATGGCTATGATCCGTGTAAGTGGTAAATAGTCTCTCCATTTAATTCATTTGTTTGCGTTTGATTTCCCCTCAACAAATCCGATCTAACGTAAATAAATGAATAAAAAAATAGAGGGATATTTGATTTGATTCGTATCTTACCCACAAGTATCAAATTATATATAGAAAATTGTGTCGTTATTTATTCACAAGTACATAAAGTATGTAGCAAGGGCGGAACTGAACGATAGCTTACCTAGGCCACAACCGGCCCCATATTCCCGATATATCATACTACATTTTATTACAAATGTACTAAAAAATAATTAATACGATATAATAGGTAAAATGTTACATTTGGGCCTCTCAAAACTCTGCAATAGGATACCACTAACATCCGATGATGGTTCTACACTTCTACTACTAGTATTGTTGTAAAAGTAAAGTGAACAATAATATGTACTCCTCCGTAATAATTTTCGATCAGATTTCGACCTAATCAACCTCATTGCATTCATAAATTTCATTTGTAGACATCAAAAAACACTATATACCCCACATAAGTCAAGATCCCTCTAAAAAAATACAATATTAGTTCTATATGCCACTAGTAGTATAGTAATATGTTCTATTGATGACAAACACAATTACCAAAAGTAATTAATCGTATAAAAATAGGTAATTAGTCAAATCAAATACTTTAAAATGATGTTGACACCAACAAAAATCGACATGTTATCTTACCTATCACATAAGCCAAAAATCTGTTCATTATTTTTTCAAACCTACGATTTTGAGAGGGAAAAAAAAAAGATTAATTAACTGCTGATGAAATGACTGAAAATTAACAATAGAGTTAATTATTATGTTGGTGGTATTTTGGTTTACAGCTAAAAAAGAAAAAGAAAAAAAAAATCTACCAATTATAATTTTTGGAAAGAGAAGGTCAAGCAAATTTCGCGGGTTCAAGGTGGGCCCATCATTCAAACGCCTGGCGTGGGCCCTTGAAATCGGGCTTTTCATGTGAAATGTTTTACGGATTGTAAACTCCTCAGGTAAAGCCCACATCCTGTTGCTTCCATTCCAACGGTTTTTCTTCACATCCATTCTTGGTCACGGCGTTACTTGCGCATATGTCTACGAAATGGGAAAAGGTCTCGTACTTGTGAATACTTGGTTGAGTTGAAATGAAATTTGATTGGCTATTATTGAGGTACTGAGCTTAAACGGTGGAAAAAAGGTGTAGCCTACGTTGCTTATAATTATGTGGTTTAGATATTATCGTGCATGTATGGTCGATTTATTACCTAGTCCACTGCTAAAGTAGTGCTCGTGAATTTATCATGTTTCAAGAAAACGGTAGTGTTTCGTGAGTTGTATTTTTGCTTTATAAGTCCAAATTAAAGGGCATAAGTGTGAAGGGCGTGTTTAAAATTGACTACATTGCTTGAGTCTCAAGTATAATTAAGTTTAAACTTTTGGTTGAGATGGTTCTTTTAGAGTTTACGCTGCTCAGAGACAGACTTGTGCACATTATACTCTATCGTCCAATATTATGGACTTTTGGTACTTTTAGAAGTTGGAAGTGGTTGATAGCGTAAACGCGGTTTGGTTTAGCTAGATATGAAGATTTAGTACTAAACTTAATTGTGACGAAGGTGATTGTGTGATAGAGAAACTTTGCAGTCTTAGTTTGACCTATTGCGTCCGACCCGCATACCATGGGATATGCTTCTTGCAAGACTTTTAAAGTTGTGAGCTCTGCCACTAAAAGCTTAGCTGCAGGCTTCTCATGTGAACGAGAAAAGGTGACTCAAAATACATGCAAATGTTCTTATCTTTTGACAGTTGAAATAGAGATCTCCTAGTCTGTGACAACTATATTTTCCATTCTTTGGTCTAGATGGATTAGTTGTTGTTTTTTTTTTATTTTTTTTTTTTATTTTTGGCCTATTTGCCTCTTTGTTTCTTACTTGCCTTTTTTTGCTTATTTACGTGGTTAACAAAATTGACCTTCATAATTTAACTTTATAAGACACGTTACTACTAGCTAGGAGAAAGTATCTACTCCTATATTGCAAGTAGAAGTATTTAACTATGTATCATAATTGCCTATGTAGCCATTGTAGGCAGTAAACTCGAATTCTTATGTTGTGCTAGAAGAAATCAGAGTGTTTGATGTACCATGTCATTCAACCAATTTTGATAAACATGGCGCTCCTCTCACAATGTAGAATTGTTGGGGTTCATTTTATTAATGAGGCCACAGCCCTTAGGAAAGAAGGCCCAATGCCCTTGATAAAGCCCAATGATGTCCTTAATATCCAGCAAATATCATCCGTTGTATGTCAAGAGAATGGAGGGTCAAGATGAAGGGGGACCCCTAGGAGTATTCCTTGAGGGTACCTCCTCCATTATAAATACCCCTCTTTTTCCCTCACTTAGGAGGATTCGGACTCTGAGCTCAAAAAAAGTCATTTTATTGCTATTCTTGAGATAAGTGATTTTCGGTACCCCATTTCTCGATCGCACCCAATACTGACTTGACCGTCGGAGGGGCGTCGCCTGGGTAAAACCAGGCCCCCTTGACTGTTTGTTCATTGCGCGGGACAGAGATTTGGACCCCATCTATCCCGAAGTCGAACTCACACCAACAGGAATGATCGCGTAGTTATTCCATAATGGTCGAAGGACTATATATGCTCATCAGTCATCATACACGTCCAAAGACCACGATATAAGTTGTACAATATGTAAATCGACCCAAATAAAATAAAAGCTAGTCGATTCTAGGACGTTAAATCCATAACTAGTAAAACACTTGGATGAAGTTTCCAACAAAATCCTCTACGTTCTATTCCAATAATGTTTTTGTACAATCTGAATTACCGAATTTTAGTACCATCATATTCACATTTTATCTGATCACATACTAGTATCAAAATCTGTTTTACATAAGGGCCATACTCGATAGTCGATACTAGTCGGACACAAATTACCATGAAGCTATTGGGCTAAGTCTGATACATGTCAATACAGATCTTATAACTGAGTGGCGACTTCGCACAAAAGACCAAGGAGATATGAGATTTATGGGCCGAATATTGTTTGTGCTCTTGGGCCTCTTAGATCTTCTCTTGTAATGGCCAAAATGTCTTGGGCCCAGTTATCTTGTAAGGCCGCAAATGCAATAAAGGAAAACCGAGGTTTCGTAGCAAGACCACCATATCGGAATAATCCAGCATTTCCTACATGGTTTTATCAAGTGTACAAGTGTAGTTGATAAGATTTTAAATTTCTAATAGAATATCCCATATAGAGCACAAGCCATTTGAGAATCGAAACAATCAAAATTCAACTCAAATATAATACACCGTACGGTGATATGTCAAATGTCATTACTAACTACACCAAATCCAAATCTATGCCATTTAAAACTATAGTTTACATACGTCGTGTCTATTATATCAAGGGGGATGCTATCGACCCAAACTCTAGCTTAGTCATCTATAATTAAAAGGTGAGCAGCTACATGCTCTACTTTACTTTAGATGTTGGGTAGGACGACTAATGTTTGCACGTGAGAATACTAATCATAATTTGTTTTGAAATACGTAGGAATTGCCTATAAAGGCTGCATGAGACTTGTACTCCCTCCGTTTTTTTTGTTTCTTTACGTTTCGTTTGAATATGTGAGAGGAATTCAAACGAAACGTAAAGAAACAAAAGAAACGGAGGGAGTAATGTTTTTGTATGAAAAGACATTGTCCTAAATGACGGAGCTGATTATGTAATGTACGATGTGCATAATATGAGTCGTAGTCAAGAATACTTAATTAACCAACCCATTAATTAAGTTAATGTATTTTATAATCAATGATTAGTAGGTGTAGGTGTAGCTGTTGTAAACACATCAATCTAATGTAATCTAAACAACACTCCTAATATGCTGTAAGTGTGTATGCATGCATAGTAGCTCAATTGTCCCACTCATCGTATAATACAAGTATGTCCAAAACCCCAATAGAATGATTATTTGATGAATTCGTCAGTCATCAAACAAAGGAGAAACCATACATAATCTAATAGTTGGTGGCACATTCAGACATACAGATAGGCTATAAAATATGAAGTGAATGGCTGGAAAATCAGGATATATATATTCAACTATTCCAAGGATTGGTTAGCAGAACACAACAAGTTATACTACTCCGTAACATAAGTCATTCAAATAGAGAAATATAGAAATGTTGTTGTTAAGGGAATCAAAGCACATGGTGGTGGGACTATCTTGTATATGCCCAAAACTTTTTGCTCTGTTAAACTTTAGGACTACTCATGTTTTAGGCTTTGTAACCAAAAACTTTGGTGTCACAATCGTTATCTGCTTAGTTTATCGGGTGTCCTCAACGTGTATATGAACACCATTGTACGTGCTCTTAGTTTTGTGTATAATTCTGGTTCCATGCCTCGAATGTTCAAAACTCGTGACTAGTGTTTATATGTGCAACGATTTTAGACTCTCAATTGATTGACAAGCGTTGAATTGGAAACTTCTTAGCTTGAATTATTGTGAAGTACTTTGATTTGACTTTTAATTACTTAGACTAGTTGTGTATGGAGTTTAGACTATGGTGGAGTATATCTTAAAAACTTAAGGTAAAACCAAATAAATGATGGCTCCAGTGATACAACTCACTTTAGAGTGGGTTTTGTGATGTTTTATTTGAGTTTTCACTTTGTGTTCGGATCATTTTAGTACATTATTTTACTTATCATATTTTGTAAGCTTAATGGAAGAATATGCAAATTTTGATGCCTAAATGCAAGCTCGGGGAGTAATGACGTGCGCTATGAAGATCCCGAGGATGCTAGAGTTCCGAGAAGGTGAGAAACTAACAAGTTGGAGTATTGGAAGACGGCACCGGATCAGAAGGGCTTTAGACGACTCGTCCAGGAGGAGAGACGAGTCGTCCAAAGGACGCAGCCGGGTAGAAATAATTTAAGACGACTCATCTCTTGGGCAGACGAGTCGTCCCGCTGCTGTGTCGGCGTATTTTCGGATTTCCTTAATCCATTTTGTAATCTTTCAGTATAAATACCTAGACTCCGTCCATTATTCATTATTCAGTTTTCTCAAGACCTAAAGTTGTATTTTGAAGAATTATGTGTGGCTAAAGACCTTTTATTCTCGGATTTATTAATCGAAGCTATCATTTACCAACAATTGTGAGTTTGATTTATAATTCTTAATTTCGTTTGAGTATTGTTTATTCTCTCGCTCTTATTGTTACTATTGATTGATTTGTTGTTAATTAGGTGACCACTAATTAACCCTAGATTAATCTCTATTGCTAGATTCTCAATTAAGGGATTAATTGTTTGATTGTTGAATCGATTAGTAGAAACTAGGTCTAGTTGCGTGCTGATCATTGTGATTAGATTTAGGGGAGGATAAACATATTAATTGAAGATCTAAACCGCGTGTGTCTAGATTCTGTTAATCTTAGTTGATATCATTTAATTGTTTTATGCTTTCGCTGGATTGAATTTAGGCGCGCGTCTTTGTTATCCACCGATTAGGGCTATCATGTAGGGCAGATCTCTCCTTTTAGCTACAATTAAGAAACGATAGGAAATTATATTTCTACAGCTAAGTACTCAACGAATTAGGATTAGTTGATAACTAGGACCAATTATGTGAATGATAGTGGGTATTAATTGTCCGAGATCTTTCCCTCCATTTGTTTACAAATTACTCTCTTTGCTTTAGATTCCTTGATCACTTACACTCATAAACCCCCTATTTAGTTACTTTTCACACTTAGACGATTACCGTTTTCTGTGGATACGATCTCACTTACCCTTTACTACGTTATAGGCTGGTATGGTCATTTATATTTGATTTAGGCATACGACTTTAGCCTCTCATCCAGGTTTGTCACTTCGGCCCTAATTTTTTTGACCGACAAAAATCTAATATGAATTTGTTTGAGCTAAATGGAACTACACTAATCTTGTTGAGAGAATCAGTTACAGTATTAGAAATTTTCATTTGAACGTATTTGCTATAAGTTGGTATAGATTTAACAGGTGTAAGCTGAATCGATCGAGCTCGTCGTTATCTAAATTAAAAAGAACAAGGAGTTATTAAATCTCATAATAGTCAGTCGATTTAGTCAATTAGCTTCATATAGTTGAGCTTTGTTTTGTGATTTTGTCATGTTAAATTTATCTCAAAACTTGCCTACTCTGTCAATCACTTCCAAAACACAATTCTAGCATACTAATATTGATGGTCTTCATCTTCAAAGCGAAACCTAAATGGATACACGAATTAAGTTTAAACGGTGTAGTTAAACAAGAAGTTGGGTAGATTGCACATTTGCACAATGTTGATTTAACAAAGGTGTAAATTCCTCCATTTTTTGGTTACATTTTACAAAGGGAGCAAACTAGCAAAGGTGTGGATTTGAGAATTTAAATCCGGATCCGGAATAATACCATGCACATTAATTTCCAGCCACTAGCGTAGACCAACTTTGATCCTCATGTGTGAATCCTGTTTAATTAAAGGGTTTAACATATTAGTTGTTGAAAGCTAAATAGCTAATGCAATGAGCATTAAAAAGGGAAGGTGGACTCTAGCTTGGCACTTCGTAGTAGAGTCGTAGACTGGTGCTGGTAGTTGAGTATCAAACGAGGCTCATTTTTTGGGGATGTTAATTGTGATTTTAATGACATCAGTCAACTGTGGTCTATGGTTGTTGGTGTTAGTTGTCCTACGCGACATTTGTAACTAACTGTAACTGCTTTGTAACAGAATCTGTTACAAGGCTTCCACCCCTGTACAGTGTGTATATATAGGGCATTGACATTGTAATTATTATTGAGTTGGATTGAATAAAGTTCAATTTCTATTTACTCTCTGTGTTCACAAATCCTAACTGCAAACCTTCACCTTGAAGCTTCTTTTCACCATTAATGGAGTTATTCCAACTTCTTAAGGGCCCGTTCGGTATCACTGCCGTTTTCAGTTTCCGGTTTTTTTGCGTAAAAAATTTAGCTAAATAAGTTGGAAAAATTAATTTAAACTGTATGTTTCTATAATAGTCATACAGAAAATGAAAACTGACAACTGAAAACTGAAAACCACTTTTTCTGGTTTTCAAAAACGGGACTTTGGTTTTCAAAAAAACAGAAAACAGAAAACAGAAAACGATATCAAACAGGCCCTAATATGGTATCAGTCGCTTAGGCCACGATTCTACACCACATTTCTTCATCATTTCATCTCTAAATCATATCAAAATCTTCAGATTAAGCTTCCGCATATCATATTAAACTTCTTTTTCCGCAAAATTCCGTCAATTTTGCTGCAGATTATTCGCACATTTCTTCGCTTATATTGTCAAATTCTCAAATTTCAACTTCTTTGACAAGTTATCGGAACAATGAGTACTGTAAACTCTGATTCCAATTCAAGATCATATGAAATATATGATGATCCTTTGTATCTCGGGTCTGCTGATCAACCGAACCTCGATTTGATTGGGTGTACTTTCAATGGTTCAAATTATCAGGCATGGAAGCGCGATGTGATGCTTGCGCTAACAGCAAAGAACAAAGCAGGATTTCTGGATCGAACCTGCGCAAAACCTGCAAAAACTGACAGGACATACCATCAGTGGCTTCGTTGTGACCTGACAGTTTTGAAATGGCTGCAGAATTCTATGGAAAAAGACATCAGAGAATATACTTCATATCACACTTCAGCCTCTGAGCTCTGGAGCGAGCTAGCTGAAAGATATGGCCAGATCAATTCAATTGAACTTTACCAGTTGAACAAAGAATCTGCAAATATTTCTCAGTCTAATTCTTCTCTGGTTGATTACTATGGGAAAATGAAGAGGAATTGGGAAGAGATGGATGCTATTGATCCAATTCCTGTATGTTATTGTGGCACAATGGAGATGTGCACCTGTCAATTGTTGCAGAAAACTCTGGATAGAGAAAATCAGAGAAAACTGATACAGTTTCTCATGGGGCTGAATAGTTCTTATGAGCATGTCAAGGATCATTTACTGACAATGAATCCTGCTCCTAAGATGAACAATGCGCTGCACCTGCTACAGAAAGTGGAAAAGCAGAAGCAGGTTTCAGACACTGTTGACACATTGACAGAGGCTAATGCTTATGCATCCAGTTCTGGTAATTTCCAGAGGAGAGCTGTCAAAGAAAATCAGTGGAAGAGGCAAAAGGTTGACAGTGAAGACAGGAACATGGAATGTTCTTACTGTCACAAAGCTGGACACACCAGAGAAGAGTGTTACAAACTGCAAGAATGCTCACACTGTCACATCAGATGGCATATCAGCAAGTATTGTCGCAAACTCAAGAATGCAGACAACAGGAATAAAGCAAGAGTTCCAAGTTATCAGTCAGGAGGAAATGTCTATAGGAGACCTGCAAACAATGCAGACGTCCTACCATATGATGAATATGATGAGTATGAGGAAGCATCACCTGTTGAAGATAATAATGCTCAGCAGTATGGTAATTCTAAAGGATTTGGGTCGGGAAATCAGCAGAATGCAGGATTGGGTGGTTCTGGTAATGCTGGCATTTCTCTGGATTCGGAGGTAATGCAAAACATGATGAATTCAATGATGCAGCAGATGTTGAAAACTCTTTCAGAAAAATCTTGAAATGCTCATGCCAACTCAGCAATGAGTACTGGTAACTTTGCAGGTAAAGTTCTTTTACCTCAGGCACTTTCTATTGCTGCTCATGCTGTAACTGTAGACTGGATAGTCGACACAGGGGCATCTGATCATATGACATCCCATATTGAACTTTTACATAATGTCACCAGCTTACCTAGACCCACTTTGGTAGGATTACCTGATGGAAGCATCAAATATGTGCATGAAATTGGAAACATGTACCTGTCTGATGACTTTACATTGTATAATGTGCTGGTTGTACCAGATTTTAAACAAAATTTGTTATCTGTGGGGAAAGTAGTTGAGAATACTGACATGTCATGTTTTATTCTCATTACTTTGAATTCCAGGACCCTTCAAGTAGGAAAGTCCTAGCAATTGCTAAGAGAAAGGGAGATCTCTACTGGATTAAGCCCGGATCTTTGTCTCAAGTACAAGAGAATGCTGCTGGATTGCAGCACAATGTTGTGAAGAATAAGTCTAGTGGTCCTTCTTTAGTTTTAGCTAGTAAAAACAGCACATGTAATGCTGGCAAAACTAGAGAATGTAAACCTGTAATGTCTGATGTAGGCCTGATGTAAACCTGATATAAATGGAATAAGAGAATTTTTTTGTGAAACATGTGTTTTAGCTAAACATCACAAGCTTCCATTCCCTCAAAGTAAATCTTATGCTAAAGCGTGCTTTGATTTGTTGCATGTGGACATTTGGGGGCCATATAAAATTCCAACTATGTTTGGAGCCAAAGGATTTTTAACCATTGTGGATGATCATTCAAGAAGTACTTAGACATATCTAATCCAAAACAAAACTCAAGTGCCTGTCTTGATCAAGGATTTCCTAGCTTATGCTTCAACACAGTTTGGGAAGACTGTGAAGGTCATCAGAAGTGATAATGGAACAGAATTTTTCCAGCAAGCATGTGGCTCAATGCTCTGAGAAAGAGGAGTTATTCACCACGGGAGCATTGTTGGCAGGCCTCAGCAAAATGCTAGAGTAGAAAGGAAGCACAGACATTTGCTAGAGACTGCAAGATCCCTGAGATTTCATGCTAACTTACCTAAGAAGTTTTGGGGAGACTGCCTAAAGACAGCCACATATCTGATAAACAAGATGTCCACTGCTACTTTGGGTTAGAAAACACCTTTTGAACTTTTATTTGGAGAAAAACCCTCTTATGAGGAACTCAAGGTCTTTGGATGTTTATGTTATGCAACAACCTCAATAACTCAGAGAGATAAGTTTGAAAGAAGGGCAAGGAGATGCATTTGTATTGGTTATCCTTTTGGACAGAAGGGGTACAAATTATATGATTTGGATGATCATATCATTTTTACAAGCAGAGATGTCTTGTTTAAGGAAAATGTGTTTCCCTACCAGACACAGTTCAGCAAAAGCATATATCAACCAAAGTCAGGAACCAGAAAGCATATTGATCTATCTGACTCACAGTATATTCCTGATTCATCAATCAACAATGGACTAACTACAACTCAATTGACATCAGGGGCAATACCAACTCAGAATGATGATCAGCAGTCTGGGACAAATATTGACAGTCCTGCAATGTCTGAAGGTTCACAGTATGACATGAATCCTGAAATTCCTACCAACATCAGCAGAAATTCAGATACTGGTGAAGGCACTCTTGCAGGAGGGCAGCCTATACCTATCATAAAGTCTACCAGAAATAGACAGCTTTCTACCAAGCTTAGCAACTTTGACTGCAATATCAAGCTTCCAAACACTCTGCCAGCAACATCTAATTCTGCATCTAGCATCTTCAAAGCTGAAATTTTGAAGGACCTCAAAGATTTTGATCCAAACTATATTGCCAGCCTGAATCATGTGTTTGCTGAAGTTGAGCCATTCTGCTATTCTCAGGCTCAAAAGGACAAAAGATGGGTTGAAGCAATGAACCAGGAGTTGAATGCTCTCGAAAAGAATAAGACATGGGAGTTGACATCACTACTATCTGGACATAAGGCTATTGGTTCAAAATGGGTGTTTAAGATTAAACACAAACCTGATGGGAGTATTGAAAGATTCAAGGCAAGGCTAGTAGCAAAAGGGTATAATCAAGTGAAGGATAAAGATTACAAACATACTTTCTCCCCTGTTGCAAAATTGGCAACTGTGAGAACTTTAATGGCAGTTGCATCAGCAAGAAGTTGGCCTCTATATCAGCTGGACATCAATAATGCTTTCCTCCATGGTTTCCTAGAGGAAGAAGTGTACATGAAGATACCTGAGGGATATGAGAAAGTTGAGAAAGGCCAAGTTTGTCGACTGAGAAGATCTTTGTATGGTCTGAAGCAGGCATCTCGACAATGGAACATTGAACTCACAAAGTATCTGATTAGCCTCGGTTTTGTTCAGTCAAAGCAAGATTACTCATTATTTACAAAACAAGGTAATATCCCTGGCACATTTGTGATTGCACTTGTATATGTTGATGATGTGCTGTTAACTGGAGATGCTGCTGATGAGATACAACAAGTAAAGGAGGGTCTGGATAAAACTTTCACAATAAAAGATCTAGGCATGATGAGATATTTTCTAGGGCTGGAAGTAGCTCGAAATGACACTGGAATTATGCTTAATCAGAGAAAATATATCATTGATATTGTCAAAGATCTACATTTGGAGAATTGTACAGAGACTTTATTCCCTATGCAAAGGGGACTGAAGTTATCTACTGAAGATGGGGAGCTATTAGAACAGCCAGAGCAATACAGAAGGCTGATTGGGAGATTATTGTACCTAAACCTAACAAGACCTGATATATTCTACTGTGTACAACATCTCAGTTAGTTCTTGAGCCAACCCAGACTTCCTCATCTCCAAGCTGCTATTCATGTTGCAAGATATCTGAAAACCACTACAAATGTTGGCCTGTTCTACTCTGCAAACTCTGATTTGCAGCTGCAAGCCTACAGTGATGCTGATTGGGGTTCCTGCGCATTCAGCTGCAAGTCGCTCAGTGGTTACTGTGTTTTCCTAGGATCATCACTGATTTCCTGGAAGACAAAGAAGCAGAAGACAGTCAGTAAAAGCTCTACAGAATCTGAGTACAGATGTATGTCCTACACTGCAAGTGAACTTGTTTGGGTTGAAAGACTGCTGAAGGACTTGCAGGTCAACATCGAGCTCCTTGTCACACTGCATTGTGACAACAAGGCAGCTGAGCATATAGCTCAGAACCCTGTGTTCCATGAGAGGACAAAACATCTTGATATTGACTGTCACTACATCAGAGAGAGAGAGAGTTCAGGAAGGGTTTCTCAAGACGTCATATATAAAGTCAAGTCTGCAACTTGCAGATTTGATGACCAAACCGTTGGGGGCTGCTCAGCACAAGTTTCTTTCACTTAGGCTTGGACTCATCAATTTCCATGATGCTCAGCCTAAGGAGGGGATGATGAACTGTAAGCAACCTCCCTGACTCTGCGCCTTAGCTTGAGGAGGGACTATTGACATCAGTCAACTGTGGTCTATGGTTGTTGGTGTTAGTTGTCCTACGTGACATTTGTAACTAACTGTAACTGCTTTGTAACAGAAATTGTTACAAGGCTTCCACCCCTGTACATATTGTACTACAATCGAGGTCTTATACAGCGGGTTTTTTTCAAATATACAACAAAAAAAACCACTGTGTAATGGGGGCGCTGTGGAAAGTCGAGTTAGATATCACAGCGGTTTAAAACCGCTGTCTAATGTATGCTCTACCACAGCGGTTTAAAACCGCTGTATATGATCGTCTACCACAATGGTTTAAAACCGTCGTATAAAGTCTTTATTTTGAAAAAAAAAAAGATAGCTTTGTTATGTACTGTAGGCGTTCCCATTGTGCAATGAAATTAATCTCCAAAGAGCACTACCATTTCATACACCAAAACAACAGCTTCACTTATATACAACATATGAAACATTCCTCTGAAGAAAACATATGGAAAATCATTCAATCCCACAAACAAACCTTAAATGATATTAAACTATACATATGTAGTCAAAATTAGCTATACCAATAATAATATACTTATACTATATACTATAATATCATAAGTTTCACACGATATAACTTGATAATTCCCGCGCCCCTCACAACTTCGATTTGGTTCTTGTAAAAGCTCGCACACGTGCAGCCCAGCAAGTATTGCGATATTGAATTAGTAATTCGACAGAAGTCATTACACTCTAATGCATTTACCACAAAAAAAAAAAAAAAAAAAAAAAAAAAAAGATTAACACAAGTATAAACTCCATAAATTTTATTGCAAAGAAGATATCCCAGGTAAAAAAAATAGAATATGTTTCGATACAAACATCTTACCAACATATGCATAAAAACTCAAGATTGAATAAAGATAAGATGCTTATAAAGTAATTGACCTAATTTTTGGACCATTGATGGCTCAACAAATTGACCAAAAAAGTAGAGAAAATGGGAGGGAGATAAGCGGCACATAAATTATAGAACAACAGATCTGAATACGAAACATCACAAACTATCAATTTTTCAATCGATAATTGAATTCATTCTCTCCTAAATTTCACAGTTCTTGACTTTCGAAAATTCAATTAGAACTAAAAACTATACAAAACAAAAATCCCACGAACCCAATTGAGAATTAAGGGGTGAAATCCCTAAGGTAGATCTGAATTAACTTAAAGATAAAAAAAGGGAAGGTATTAACTAATTATGGCACAAAATTGGAGAACTTATTTCTTTTCAATTAGATTTACTAAAACAAAGAAGGTACAACAAAGAAGGGCATTGAGATCGAGATACCTGATTAAGAGGACGATAATGGTGATGTTGTTGTTGCCGAAATCCGCAGATCAGAGGAACGAGCACCAAGAAGAGAGAGAAGACGAGCCATCTAAAGAGGGGGAATGTGAATTAAACTCTCGTACGCAATGCAATAGTTTGTATACAAAGGGGTTTTTTTTCCTTCCCGAAAACCGCTGTATATTAGACTAAAACCCGTTGTCTAACGTGATCATACCATTGCGTTCTAAAACCGCTGTCTAATCACCCAAAACCGTTGTCTAATGTGATTATATCATTGCGCTTTAACACCGCTGTATAATCACCCTAAACCGCTGTATAAAGTATTACATACGACAGCGGTCCAAAAACCGCTATACATTGAGTGTTGTCTAAAGTCCAAAATGGCGTAGTGACAGTGTGTATATATAGGGCATTGACATTGTAATTATTATTGAGTTGGATTGAATAAAATTCAATTTCTATTTACTCTCTGTGTTCACAAATCCTAATTGCAAACCTTCACCTTGAAGCTTCTTTTCACCATTAATGGAGTGATTCCAACTTCTTAATAGATTTCACCAATATCAATTGAATACAAATTCACCAATTCCATAATTGGACATAATTTCAGATGCGAATGTTTAGCTAAATAAACAGACATTTATTTTACGTAGTTATTCCTTTTTAAGAACGAGATAAATGTATCGTGTATCAAGTCATTATTCTCTTTTAGTCTTAGTTTTGAGTTTTTTACAAGATTATTCATCTTAAGAGAAATAGTACCGTTTTAGCCAATGAGTTCATTGGCCTTAGTCTTAGCTCATCCTTTCCAATCAACGATCGCTTTTGAGATCATTGCTTAATTGTTTATTTGCTTGTTAAACGATCGACATCCCGCAGACGGCACAATGGCCAACGGAAAAATGTTTACAAAAATCTCTTCAAACTCGTTATTACTCGGAGGGTCTCTCGACATGATGCAGTCGTTCTTCCGCTTGATATGAGATTGAAAAATTACGACATGTGCATTATGTGGTCATAAACTCTTACAATTAAGTATATTTATGTTTAATTTTATCTGTCAATATTATCATTGAAATGTTTATTCATTTAATTTGAGTAATGTTGTTGGCCAACGCAGTTGTTTTGGCGTAGTTATCCGATCCATCCATAAAATTAAAGCATGATCTAATTTGAGTATATGTTTTTGCATGTTCTTATGTCTTAAAGTGTCATTTTTAATAAGTTTCATATGAGTATTTTCTTCATGTCCAGCTATTATATTTATTATTTACGTTTACACTGGCCGTCGACATGCCATCTTTCTTTGACGACCTTGAAGGATGGGTTGCTATTGTTTCTGAATTTTCCTTTTGATATGTATAATCAATTAATAATGTAAGACTAGAAGATGACTATAATTTACGGAGTATATATGATGTGCATCTGTATTCTGTTAGATTGCGTTTTGCCGAAAATGATGAATTTATATGCGTAAGAAGTATTGTAGATCTTTGACCGCATTCGATCATATGCAACTTTAATTTTACATGTTAAAGCCGATGGTGAAAGCAGTGCATGCAAAATTAATAAAATCATTTGTAATTTCAACCTTGCTAGAACTGTTTAAGGACTCTATATATGGCCACATAATTAAACCCTTTAATGACTTTATCCACCTTTTCTTTTTACGGGGATTTTATCTACTTCTAAGAACCTTCTTTCGGGACTATATTATTTGATTTATTTTTTTGTGCGATGTTTAAAAAGACTAATAAAACATACAGCTAATTTAAGAGAGTCCCCTTACCAACTATAGCTAATTTATGTGCTTCCTCTGATCTATTTCTTTCCGATCAACCTTCAAAATAGTGCATAGTTGCTTGTAGCCGTCTCCCCAGATCTCTTATTTCACTTAATTGCCAAGTGCGTGCATGTAATGTCTGTAACTGATTGAGGCCACAACATTGCAACCAAGTTGTAAGAGTCTGACAAAACTAACACCTCCTGAAATCCAAACCGAATACTCCAACTCCAGGCCAAAGAGACGACTTGAAATCCAGCCTGTAAAACTGAATTTGAATAGTATCGCACATTGTTCCTATCTAGACATGCACCACACTCTCCTGTGTAAGCTGCCCACTCGAAGCCTGCTTTCTTTGTAGCCGCATGCCATGCACAATCAACTAATAAGCGAATAACACCATAAGAGCGAGAGTGTATGCTCCTGCCCTAAGTTAGCAAGAAAGAAACATGGAGAGAGGCATCATTATCCCCTCCAACAGTAATTAAGCTTCCATTAATGGAGCGATTGCAGTTTTATGTTGACCGAGATCGAAGAAACTCCGAAAAGAACTTTCCACTAATAGACAAAACAGTAGTAAGATTTTGAGCATGACCTCTGAAAATTACTTCATTTCGATGTACCCAGATGACCCAGAGAATTGCCATAAACAAAGCAACCATACAAAGATCAGGAACCAACTTACCCAAAAAGGTGATCGTGTCCATAATCCAATCCTTCAATGTGGTCTGAAGATTTGTCGTGACATTAAAACCCAACGGACAAGCTCACCAAATACGCTAGACCATCATGCAAGAGTGGAACAGATGATCCACTGCTTCCTCGACATTGTCACAAAAAACACACTTTTCAACCAAATTACGTCGAGGCCCTAGCTGGTGAAAGATTTTCCCCTGGAAAAACTTCCCACTTGGGTAACAAATCAAACGCCCACCATTGCTTCCAAAACTTTTGTTGCTTGTCTGGGAAGCGGGAGTCCATACACAGTGAGCATAAGAAAGCATAACCTGACTTCAATGAATAAGCTCCGGAACGAGTATATTTCCAATACTAATTGCATCCAAACCAAACGTAAAGCATCTAAACACTCCAATCAATGTAGCTCAAAAATCCAGTCCTAGTGTCTTGAAATTTGAAACTACCGTGTCCTCATTTCCATTTCCTCCCTGTGTCCGTGTCGGTATCTGTACTCGTGCATGCAATCGATAAGCCTAAAGCTTCTATCACCACTCTCCCTTCCCGTGTCCTGTCGGTATCTGTACTCATGCATGCAATCGATAAGCCTAAAGCTTCTATCATCACTCTTCCTCCCTGTGTCCGTGTCGGTATCTATACTCATGCATGCAATCGATAAGCCTAAAGCTTCTATCACCACTCTCCCAAATCTCCAACTATTTTATCTTCAAAGTCGTCTGATATAAACACTAAACTAATCCGAAACATAAATACATCAAACCAAACGTAAATTACCTAAAAAAAAAAACTCGAATCAAAAGCTCAAAAAAATTCAAAAGTTTAATAAAAAGGCCCAAGTCCAAACAAAGTCTATTACGCGTGACAGTGCAAGACCAACCTCCAAAACCAAAAAAACAACCAATATAGTCCACACCCACTCCTCTTTCTCTTCCCCTCTCTAACCCCACGACACCCACCATTTCCAACCCCACCATACTCCCCCCCCCCCCCCCCCTTTCTCTCTGTCACTTCTTCTTTACGCCTTATATCCCTCTCTCCTCTCTCTATTCCTCCCATTTCCTCTCCTCACTTTTCTCCACACACACACACACACACCCCCAAAAATTAATAACAAAACAAAATGACATCCAAAACAAACAACCCCTCAAAGAAAAAGATGAGCCGCCACCACTCCTCCCCATTCCCCGCCTGCTTCCGCCCACCCACCACCACCCCCGCCATAGACTACCACCACGCGCCACCACCAACCACCGCAATAACCACCACCCCTAACTTAACAACATGCCTCTACCAAACCCACCTCGGCTTATTCTCCATCACCTGGTCACGCTCCTTCTTAGCGCGTACACTTCACCTCCACCTCCACCCTTCCTCCTCCGCCACCCCTTCTCCTTCCACCACCACCACCTCCCCTTCCTTCCACCTTACGCTAAAACCCTTCCTCTTCTGGTCCAAACACGGCCTTAAGAAACTCCCTTCCGACAACAACCACCACTCGCTCCACATCGCTTGGGATTTCACCCACGCTAAGTTCGGGTCCGGACCCGAACCCGAATCCGGGTACTACATTGCCGTCATTTCTAATTCTACTACGGTGCTCTTCGTCGGGGATATGGACAGAGCGTTCCACTCCGCTATGAAGAGGAACCGTAGTAATAATGATATTGTGTCATCGGGTGGTACTCAATTTCGGACGCACCAGTCTATGGTGGTGCGTCGCGAACACGTTTGTGGTAACCGATTTTACACTACAAAGACCAATTTAGGCGGTAAAACACGGATTATTTTAATCGAATTGAATAAGGCAGTTGAGGACGATCCAAGGTTGGTGATCAGATTCGACAACAAGCGTGTCATACAAGTGAAACACCTCAAGTGGAAGTTCCGCGGCAGCGAGCGGATCGAGGTTGACGGCCACCGTGTTCAGCTTTCCTGGGACGTATACAACTGGCTATTCGACGACGATTACGCCGCCGCCGCCTGCGCCACCCACGATGAAGGGTACGCGCTGTTCACGTTCCGGTTTGAGGCGGAGGGTGGGGATGAGAAGTACCATAGTGGGCCGGCGGCGGCGGGGATGTGGCGGCGGAGGTCGTCGGAGAGGGTGGTGATGTGGAGTCAGGATTCGTGCGGGTTAAGCTACGAGAGGAAGAAGATGAAGAAGAAGTTATTGGTGAAAACGAGGAGTTCGTCGTCGTCGTCGCTGTCGTCGGCGTCGTCGTCCGGGAGTAGTAGCTCGGTGATGGAGTGGGAGAGTGTTGAAGAGAATGAATTGAAAGGTCCAACTGGGTTCTCTTTACTTGTTTATGCATGGAAAAATTGAAGAACAAGCTTCTCAAAATGATGAAGATTTGCTCATATTAATTATTTTTTGGGAGTAAATTTCTTTTTTTCCCAATATTGTTTTTTTTTTTTAAATCTTATTTTCTACCATTTTGATCAAGAAACTAACCCCATTTTTAGGTCTTGTATAATATTTGGAAATCACTAACATATATTATTCGATTTCGATTATTTTTCCCTTTTTTACATGATTCATAAATGCGGGATTTGCCTGATTTGTGTCCATTTCGGGCATTCCTGCTCTTCTCTTACTCGTTCCGAGTGTTATATTCTACTATTCTAGTTTAGTCGCAATTCAAATGAAATGTCGTGATGAATTGATGATCATGATTGAGATTGTATTTAATGTGCCCAAAAGGGTACAACACCAATTAATGAAATTTTCTTCCTCTCAATTATAATGTTGGTGTTGAAGTGATTGTACTTGATTATAATGTCAAATTTGGAGGTGAAGCAATGATGCAAAAGCCAATTACTTCAATCCAATTTTGCTGATATACAGTCATACTTGTCCAAAAGGGGAAAAGAAATCTACCTGTTTGTGGAATTGCAGGTGGAAGAATGATCCTTTTTTTCAGGTAAATGTTGGGTCAAAAAAGTTGAAAAAGTCGGGACCAAACTTAATGGTTATTGGAGGAGCCTAGGGAAGTAAATTCTTTGTTGGTCAATGATGGCATCTTCTACTACAAGTATTTCATACCTAAGACCATTGACTTTATTTTAGATTGGTTGCTCTATTAATTTGAAAATGAAACATGTGATGATTGATCGGATTCATTTCAAAGATGTTTCAATTTTGTTCAACGTTTCTTTAAACTTGGGTTGTATTCGATTGTTAATTCTTTAATTTAAGGAAAATTCGCAAAAAACCACATTTAATTTTCATAAGTTTGGAAACAAACACCTTTTAAAATTATCTTTGCGATGAACCACCTTATAAAATCAACAAGTCTTGTTAAGACCACCTACTGTCCTTTGACCTCCACCAAACCACCTTTGACCACCATTGATCACCTCTCATCGCCTGAAACCGCCTTATACCATTACAAGCGACCCTCAAAAATCGAAAAAAAAAAAATTCTTAATCCAAAAACTTAATTAATATACCTAATAGACTATGTCCATCTTAAAACCCCCCACTAAATATCAAATTAGTATACTAATTACCCTAAAAAAAACCCCTTTTACCCACTTTTATCCCGCCAAATTAGTACTCCGTATACCAAATGGTAAAGTATGTTTGGTGGAATGAAAGAGGGTAAAATGATTATTTTTTCTAGTGTAATGAGTATACTAATAAGATATTTAATGGGGTTAGATGAAGATAGGCATAATCTATTAAGTATACTAATTAATTTTGTAGATTAAGAAAAACAATTTTTATTTTTTGCGATTTTCGAGGGTGGCTGGTGGTGGTATAAGGCGGGCGAGGGGTGGTCAATGGTAGTCAAGGGTGGTTTGGTGGAGGCCAATGGACAGTAGGTGGTCTTACCAAGGCTTACCAATTTTATTAGGTGGTTCCTCGCAAATATAAATTTAAAAGGTGGTTGTTTCCAAACTTATGAAACTTAAAGGTGGTTTTTTGCCAATTTTCATTAATTTAAAAGTTAGAACACGAGTAAGTTAAATGTCTGAATGATGCATATGAAATGTCTGATATTTAGGGTAAAAGGTAGGAAGGATTTCATCGGATCAAGTCAACAAACTCACCTCCGACTTTACGGACCAAGTCCTCGGAGGAGGGGGAGAGAGAGGTGTGGTATGTCAATTCCCAAAGTTGGAATTTGAACTTGTAACCTCTAAATTTATATAAACGGCTTTACAAACATTATTTGCCTAAGAGACCTAATTTGTGAATGCCTAGTGGTCACGTGCTAGGAAAATAGTAAAATGTTATATGCTATTAGTCTACACGACTACATAATTCGCCTATTCTGATGCTTTAATGTGGTTTGGAGCTTTTGAAGTATATACAATGACAAATACTCCGTACGTACCTAATGGATTATGGATATATCATTCACTAAAAAAAAAAAAAAAAAATTTTATTGATTGATCGATTGATCTAGCTGGTTTATTCTCACCCAAATATTCCATTACTCCATCTCTACCTTAATTGATGAATACTCCGCTACAAAACAAGCTATGCGCCTATGCCCCAAATAAGATGGGATACAGCCTACATTGCTTGGGAATAAATATTGATTATCATGGTATAATTAACCATAATTACTCCAACATGGGTCCATTGAGATCCATAATACCATTACATAGATAGAATAAACTTAAATAAAACACACAATATAGTATTACTCCATACTTAGACTGTGAATTTTCAGGTTTTACCAAATCAAGGCAGTCAAAGTTGTTGAACAGATTCCAACTGACATGAAAAGAGTGATTAGTACTCTAATATAACGTTACTGAATAGTGTTAGTTTAACAAACATAGAAACTTATTAGAGTTAAAAGGTGATTATTAATTTTAAGTATGCATGCAATAGTGAGAGGTAGTGTAAAAACAGAGAAGGGGAAATGAGGGGAAAAGGACAAGAGGTCTTTGTTCTCACATCCTCGGATCCGCCAAAAATCCAGGCAGATTGCATGTGTTGCGTAAATTATATGAATGCAAACACTATTAGCCAATTGTATGTATTCCCCCAAGTTGTGTTCCAAATCACGACAATTTGCATGTGAGTGTTTATTGCATTCGAGTACTTGTAGTTCTACAGATGTGGAGATCTAGATCACTCTTTTTTGCTAAGCATTGTGATCTTAATAACTTCATAGTTCATGCTCCCTTGAATCATTAACGTTTTGGTTCGATTATCTACGCTTCAACAACATTATCGTAATTTGCCTGAAGGCAAAGCAATATTCAATACCCTGATGATCGATAATCCCGCACACACCTATAGACCTATAGTAGTTTCTTTAATTAGACATTTTCGCATCTTATTCAACGAATATTCTTAGATCACAAATCATCTATATATGGATCAAGTAGTTCAAAAATTACATTGCGCAGGGGAACAAGTGCAGATGTGCTAGGACTCTAGGAGTTTAGGATTATATTCATTTTACTATTTCGAGTTTAAATTCTTATATGTTATTTTCTCGATGCAATAGCTCCGAATTAATACAATTTTCGCAAAATTGAAAATCAAAATGAGGACTGCAATTGGAGGGACTGAAAATGTAGACAGCAAAAAGTGGACCATGTCCAAGTTTGTCTTTTGGGACTGACCACCCTAAAATGCACCTAGGATCAAGCAAACCGTTGGAAGGTGGGGGCTATTTGGGCCCATAAACTATGTGCGTGTTTTCAGGCTTTCAAGTCTAACAAAGCCATGTAGTTATGTCCTAATTGTAGTCGACATTAGCCGTTTCATTGCCCAAACTTGTCCTACAATTTGCTCCGTCTAAACTATGCCCTTTAATCTATCCTAATGCTTCTGCGTTACGTAACTTTACGTTCATCCAAATCGTTGTTGTTTGGATTGATAGCGAAGGACTAAAGGGCCACAACAAATGTTGCTTTCAGATTAATTAGCTAATACCAAGTTGTCAATGAAGCTAAGATTTTTGTACATGGGTTCGAACAGTTTGATCATCTGTTAGCTACATTTGGACAAGTAATCAATATGATAAACTTGAAACTTTCAGTGATGTGGAGCAATGCATTTTTTTTTTTGGGCATTTGACTTATTAATTACATCTCCCGTATATACTCGAGTCAATGGGAAGTAGCAGTGATTCGTAAATTATTGATCATGCCCGAAATGTAGCTACTATAAACTAAAAGCCGTGATTACGGGTTAATTTGTATTGATCGGATGAATTTGATGGCCTAGCTTGTAGTCTTCCATCTAGAAGCCGGAGTCATGCATTATGCTCAATTCAACAGTACTGCAACTAATTAAAATTTGTTTATATATATATATATTTTTTGATAATAATGTAAGTCGAGCTCATTTAGGCAATAGTCCAATAAGAACAAGCTGGGACAATTCAATATGATTTGACAGGCACTCAGCCGCAATATAAAATTCAAACGTGTAAGTAATTTTAATTAGCAAAGAACAAGATTTCAAAATGATACGGAGTATTCATATTTGTCGTCAATGGTACGCCAACGTGCTCACTGTGTCATAGTTCGAACCTAATAATAAACACTAAATGTAAAAAACTCATATAGTCAGTCATATACGATTATCTTCTATTTCTTTTTAATATTAAGGAGAAGGATAATCAGTAACTATACTTGACTATACGTCTATACGACATTTACAATGAATAGAATTATAAAAACACAAGAATATAAGTCCATAACATATTGTCGTTTTTAAAATGAGGAGTCGTATGTCAATAAAAGTTTGACCAGGGCTTGTTGTGAATTTGCGATGTTGCTAGTTTGTTCCTGCGGATACCTCTGATTCTAGGTCTTTTGAGTCCAATTTTCAAAATAATTCTTATTTTTGAAACTTGAAGTAAAGGTGACGCAAAGGTAGTTATGTTTCCAACGGAAAATTGGAAAGGCCAATGATTTTGAATAGTATTAGACCAAAACATTCTTTATACATACATGGGGAAAATTCAACGACTAAAATTGCACAAAACATCCCACTAAGTAATTAAGGATCATAGATAGTGATCTTAGTGTAAATGACGCTTTACAATGCAAGGGCGCAAATCTAATATCTCAATAATATACTTAGGCTCTGTTTGATAGGATTGTATCTTTCTGAACTGAACTGATCTGATCTGATCTGAACTGAATGATTCTGATCTGATCTGAACTGAACTGAATGATTCTGATCTGATCTGATTTGAATAATTTTGATCTGATCTAAATTCATTTGCGAATAAGTCCTATCAAACAGAGCATTAACCCTACATTCACAAGTATTTATATGTTATTGAAATTTATTGGGTGATTCAATTTGTACATCCTAAGCAACCGGTAAATTCGATAGACATATCATGTATACCAAGTACGGAGTACTATTTTATTATGTATCGCTGTGGCATATTACTCGGAAGAGTGCAGGGGGTATGGAGTACGTTGGAATTCGGAAACTTATAACTGAATTCCTAATAATCAGTGATTCACCAACTGCAACGTTAACAAAGCCAGCGCCTTCTACGTAAATAGCCGCCAATTTTGTCCCACATACACATACATATTCATGATTCTTCCCATCTTGGTTTTTGTTTTACACACTACTCTGCACTTACGGCTATGGGAGTCCATTTGTTAAAAAAAATGGTGATGTTACCGCATGTTCTGGTCAATTACGTGGACATCTAAAGTATGAGTGGTTTATCATAGTAATTCTTGCGTATGACGATCTGAATTATTATGCACAAGTCTTGTGTCAATTATATACACTTGGAAATGCAATATCAATACCTAGTATGGTTTTAAGATTAGAATTTAGACGGACATTGCCCTTGTTGAACAACTTCTTGGTTATGTGAGCATATTGTCACATTGATCATTAAACATAAAATCGTAGAATAAAACTATAGGTTACCATCCTCGACTATCTTAAAACGAAGCCTATTTTACGGTTCTCGATTATAATAGAACCTATTCTATACCTTAAGAAAAATAGCATATCATTCCAAGATTTTGGCTGCGGCCGCTTTATAGAGGTTTACAACCCGATTATTAAGCGAAATTCGCAACATTCCGTAGATGAACATTGCCTCTTTGAAGTTGAACACAAATTGAACGTTTTTTTTTAAATAATGCTCTAAATTAAAATAATTCGAGTTTTGGGTGTGAAATGAAAGTATTTATGTAGTATGGGTCCACGTAGGATTGGCATTCTCCAAACTAGCTTCGGTTTTTTTTTTTTGGCGAAACAAACCAAAACCGTCACGGCGCGTGACGGTTTTACCATAACCGCTGAGAATTGGGGCGGTTATGGACCAAAACCGCTGCAAATTGGGGCGGTTATGGACCAAAACCGCTGCAAAATTGAGCGGTTATGGTCATAACCGTCACGCGCCATAGCGGTTTTGGTACAAATTTGGTTCGGGGGTATCCGATCCTACGTGGACCCATTCTACGTAAATATTTTCGTTCCGCACCCAAAACTTGAATTATTTTAATTTAGAGCATTATTTAAAAAAATCGTTCACACAAATTGGCCTGAAAGTAAAGGGCTTACCTTAGCATGTCATCTGCCTTACCTTAGTAAAACTGGAGTGAACATTTTGGTGGGCCGTAAATGGTCACACACACATATATATAGCCCATAGCCCTACTTCGGCCCTTATCCTCCAGGTCAGGCCCAAAAGGCCAGAATTCAAAGTTGTTCCTGAAAAATCAACTACTCAAGCTTCATGAGATGATTTGGTGCGAGGGCTGGATTCTAATGGAGTGCCAATAATTGTCGTCAGACTAATGGTGGAAGGGTTTGGGTTAACATGAGTATTAAGGTGTTTATTCATACGTTGATCTAGTTTGATCAGTTTTTTATTTTTGTTTTATGTATCAACTTATTAACCAATCATTAATACGAGTTGTAGTAAGTTGCGCATAAGAAAGTGTCTATTAATGTATAAAATTATTGATTCATTATCATCCATCAACTTAGAGTTATTGGCTACAAGAGCACAATGGAAATGCTCGACTTAGATTTATGGTTGAAATGATTCTTTCAGTGATGAGTTATGGCCAAACTAACTTGCTAACATGAAGTTCAAATGTTCAGTGTCATTGCATTATCCATTATTTAGAAAAGGGGAATGATATTGTAGCATCAAACCGCACCATTCACGCCTGTCTCATGCGCTCACACGTCTAAAAAAATGCGTTTGAGACAGGCATGCGCGGCACAATCCAATACTAAACTAGATTTAGGGTTCCCCTTGAAAAGTGATCGAATGACAATGAGAGGATTATTGCCATATTTCGGGTCACAACTCACAAGCGTGGGAAGCCGTCGCATGCAAGTAGGCCTTACTACTAGTGGGATACTACTACTAGGTTGGGATCACAGAAGGTGCGACCTACATCCGCAACTACCCAAGTCAAAATAAACAGCTCAACACTCTGGCATGCCTACTACGGAGTAACACGAGGGGCCGAAAACATTGAAAACATGGTTCTTTTCAGTCTTCACTTTGCCCAATACACAGAAATTTCTTCATATGTGCATATGGTTGATATTATTAATATTACTCCGTAAATAATAAATTATAAAAAAATTGATAGGAAGCTGTGCAACAACCTCGACTCCCAAATGTGAATATCTATACGAAAATTCTACGGTCATTACCACCAGTGGTAATCACCATAAGAATATAATATTTTATTAAGATTTGATATCTTCTGATATTAATTTAAAAACAGAGCATAATATTTTATTGAAATTTTGTATATTTTTTATATTAATTTAAAAAACAAACATCTTATTTTATATTTTTAAAAATTGCAAAACTTAAGGCATGTTTGGAAAATGGTATTGGTTAAACTTCTCCAAAATATTAATTAGTAAGAGCTTTAAATTATAGGGTATATGAATTAGTAGGAGATTTAATTTATAGGGTAAGGTTCAAGTAGGTAAATCTTGATTTTCATAAATTTTTGTGGGAAGGTAGTAATCCTAATTAATTCCAAACAAGACCTAAAGAAAATTAATAACAAAATATATTTTTAATTCTTAAAAAAAAAATTCTATTTAATTAAAATATGTAATAATCCAAGAGCAATTATGGCTTTATGACCTTTTCCTCGATGATTTCTTTGAAATACTTTAGTTCACCACCTAATTATCTCTTTTTGAGATTCCAAACAAAAGCTTCTTAGAGAGCAAGAGTACCTTGTGAACGAATATAACCTTTAAATCATCAACATTTTCTAAACAAACAATAGAGGTAGGCTAGAAGCTGAAACAGTGGGCTTGAACTTTTTTAATCTTAGGGCACTTTAGAAGAAATCAATGGTATAATAAAGCTTTTGAGTCACTCATCTTTCTTCAGATAGACAAAAGCAAATAAAGAAGCTAAAAAAAGCAAAGTGAGACAGTCACTCTTGTTCTACCAAACAGGCCGGGGTACATCGTACATGGTTGTCCGATCCTATTTTGTACCGTCTCAATTTTATCAGATGTACATCCCGGTAGGAAAACTACATGACGAACCTAAAAAAATAGGACGAAGACTCGAGAGGCGTTTATATGCCAAAATTTGGATACAATTTACATGAAGCAAATGCTGCATTGCTATTCCTTGCAGCGGAAACAGACAACTATCATTGCGAGTTTAACTAAGGACAAATTGGGAAAAGGATTTGCATCCTCTTCTACCAAATCTTCGGTCACAAATTTACAGATCACCTAAAAAATTATCGTCTATGAAACAGATTCTGCCTGAGGGTATGAACTAAACAAAGATGTAGATGGAGGGACACAGCGTCTCTGTCTCCTGCTTCTGCTGCCAGAAGCTGATGAACATGCAGACAAGGTAGTAGGGGTAGGAGGAGTAGAAGATTCAAACCTATTTGATTGGCTTCTAAACTTTTTCTTATCAACATCCCGAATCTTACTTTCGGATCTAATATGGTGAACCTTTGTCTCGTCTAATGCTGCCGGAAGTACACATTTGCAAAGTAGACCTACAGGTAACAGAAACAAAATTAAATTTTCATATAGCATTAACCAATATTGTTAAAGATGATAGCTTTCGTTCACAAAACAAAATGGCAGATCATATAGAAACCTATTTAAAAAAAACCTCGTAAACCACATGTATCTTTACAGATGCCTTGCAAGATCCATCATCCCACATTAATCATTCTCAGACAGCCCATTATTATATAAATTTCTTGCATTATCAATCGTTTATAATGAATTCAACACTTCAGTGGGATAGATTTAAGGAAATGAATTCTACCCTGGTTACATCTCAAATTTCAGATATCCGAACTGCAGACATAGACCAACAGGTAGAATTGGTGCAAAACTTCAGAATTTAGCAGCAAAAATTAGACCAGTAAGAGATGCACTATCCAAACCATATATGTCAAGCATGTTAAAAGAACATGGAGTCGTTTATGTCCAGAATGCAGAATAGCACTTATTCAGGCGAATGCGTGTAAAATTTCCACTGGCGAAAAGAGGTAATATACAATTATGCCATGATGACACATTGGTATCGACAATATGGCCACTAAGAAGGTTATGCCACTAAAACACTACTAATTGAAACATGACTCAAGTACCATCAAATACTAACAACTTTCTTCAGTGCTTCACAACTCAGCAAAGGCAATAGAGAACTATACAGCCATAGGGAAATCGAAAAAAGTTAACCAGGAAAAATATGGACAAAGAATCCAAAGCTTCATCACTAGAAAGGGGAATAGAAAAACTCACCCAATCGAGCTAGCCGATTGACCCAACTTGGAATTGGCTTCGAGGTTAAACGTATACATAGATTGTTGCAGAAGTGGTTGCAATTCTTGCTAATGAGATGGTAAGTGTTCCCCAAGTACTCTTTAGATAGCTTCTCTATCAAAGTACGAACCTCTTTAGCACCCAAGTCCGTTCTTCCTATCAAGATTGATTTCCGGAATGTGAAACCAGGGCATTGCTTAGGCTCGACCTCAAATACCCCAGTTGTGGCATGATCATGAGCTCCAAAAGCATACTCGACCCCATGGACTACATACACAATTTCGCATAATAAGCTTCCAAACCAAACAATTCCAATCACAAACACAAACACAAACACATACAATGTAAGCATTTCTAACAAACATTTTCGATTCCAAGCGCAAAACAAGTGGGAACAAAAGCGAGTGGAAAGAAGGACACGGAGA